>OX411320.1:21705310-22317940 GCA_948150665.1 Conistra vaccinii | reverse complement strand
ATTGACCTTCAGGTGTCATTCGAAATGTGTTTTGAATGTACAAATCAGGTTCAGGCCTAAGTCCAGCCAATCCACTTTAAATAACCCACGAATGATTATTCAGTTGAAAATCCATATCCCGAAAATATTTAAAGTTTTTGAATATTTTTATTTAAATAATGTAGTCTAGACTACAAAGATAGAAAATAGTTTATATTACCTAGGTTACAACATTTTCCAGTGAGCACTAACTAGACAGTCTGTATTTTGGGGCTCGGGGATTAACAAGAGCGTCAATACGAAGATGTAAGAATCTTGAATTCGACTCACGTATGTTATCACTGACTTATCTGTCAATAAAAATCCATTAACAGTTCATAATTGGAATCGACAAACTGTAAACAACCCGAAACCCTTCGAGTATCAGTCATGATTACGTTATTAAACCACGTCTCCATACAGACTTCAAAGCGCACGAGTCTCGAGGCGAACACGTTGTCTGATTCACATCTCTAAATAAAATAGTCGGCAACATTATTCGCTCTAACGATGTGGAAGATAAATTTCGGGGATCCCTTTACAGTTTACGAGGTGTAACGTGAAAGAGTGAGTGTGTGGTTTGCGCACCTTAGAATATACGAGTAGGTGAGGGTAGGAGCGCAGTGGGGATGAACCGCGTCGCGACGTCGACGTCGGTCGGAGGGATAGTTTTTTATAGGCCACACGTGGATTAAAAGAGGTTTGAAGTTTAAGTGCTATTTGATAGACGTCGTGGGGATATTAAATATGAAAAGTAGGAGAATTTATACATACTATTATTGTGAATGAATGAATTACTATGATTTATCAGAAGTTTAAAAAATTGGACTAGGTGCGATTGTAAATTAAAACAGTAACACATACGCTTCCCCAATATTATACTTTTCCGAACATCATATAATATGTACGTATATGTATATAGCTAAAATTACGAAAACATAAATAAACGAAAATCGTTACCTACCCCGGTAACGATTTTCGTTATCAATATCTTCAAGTGGCGAGTAAGCAAGACAATTCTAAGCAAGTGTCCACCATGGTAGATCGCACTTTTTTCTCACCCTCATAAGGTCGTCAAAACCCAGCCTAACCAACATTAAAAAAACTCGGAAGCACTGTACTTTATGGATGCCAAAGAACCTTAACTGTCCGATTCGGAGTGCCCCAAGCTACTACAGCCTACCCAGCCTACTTTTCATTACCCGAGGCCACGATCTTTTAAGAGTACAAATTAAACTTTATTATTTTAATTTCATTAACATATTATTTGCTTTATAACCGAGTTCATTACAATAAAAAATGAACTACAGAAAAAAAAAACTCGCCATATTTATACTAAAAACTATTTAAATCCGCTGTCACTTTGTCTAAACTTAAAACGGAACAACCTAGGAGTGGAATTCGTACATTATCTGTGGTAAAATGTCAATATAATTACGTAAATAAGTTGGTGTTGTTTTTTTTTTAAACTCTTGAAGTTTTTTCTCGAAAACTAGGCGTTTTACTGTTTCAATTTGCAAAAGCGTTCGCGCGGTCCTTAAAATACAGTGGAACCAAAACTCGGAGCCGTAAATCAAAACACATCACCATTAGAAAAGTAAACACCAACATTAGAGTCATCAGATCAAATCCAGGTCGGTTCTTCCGTTCAGTGCGCGTCTCAACTTAACGTATGCATGGAGTAGCGAGGCTCCTCGGAGACACACGACAGCCACGTAATGTAATAACATCACTGAATATTGACGAATGAGCCACGATTTTTTGTTTTCCGAATAAAGGGTACTCGAAATATGATATTCACCGTATTGTACAGCTTTTATTTCAGCATCCGAGCCATGTTGAAATATGAAATAAACGTAGGTGTCTTGTTTCTGTGGATTCGTATGGTTTTATCTACAAATGTGGTTTTGTTAATTAATTTAGTGTACTGTTTTTTTATATCGTGTTTCGTAAAGCATTTTCTGTTTTCATATAGATTATGTTTTTTTCCACTACCTACATGACGTCATATTTCCTACTAATTTGCCGTTTTTAGGGTTGCCAAACGCGAGGGGTGCCAAACGTAACCCTATTACTAAACCTCCGCTATCCGTCTTTCCGCGCGTCTGTCTGTTTGTCAGCGAGCGTGTCTCATGAACCGTAATAGATAGACAGTTAATATAATAGTAACTATCATTGAGAAATACGATTTTCATTTAAGATGATAAATAATAATATTCTTTGCTTAGTATTTTCATTTATTTGCTAAATAATGTACGGTGGTACGGAACCCTTCGTGTGCGAGTCCGACTCGCACTTGGCCGGTTTTATTGATAACTGTCCCTTCACGCTACCAGTTCGTTAACATTTTGATATTAAAATACGAAATCTATCAAATATCTGACCCCGCCACGTCACTATCCAATTTGACTTCACCGATGCACGACATTAAAATTAAAACCACCTATAGATTTTACGAACCCCTTTTTCCACAAAACACAGTCAGATACGTCACCATTTCATTACACCCATAACCAACCTTTCACGCAGTATTCACAACTATAATATTTCCTGCAATACCGACCACCATTACCGCCGTACAGTCGGCAGGCATATGATTAAAACTTTAACTTTCATACATTTTTACGGCCACACAAAACATTCATGAGTCACTTAACCAGTAATAGCTTGACATAAACCGTTGTCCGGTAATTATTGCCGGTGTAGTTATAGTCACGTGATGTACGAAAGAAGAACATGGATTTAGTTGTTGTGAACATAACCTAAATGCATATAAAATAGAATAGCATTTATTTAGTACTTGCTTCTGCCCGCGACTTCGTCCGCGTGGAATAGATACTTTGCGACTTCATTAAAAAAAACCCCCGATTATGAAACAACAACAACACTAGAAGAATTTTTCAAATCGGAACAGTAGTTCTTGAGATTAGCGCGTTTAAGCAAACAAATAAACTCTTCAGCTTTATAATATTAGTATAGATTAAATAGCTTAGCTTTATGTGTTAGTATAGATAGGATATCAGAGGCCCTAGTATGTTTCTTTTGTCCATTCGGTCGTTCACTGGTGAAGGCCGGCCGGCTGCCAATCAGAGCGCCGAACGCGGTCTATGCGTAAGGTCGAGATGGTTAAAAGAAAAGTAACTCGCACTAGGATCTTTGTACGATGACAGAAGGAAAAAGGAAAATTACTTACAAACAAAGATGGAAGGAGCTTAAACAAGGGCTTCAAGGGTTTAAACAAAAATGCGAGGTGTATGAAGAGAATATTCTTGATGCTTCTACTTTTTTACTGCGCTCCACAATTCTAGTGTCGTAATCGCTAAACGATTCGTAAGCTCGATACCTGAATAGGCCCGTTGTTGCGATTCTGGGTCTATATGTCTGTGATTGCACCTTTGCGGAAGAAATCTTAAGTGCAGGACCACTTTTCAACGAAGACATAATTTTAGAGAGATAATGATTAGATATTTTTGTTATTATTGAGTAATGTTTTATATATTTTATTCACTTTAAATTAATGATATTGACTTGAAATTAATTATTAACAATCAATACTATTCATATTTGCACGCCATAGCTTAAGGCAAACATGTTTGAACCTGTATTTCTTTTCATTATGTTATCCTGCATGCACGTTTTTATACATGTATGGCAAATAAATATATATTATCTTATATTATAGCCTTGAACGATACTGATGGTGATCGAGACTCTTTCAAGTCTTGTTACCTACGACCTTCCCGCAGTCTTAGTGAAATCCGTGTTAACCATTCAACTTTAGCAGACAGACAGTGATTCCCAAGTAACAGTAAACCCATTCCTAAGCCCTAATCAGTTGATCTGGCACTATTCCTAGGGAACATTTACGAGTCACTTAACGCCTAATGGCTTGACATAAAAACTGGAGTTCTCTCATCAACGGCTGACGTCACGGGCATGTCCACACGCCACCTTCGCACATCATACTTTAATTATTTTGCACTATACGGCTTTAAGGTTACCGATTATAGAAATACATTTGGAATTATTTATTATTGTTCGATGGTTAAAGTCAAGTGTATGAGAAGGCGACTCTAATATGTCTTCAAAACTAAGTAAATATAAAATACTAAATATTTCTTATAATTTAAATCTTATGTTTTGAATTGTTTCTGTTTTTTTTTCACATTGTTCTCACATATAGAAGAAACAAGAATAATGTACCCAGGATTTTGTAATATCTTTATTTAAAAGAGTGTCCTGGGAGTTACTTGCCCGTTCTTCTCCACAGAGATCTACTTTTTGGAATGGGCGACTAGCTTCAACTTTCTGACTAACTGACCGACTCTTTGACAATTCAAAAGTGCCTGTAAATGGTTTAATTGATATAAATGCTTTGAGTTTGAGTTTCAAAATAATACTGTTCTAAAGTAAAAATCACTGAGGGAAAAACTTATATAGTTACAGTTTCTATCCATCCTACTATTCTATTAATCAAACTACAAAAATGGAGTCTCACTTTTACAAATGTACGTTTTAATGACAACGAATATACTAATAATTGCTTGTCGCGCGACGTGACACCAGTAATTGTGCTACCGTGAAGTTTTCTTATAAATTGTCTAATTGCAGTCGCATCGAGCCTGTTTGCGAGAGTCTTAATACATAAGTCATAACAACCATATAATTTACTTAAGTATAACATTCGTCAAATAAAAGTCATATAAACATTTCACGTAATTATGTTTACGTTTGGGTCATTCACTAATAACCCAAACACATAACATTTCCAAGTAATTACTTAAAAACATAAACACAACACCATATTATTTTCACAAACATATTTACGTAACATGAACGAACGTCGTTGCACTTAGCAGTAAAATTAAAACTACCAGCGGACCTATAAATATATCATTAAATTGAGTGACAGCCCTGCTCATAAAGCACGTTGGACTTAACATGGACACAGCACGCCAACAAAAAGTTAATTAAAATAAATATTCGAGTGGTTTCTAATGTAATACATGTGACACCGGCCGCTAGGGCTGTGTCGGCTGTCCCGTTAGTATTAAAACGCCAATTACAATAATTGCCGGCAATGCATGCGCACTGTGTGAGCGAGCGCCCTGCACGTTATTGTGCGATTTCTATTGCATATGTTTATGTTTTGTTTGTGTAGTTTGAATGGTTAAGTCTAAAAATTACACGCGGTGCACGTTCAAAGCACGCTAATAAGATTTAAAAAATCTGCCTAGCCTTTTCCCAACTATGTTGGGGTCGGCTTCCAGTCTAACCGAATGCAGCTGAATACCAGTATTTTACATGGAGCGACTGCCTATCTGACCTCCACAATCCAGTAACTGGGTAATACGATATCACTTGGTAAGACTGGTGGCAGACTTGCGGGCTTCTGACGACTCGTAATGACAGTCAAAGATCCACGAATGACAGCCGGGACCAACGGCTTAACGTGCTTTCCAAGGCACGGAGGAGTTTCGGTATGTAAATATGGTCACTCATCCACTGACCAACCCAGGCAAGCGTTGCTAAATCTGATGGATCGACCTGTGCGGCTGTTATTACTTAGCCACGAGCTCCTCCACGCTAATAATATAAAAGTCAACTGTAATAAATCAATCGATAGGGTTAGACATCATTACCATGGTCACCACGGTCAGCCAACTGATTGGTCACGAAGATGTAAAGGTAGACCTATAGTACGCCCACTTTTCGCCAGTTATGTTTAAGTCCCATGTAATAGGGGGCGAGCCTATTGCCATCAACCGAGCACAAATCCAGACTCCGGTCTGCTACTGAGCAATTCCAGATGGAAATACCCAATAACACTATGCCGACTCGGGAATAGAACTCATCGCGAACAACAAGGCGTTCGGCTCTTGTGACAACACGTCGTGTCCGGGTTTGCAACAAGTCAATCGTCATCCTGAGCATGCCTCGTTGAGAGGCGAAACACGTGTCGATTTCTTACAAGGTTTTTTATGACTCTTTAAGAACAGTTACGCGGATTAGGTTACTAAATATACGTCATCTATTGTTTTTTTTTTCTTGGTAGTTTATGTAATACCTTATAATAATATTATCGAGTATTTACAAAAGCGTGAGCTATAACAGAGCTTCCAACATTGTTATAAACAATTGGGCCACTATTAATATTGTTGTGGCACAACACTACGGCTGAAACATCGATAGCACAACACTGATGAACAGTGTTCAATGCAGCGGACATGTTGGTTTTGTAAATTGTGCTTGATATTCTGTACGTCATTTTGTCCTTCAGGTCATGAAAGGTGCGACCAAAATTAGGCCAATATACAACTTATTGTTTAACAAACAGATTTTTTTTAAACCGATTTTGCAAAGCAAAGTATTAGTCCTGCCAGCGTCGCGGGAAAGTCCGAAAGGGATATCGTGGCCCCTTGGCACACAGGCAACTGAAGGAATACGGGTGGGTTTTAGTCAGTAAGAGACTGACACGCCCTCCCGCTCCGCCCAGAACGGGAGAAGTTATTTGATAATTACCTACCCAATAAAAAAAAGGCTGAGTATTTCTAAATATATGTGGCAGCATTACAATAATCTCCAACTCAAACCACTTATTTCAAATAAATCAATTCCAGGCACTTTTGAATTATTCCAAGGACTCGGTCAGTCAGGAAGATGAAGCTAATTGCCCTCTCCGAAGCGTATTAGGATTGTATGGAGAAGAACGAGCAAGAAACTCCATGAACACTCTTTTACATCAAACTATTGTTAAAAAATGCTGATTACATCATTTATGTTGAAATTATACATATTGTAAGAAACTAAAATAAACATTGCTAGTAGGTCACAATACAAGGATATTTAATTGTTTGTTCTAAAACAAGGAAAACGTAGGTAATTATGTTTATGCTCTACCCAGAGTTAGCCTAAGGCATATTAATATAAGTTGGATAACCTAAAGTGTTCTCCCTAAACGATAGTAAATATCAGAATAAATTCGTATGAAATGACCAAATTGTAACTTATACATAAACATACATAATCAGCCTATTAATGTTCCCACTGCTGGGACACAGGCCTCCTTCTATGTGAGAGGGAGTGGGCTGTAATCTACCACGCGGGCCCAGTGTGGGTTGGTAGATGTCACATGTCTTCGAATTTTTGGTTCTAAGACATGCCGGTTTCCTCACGATGTTTTCCTTCACCGTTTTGAGAGCAGTGCTGATGAAATTATTTACACAATGTAAAGCGCCTGCTTGGGTTCGATCCCACAACCTACAACTCGTAAGTCGGGGCCGTTACCACTGGGCCACCACTGTTCCACTCCACTCACTCCACTGCTATTTAATTGTAACTTAATGTTCTTTAAAAAAGCATTAAGTGGACTTGTTTTAATTAAAACTAGGCGCAACATATACAAGGCAGCAACAATACACAGACGGGTCTTAATACAGCCAGGGGTGGACAGGACAAACACAATTTAATGACTATTGGAACCGATCACCCCTCACGTTGTTTTTTTCGTCCATAAGAGTGTACATTTGTTTTTTGTCGTCTTTTTGCTATAAATCAGGAAGTGTGTTTGGGGATGTTATGAGGGTAATAATCTCATATTATGGAGATGGTGGATTTATTATAAATAATTCCGTTCTTAGCATTTTTTCTGGACATTCCTAGGATCCGCATAAAAAGGAAGTTATTGTTCTTTTCGCGTGAGATCCGCCAAACAATATAGTAATACTTCTTTATTTCATTTATATACATATAATTTACATTTTTAAATATTTTTATAAAAACAAAATAATACAAAAACATTTAAAAATATAAAAAATAGTAATACAATTTTTATGACTTTTAGTAGTAATGTTTTATTGGAAAACCTATGTTTTACACTTATGAAGTGTCCTGACACGAGCCTCAAACCTACGGTTACAAAGAATGTTTTACCGTGAATCCATATTTTAAGTACGATGTACGGTAGAGGCAAAAGTCCAACTACACACTTAGTATAAGCTACACTAGACCAATAAACTGATAAACATTAAAATCATCAACTTTAAACACGCTCAACAAACCAATTCCACCTTAACCTCTGTAGTTAGTTAATTTCGTGCAGCGAAGGGAAAATAAAAAGTAATTATAAGTTGGTCATCTCCGACGATATTATCTCTGTTCCCTGGGGCGACGCTCCTCAAATATTTGCTCTTATATTAATTTTTATTTGGTAGCTTCATCAGAATCGAGGAGGTGGGGGACACTTGGTATAATGGAAGTGCTTAAGCTACTATGATGGCCGTTACATGCATTACACGTTCTGTTTTTCCAAAATAGGTTACATTCTTCTATCTCTATTTCTTACTTGGACAATATCTTACCATTCTACTTGAAAATAATACCAAAAACATTAGAACCAGTTAATAACTGCATCGTATCGAAGCAACAGGTCTAGCCGAAGCAAAGCGAAATAAATTATGATGATCACCAATTTATATTCATTACGTTATGTTTTGTGTGCCGAGTAAATATAGTAAATGATACGGCGTGTCGTATACAGCTTATGAATATTGTGACGACAAACTTTGTCTACTTATGAGGGGAATTGTGTATTAGATTGTCTTTTTTTGTTTTTGTTTAATCTTAGAAAGTTCTTAGGAAGAAAGGACCAATAGTTTGTAAACGTTTGGTAAAGTGATAAAACGACTTTTCAGTTCTTAACAATGTTTTTGTAAATTCTTGATCTTGGACAGTTTAAATTAAGTATTTGTGTGTGTAATACATATAAAATCTCACAGTCTAAATATAACTGAAACAAGCATAATTATAAAGAGGAAAATACAAAGTGCACTCTACCAATATCAAAGCTTTTCATATTCTTACTCAAATTTTTCTGACATAAAGCTGTGTTCTTAAAAGACAAAAAACCCTAGGCAAACCGACGTGTACACAAATCTCTCAAGCAGAACTCCTAAGCTACTTTTCCCACCAACACCACAACATTCCCTTACTAAAAACAACATTTAACCAGCCCCACAAAACAATTTAAACTGAAAATAATAAATCCCAGTTACCAAAGATTCATTAAAACAGTCCAATTAAGCGATATTTACATTTACGCTTAACGCGTTTGATGAAACTCTTTTGGAACAACAGGCGTAAACATTGGAGCGGTTCCGACTCATTGGGGGCAAGTGTTTGTGTGGCCAGCCGACCGGACGGACGCTGCAGTGTACTCGGTGCTCTGTGCTGGATGAGGCGCCATGATTAGCCTGGTGTTGATTTTGCTTGATAATGTCGGATAATTTGGCCTTTCTAGGGTTTATGCAGAATTCCCTCAGTAAAAAACGACTACGAACTTGCTTATTTGTACTAAATAAAGTTAATATTTATCAAGTCTCTTTTCACACCTGCCCAAAATAAACACCGCTAGCGACAACGACACTATCCGGCTCGAAGGACCAAAAACGACAACACCATCCATCATCCACCGACGCATCCAGCATACTAACATCCATTCATTCGTGATCGCGAATTAAAGCCGTGTTTTTGTACAGTCCCGGGATAAGTTAATGAATAGCGAACGTACGTGTTCGCTGGACGGGCAATATTTGCCCAACACGCCCTGTTTGCCCGACCCCAATAATTTAAGGAGTATATTTTGTCGTTCAATTCGCGCTGGACATCGATACGTCTGTTTGTGTACGTTATTGCGTGATTAAATGCGTTATTGTTGTTTTTCGGTTGATTCTATGGTTCGATCATCGTTCAACAATTTGTAACGTTAGAAACTGGCTATTGATGAATTTGAATTTTCAAACTTTTTGTTTTATAATTTAACACGAACTTCCGATGTCACTCCAACAGTACCATATGTTTAACAGTTTTCAATAGTGTTTACTTAGAATAGAATTAAGTATCATATACCAAACGCTGATTCCTAATAAGTCGTAAATTCAAGAACTAGTCCTTACATTCAGAAAAATGTCAAAGGTCCTTTACCGTAGGACCTTACTACAAAAGAAATTCCCTTATACTCGCATACTTTGCGAAAGTAGGTCTTGATTAGGCATTGCTTACCTTAGGCCCGCATGCCAAACTTTCATTTGACGTAAAAGAAATGGTCCGATGATCTTGTCCCTCTCTGATAAGAGCATCTCAAGGACCCAGATACCTTAAGCGGAAATTGCTGCAAAACTACTTTTTCATAAATTCTTATAGAAATCTAGATAGATGAGAAATTATATTATTAATTTAAGCTAAATCTAAACTTATGTATATTTTTGGAGTTTCCAAATTGGGGCCACACACAGAAACCATACAGAAACTATAGAAAAAGTTCCAAACTTCAATTTTAAACTATTAAGCTTAGCTATCTTAGCGGAAGATGTAGTGCCAAAAATTGAAAAGAGTATGCTGAGACGATTTGGTCATGTTGAGAGGATGAATGAAAGGCGACTAACAAAAAGTATTTACAAGGCAGATGTGACTGGAAACGCCGGGAGGGGACGCCCTAGTAGGACATATACTGACCTTATTGGTGATGTTCTTCAGAAAGGACAGGTGCGTAGTACTCGCAACCGGCGTGCGTGTATGATCAGATGTATGAACGTAAACGAGGCAAAAGGAGTATGTAAGGATCGTAGCAGGTGGCGTTCTATAGTTTCTGCCTACCCCCATGGGAAGAAGGCGTGAGTTTATATAAGTATGTAAACTTAGCTGTATTTCAAGACACGAATGAAAATAAAGTCAAAGAATTTCATAAAACGAGTCTCAAATACAATTTCGCTTTGTTATTTACAGACTGTAAATTGAAACTACTATTAATAACTGAAGTAAAACAGAAAACTCGTGTTCGTATTTATTGTGCGACGACGGAGAGAGGCAAGTCGCTCGGAGCGACTCGTGGAGCCCAACTCGAGTTTGGGGGATCAAATATCAATCTGCGGGTTCGATCCCCCATGCGGATATGATTGGGGGATACATTCTGCTCGCCTCGCTGAATACTGAACGATGAGAAAAACTTATAACGTGTCCCCGAGACGGTACCGTGAAATTTAGATTTTTTGGAGGACGTATTAAAGGTATTACTGAAATTGAATAATTTTCTTTTATTTTCAATTTAAAATTCTGAAATCAACGAGTACTTAATTATTAAAGTTAAGCAAACCCGTAAAACACCAAGTGTCCACGTCGCAATGAAAATAAAACTGAAATTCACCCTCAAAACATAAAAAATACACCGTTATTTAAAAGTAAAAAATAATAACTTCTATAAAATAATAAGTAAACACTTATAACTCATAGAATATTTTTAGACAAATAAGGTCATAGGTCATTATTTAAATTGACAATAAAAGCTTTATAATCACGACTATATAAATAACAAATACACAGCGTGTTTTTCTTACGTCTTCAAAACACATAGAGTTCTCAGTGATGTAATGAGGTCCCTGAATCATGATGTTTTTGTTCGTACAACATTCAAAATACGTCTTTGGAACTCATTACTTTGTATAAAAATGCATACTTTCTTTACGTCTACCATATTTAATTGGATAGCAATATTGTATTCGTGTGTTATGTTTTTGTGTTCACAAATGTATTTGTATAAAACGTCATCAACAAACTTTTTTTTATTTTTAATCTTGTTTACACAATAATATATCTGTGCCGTTGCAATTACCAATTCTACGACCTACTTCATAGATTAGTCCTTGGCGTCGGATATCAATCAGCCTGTGTCCTGCTAAGACACAGGCCTCCTCTCTGTGAGAGGAAGTGGGCCATAATCTACCACGCGGGCCCAGTGCGGGTTGGTAGATGTCACATGTCTTCAAATTTTTGGTTCTAAGACATGCCAGTTTCCTCACGATGTTTTCCTTCACCGTTTTGAGAGCAGTGGTGATGAAATTATTCACACAAAGTACCACAACCTACACGTACCACGACCTACTCGTAAGTCGGGGCCGTTACCACTGGGCCACCACTGCTGATATCAATGCGGAACAAAATACTGACCCTAATTTCTAAATTGATAAAAAACTGCACCTTTCAGTGTCACATAATATGCCTAAGGTTGCTACATTTCATAATAACCACACCTCAAAGTCTATTTTCGTTCAGACTTAGATTACATCGCCACTCGCACTCGGTATGTCCACATACAAACATTAAAGCTCGGCAGAAGTAAGAACTATGTTCCTACTCCATTGAACTACTCGCGACCAGTACTGAACTCATACCAACTTTATCGAAGTAACACGATCAATCTTACTTTCGCTTAAGGAATAGATTTTATTTCTGGTTCGTGAAATTTCGCCTTTACCATTATTACCTTCGTACCTTACGTTAGTTGATTTATTGATGCCCTAGTGATGTCCGTTCGACTTTCTGAGATTTGTCTTGAATTTAACGATATTATTATCTTGCTGACACATTTTTGAGTTCTTCGAATCGATAATCGTATTGCTGTGTTTTTCTTATTGTTTTTTACAACTCAAGCACTTAGTTGTACTCTTAAGAGTTTTGAAGACCGCAGTGTATATTTATTGTGAAACAATTTCGCGTTACTCGTACTTATGTCTAGACCATTGAACTGATATGATGTACCTACAATAAACTACTTTAGTATGTTTTTCAAACTATGCTGAGAATCAGCACTTTTCGAACAACAAAATTATATAAGACAGTCTCTCAAAACGCCCACCCTTCACCAGTTCCTAGTGCTTTAGCTGGGAAGAAGAAGTGGCGCAACAAACTCCCCAGCAGATATGATCTCACTCACTTGTATATACGTAGAGTGAGAGTGAGAATATAAGATAAGGAATAATTAAAGTTTTTAGAAAAGTTACCAAAGATGCAAAGACGACGTCGTTGTCATCGTCTTGTCACAATATTATGACTTAAAATTATTTCTATTTTTATTCTTGTTACAAAAAGAACAATTTGTACGAGAGTCAACTAGGGGTGAGTTCATCCAACCTCGGACTGCATCTTTAAACCATGCATTGTAATAAGAAGGCGCATGTTAACAGCAGCACATAAAACTGATAACTCCAGCCTCGCAATCTAGTTTGCAGCCTCAAAACCGACGTAACCCTACATATTTGATCCAAGTCCCCACTTCGTCCCCCATTCACACCAGCATACTCCACGTAAAATATTGAACACAGGTCCCCAAAGGTCGGTTCTCCCGCCGCGATGCAAATTGGCTCAGGGGGCCGCCGTGCACTCCATATTATGTGACGAACGAATAGAGTATTGTGTTTTATTACACATTGTGAGAAGAATACAGGTTTGTTGCAAATTCTCTACTTACAGTTGAGAGGTTTTTTAGAAATAGTGTTTTGGGATTAGGTTGAAAGGATTTAAAGTAAAAGCTATGATAAACGTAGGTACATAAAGAGCAGTTTATGCCATTTATGGACTTGGTAAATCTAGACAACATATTTGTGAAATCACACCCAGTTATGTGGTTGTGACCGTGCCTTGTTTGAGTTTTCAAATGACTCCTTTTCAGCACAACATATAAATAAAGTAATTCAAATCATCGCAATTGATCCATATTGCTCTATACTACGGAAATACGAAACACTACCAGACCAAAAAACTACTCGCCAACATTCCGTCCCTCCTAGTCTATCAAATCAACCAAAAAAACACGACAAAAAGCTCTAAATCCATTCTCAAACGTACGTCCAAGGCCCAGTGATTCGTGCGACCTCCCTACATCTTGTCAGATGAAAGTCTTCAATGCGTTATCGAAATCTATTTATAAGGTTGTGTCGCATCGCGCTGGTCCTCATAATGTGTTCGGGGTACATCGGAACCTTTTCACGCTCGGCTTGAGACCCAACAAGCTCGGATAAAAGGGGAAGGGGAGGGGATTAAATATAGTCGCCGAAACTCAGGTGATGGCTCGGACGTATAGTGATTGACAATACGTTTAGTGGAATACACTTTTGATGTCAAAGGAATGGATAGCAGAGAGTAGCACAGTCTCTCTGTGTTTTCGGTTGTGATTGGATTTGGAAGGTTTTGTAATTGTTGCTATTGAATTGATTTCGTACAATAATGGGAATATCATAACAATAGTTTAGGCTTAGTTCCCAGCAACTGACCAATTAGAACGTTCTCGCACTAGCGCTTACAAAAACCCGCCAAAACCTGTTTTATCAAAATACGGTTTATAAAAGCGGTTGCTCATACATCTTATACCTATGCAGGCACTTAATTTAATAATTAATATAAAGTTATACTTAGTGTATGAATAGCGTTTATGAATATGAATAGCTAATCAATTTGAAAATTTGTACAGCAATAGTCTGTTGCTAACTGTGGAGGCTTGTAAATGGCTTGTCGTCAATTACCTAACTATTACTTCTGTTTCGATAGCTGTAAGCCACCCAAACACAATAAAATAAAAATAAAATAAAACCTCAGTTGGTAATTTTGAGAGTTACATTAAAATTTGTGATATTGCTGCACCGGATGTAGACGCATGTTTGACGTCATTTGTGATCAAAAACTCATTTTACACATTTTTGTACTTATGACGTTTTTGCACCCGGTGTGCGTATGACCACTTTCATCTCTCTATCAACTTTTTAAAACCATGTTCCCACCCTATCACAAACTGGCCCTTTACGGGGCGCCGGTGTGGGCGCCAACCTTGAGGCTGCAGCCAACCCGCCGGTTGCACGCGGCCCAAAGGGTCATGGCCACCCGGATAGTCCGGGGATACCGTACGATCTCCGGCGAGGTGGCGAGCCTCCTTGCCGGAACGCCGCCATGGGATCTGGAGGCGAAAGTCCTCGCCCACATCTGGGAGTGGCGCGAGGAGATGAAGCGCCGGGGTGTAACTCCGCTGCCGCGACAAATCACGGCACAGCGGACAGAGCTCCGGCAGGATCTCATGGCGGCTTGGAGAGTGCGATTGTCGCAACCTAGATCTGGGCACGCCACAATTGCGGCGATAAGTCCCCTCTTTGAGGAGTGGCTAGAGAGGCGCCACGGCGCCCTCACCTACCGCCTGACGCAGGTCCTCACCGGACACGGTAGTTTCGGGAGGTTCCTGTTTCAGATCAGGCAGGAGGAAACGCCCGGGTGTCACCACTGCGTGGATCGCCCGGAGGACACGGTGGAGCATACGGTGGAGGTCTGCCCGGCTTGGGTGGAGCACCGCCGTGTCCTCGTGCAGGCGATCGGCGGCAGTGACCTCTCACGTCCGGCCCTGGTCCAGGCCATGGTGCGGAGCGAGAGGGCATGGCAGGCTGTCACCTCCTTCTGCGAAGCAGTTATGCTCGTGAAGGAGGAGGCGGGGCGCGAGAGGCAGAGACTAAGGTCGCTCCCTCGAGCCCCTAGCCGCCGCGGTAGTAGACGCCCCGGGCGTCGGGAATCCATCGCGGATTTCCGGCCACCGTAGGCGCGGCCGGCGCCCGGCCGGCCGGCCGCGTCGGGCTTGCGGACGGAGAGTGATGGGTAGCTCTCCGTCCGATCAGGACCAAGCCCAGGTCGACGGCGCGTAGTGTTCCACGCGCGCCTCAAAGAGTCGTCAGCGAAGCTGAAGGGGTCCGTTTGGGCCGATGCCTACCACTGGGGTTGCGGATAAGTCCTTAGGGGAAACCGTGGCCCTGGTCTAGGCAAGGGAAGGAACACGGGTGGGTTTTAGTCAGTAAAAGTCTGACACGCCCTTCCGCTCCGCCCAGAGCAGGAGAAGTCATTTGATGATTTCCCACCCAAAAAAAAAAAAAAAAAAAAAAAAAACCCTATCACAAACAGCGAACTTAACACCACAGTAATTAATACAACAATAACACAGGCTGCTCTTCAAACGTCTTGCGTTACACTACGGTGGGCGTGCGTCACTATTACCCTTTGACACCCGATGCGTCACGTAATTATATGCGACATATTATTTGAGTTACCTGGCAAGCCAACTAATGATTTTATGTGTAATAATGGGGACGAATGGATGTATGTGATTATTATGTATCCTCTGTAGGTAGGTGTGTGGGCCATTTGGTCAAGGTCGTATTGTAGAGTGAGCAATGCTTGTTCTAGTCAGGCACTGAATGGCTATTCTTAACATAGCAATATTAAATATTCTTGATATAGCAATAACGATTGATGATTGATGCAAATTTTCAACTTTGATGCCCTATGATTCTATCCCCTCATTTCTACATACATGTACTATTGAAAAACGTATCTAAGCAGTTTGAAAACAAAATTCCGTGAACACGGTGACCACATCTGGTACCGCCCTGGGTCTGCGGCTATAGACGCAGGCTGTCCGAGCGCTGCAAGCAAAAATAGTCCTTACGCCAGGCTTACGGTGTATAGACATGAAGTACTTCGATGGTACATATTATTATTTTAAGGCTATTAGCTTATATTTATGTAAATGTTATCTTATTTGAAAATGAAACAACAATTTTCTAGAGATAGGTATTATCAATCAAGTTTTAATGCAATATTAGTCACATCTACGTCATACTTTATTGCAAGCTGGCGCACCAAAAATGTATTTTAGTTTAAACTGACCATAAAGTCCACAGCTTTCACTAACTAGGCTCAAAAAATATTCGAGAAAATTCCAATGTAATACTATACCAGTAGATCAGAACCTTATAATGCCTTATGTAACAAATTTTAACAAATCGTACCGCTGCTCCACCAGTAAACCAATGTGCTGTTTTGTGTTACACTGTGGTGACGAGTCATTAGCGTCCTTTGACACCGGAGCCGCAGTTACGACATTATTCGCGCCATATTTTGAAATAACAACAACTAATGAGGTTTTATAATGGCAGGTTGAACTTAGTGTTCAGGTGCTTTTGTGGTCGCGGGATGAGGGGCCTGCCTGTTTAAAGGTAGTTTAATTATGTTGAGTTTTTTTGGTAAAATTTCATTGCAACAAAGAGTATTCAAATTTTAAGCAACTACCAAACTACGTAGTGTGTTAACATCCCACCTTATTTTGTCAGCGCTGCGGTATTTATTTATTAAACATCGCAACATTATACTGAAATAAAAGCCTTTTTGGCGTCGCACAGGACTTTGGCTACACTGTACTTTATGGACTGCGCGTGAGATACTTTTTTTTTTTTTTTTGCATCTATATAGATGTCTTGATGTAGAACGCTTTTGCAAAATACTGAAGTTTAAAAAACAACAATATATTGATGTAATAGAATAGGCATTTTACCAGAAATCACCGAATTTCATACCATTGTGGTTCCGTTTAACGTTCAGACAAAGTGACAGCGGATTTTAATGGTTTTTAGTATCAACATTGTTAGATTTTAATTTTCATTCATTTTTAAATAGCTGTTACCGCAATGAAGTTATTTAGAAGCAAATATTATAAAAATAATAAAATGTTATTTTTGATCTGAAAAGATCATGGGTAACGAAACGTAATCGAATGTAAGTGACGCTAACGTTTGACAGTTGTTCTTTTTTTTGATGTTGGAATGTCTAATCTAAAACTGGGAACAAATTATCGGACGCGTCCGCGGACGTTTCCGTAAGACCCGTTTTATTTGAATTAGGATAGTACATTTAGTACTACACTGTGCAAACTATCGGTCGTAAGTCGCGGACGTGAATTGACGTGATCGTAGGGAACTGACAGTTTGCGACTTCGGACGCGTCCGATAATTTGTTCCCGGGTTAACAAAGACCCCGCTCACCCCTTCGTGGTTATTATTTTTGTAACCATTCTAAAATAGGAGCTTTTACTGCTACGCCTTCTTATTGCTTGAAACTTTAGACCCGTCACACTATCCCACCTATCCCGCAGGAAACTTTGCCGATTTATTTATCGGCACCTAAGGTTTTGCTGGCTTTAAGGTTTACAAAAATACACTAAAAAGAATACTACCCAAAAAAAATTGCTTCTATAAAAAAACGCCGGGCCATAAAGTACAGTGCTTCCATTTGTTTTTCCTGTGCGTGTCCTTCTTTCATGAGATAAGGATATAGATAAATTATTATTAAAGTGCACTCACCAACACGTCACACTGATGAAAAATGGTACAGCAAAAACCGGTAGCCATAAAGCGTAAGTAACTCCGCGTTTCCCATCAAACGCGTTGAACCACGTATATTGCAGTGCAGCCATTTCAAAAAGACTGCTCAACTAACCCCAGTATATTACACTGCCAAACATAAAGTATCATGTTCAATTTGCAAACATCAAAGTGTCGTTTAAAAACACAAGCGGGTAGACAGCGATAAACTGTGCGACAGTATTCGCGGGGCGCGCAATGAATTCTAACTATTTGTGTTCGCACGCAACGGTCGCGTTGCTACTCGTACTATATTCACACTTAACACACGCAAACTTGCTGTTGTATTGTTCAAAATAGGGAAAACGCTGTGACGCTGTGAAGACAATAACATAATCTACACTTTTTTAGAGATCTGTATCTGATTTCTACGCCTTTTTACTGGTCCTGGAAAAAAATCGCGTAGGGAAGATTTTGGATACCTAAAAGAATTTATAAGTAAATAAATCAGTGCCTTGTTTTCTAATATTGCAATAAACACATTTTGAATAGTTCTGAACGTACAGTGCCTTCATGTCGCGCCGATAACATTCTGTTTCGAATCTACCACTTACTCGCTCCGAATCAGTAAACCGGATCAGTGCACACATCGTTAGAAACTAGTCTCTGCACGTGTATAAAGTAGCTGGCCCCCCTCAGTCCAATAACTTGCACGCTGTGACCTACATTTCTTTCAATGGAAAACAAAACATGCACAACATAGAAATGTTATATTGCTCTCTAACTCTGAAACGGACAAACACTTTTATCTGTGCGTACAATACCTTTTGCTCTTTGACCATAGTTCAGTACGCTCGACGCTCGCGCCGCCGCGCCAGCCAACAGCCACGCGTTGTATCACCGCGTTGTTTTATTCCACGCCGAATAAAAACCAGTGACCGTAAACCGAAGAGGTCGTGATATGGAGGTTACAGTCACCTCGTAAATTTTGTCCTACCGCGACACACTCCTTCACACTCGCGCTGATGTCACATTTTCAGACCAGCGGAGCGCGAAATAAGTACATTTTTGCCCACACGACGTAATATAAAAAAATATAATGACATATTTTAAAAGTAAATCCTGGATGTGCGGTATTGACAGATGATGGAGAAAACTTCCCTTCGCAAGCACTCGTTCCTTAGGAAATGAATTTTTTGTCAATATTTCCACGTGTGCTCGAGATTTGTTGGACAAATATTTTTATCCGTAAACGTTTCTGGGAATGTTTGATATGTCGCGCTTACTTGTGTTTTCTTTTCGGAAAATTCGTGACAGGATATTGATGTAGGAGCATCAAACGTTGTTTAATTCGTTTGCATTGACATATTCATTCATGTGACATGTATGTTATAATGTATAAATTACCTAGTGAAATAAGATTCCGGTCCCCAATTTTTTGCCTGACAAACTAGAGAACAGTTTATCCATGCATACTTATTGTGTAAGGTGACGACACTCTTTGAACTTTCATCTTCTGAAATACTCGTCTCATTTATTCGTGATCTCACACCAAAAAAAAACCAAAACAGAGCGCTGTCAACAGTGAAGTTAAGGCTTTCGCAGATCAGCACGACTTGTCGCGCGACGCGACACGAACAATACAATTTCTAAGAAAACTTCACGGTATAACAATAACCGGTGTCGCGTCGCGCGACAAGTCGCGCTGGTCTGCAAAAAAAAAAGTTGTTATTGTTTTTAATTGTTTATGTTTTTCTTTATTAACTAACATAGATTAAGTAATACTAACAAATTATGGGTTAACTTATTATACCTGAATTAAATATGAATAAATAAATAAAAGCCTTTAAGCCGGTTTCGTAAACATTTGTGCACTTCGCGTGGTGTAGTTTGATTGTAGTATCATTGTAAAAGGTTGTAAATGTGTGCGTGTGAGCATGTATGCACAGAGCGGCGGTGTAGTTTTGGCATGCTTCACTTTATTGTTCGCAGTGCTCTGTCTTGGTTTTTTATTGGTTCTTGTTCGTGATACGATAGCCTTTGTCCCCGTTGATATCGTTCGTTCCACTTTTATAATTCAGTAAATACACATCTTCCTGGCCCCTGAGCCGTCAAGTAACATAACCAATAGTACCGTGTCGATTCAATCCTTCTAAAATGTTGTTTGACAAACTTTCTAACAAAATTACGTTCATTAAAGAACTCAACCAAACCCACTTAAACATCATTTAAAACAATAGACGAAAAAACGTCGTTATTTACTTTCCGACCAATCTACCGCCGACTGTCATATAAATTGGACAGAATTCCTTCACAGGACAGTTTTAATGAGACCTTTACGGGCGCCGAGACTTTGATGCGATAACTTTTTTCGATATTTTTCGTCTCCCCATAGAAAAATACGTACTATCCTTTTCTTGTGTATAGATTTCTCAATAGCTGCGTCCTTTTTGCTCGCAGTAACTGCAAACGAAGACCGCTCGAGGCATCTGCAATCAATGGAGCGTACAAATTGAAATAAGATAGCAAGATGTACCATAGCTCATAATAAGAGGCTTCGCTTCATACTGCCTTTCATCCTAAAAGATTTGCTCTGTATGTAAAACTCGCTCCCGTTAGATGCTTACGCGACTTATGAAAGTCATTCCTTGCCGTCATATGGAGATGATTGGGTCGCAAAGTAAATCAAAAGACGTTTACTAACTGCGCGGGTTTTTAGATACACGCACCGCTCAAATGTATGTTTGTGTGTTTACAATTTATTTATCATACGTAGGTTCTGACTGTAATGGTTTTCAAAGTGTAGTCACTTGTATTCAGAACTCGAGGTTGGAAGGGAGGAGTAAGTTTGTCTCGCACTTGAAGTTCTCGTAGTTTCACGAAACTTTAATTAATTAGTTAATTGGTTATTTTTAAGAGTTCAAATACAAAACAACAACTTCTCTGTAGCAACAGTAATTGAACATAATCTTTGTTTTCACAGGTATGTACCAGAACAACCACAATCCAAGCTCACATCATTACACCAAAAAGCTCGTCAGAAGTCGTGGTAAGTGTTTCATTTCCCTCTGATCTCTATCGACAGGCTGTCAGTGAAATAGTAATAAAAAATGAAATGCAACAAGTCCCAGCACGAATGATTCTGACGTCAGACATTCAGTAAATTGACGCGAACGGAAACAATTTGCCTGCAAGAACATTGAAGCCGTATTGGTTTGGTGCAAACTTTAGGTGGCAAGAGGTTGTAAAGTTTTGCAAATGTCATAAGCCTCGAATTTATAAGCCTTCATTACTTAGTACGTTTCATCGCAGGAAGCAGGAAGAGCAAAATTATATTTTCTAATGATACTCTTTGGGCAGAATTACGAATCTACTACGTGCTAGGAGCTACGTCGTAGCACTCGTAAGTGCTACGACGTAGCGCTACGAATGCTACGGCAGTCGTAGCACTTCTACGCACACTGGAAGAAGAGAGAGTGTTTATTCTGAAAGTGCAACGTCGCAAATAAATGTCAAATATTTCGCTGTTTTGATTAATTTGGCAATATACTGTATGGAAATATGAAGATGAAGTGGCTTGTGGCTAAGTAGTACCAGCCGCACGGGTAGATCGTTCAGGTTAAGCTACGCTTGCCGCGGTTGGTCCGTGGATGGGTGACCATCTTTATATACCAAGACTCCTCCATGCCTTGAAAAGCACGTTTAGCCGTTGGTCCCGGCTGTCATTCGTGGATCTTTGACAGTAGTTACGAGTCGTCAGAAGCCCGAAAGTCTGACAACCAGTCTTACCGAGGTGTATCTTATTACCCAGTAACTGGGTTGTGGAGATCAGATAGGCAGTCGCTCCATGTAAAATACTGGCATTCAGCTGCATCCGGTTAGACTGGAAGCCGACCCTAACGTAGTTGGGGAAAGGCTAGACAGATGATGACTGTATGGAAATAAGAAATGTGGCTAACTAGCGAATTAGAATTTTGATTATGAAATGCAATAATTAATATCGTAACACCGAATATTTAGTTTTAGATGTTAAAAAAATATTTGGAAACTTTCCAAATGCCTTTTTTACACCTAAAACGGGTACAACATCAAATTCAATGTGACAATTGCAATTGATTAATTATATTCTAGTTCGCTAGTTTTTATTTCCATACAGTAATATTGCGAAATTAATCGACACAGGTAAATTTTTGATAGCTATACGGGACTTTGTAAACTCATGATTGATTTTTTATTTATTTTAATACTGAACTAAACTGTACTTAAATCACTAAGGTTAGTTTTATCACTTTAACCTGACAAAAAAAACTATTTTACCTTTCAACCCGCTACCGCTCGTGGCTCACACCACACCGCATGAAGTTAGCGCTACCGCGGGAGACAAGCAAGTTTCTCAGGGGTTTAATTAGCCTTTAACTTAATGGTGATTGTGTCCTCAAAGCGCATCGGCGTGCCTGGACTTTGTACATGCAATGCATGGACTTGTACAGTCGAACAACGAAATAAGTACACAGGCTAACTTGCAACTAGAGATTTTAAAACTGTTTTGTACGTGTCCAGCAAAAATAATAAGTCAAAGACTTGACCACTCAACAGCCCAATTGTGTAACTCACTCAAAATCAATGAAGCATGTTCATAATCAATTTCTCTGACTTTTTTAAGAGTAGTGCTTATAGTACCTATATTTTTGAAGTGAAAACTTCTTTAGTGGCGTTGGGCTCTTTTTTTGGGATGGGTAAAAAATGTTAAACTCGCGTCAGGACACGTGACTTGATCGAAATTTCGTAAGACCGAGAGTTTTTTTTGACAATGCACTCACAGCGCTCTTTGTTTAATTTTTTTTTGTATTTTTTTAATGGAGCTACCGCTTTCGTTCCTATTCCTATACTGACAGCAATCCACATAAATTCCTGACATTTTCGTTAGATGGCGTTACTTAGTTTTCACTTCCATCCGCAAGCTCCAAAGACTGCCCCGCATGTTTTTTTTATCGTTCTTGTTACCCCTAACAAGATTACCAATTCTTTTTCTGTTATTACCTGGAGCATTATTACAAATCTTTTGATATTTCATTCATCAAAATTGGTTCAGTAGTTTAGGCGCTCCGCTGGAACACACGTAAATACGAACATACTTACAAACATTCATACATAGACTGCTAAAATCAGAACCTTTCCTTTAGGCTTTCGTTGTAGTCGGGTAATACAAATTAACATCGTCAGCGTAGTGAATAGATGAATATTTTTACCTGTAATCTTTAACATGAATATTTAGGGCATATTGCCAATCTTTTTATTTTACACCTGCAATCTATGGGTCGACTACACGCAAAGGGCTTACAGCGCCTTCCGTATCCAGAACAACAACGCAAATAGGGCGCTATTGGGGTTGCCACGACACTGACGGACACGGACTCGGACTGACACGGACTTGTTGCATCAGGGATGTTCGCAGGGGCACGTAGACGACCTTTACGCAATCATGCAAAAGCGTGTCGCCTCCCTGGTGCGGCGGCTGCGGGCAGCGCCAACAGCCTCTAGGTCACTGTGGCTGATAGGGTGGAAGGTATAATACTCAGGCACTGGGCCAGGACACAGAGAGAAAGGTGAGAGGTATTACCTTCAAATCGTGCCTTGAAGTAATGTTTAGATAATTATTGCTTATTTGGTTATTGTCGTATTAGTGATTTTGACATTATTGATGGTGATTTTGTACAGTACAGTTACGATTTTGACATTATTATTGATAGTGTTGACATTACTTACCATGACGAAAATTTGCCAAATATTATTATGTACAAGTGTTTAAGATGTGTATGTAATTACTAACAAATTGGAGTGTATAATTTGGAAATAAAATGATTTGATTTGATTTACCAGGACACCTATCACTTTTGCTGACTGTACACTATACCCCGTACTTGCAATGTACCTGTATGTGTTGGTCCGCTGAACTAAGTTGCCGAAGGCACGGTCAAGTCGGTTTAGTGTTCTTGAGATCTTCTCATGTGATGTTGTTTTGTTTATTTTGGGTTTCTACGGACGACTTCTTCGTTTAAGCACAATATAAATATGAACAGTACAGAAACTACGTAGTAAACGGCATACTCACACAGACGCGCTCATTGACGAGACCCCAAAGCGATTGTCGCGGTGCTGTCAGTTGCGTGGTACGAGAACCCATTACCAAAATTTTAGCCTTATCATTTTAGAAGCAAAACCGTATAAAATCGATTTTGGTTATGAATTCAAAAATCCAAATTTTAGAGATTTTCCTGATTTGATTTGACCTGACCGCATTTTTTTATATGTAAAAAAAAATACCGAACTGTTTCACAGCAATCTGTCTGATTTTTAGAATGTAATTGAACGATAGACTTTAGATACCAAAAACACAATTTTCAGGAACCAGTAGCGTTGCACGTACCCAGGAGACCATTTGATAATATTAAAAATAAGAAAAAAAATTAAAGCCAAATCCACCCGTCTGAAAATGTTGTTTTCAGGTGATGGTGATTGATCAGTTGATTTGAATAAATAATTTTTAGAAGAAAGTGTGAGCATCTTATGTGTTGAAACCATTTTGAACATGTTGAACTTTTTTATCGGTAACTTAACATTCTGTCTAAAACTGTTGGACATTTGCAAAAGGTTGACCAGAAGTAGAAAAATTATAAATATATTTTTAATAAATTAGACAAAAGGAAACTGGGATTACGTTTGAAAAACAATGTTTAAAATAAAAAAACCGGTCAAGAACGAGTCGGACTGCTGCACCGAGGGTTCCGTAAGGAGCCTCATTCGTATAGGTACCTAAATAGTTCTGTGCCCAGAAACTATTTGTCTAAATTGTATGTGCGCCCATACAACTCCGAGGACTATCTTAATTGGCGTCTACTATGTATGTATGGGACGCCCTTTAATTTTATTATTTTTTATTTTTTTGAATCTTTCCTTTATTTGTGCTGTAAGACCAAATAATAACCTGCTATTTGCCAAATTTCGTAATTAATTAGGTCAACGGGAACTACCATATAGGTTTTCAACCCAAAACCTATAGGGTGGAAAATCTGAATTTGACCATATCTTTTTATCGTGTTGTCTCAGGACCTTGATTTTTATACCCCTAATAGGGTCCCACCCGTTCCTGAGAAAATCGGTGGTGACACAAACGGACAAGAGAGTGATCTTATAAGGGTTCCTTTTTTTCCTTTTGAGGTACGGAACCCTAAAAACTACCACATGTCGGACCATGTCATATAATTTATGCTTGCTCTGCAATTAGTCTAGTGTTTTAAAGATTGGTGCGTTGAAAATTGATCATAAGTTCAAGTCGAACAAAATCTACCAACTCCAATCAATCCACACAAGCAAATTTATTATGTTCAGTAATCAGCTGAGCCTATTCCAATCCACAGCCGAACAGAGATTCCTCCCAAAATTAATACAATGTATAAATTACCGAGAGCGCTATTCACTGTCATGAATACATCAGCACTAACTAAAAACTTCAGCATAATGAATACAAATAACGCATGATCATAATACGAAAGTGTTATTTACATTTTATATTGTAAACAATATGAATAATGTAAAATGTAAACAAATATTAGCACGTTCAAATATACTGTAATCATTTGCACGAGACAATCGCTGTGTGACGAAACGTAAAATTGATGTTAAACTACATAAATATTTTATAAATGCAAACAAATTATATCAATTAACTGCAGATTATTCACAGCTTTAACAGTCCTTCAATTTCATTATTGCCGAATTTAATCAGTGGATAAGCTTAAAAATGCATTCAACTGGTTAAACTACTAAAAATGGACTGCGAATGATCGGACATACAATTACTAAAATTAGAATTCCTCATTTTCTTGGCGTTTAAATTAAATTAATTAAAACCTAAATACTTATTTAGCCTTACATTTTGAATAATATTTCAAAACAACTATCTTAAATCTCGCTACAACAGTTACATACAGTCATTTCAGCGCTAAAACAAGATAAGACAGCTTTTATGCAACTGAGTTTTCACAAAATTAAAATCATTTTTCAGTTTACTAACTGCACACGTTTACAAGAACCTACTTACCTTTACTGAAAACATAAAGTTTATATAAAGCAACAGAAAAATTATATTTTCAAATAAAAAGAAAATAATATTTTAAAAGTATTTAGTGATAAACCTTTTTTCTAAATGCGTTTCTTTTTCAACTTTCAATGTGTCTAAATTCTTTAAGAGAAAAGTTTTTTATTACATCTTAAGAATTTAACCAATTGAACATTACATATAAACTTTTTTATAGACTGTCTGAATTTGTTACTCAAATAACCCGCTTATTTTATAGTCTTTTTTGTTCTTTGATAGAACTTTGACAGTAAGTGAAATTGTGCATAAATAGAATGATTGAATTTGTTAGACTTTAAAATAAACTTTCTTGACGTTTATATACTCTTTGTACCTTTTAAAATAAAGTTGAGAGATATTGGCAATATATTCTTAAAATAAAGTGCATTTTCTTTAAATTAAAGATCATTAATACAACAATACTAGCACCTTTCATACTTTCTGGTATAAAACCAAATTACTCTACTAGAGTCAAAATCACACACTTCAAAGTAATCACAGCGACTCGAGCCTTTATTAGAATCTCGGCCACGTATGTTTCTGATGTGTTCTGACACAAATGGATACACTGTGACGTCACAATGACTGTCCTACTGCGAACGATGACCGTCTGCCTCGAATAACGCATAAACAACACTCGAGTTTACTAAGAATATACTCGTTAGATGGCCTAAAGTGTTGTGGAAAAGTCATTTTAATTTAGGAATGGGTTAAACTTGTGCCTCTGTGACTTTTGAGTCATAATACCATCTCAATTTGGACATCAATGGGCCATTTTCTAATTAATGTTTTGTAAACTTTTCATGTTTTTGTCATGTATAAAAAAATATCTAGTATTATGTGATAAAAAAAATAGATTTTCAATTTATCCTAATGCTACCTCATATTATAAATACGAAAGTAAGTTTGTATGTTTGTTAGGCTTTCACGCTTAAACGGCTGAACAGATTTGGATGAAATTTGGCCCATGGGTAGACCATGACCTGGATTAGGAAATAAAATACTTTATCCTGATATTCCCACGGCATCGAGATTTATGCGGGTGAAACCGCGGGTTGCAACTAGTATTATTATATTGTTGCGTTAACAACAAAAGCTTAACAGTTTGAAGCTTTTCACTACGATTTGAAAAATGTCAAAACTCACTTGGAATTTTGTTTCGCTTAAACCAAGAATGTTGTTGTGACCCTTAAAAATAATCTCCGATTCACAATAGTGTGTAGTAGAGCAACAAGGCACTGCACATCCCACAATCCCGGACAATCGCGCAACCAAATTGCTCCCATAATCCTCCATGTTGGTGACCGGCTCCTTTACGGCGCTTCGGCCAGATTACATTCCACCAACGTTATATCCACCATATGAAACTTTTTATCGCTACATTAACTTCTATTTTAGGTCGTATGTGCCTGTTATTAAAGTTCTAATTCGGGTACCCTGCTGTGTTTGGTCCTAATTATGGGTTCCGACGTGTCATATTAAGACGTTTATTTCTATGGCCTGGGTGTTAAGTTGGCGGAGAGACGCCACATGCGGTCTTTATGGTTTGATAGTGTTGTAGCCAACTGTGCTTCATTCTGAGGCCATATTTTGTTAGTTCAAAACAAAGAGAATCGGTGGTCGAATAATGTAATGATTTTGTGATTACTCTGTCCATTATGCGAAATTAGTTCGTATTTTTTTTTTTTTACTGAATAGCTTTATAAACCAACTCCAAATTGTATTAAGTAGATATTTAAGTAAACGTTGTTTAATTAACATTATAATAACCTATCCTTATTTTATGTTGCCATTGATTTTCTCATAAATATCACTATCACTACATATATTATATTTATATAATATATTATTATAGAACAAAGTCGCTTCACGCTGTCTATCCCTATGTATGCTTAGATCTTTAAAACTACGCAACGGATTTTGATGCGGTTTTGTTAATAGATAGAGTAATTCAAGAGGAAGGTCTATATATGTATAATACATACGTAATATTATAGTAAGCTTTAGTTTATAAATTTATCACGCGGGCGAAGCCGCTGGCGGAAGCTAGTCTAATATAAGAGAGCTTTATGTCAAAATTATATTCATACACTTCTGAGAATCTAGACTCAAAACAAACTTAGTCTAGGTTTGGTAAATGAAAATTAGACGTAACATATCCTGAGGCTGTCAATTTACGCAAAACTAACAAAACAAAACTAATATATCTGGGTGTCTATTAAAGAGACATATTTAGAGTAGGTAGTTAGAGCAAGAACACTAGCAAATGCTTAGCAATTTCAACTCATTTTTTTTTTGATTGCCTCAATATCTACTAAATATAGGTACCGTCTCAAAGCATTTTCCAAATAGGCCAACAGCTTCCCAAATGAAGAAAACAACGCTCTAAGACATGCTTATTTGAAGCTGAGAGTTCAAGCAACAACAATATCTACGTATAGCTAGTACAGCAAGCTCCTTCCTCCCTCCGGTTAGGAAAATGAGCTTCAAACAAAATAATAAAGGTTTATTTAACCACGGAACAAAGTTTAACCGAAAACGTATAAACGGGAGACTGGGAGGCAAATAAAGAATTCGTTTTATATTTGACGGTAAGCGCCAGAGTGCGGGGAACAGTAATTTGTCTACACTCCAAAACATAATATTTCATCAGGTTTTTTTTTTGTTTATTCATTTGTTTCGCCAGCGGCTCGGCTCGCAATCACGCTTCGATAGAAATTTGGTTACAGGAATGTATGTTCCACGAATATGTCTCTCTGCGCGTATCATAAAAACGTCAAGTTGTCGACATTTTTTTCTTTTATGGTTGTACAGACATATGGGTTTTTGAGTTCCCTTTGACATGGTGAGAAGTTGGTTCTCGAAGGATTGTGATCGTAGTTTTTGTGACAAGTAATGCAACTATTTTTTATTGCTTTTTCCTCTTTCGGAGATACATGTTTTATCAACTCTTTACGACATGGAGCAATAAGAACATATTGCAAAGAAGACATGCATAAACGTTCCTCAAAAAAATTTCTAAATACTTTTTATAAATGCAATCGTTTGCACCATTGACATCCAATTTTATGCCTGTATCTATTCTATATAACTATTTACCTGAACAACAAAACCAACAAAGTACCCGGAAAAACAAACTACATAGTAGCCTACTGATTTACTCGCACTAGTCACGTTTCCACCAACCATTGATTCGGTACTTAAGGCGTTTATGCAAATGTTTCTTATCACTCTTATCAGCACTATCTCGCCGGAACTACCCACAAACAAGTCAGCGGTGGTCACTCGCCGTGACATTTTTATCACCGCTTGATATCACTTCTACAATTTAAATATCAATTGCGATAACGCAAAGGTAGTCCCTGAAATAGAAACACGTAGGCACTAGGCTGTTAACCTATTTTTAGGAACGCGTAATAATGCTTCATTTTATAAAAAAACCACAATGTATAGAGGAATACGAATTACTGAGGGTAGTTTTTGTGCATAAAGACCAAAGTCAAATCATTTATTTCAAATAGGCCCTTATAATGCACTTTTGAACGTCAAAATGTACAAATAAATAGATTCTAGTCGCCCAAAAGGTAGTTTTTGTATGGAGAAGAATGAGCAAGAAACTCCACCGTTACTCTTTTAAAATGTTTTACGTGATTTTGTATACGTACGCATTAATTATAAATTATATATGAAGACGATGCACCTCCAATACTACAATACTATACCACAATAGGTAAAAATAATTAAAAATGCAGTAGAATATACAATACGCTGATAGATTCCACGTTCCACATTTATATGAACATGGTGTTATCTAATTCTCATCACCACAGCCAAAACAAAAGAAAGTCGAAAGAATAACTGTTTTTCTTACATTCGAAAATTAACTCCTTTTCATTCCTACTTCCCTAAGGAAGCGAGCAACAAAAAATGATCACCGGCCATTCTAATAATTATAAAAGGTTGTAACATTATCTGAATATCGCATCTCTTATAGAGATACAATCTCTACCAACTCTGGCCGTTCGGAACAGAACAGTTAGACAATATTTATGAAGTTCCTAACTTCGCAAAATATGAACACTTTTCATTACGAAACCTCCCTATAAAACCTAATGATAACTACCTACGTATATAAAAATATATTCTAAAAATCATTTACGTTTAGAGGGTAGGAGAAAGTTTTTGAAAACAATGTCGAGGGTAGTTTTCAGGTAAGGTCAGGCGAATGTTGAAAGGTTTGTTAAAACTTTTATGAACTTAAAAAGTTTGCCAACGTTATTTTTATCACTCAACATTATTTTTGTAAACTTCAGAAAATTAAATTACTGTGTTGGCGTAAGATTGGGCTAAAATAAAACATCTATTTTGGTTTTTCAAACTTAGTCGGTATTTTTTTTAGCCTCATTGTGGCCTGAAATACTTTAGCATGGGGGATATTTACTGAAAACTCTGTTATATACTCTAAATTTAGAAGCAGTCACAAAAACTCAACACCTTAATAACAACCGCAAAATATTCAACACCCGAAAATTCCGCCACACGTAACAACATTCACACGCCCTCACACGTCTGCCACAAACATTTTTCTAAGCATCACTCAGTGCTACCAATAACCCAGTTTACAACTCCGCCTTGTTATCTGAAACAATCGTATGTCCTAAGGCGTCCGCAATCACGGCCAACACTGAACCCTTACATTTAGATCATCGCCCGAGATAACGACTGTTTTGTACCACTAGGGCGACGGAAGGGGTGAGGTGCGGGGTCCGCGGGACGCGACAAGGGACTGAGTCACAACTTCATTACCATAGCAAGTCGGAGTCAGCAACTGAAGCTAGCTGAGTAGGCAACCCACCTTTTATTTGGAGATTTAACTCACTTAACATTCTGTCGAAAACGAATTTTGTACGTCCCTTTCGCTCCTAGAGCGCATGCTCAACAAGCAGCAGGATTCTGAACCTTATTCAGAATAGTGCAGTTTTTAACACTGACTTTGTGTCCAGTGCTTCCTTTTAAGTTTTGTGTAAATGGAATGGAGGCATCTCTATCTCAGGATGCTTATTATTTGCCAGTTAGATAATGGACGGAAGGTTTTTAAATGTTTCAATTAAAGTATTCAGCTTAGTATAGCAAAAAGAGAAAAAGCAGGGCATTTTCTGCATTCAAGACTTGTAAAAACTTCCATACAATATTCATTTAACAAATTATATCCAACAGCCACGTAACAGCACAGACTTATTATGACTAAGTATAAAAAATTACAGAATTACGCTACAGAGTCCCACAAGCATAAAAAATTACAATACCATGTAATAGTCATCAAGCTACACCTAGCGAACAAAACGCTCGTAAAATTCAAACGTCTGCGTTTCGGGCGCGTCACGTCGTACAGTGAACAAGCGCCCTTATAATGAGCGATGCCATCTCTCATGTAATTTCCTCATACATTCATCATGTGTACGCTGTATAATTTGATCGAAAGCAGTGCGGCCCGCGTCGTAGCGGCCATTTTAGTTTGTAATGAGCAAGGTTAGATATACTCTGTCTTTTCAAATAATCAATGTTGTTTTACTCCTTCCTTTATTCTTTTTCCTCTAATATTTATTAAAGCGCTGATTTTTACCCACGTTCTCGGCCACAGAACGCAAAACTCTGTTCCGCACACATTATTATAATTTACAATCTATTAAATTCCTTTTCACACGAAGCATGTCTATAAAATTTTAATGACCAGCAGGAACCTTTACATCCACATTTACCAGCCAAAGTGATTACAGAAAGGTTTATAAACAAAATTTTACGTACCGGTAGACCAATATCTCTATCGGTGTCGAGTTATTTTTGCGTTTTATGTCTTTATACGGCTCCGAACAATGGTGCTTGGTAATTTCGCGCAGAAATGAGGGCGATGTCGTAAATGACGCGAATCGCGTTCACTTGTAAGTAAACAGAACATTTATATTTTTAAGTTTACTGTCGGGTGTAGCTCGTCTGTCTCCTTTGGCAAGTAATTCTGTCCTTCATTGCGTTGCTTTTCCTGTTTTAAATAAAGCCATTTCGAGTTTGGTGTTTACTTTGTCCCGCGATGTAATGTGTTGTAGATTTGGGAGTTTATTTATAAACGTTGTTTAAAGTTAAGTGACGTGAAGTCAAACGTCAAAAATGTATGGTTAAACAGTCGTTATTCATTACTTAACTAGTTTAGTTGCTATTCTTTATAAACGTTGCTTAAACAACATTTATAAATAAACCCAATTATGTTTTGTGTAAAAAAATATGTTTTATTTAAGTGCAAACATAATTCTACAAAAAGATTGATGCGAAATGCAGATCTTATTCTAAAGCACACGTCACAATACTTATTACGTAAGTCATCTGAAACCTTATAAACTTGCAACGGAACTCACCTTAAAACGAAAATGAAAATAACCGACATAATAATTCAACATCCCACGTATGTTTACATAACAAGAAAACTATCGTACATACATAACCTCGCAGTCTCGCACTAATTCATTGAAACGCTCCGTCGAAAATAAACAAACGCTTACGAGAGCAGTGTCATACGCAAACGCGGTACCCATAATTTTGTGCGTATTGTCTCTGGGTCGCGTACCCAGCCTAACGCGTACCGAAAGACCACGCAGAGATACGCCAGGTGACATAATAAACATAAAGCGAACGCGTGCGTTTTATCGTCTAGTTTATAATAAGCTGGTCTTATGCTACTATTACATAGGTAGGTGAAATGTGAAAACGTCCTCGGAGTTGTAAATGACACTGCGGATTTCTGACATCTCTTGATCGCAGTCCAGATGAGCTAAACGCGACTAGTTTCGTTGGAGAAATGGCCTTAGTAGTTAATTAGTGCATTGCGTTTAATTTTTCGTCTAGTTTTTTTTTTCTGGTGTGGACAAAATCTAACCTTTTCCATGTCCAGAGAAGGCATGATTTTTAGATTCCATCAACTACCCAGCTACCTCTTGTCTATGATCTATGACAGGCGACTGTCTGACTATAGAACATAAATAAGAAGCTTTCCTCTGTCGACTGACTTAATTTTGGAAAAAGATTTATTGCAAATAAAGAAAAAAAGAATTTTATTTGGACAAAAATACAAATAAAAAATTAAAATTTAAAATAATGTTTTAACAACAATAGTGTGTGCTTCACGTCTGCACCAAAAAGTTTCATTTCAACATTAAAGCCAGACAGATGCTGACGCTGGTTTTCTAATGAACCTTTAGGGACAGGTGACGGGGAGCACCAACAGTTTCAACATAAGTACATAATACACATTTTGTATACTTATAAATAAACTAGTTTATTTTCATTAAAGTACAATAATTTATATACAGACTTAAAATAATAATATGTACAAGTATATAAAAAAGAGGGGGATCAATAATTATAGGTCATCAAAAAATTCGTCTGCATCGCTGTCAACAGGAAAAGCCAAAAGGCTGGCAGCATTGCCACGTTGTATGGCAATGCTTATTCTTTGACTGAAGAAAAGGCCAGCCCTCTGGTCACGTGAAGAGTCGAAACTAGTCATTTCAAACAAATATAATTAAAAAAACAACAAGAACTGTATCAGTTCAGTGGTAAAACCTGTTCTTCGCCATTACATTGATCCGTGCACGGTGCACTCACAAAGCGCTACAGTAAATACTATAAAAGTTAGTTATAGTAAATATTTTAAACGTTATAATAGTACCGGTGAACACCCTTAAATCTGCTCTTGTTTCATACTCAACTAAACCTGTTTGTTCTCCACCCAATATGGCTCTTTTGTACAGTTGTTGATTACATCGTGCGGTTATGTAAAATTTAAGAACTTTACACCCCTTTATGAACCCAGTACTTATTATTCTCTACAGAAAGATAACCAGTTACAACTTCAATTACGACTCATGAAAAAATTACGACATCTTACTCCATTCATATAGAACGGAATATTATCCTATATTAAGTACTTTTAACACAAAGAAAGTCACAATGAACCGAAGACGGCGGTTACGACGTTCTTGTTACAGGACACGTAAGACGATATTACTTGTGCTGTAATAAAAAATTACGACCACAGTCGCATTCAAACGACATTTTATTTCCACGTTGTTATTAAAGTATATGTTTTGTTTAATATTTTTATTTTTTAAATCTTGACTGCTCAGCTTCAATATTTTCTTAAATCTCCCCTAAAGTAAGCAATCTTAAAGTTTTACTATTCACTTAAAGTTTTTATTTTGTCACAAACACCTTTTCATAAGTTTTTTTTCGAAGCAACTGCATCCATCGTTTCATTCTCTCAGATATATCACATTTTCACATGAACATCTAAATAAAATTATCAAATCTGAGTCATGCATAACCCATAAAACTCCCAAAATACGTACTTCACTAAGCCCATTAACCATAACAAACACCATACATCACATTCCCTAATTACAAGTTATCAAAACAGCTCCTGAACTCGTAAGAGAGCGGGCACACGGGCGGCGCGTTAAGCGAGCGTATCAGATTATAATGTAATCCTTAATATCACGTTAGAGGTAAATAGCTCGCGATAACAGCGCACACGTCGGTGTGAACCTTGTACTGCTGGCATCACGTAGCTAATAATGCCTGTAAGTTCTCTGAGACATACGGAGCGGAAGGATTGGATGCTTGGTAGCGAGCATTTAGGTATGATTATTAAAAAAGAAAAAAGAACGGTTACATTTATTAAGAAATTATAAATTCAAATGATTTTAGAACATCTTGAAAATCAGACTACTGACGAATTTTTGTAATAATCATTAAAAAAAAACATGCGGGACAGTCTGGGAACTACCGATAGAAGTGAAAACTAAGTAAATAATGTATATATATTTACTTTGTTACCACAGCTACAATATTTATTATGCTTCTAACAACGTAACGCCATCTAACGAAAATGTCAGGAATTTATGTGGCTTGCTGTCAGTACAAGAATGAAAAAAACAGAGTACGCTGTCAACACGAAATTTATCATGGGAAACGTGCGGGGACGATGAGGTTCGGTGACGATGACGCGGGTTCCATGATTTTTGTTCACCCAAAAAGTGATCAACGCGCCTATAGAAGTTTTCACTTCAATAAAACTAGTGCAATTCCTGCGACTCATTAGAAGTTGTCTCTACTCAAATCAGTTCCATAATAAGTATAGTCGAGGCTTTATAAGCCAGATATACTTTATAAACAAATTCAAATAAAGAATGGAAATCGTCAAAAACTCTTCAGCCTTTGCCTTACGCCGGAAAGCTCGACAGGCAGTCAGGCACAAACAGTTTCAGCTAATCGCCCTCCACAACCGTATGTAGGCCTCACTCCGCTAAGCTAAACTGGGTAACTTTAGACACCATAAAACAGTTCCAAGTGGCAGATAAAGATACATAGTGGGTTGGTGGGTAAACGTGAAATTTATAAAGGCGGCCACGTGGTGGCTTGATGAAGCGTGCCCACTGCTAGTACTGTTCTTAGTTTGTCTTTGAACTAGTTTCAACTCTGGCCTCCGTTACTCCGATGAGTTCAAGGAATCACGTTGTAGATACATGTGTTTGAATTTAAGCTTGGATTTGAAAATTGTGAAGCTTAAATTAGAAAGAGGTTCTAATTAAGGCTTATTTTAACCTATAACCGGGTCAAGTATGTCCTTCAAGGTTAAGATACTCTTTGGAGACGGAAAAAGGTGAAGTTACATGAACAATCAGTCACCATTCCTCGCGCTTACACGTGTAAAATTGTTTATCATAAACACAGAAATATACGACCAGCCGAATTAAATCGCAATCTTATAATAAAAAAGTAAAAACCGCACATTCTAAATAACCCTCCAAAATTCAATGCGGCGTACGGAACCTGAAAAGGGGAATAACTCGAAAGCGATTGCGTCGCGGCCAAAAATCATAGGAATAAATTATCTTTATTCGGTTTATTTGAAAGACACCGCATTCTGTGGAGCTGTGGTGTTGGCGGCCCGCCAAACAGTGAAAGTTTAGAAGACATTGGCCTACCAAATTTGTTTGTACACGAACGAAGCAAGGGGGCTCGAGCCAAGATTCCGTGGCTGAAGAAATCGAAAGTAGAATCTACTGTAAACATTCAAAATTTTTATGGGAAGATTCTGGAGATGAGCCAAAACTTATAGCATTTTTTCCTGATCTCTTTGTTATCGAAAACTGTCAAAGATTTATGCAGAGACATCTGATATGTCTTTGTAACTTTTCATATAATTTCTCAGATTTTATGACGTGATTCTTTCATTGTTATGTCTAAAGAAACAATAAAACTAAGACAGTTGACAGGAAGGAGCACAGTTTCTCATTATTTAAACAACAAACCCATTACCAACCCACATTAAACAACACAATTTAATAACCTCCACATATCATATTCAAAGCACAAACATTTTTACTCCGCCATAGTACGGTTCATTTAACCCAAATTACATAGATCAACTAAGTAGGGCAGTACCACAATAGCTTAATATACTGATGCCCCAAGGAGACTGTGGAATGAGACGTCCATAGAACTAAACTGACACCCATGAATTTACCGACAATGTAGGCGGAGGCGCGGCTCTAAACAGAAGTTACGGTGTTAAGTAACAGCGGCCTTATACCTCCGCATTATAGGGTTATACACGCCTTTCTGCGACGCTTTATGTTCGTCGTAAAGTCGCTTGTCTGCTCGCATATGCCCACCTTAGCAATGAGATATTGCTCTATAAAAGCGTTTTTATTTTAGCCGCGTAATTATAAAGGCCAGCAGTAGGCTTGGTTTCGTGTGGCGCCGCCTTATTACTGAGAATGGAATCCATCTATCATAGTCGAATGTGTGTGTCTATTAAAAATGAGAGCAGTGGTGGCCCAGTGGTAACGGCCCCGTACCACTACGAGTTATTACGAGTTGTAGATCGTGGGTTCGAACCCAAGCAGGCTTTACTTTGTGTCAATAATTTCATCACCACTGCTCTCAAAAACGGTGAAGGAAAACATTGTGAGGAAACCTGGATGTCTTAGAACCAAAACCCGCACTGGGCACCCGCAAAAAAAAAAACCCGCACTGGGCCCGCGTGGTAGATTACAGCCCACTCCCTCTCACAGAGAGGAGGCCTGTGTCCCATCAGTGGGAACATTAATAGGCTGATTACGTTATTATATTATGTATTACTAAAAACATAATTGTATGTTTTATTTGGCGTTGGCTAATTAGCATTCAAAACTACCAGGAATAATTTTAGGATATCAATAGTTTAATTCAAAGGTCACATCAGAATAGATTTACCCTTCTGACCTTATTCGTAGCTATTTCATTACCATTAAGTGAATATTCTCTAAATAGTAGAATCAATCTCTTCTATTTTAATCCTTGGAGCGTGATAAAGGTTGTAGGTGCTACAAAGGAATTAGTTAATACCAATGCTGAACCGACACCTAAAAAATAATCAAACAAGAAACAACAAATTAATTTACATTAAACATTTTTTATATCCGAACTCTCGCTTTTCAACTTCCCGACATTTCGGCGTAACACGATTAAGTTGAGAGTACACTTAGCTTTAAGTGTAAAGTTAATTACTTCCGATTCTGTCCTGCCTTGTAACGGACAGAACAAACAGACGGATTTGAGAGGCTCCTATGTAAATGACGCGGCCGACCGGTGGGGCTTGAGAGGCCTACAGACTACCGTAAGAGGAGCAACTCCTTGGGAGATGTGTGCCTATCCTGTGACGTACACAGCGACCAACTTGCGTTTGTGTATCATGGAAGTGATTGCGTAAGACGACGTTCCAGGGTAGGATAGTTTGTGATTCATATTTGAAGTGAAAACTTCTTTAGCGACGTTGTGCACTTTTTTGGGATGGGTAAAAAATGTTAAACTCGCGTCAGATCGTGCCGTAAGATCCGTTGCCTGGCAACCGACACAGTAAATATCAAAATGAATAAATAAAAAAATATATCATGACAAATATCAAATGTCTTTGACATTACGTAAAGATTGCGAGGTAAGAAATTTTACCCATATTGATGGGTAAAAAAAAAGCAGTCAAAACATACTTCATGAAAAGTGTTTAAATAAATTGTTTATTTTTGTTAGACTATATTTTGAAAATAAATAAATATACTACTACTACTAATAAATATTGTATTTAACCACATAAATTATAGTACTTTTATACTGATAAATAAAGCTATTCGTGCGAAATTATTCCCTAACCATTCCAAAATATTCAAAAATACACAACGTTACTGTTCAAGTTTTCACTTCTGCCGGCACTCGCGGAGTGCTACCTGTTGTTTTTTAAATAAGTGTTGCTTGTTGACATAGCTATTTAACGGATCCATACATAGTCAGCCTATAATGTTCCCACTGCTGGGACACAGGCCTCGTCTTTCTGTGAGAAGAAGTAGGCCATAATCCAGCACACGGGCCCAGTGCGGGCTATTGGATGTCTCATATCTTTTTGGTTCTAGGACATGTCGGTTTCCTCACGATGTCTAAAACTCGTAAGCCACTACCGTTACTACTGGGCCACTTGTCTGGTTCATACTGTGACTAAAATACATACTTAATTTGAAACAACATAATAGGACAGTACAATACAGTTCACGATTGTCTTTTTTATTTTTTTCAGAGAACAAGATTCCGGTTTTTATCTAGATAACTGTTATTATATCCCGATTCTACAATATTTTTGTAACTGAGTCCTTGTTCGTCCAGATTATGTTATCCCGATTCTCCCAATATTATCGTAACACACCCGACAATATCCCTTCGATTTCTTGTCACAACAAACGCCACATAATTCGAGTATCGCTGTGCGCAACACGCGTTTTTGTCACACGAGAAAATAAAATTTTCTGTAGCACCGCAAACACATTACACCGTCGAAATGTGTGTATTTGTGCGCCAGAGATTGTGTACCTATTTATTTTTCGTCCGAGGATCCCCCCTCCCCCCGCAGCCTCGTGCCTCAAGTCCTGAAGCCTCGAGCCCCCCTCACATCCCCCCGCGCCCCTCACGTGACACTCGCATTATTTGCGCGACCCCCGGCTGTTTGCGCACGTGTGTGAGGGCGACAAACGTACTACTATATTTATGTGTTCGGTGGCCACAATCGAAATTATTTATGCTTTTTATATATGGAAATCTCGGCCTTTGTCCCGTCCGTGGTCGCTCGTATTTTTACCCCTAAATTGCTTTTATTCGACGACTGACTTAATAATATTTCTGTAATTAAAATCTCGTCCCGAACATTTTCAACGCGGCAGGGGTGTTATGAGCAATTTATGCGATTTTTTTTGCCAAATGAGTATTTTTAAAAGCGGCAATTAATCGCCTTGATATTGCGGCAGGTTGCCATGTTTTTCGGACTTCCGTAGATTAATTTAGGGGTAAAAAACGTCGTTTATTTGTCAAGTTGTGAATGTAATCTGGCTCATATACATTGCCAGACAAACAAAACGTACACAAAGTTATGACCGTTCGTTCATTTAAAATTTGTCAAAAACGAAAGATTGTGTGTTTTTACCGCTTCAAATATTTAACGTTTATCAAAGAATCAAACTTAACCTAAAGATGTTCACTGGAAACCGATGAGAAACAATTTGTATTTACCTCAATTTACCCCAGAAAATATTGCCTTTTTCGTTAAATACCATATATATAAAGCCCTGTCATATTAATTACATACGTCTTTCGATCGATGGGCGCGCGGGGCACATACCCGGCGGCTCTCACGTCTCATTGATAGCGGATTATCCTCTAAGATTAGACCACCGCTTGGAGTAGCGACCTCCAACTATCCGTATGAGACTCCTTTATTATACGCATACGTATAAGTAGTAAGTAGGCTTTTGATTGGTTTTATATGTAAGAGGAGTATTTTGTAAGGTGAAGGATTATTTTGTGTTTTGGTGGAGACGCGTTTATTCATGTGAGGCCTATTAAAATCTTGTAATGCGGTTTTGAAGTATTTATAACTATGTTTTTGTATACTTAAAACTTAAGTTTTCAAGAATAAGAATTTATAAAGAACTCTTATAAGAATTTGTAAAAAGCCTCGAATAAAAATCTACCTGTAACCGAAGCACTTTAACTTTTCAACACAAAAAAAACATCATTTAATTTCCTGCCCTACTTACTTGCTCCTTAAAAAATCGATTCGCCTATTACCCACCACTCTGAAACACTCAAAACCAAAAGAAATTAAGGAGGAAAAAAACCATGCAATACAAACAAAAGAGAGAGAACTCCTCATCCGTAATCTCTTTAACTGGCGTTTGAACGAAACGTTTCAACCGCACTCAATACTGGGCTTTTGAAAAGGTCTTTACAAGCTCAGGAAACATGCGCTTGAGGCCCAAACACGGACAAACACGACTTCTTATAATTGAGCTGAGGACCATCAAAAGCTAAGCAAGGAGGTTGAAGTACGCGGGGACGCCTGCAGGCGTTTTGAGAAATTATAAAGGTGTTTTTCTATTTAAGTCACTTTTTTGTTTGATACGATTTGTCAGTCATGGACACAGAGAAAACTCTTCAAACAGACACTAGGTTTACTTTGGGAATTATTCTCAGTCAAAGCCGTACTCAGTCTACAATAAAATCAAAAACTGACGCAAAAATTACTCTAACTGCATAATTCTCACTTGAAAATTCATGCTATTCAACCAAGTAATAATTTCTTGAATAAACTATGCGCCGTCGAGACTAAGCCAATTTTTCTCGTTGACAACTTAAACGTGACTTATCTCCGCTTTATCCGTCGCTGCAAGTGCTTTAAGCGCTTAACCTTAGAAGATTTGCCAGAATTAGTCAGTCATTGTGACCTTTTAACCCAACAAAATATATTTTTTTTCCAAACTCGCGCCCTTCTTGAGAAAATGCAAAGTCATCTTACAAATCTTTTACGGCTGCTGTCAGATGGATAAGATCTCAATCGGTAACTCAATCACTTTATCAATTCTTTCTTGGCTCTATGCTTTGTAATCTGCCAGCATGTCCTAGAACCAAAAATGTGAAGATATACGAGCATGACATCTGCAACCCACGCTGGGCCTGCTGGGACACAGGTTCCTCACGAAGAGGAGAAGCCTGTGTCCCAGCAGTGGAAGCACTGTAGACTGATTATACTCTCTGCTTTATTTAACACACTCAATTCTCTTTTAGAAATTAAAACCAACCAACGTAGAACAACACTGAAATACAGCCAATTTAGCCTATAACTTTGACAAATTAAAAGCCACCGTCCATAAAGTCTTATCTAAAGTAATAAGTAATAAACCGTGATTTTAATTTTCGCGGTACAAAGTTAATCGTGGAAATATACCTCGAAATGTGCCATCGCCTTCAAAGAAACATTCGTCAGGTTATAAAACTGGTGAAGTCAGAGTTCCCTTGCAATTGTACTCAACCCGGAACTGACAATATAGATATGTACAGAAGGTCAGCTACAAGTGACGGAAAACAGCGGCTCGCACACATAGATGTGTACGTACGGTGATCTCAAACAAAATGCCAGTCGTTTAAATGCTGTACGTAGAAGCATGCCTATGTATGCTTGCGTTTTCATTCGTAAGGGCCAAGCCACACGACGGCGGCGCGGCGCCGCGGAGCGGTGTCGCTGCGGCGTCCTACATACAAAAATGTATGGTATGGCACACGGCGCCGTCCGGTGCGCCATACTATATGACCTGCGGTATGTCTTGGCCCTAAGGAGCCAACCTTCTGCACCTATTTTTTTCGTGCCCCGGAACTGACTGAGTAACCCTTCTCAATGGGCAGTTATCACAATGGCCGGCTTCGCTTTCCCCGGGAAATTACTCACAAAACGTATTCTTTGTCACTGAGAAATGTTTGAGAATATTGTATGGAGTTTTCGGTTATGATTTAGGAGTTATGTTGATGATAATGTACCTAAAAGTTGGATGAGTTATTTATTGTACCTAAATGGGGTAGTTGCAGAAGTTGATAGACTTTTGAAACATTTGGATATTTTCAAGCGGTCTTTTGGAAAATAGAAGCATTTTCCGAAGTGTCTGTAAATAAAATAAAAGATATTTCACTGTAACACAATTTAAATCTTTTGCGGTAACAATATCCTTGGAATCGGTTCAGTAACTTTATTTGACGCACGCACAAACAAACATCTTACGAAAAATACTTTGTTCCCCTTTCATTTAGTCAAATATTTCACAGTTTCCGCCTCGATACAGCAACTTTGTATCATTTGCACTTTCCACAAAATAGAAGGAGAACAATACAAAATACAAAAAAATACTAACACAACATATAAACAAAAACTTTGTATCTTATTTCTTAGAAGACTATAATAATAGGGGAACTTCACACTTCATTTAAATGGGGCCAGATAGCAATGACGTAGCTGATTTTGTGTATTAGTATCCTTGACAAAAATAAATAAACTTTTCCCCCACTTGCAAAGACTATAGACTCCAGGACAAGTGAAGCTGATTCTCCTTACAATTGTCCCAAAATATCGTTTTTACCGCAACTCAGGCGAAGGTAGCAGGCATCCTGCCAAGCTCCCAACAATGTTTCCGTCTCCTCTCTGCTAATGGAGAAATATTGTACCTAATTGGCATTCTAAATCTGTAATAAGATGGAATTAAAGTGGCTGTAGAATTATTTAAAACAGAAGTTTAGTAGGAAAAGCGGTAGTTGGAAACTGTAAAAGCTAGTTGTAATAAGTGCATATGAGAATATAATTGAGGGAAAGTTTTCTTGGCAGCGAATAATCTGTGCAAATTCTGGCACTCATAAGTGTTCCTTGAAACTACTGAGCTTATTTGACATTTAGAATGCTTTCACATTTAGGTGACTTTAGCAGCGCGACAGTAGCACGACAGACGCGGCGCGCGGCGTCGCTCGCTCAGAATTTCAAATTATAAACAGATTTTAGATGCTATGATAGAGAGATATTTCTCTATGCAAACTTCGGAGATATGGGGGGAACGGAATTTTTTTTACATTTTTCGTCAAGTGTTGAAAAATATGCGGCTTAAAAAGAAAAAGAAAAATGTTTGAGAATGTGCAAATAGTGCTCTTTCATTTATTACCCCACATGGCCTAGTAGCCCAACTTCGAATATTTAAGACGCCGGATAAAAAAAATATCTTTCTTATTTGCAAAATAGTTGGGCAAACATCATCTAAAACTATTCAAAATTTAAAGTTGATAGCATTAGTAGTTCTTGAGAAATCCAGCTGTGACAGACAGACTGAGTTGTTTTAGCATTTTTGTACGGAACCCTAAAAACATTCCAACTCGACCTCTACTCACCCCTTTTGTACGTAGAGGAACCAGGTGTGAAATTCCTCCATCGACAAAGGAAGATCGTATAATAGACGTAACACAAGAATAATATATACCTCATAACGAGAAGTGTCACGATCAACCGCCACATTATTAGTACTCCCCGGCGATTTTTAATAACGGCCATTGGCCACGATTTGCTCTAATGGACACTTTTAATGGCCAAATGAATATTTAAAAGTGAATGCCATCAAATTTAAATGTTATAAAATTAATTCAACGGATATCCTCCGCATTTATTGGTTTTCCTGATAACCCAATCGTTAAGGTAACATTATCGGTGATTATGAATAATTTTCAGCTGTTTAATTTATTCTGGTCAAGTTATGTAGATTCTATTTTCATTAATTTATCGAAATATGTGATGTAGTCTAATTTGAAATGAAATTGAATACCTAAAAAATATAGTTTATAGGTTCTACAAAAATTCCTGAAACTAAATTTACTCCAAGCTATATCTAAATTATTATTTTCAGTACCTACACGTTGTTTTGTAAGTAATTACTACGACAAGCAAAACATAACATGCCTACGTTGTTATAATTCAGTTAAATCCATATTCTACACAACCTTGATTGTGTTACCAGCGTTGACGTTCGAACAACCTTCCAATTAAATTGCTATCAAATACATAACTTTGTACCTCAATGTACAGAGAAAGTAAAGAGAACTATACATTGGCCATTAGGTACTCCTTGGCCACTGGCCGGCCACATCGGCTACGTTGGCCACTCATTAATAGTAAAAGTAACCGCAGCTCAGCACGGCCGGGTAGACAGCGAATGAAATGGGTAATAAAAGTAATAAAGTGTATTGTTTGCCAGTAGATCGATAGCCAAAGAGCCATTTAATTAATGACCAATCTCCCGAGACTCACCGGCACTTACACTAATTAATTAAAGTCTGCTGCAAACGGAGTAATAAAGTGAAGTCTCATGTTTGCTTTCATTGTTTTAAAAGAAAGGCTTTTTCCTTCGCTCAGATATCGGCGTCGTGTCAATGTTATTAGGCGCACGGATGAAATTTCCCTATATATCGGCTCTTGACGCAATCAAGGAGATTCGATTGAAGACAAGATTGAGCTGCCGCTCGGCAGATTAGATGGAGCACCTATCACTTTACGCCGGCGATCACCTGCCCCATCCCCGAAAATGGCGGCGTTTAAAAACTGGAATCCACTTTGTGATCCGAATGCGATGAGTCGTATCGATTGTGTTTACTCGACTGACTCGATTACTTGAATCGATTTGTTTATAGCACTCGATTTAATAGCATAATCATGTTTGGAATATTATTAGGCGTTGTTTATTATTCGTACTTTAGTTTGGAACTTTTCGAATCTCATTATTAGGCAAGTTGTGCTGCGATGCTGGAGTTTGTTTTTCTTCATAATTGAAATTGATTAATAGGTCAGGAATATAAACAAGCTTTGTATATACTTGCATAAACAAACATTTAGACGATATAGACGTACCATAATTTCTGTAATTTCTATTGCAAAGACCTATTTTGAAGGACCAGTTTCCGAAGTAATATAAAAACAGAGAAAAACAGTGAATTCATAAAATTGTTTCATTGAGTTCAATAGAAGCCAATATTTTGAGCCACCTTTGATGTCGGCTTATTTAAACAGAGGGGTTTCTATGCCTTTATTGCGTCACTCCAAAATGTTTTTCCTTTCGATGTATGTATAAATATAAGTCATGTATTATTAGGTAAACATATTGCGTCTTACCTATATGTTCTTTGTATCAACAACTCTTTAATATTATATGAATTTAATATCAAGTGTACTTAGACGGTTTCGTTCTACGATTTCTGTAAATGAAACCGATGAAAGGTTTCGTTTCAATCAAACTCAAAATAGGCCATAATTAACTACGGTTCTGAAGGATTTTTGATTTGGTTTCAAACGAATGATATTTAGAATTTGCTAAATAAATTATACTTTTCGTTAGAATTATTAATATTGGCTCTCCGCTGAGTTTTTATTTAAAGATTTTCAGTTGTAGCTTACTAGTAATGACGTCTTTTTTGGCTCTCACTCCACGGCATCAATGCAATGAAACCTCAACTAATAGGGACAGATAAATAAAACCATGACCATGCAGAAACTTAAGAACGTTTTACTACTAAATTAACTTATATATTTTATTTAAATTTCTAATCCGAAAGCGAATCTACGTGAGCGATAATAGCACCATGCACAATATCCATTACTTTACGTGCTGAACATGGAAAAAGTGAAATAAATGTTTCCGTGTAATTTAAAGTGCAGTCTAATCTTTTTAAACGTATCGTTCGTTTCCACAGTTCGATGTTAATAGACTTTTGAAGGACGTAACAACTGTGTAAAAAATACGTTGGCAGCTTAGCAAACAGTGCAGGCAGTGTAGTTATGTTAGACATAACTTGTAGATATTGCCCAAATTCGTAGGCATCTGAAAACGTGAATGACTCAATATAGTCTTGTCTACCATCAGGTATTATTCAAATGGGTGGTGTTATTAAAAAAATTACAGCGGTCGCAAAGATATTTGATATAATGACGTTCTACAGATTGCGGTCACAGTCAAATTCTAAGTGACAGTTCGGGCGAATGAGAATTCGTGAGCTCGACTGCCGCTCGATGCACTATTGAAGAAAACCTACGCTTAGCCAAAGCATAGAAGTCGGGGATAATTATATCAAAACTCAAAACTCAAAGCATTTATTTCAAATAAACCAATTACAGGCACTTTTGAATTGTCAAGGGGTCGGTCAGTCAGAAAAAATGAAGCTAGATGCCCATTCCAAAGCGTAGTAGGTACCTATGGAGAAGAACGGGCAAGAAACTCCACGGACACTCTTTTAAATAAAAATTTGGTTACAAAATATTGGTTACATCATTCATGTTGAACTTATACATGTGAGAACGATGCAAAACGTTAAAAGCGTCCGTAATAAAAGATAAAAACAAAAATAAAACAATTAAAAAATTAAATCAAATTAAAATAAGCCATGGCAGCTATGAGATGACCAGTCACAACTGACGGCGCCCGTTCACGAACATGACGCATGGATTAGCACCATTCAGCTCAACCATTTTGAAGGGAGCTAAATGATCCAACACACACGCCACCGTCAGCGTGACATTAGAGTGAGCATGACATACTCTCAGCCGCCAGGGCACATTCAAGTCAATGAAAGACATACCCAGTACCTAAATGGTAGCTTTATAGTCTGTACATAGTACTCACACATGTGCTATGCAATTATACAATGCTAAGAGATTGAATTTATACAATGCAAAGAGATAGTTTTTAAAATCTTCCGCAGCTCCAACAGTATTTTCAGATGCTATACAATTAGTTTATGTGCCCTTGTGGAGCAGGACCAGCGTTGAGCCAAGCATTTTTATCAGCGATGTAATCCCCCAACTTATAATATGCCTGACTGCATAGTGTGCGTTTAATATAAGATTTAAATTTCGTTTCATTCAGCTCAAGTATGTGGGGAGGTATTTTATTGTAGCATTTTAAACAGTACCCCATGAATGATGAGTCTACTTTAGCCAGCCTGAAACCCGGTTGAACTAATTGGTCCCTATTCCTAGTGATATAATTGTGTCTTGAACCTCTTTTACTAAAAAGATGTAGATTTTTCCTTACGTACATAATGTTTTCATAGATATATTGACAAGGTACCGTCATGATGTTAATATCTTTAAACAGTTCCCTTAGAGAGTCGCGCCTGCGGAGGCCATATATCGCTCTGATGGCTCTTTTCTGCAGAATAAAAATAGACTCGATGTCTGCAGCCCGTCCCCATAGTAGAATACCGTACGACATAATACTATGAAAGTAACTAAAATAGACTAGCCTCGCGGTATCTACATCCGTAAATTGACGGATTTTTCTCACAGCATATGCTGCCGAACTTAGTCGTCCTGAAAGAGATGTTAAATGAGGACCCCATTGAAGCCTAGAGTCGAGCGTGATCCCCAGGAAAACAGTTTGATCGACGAATTCTAGTTTCTCTTGATTTAATACTATCTCACAATTACTACTTTTGACATTTGGTAAAGAAAATCTTATGCACTTAGTTTTTTTCTCATTTAATACTAAATTATTAGCAGTGAACCAATTTTGGACCTGCTGCAGGGCGTTATTTACGTCGTCAAGATTTGATGCACGTCTATTCATTTTAAAAATTAATGAAGTATCATCAGCAAATAACACCATTTGTGGTTGAGTTTTTAACAAATGGGGTAGATCATTAATATATACTAAAAAGAGAAAAGGACCCAATATTGATCCTTGTGGTACACCCATTTTTACTTTTAAACCGAGTGAATTGACACCATTTATTTGAACTTGCTGTTGTCTATCATTTAAATAAGATTTAACTAAACTGAGCGCAAGTTTTCCAAATCCGTAATGCTCAAGTTTCAAGATTAAGGTTTCATGGTCGACGCAGTCAAAAGCCTTGGAGAGGTCACAGAAAATTCCTATGGCATCTTGGGCCTCTTCCCACGCCGTAAATATGTGTTTTAATAAGGTGACACCGGCGTCAGTCGTACAACGTCCCTTGGTGAAGCCATACTGTTGATCATGTAAGATTTTATTGGTATTAAAATGATTGAGCATTTGATTAAGCATTACCTTTTCAAACACCTTGCTTAATACTGGCAACACGGACACGGGTCTATAATTATTGGTATCTTTACTGTCCCCGGATTTGAAAAGTGGTATTACCTTACAGTGGCGAATACTCCGAAGAACCCGATTCCCATCGGCTTCCCTTCGGACACAACCACTCTATCATCATTGAATAATCACACTATAAGTATTTGAATACAATTAAAACATTACAAAACGCCTACATTAAATATTTTGTCTTTATATCCCAACAACAAAACATTTCGCTCTAAAATAACTCGTAGGCGCATTCGGCTTATCGTGAGTTCAATTTCTATAGAAAATAAAATCCGTCTGACGTCACTCGGTCACGTGACTCCGTGCGTTTTATACCAAGCCAGGAAGCCGGCTTGCAACGAGTTATAGTAGGTAAAGTAGGCGAAAACGCGCGCGTGGGAATGAGAAAGAGCTATTGCTATTGCTCGCACTCGCATTTGATACTCGGTTGCTGTCGTAGAATTTCGTAATGCATTCGGCTTGAACTTCGCTCATTCGGTCGGACCGGAAATCAAAACATTCATCTATAATTGTAGTCTGTGCATTCATCAATCATTCCAATTTCCATTGACAATGTGAGATGTGTGGTCGATTTTTGTCGTAATTGCATTAGAACCATATAATTTGTTTACAATAAGTAGTTAATTTGCATTTTGTATTCATTAGTTTATCATTACTAGTAGTAGTAATATTAGTTTTTAGTGTAGAACAGTGATTAAGATAGTGTTTGTGTTTCGTGAAAGAGAAGTACGTATTTGGGGTAAGTAGATAGTATACTGGTAAGCCGGTATGCGCCGAGTTACGCTATGGACAGAGAAGTAGAAAACGCGCGGGAACGAGAAGCAGCTATTGCCACCTCGTTCACGCACACGCAGTTATTCGGTTGTTTCCGTTGAATTTCGTAATGCGTTCGGCGCGGAGTTCGGACATAATAATATTGACATTGAATTGATACAAATGTGGTTGTTTGTTTTTTGACGTAATCGTATTTTAAAAACAATTATTTACATTTTGATCGCTCATTTTTCATTGAATTCATAATGTTTCTCATTACTGATATTTGTTGTAGGTATAGAACAGTGATTAAGACAGTGTTTAAGTGTTTTGAGTTTAGTGAAAATAAAGTACGTTGTAATGTGGTTGTAATTAGATATGTGGGGTAAGAATATAATTTATTATTTTGAAATTACTTGTATAAAGTAGATTTGAAAGTATTTAAAACGATCAGTAGGATTAGGATAGATTGTTGCTTGACGGATTATTAACTTTCTGAGGAAACATGCTTTTCAAGGTTAACTTTTGAAAATAAGAACCTAGATAATTATGACTATAAATTACAAACGACGTGATGGTTTTTTCAAACATTTTAATGTTTCCCTTTACGATAAATATCAATGATTGACTGGCAGTTATATCGGAGCTCGTGGCTAAGTAATAACAAGCCGCACGGGTCGATTCATCAGGTTAACGTACGCTTGACGGGGTTGGTCAGTGGATGGGTGACCATTTTTACATACCGAGACTCCTCCGTGCCTCGGAAAGCACGTTAAGCCGTTGGTCCCGGCTGTCATTCGTGGATCTTTGACAGTCAGTTCAGTTTCGTCACGTGCGGGCAAAAGCTAGTAAAGCAAATAAAATGTATTGTTTCCCGTGTTTACTTTTCTCAGATTGTAGTACCTAGTATATGGATTGTTTGGGTATGAGTTCGGGCCTGGTAATATAATTTTTTTTTTTTTTTTTTTTTGGGTCCGGCTTTCGGCTTACCCCCTTCGATTCCCCACGCCGCGCCACTGTTACCTTACTATATTTCATTAGATCAGGGAAGACTCCTTGATCCACACACAAATTAAATATTAAGGCTAAGTACGGCGCTATAGTCTCAATAATGGAGGTACAAACTTTGATTGACATTCCCCATAGATCTTCGGTTAATTTGATCTTAATTTGCTTGAAAGCTTTTAATACTGTTATGGGGTTTATATGCTTGAATTTAAATTCAATCGGGCAGGATGAAACGTTGGCTCTTAATAAATCAATAGAACGCGAGGGCGAGGAATTTAAGGTTTCAGTAGTTTTAAGTGGGATACTGGTAAAGAAATTTACAAATTCTTGAGCAACTTCTTTGTTAGTGCTAATGACACCACGTGAAGTTTCTAGTGTGAAATCACTGTTATGTCTTTTATTCCTATTTGTTTCGTCATTGATAATTTTCCAAACCGTCTTTATTTTATTATCGGCTGATTTGATCTTGTTGCTAAGGTACAAGGCTTTAGCTACCTTGCAGGTATTTTTAAAAGTTTTAGAGTAAGTAGCAACGTATTTATTAAAAGTGTCAGAGTTAATAAAAGGCTTAAGGCCATACAGCTCAATCATATAATACGCAAGCCACATCTTTAAAACACGTGATCATGTTTATGCTATTGACGCTCCATTTATGTTGAATAAAAAAATATCAGGTTTCTTCTCTTCGCCTTTATTTTTCCTAAATGTTCTTCGACAGCAAAATTGCTGACTTTCATCTAACTTTAACAACAAACTACTACCTAAGATAAGTTTGATATTTTCTCTTATTCTCCTCATAACAGTATGGAAGTATGGAAGGCGATCTTTATTCAACCTCATAATAGGAAGTAATAAATTATTCCATCAACGTAATGTAGGTACGTACGTAGGTACTCGCACTCAGTAGGTGGTAAAGTAGATGGCTGAGGCGGCAGGAACGGCGACACGCGCTCGAGCGGTGGCGTGAGCGGCTGCAACAGCCGCAATATTCGCGTAAGCGCGTTGTCGAAGCCGTCCTACCGCACTTCGAAGCCTGGCTGAAAAGAGGGGAGCGCATCTCTTACAGGCTCACTCAGGTGCTGACCGGGCATGGTTGCTTTAGTGAGTACCTGAACAAAATTGGGCGAGAGGACACGGCAAATTGCCATCATTGCGGGGGCGGCTTAGATTCTGCACAGCACACGCTCGAGGAGTGCCCTGCGTGGGCTGCTGAAAGACGGGTCCTGGTCGCCAAGATCGGGCGAGATTTGTCTCTGCCAGCAGTAATTGGGTCTATGCTGGCAGAGGTGGAGAATTGGAAGGAAGTGGCCGCCTTCTGTGAGACCGTGATGGTTCAGAAGGAGGCGGCCGAGCGGGATCGTGAGAGGGCTGATCCGACTCGTAGGAGAAGGCGTCGGGGAGGCAACCGCCTCGACACCTAACACGCCGAAACCCCGCCTGCAATCTTGAAGGCAGGCGGGAATTAGGGATCACGGGCGCTCAGAGTGGGGACTCTGTCCGCCCACTAAGTGACCTCAGGGAAGATGGCGCACAGTGGTCATGTGCTGCCTTGCACAGTTAGGTTTTGGGGAGACCCCTTTACAGTCTCCCCAGAGATGTGCCCTAACAGGCACTGCACAGAGGGGGTTCCGGACTGGTCTTTTGAGAGGAAACGGTGCCCCTTCCATGTGCAGATGGCGACCACCGGGGTGGTTTTAGTGAGGTAAGAATCCCACACTCCCCGGTCTTATCCCCAAAGACCGGGCGCCTTTTGAAGGTTTCCCCCCGAAAACAAAAAAAAAAAAAAAAAAAAAAAAAAGGTGGTAAAGTAGATACACACGGCTACACATCAAGCTATATAGCTATATTTCTAGTTTAAGCTGACCTCGCATTGTACAGAAATCGTTTACAATACGAGATCACCATAAACTGAAAATGTATAGCTTGATGTGTAGCCGTGCGTACACGCATCCAGTAGGTAGCAACGTAGGTACACGCAATCAGTAGGTACCACTCCGTAGCCGCTGTAATTCAGCAACGCTCACTTTTTTTCTTCTTTAATGATCTGAAACTGCTTACCGTAGGTTTACGTATACCTAAAAGATCTTATTATAGGATGAGATTTAGGAAAGTGGGCTTAATAACGAAATCATAATAATAATAATTACCTAATAGCTTGAACTCTGCTCCCGACCCCGGCGGACCTCTATTTTTTATATTTTTAAATGTTTTTTTTAAATTGTTTATTTTAAGAAATATTTAAAAATGTAAATTGATAAGAACCTTGATGAATAAACGAATAATTACCTAAAAGAAGTAAGTAATAAGCATTCAATAGTTAGGCATTAAATTAATAAGCAAATCTTCTATGAAAGTTAAAAAAAGTAAGTAGATTAGTTTAGTGAACGATATGCTCTCATCTATTAGGAGGCACCCGCTTCTCAGTTTTTTTTAACCTTTTCTAAATTTGCATGAAATAGTGTAGCCTCTGTTGGATACTTACAATACTGTAAGTATCCATCAGACTAAACAGCTAGACTTCTCCTTAGTAGAATTCTCTCAAATCTATCCGAAAATAAATACAACAATGTATTCTTGGTCGTTAACTAATTTGTTATGGGAAATACGTTACTTTTCGTTTTTTCACTACTTTAAACGTTCCAAGAAATGAATAGAAATGTAAATATGTAATGACTTTGGACATTAGTGCACATTCATACATCCACACTTGACATAACGTGACGTGTTTGTAACTTAGCATACATTTATACTGAGGGAGGGAGGCGGTTTATTTGTTCTAGGAACAACTTACAAAATGGTGCATTTAATAAGATGGTGCAAAATTTTTTAACAGGCAATATCTATCTAGTTAGATTAAATAAATAATTAAAAAGACCACCTATTTCTGTAATATAATATATTACATAAGGTTACTGGTAGAAAATGCCTGTGACGTCAAGTCCGCCTCTGTACATTTATGTGCTTAAAATGCACTTGTTTTTCAAGTATTGAAGCAAAAAAAAACATAAATCAAATGCTGAAAATCAACACTTTTCGAACGTCAAAAGACAATGCCTTCTTTTTATAATTTTTTGTAATGAATTATTGGGAAAACTGAAAAGTAGATATGAAAGGAAGGACATTGATAAAGCACGAAATAATTCTAATAAATTGGGACGCCATTAAAACAATCACTCATACTACTCGATCCAAGGAAGTCGCTTCTGAACTAATTTCACCAAGAAACCGTCAGCGTTCCGTTGACGCTAAAAATGCTTTCTGTGCAAGTGTCGGAAATACACTTGCTGAGAAACATTTATTCTATGAATCTTCGCCAGTTTCTTTACAGCCCCTTCAGCCTACCTGTACTCTGTATTCCATAATGCTTTATACAGATGAAAATGAAATAAACAACCTAGTTCTTAATCTAAAACTAAATTGTGCAGCTGGACGTAACAATATTTCTGCAAATCTTCTTTCCCGCTATAGATCTCTACTAGTTTCCCCACTAACTTTTATTTGTAACTTGGCATTTACATCTAGAACTTTCCCACAAGCCTTCAAAATCTCATAAATCCTCCTTTATTTAAGACTGGTGACAGCGACTGTGTTAATAAGACCAATTTCAATATTACCTACTTTGTCAAAGATTTTGTAAAAACTTATGAATAAAAGACTGATAACCTACTTAGAGACAAACAAGCTACTTTCTGCTTCTCAACACGGGTTTACATTTAATAAAACTACTAGTGATGCAGTTCATGAAGTCACGTACTTTGTTGTCAATAATATTGATAATAAAAATAAAGTTCTGCCAATTTTTTCGATCTGGCAAAGGCTTTTGACAGGGTGTCTGTACCCAGGTTGTTATTCAAACTTGAGCGAATGGGCAATATGGGGTTACAGTTTAAACTCTTCACAGACTACATTAGTAACAGATTTCAATGTGGTAGAGTTGGTGATTGGATAAGTGACGACCTTTCCATTACCTACGGAGTTCCTCAATGTAGCGTCCTTGGACCTACTCTATTTATCATTTACATGAATGACCTTTGTTACCTTCAAGTCCAAAAACAACAAGCAACAATCTTCCCAGATTGTTGCTTTTGCAGACGACACGGCTCTTGTTTTTAGAGGTAGCTCATGGAGTAGCACGTTTTACCACGCTCAATGTGGTTTTGAATTGTTGAGACCGTTAACCAGTGGCTGAGAAGGTTGAATCTCAGTCACACTAGTGGTTGAGATTCAAATATTTAGTTTGATTGTTGAAAATAATTCGCTGCTCTTTGTATTGATAGATCGTGTTTGTTTTGATAATTATATCAAAAGATAACTTTATTTTTGAGAAGAGGCTAATGTTAATTTCTTTCATCCATAGCCGGTTAAACTTAATTATAGCCATAACCCCTTGGCTTAGCAAATAAAAATGGCTGAAAGGTAGGTTAGGTTAGAACTGTGACCACACAACATCCGGACAGGTTCCGTTTAGGCACAAGAGATTGTAATGTTTTGGGAATGTGGTGTTTTACAGCGAACTAACCTCAACAATCAAACAAAATAACAAGTGACAGTGACTCAGGGACAATGACAATGCAATGCTTACGGCACTTTAGCCGGGCCTAGGCAGCGCCACTATTATGCCGCCAGTGGCACTTTATCCGATAGGGATAGAGTGCCACTAGCGGCACTCCCTATTTAATTGAGTCCAAATAAACATTATTATTATTCTTTATGAAGTTATCACATCAACTTTACCCCTTTTTTATAAAAAAAACAACTTCAATTCTGTTAATTTTCTACTAAACAGTGCTTAAATTACATCACCAACACGTCCCCGGAGCCCAATAATAAAACCAAAACATCCTCCGTAAACGTTACGTATAAAAATTAAGAAAAATGTCGGACAATAGCTGGCACATTACCACGGAACGACTGGGCCTGTATTAGCATATTATTGAAGCAATTAATAACTCGCTGAGCGGCGCGCGGGATTATGCCGATTTCAAGATGGACGCTCGTTTATTAGTGGCGGGTCGTGAACGATGAATGTAGGAATTAGTTTTGGTATATTGGTGAGGTCTAGACTTACCTGTACTAAGAAGAGCACCAGAAAATTTTTAAATAAAGTAAAAATGTATAATTAAGGTGAAAAATTTTGTAATAAGTGTAGATTCCTTGAATTAATTATGGCATTACAATTAAACCTTTTTGTTAGTATTTTTATAAAATATATATTTTTTAATAATAAAGGCCAGTGTTTCATAGATTAGGTAATTATTAAAAGACGCAATTTTCAATGTATTTAAAAAAAGAGCAGTTGCGAACTTCCAATCCCAGCACATGCATAGATAATGAACGTAATAATTTAGTTGAGAGGTAAACAAGAATTTACTAGTAATTTGCAAAACACGTTAGTACTTAGCGCTTCAAAAATGACACGTTGCAGCAAAGCTTTCCAAAATCACATAAATATTAAAGCAACTTTGATTAAGCTAAAACTAAACCAGCACACCAACTTTATAACAATATTTAAATAAATATCTCAGTCAATATTCAAAACGAAGCAACGAAAAATAAATGGCTTGCAATTAATTTTAACTATAAATCTTCCAAAAAAATATTGTTATTTAAATCGAGTGTCTCAACTTTCAAATATATATATAAAGTTCGTGTCGATAGTAATTTAGGTTCAGCCCTTTAGGGGTTTTTGCATTGTTTTAATTTTGTTATCAACATTTAAGGGAGCTGGTTGTAAATGGTGAGAGGCTAAAAAATTGTGGCATTGCGTGCGTAAAGCATGACTACAGGTTGTGGCCCAAGTGAATAAACAGAAGTCATTTTAAAGTTAAAACTCCTCAAATATTTCTTTGCCATTTAAGTGTATTAAATTAAAAATATTGTTCATTGTTGAACAAATAAATTACGTACGTAGTTTTAAGAAAAAATATAAAAGTAAAATGTAAAAGTATTTTCACTTGAGAGAAAAAAGCATCCAGAATTTTCCTTTCAAATAGTTACCTAGTAAGAACAAAGTAGTTTTACAGACTTTCCTAAAGTACTACCTAGTAAGCTTTTTGTAATGATAACTTGCCAAATCTAATAAATGGCAAAAAAAAGTGTGTGTGTGTCAGCTTCGACGCACGTCTGGAGTTTAACTGAAACAATAATCTTAAGCGAAAGTGAGTTTGTTTTTTTTTACGCTTTCACGCTAAAAGGGCTGAAGGGATTTGGATGACATTTGGCTCATGGGTATAATCTGGAGATGGATATATGATACCTTTCATCCTGATATTCCCACGGGATCGAGACGCATTAGTCTTATGCGGGTGAAACCGCGCGACGCAGCTAGTTTACGAATAAAACACAAAGTTAACGCTTGTATAAATTTCTGGAGTCCTTACATGAAAATCGATTCTTAATACACTCCAGAAAACACTTCCCCAATTTGAAAAAAAAATAACTTACCTAACCCGCTCACCGTCGCATACTTAATCAGTAGCGCACTATTTATCGCGCACTATTTATCGCGCACTATTTATCGCGCACTATTACGAGGCATCTATGCGCGCTATCACCGACGTCCTCGTTACACTATCTCAATGAGTCTTCACTATTAAACTTTCAGCCTATTTCCCTGCGTAATGTCGAATTAATAACTTTACCAGCAAAGTAAAGTATTTGACTAAATAGTTTGCCTCCTACGTTTTTGCAACTGTCTGGCTGGCTATATATTTACGTGGGTTCACAAAGTTTCTAGTAGCAACTGTGGTAGTTGTATTACCTAAATACGGTGCAGTTTGTAACGGAAAGTAACTTAGTTCTCTTAGTTGGGGCTTGCAAGTAGTGCCCGAAAATTTGCAACAGATATTTTCGATTTTTCATTGGGGCTCCCAATTTTTTTTACTCGTGTATATTTTTTAGCTAGTCGGTAAAGTTTTTCCCGTATTAAACACTGTGACATGTTTTTCGATTAGGCTTCTGAATAATAAGTGTCCCTAAACTTTCTGCTGTTACTTCCCAGAAGGTATTTCACCTCTGGTTCGCATTTTATTATAATGAAATCTGTGTTTCATGCCTATAATTTGCGCACTTATGCTTGATCGACAGATTCCTTCTGAAGTAATAAACTAGCCGCTAAAACTCGCCAGCATCCGCCACCAGAACTAATTAAAACGAACCCACAACACCATTACAATTCAACATCAAAACAAAACTCACTTCTAATCGACAATATCCCAATTCTCAAAGTTTTTCCTCCATCAATAATCAATAACAGCCGACTTCGTACAATAGGTGTTAATAAGGGTCTGCGCTGACCTATTTCGTGGCTAAGTTCGCACTAAGAAGGACTGCCGCAAAAGATAAGGCGCGGGCAAGCCGTCCGGTTAATTGTCCGGAATAGATACCGGCCCTGTCGCCGGATTGAGCAGCGGTTTATATCGATTTTCCTGTATCTGTGTTGATTTTTTTTTTGGTCTATGTTATGCTAATCTGGTTGTTGATAGTAAGGGATATACATAGTTTATTTGGTCTTGGTGTTCAGATATTGATTTAGGGTAAAATCTTGTTTCATAATATTAGTAAATTAAAATTGGGTTATCACACGTTTTAGATCGCTAATATTATAAAAAAAGTTTAACAAAATTTTTGAGGCTGTTCTTCTATTTCAAAAAAACAAGTCCTTTATTCAGTCGGACACCCAAATACCGTTTACAATATTTCGTGAAGCCAAAAATAGTCACACGACCATCGAATTATTCGAAGATATAAAAAGAAAAGTCATTCAGCAGACTACTCAGGAGGCACACGTAGAGGTGTTCAACGTTTGCACACAAAGCCACATCCGATATCGATAAAACCCCACTCGTATTATCATAAAAACACTCAATATTAAAAAGCAAACGATTCGCTATAACTCTGTCCATCGGTACGCACCATTCACACGATATTCGTATTCAGTAGGCGCGCGGTAAGTCGGCGCTATATCTTTTCACTGCCTCCATAAGGGCTGGTGTACGCCAGTGTGCTTGCAAAGTAGTTATAAACTGCTACTAAAGGCAGCACGGGCCGCTCAACGCGAAGACACTTAAAGTATACGTGTGGTGCGGCCTTTATCTTTTTATGCCTCGTTTAATATTGCGGCTCGACGCGATTAAGGTTATTGGATCGATTTTCGGGGCGTTTCTTGTTTGTTTATTTCGTATTAAGTGCTTTTATGTCTTTTACGATTTCTTAGGTACGCATTTTTGACGCTTCGTTGCTCTTGGGTTTAAATGTCCGGCCCTTGAGGTGCGAAATGAAACGAAAGCTGTTCTGACTTTTTAAGGGTCCTTTGCCTGATTTAACAATATTATTAAATATTTTGTTTTAAACCATTTTATTAATTTGTTCCTTTTGAATATAACCTGCTCATTATGAAAAAGATAGACAATTTCGCTAACGGCAACAAAAAGGCTTAAAATCTTATGAAATTAATTATCTAATATTATAATGCCTATACGTAGGTACGCTTTGATAAGTGCTTACCCAAAATTAATTTTAGTATTTATTACTTAACTTATCAAGTCGAAACAGTTAATTAATTATTAAGAGATGCTCACAACTTATGATATGAACTCCAATATGAGAGGTTTCTAAAAGCTTTCTCATCAGTTGAACTAGTTTATGAAATATAAATGTGAACATAATATTTTAAACATTAATATTCCAGTTTTAGCAAATTGACGTATCAATAAATAACTAATTGTTGGGACCTTATGAGTATCGTGGTTGGAGAAGGAACGTTAATGAAATTCCGGTGTACAAGATAAAGTCTATTTAGATGACCATGAATATTAAGCACAATGACGTTTCTTACATTAGTTATACGGAACATAAGTTATAGCCACGGCGCGACGCAGGGAAAACGATTGGCCGCTAAATTCTATCCGCGGGGAACATTGCATTTTGCACCGCTAGCATTATTCATGAATTTTTTGCATTTTTATATTTTTGCATTGAATTATTTTATTTTCCAGAAAATAAATATTTATTATTATTATTGCTACCTGTAGTCGCTACATTAGTCTACTATTTCTTAAAAACTAACCCATAATTTCAAAAAAAAAGGTAAATATGCTGTAGGTTTTCGTTATTGATATTAGTCCTAATATTAGTATTGCCAGTGATTGAGGGTGCTGACAAGAAGCCGAAATATACAATTTTACTGAAACATCACAAATCTATAAAATCACAGCCAAAGTACCTACACAAATTAACTTAAGAAATTGCAACGATTCTCAAGTTTACCAAAGCATGCAAGTACCTAAACCTTTTTTTTCTTTCAGATTAACATACAAATAAAGGTGGATTACCGCCTTCAGCGATCAAGACATTAGCTCGATAGTGGCGCCACACAGCGGGCGATCGCGTGCGCGGTATCGCCATCGCGTTGCACTGACAGTTCTATCTACATCACGATTCGCGCGGTAAAAACGTGAAGACGCGCGATTTGTATCGCGGTGTAATGAAATTAAAATTGGTTGAAGTGGGCGCGTTTTGTATAAATAGGTGCGTGTGGAAGTTAATAAATAAAGGGTTTCTATAGGATATACGAGTACAAATGGAGCTTATGCAAGTAGATAGTATGATAGATATCTGCTGGCTAATAAAATGAAATTAAGTGCAAAAGCGGTAAGAAAAATTGTTTAGGTATAATAAAAGAGTGAGACTAATATCAAATTAATCGGTGTAGAAATAAAAAGCGAACCAATTAAAATCTTGTCCTTGCAATTTTAGAAATTAAAGCCATCGAAACGCTGCTAGCAAGTGACGAACTAATTTCTAATCATTCAAAACTAATGTAATTGGATGCTAACTCAATACATCAAAGTTAACACAATTAGTAACTTTTAGTTGTGAAGTGTAACACGATTTTGTTACATAACTTTCGATACAATCAATAAACTATGTAGAAATTAAATTATTAATAATTATTATCAATGTAATTTAGATAAGAAATTTTACCAATATTGATGGGAAAGTAAAAAACAGCAGTCAAAACATACTTCATGAAAAGTGTTTAAGTAAATTGTTTATTTTGTTAGACTATATTTTGAATATAAATAAATGTACTGCTACTACTAATGAATATTGTATTTAACCATATAAATTATAGTACTTTTATACTGATAAATAAAGCATTTCGTGCGAAATTATTCCCTAACCATTCCAAAATATTCAAAAATGCACAACGTTAATGTGCAAGTTTTCACTTCTGCCGGTAGTCGCGGAGTGCAACCCGTTGTTTATTTTAATTTTCTTATTACCTGTTAACATGGAGCACCCATAATTAAACACAGAAAAAAACAAAACAACCTTTCAAATACGATTGCGTACATCCCGTGATCCCGCGGTCAAATTACGCAAACTGTGCGAAACAAAGGCCTCCTCTAGAGACAAGCTCAAAACCTTAACCGTACAATTTTCGATAAGTTACGGTATTACCCACACGCGTGTAAAGGCCACGTTATGCCGTCTTCATCGGTTTATGGGCGGCCAATCGTGCGTAAATACCGTAATACCGTTTCACCGTTTTAACACGCAAACTCACCCGAAGAATGTTTAAAACGACTTCAACAAGCCATTGTTGAAGAGTTTGCAATGGGCCCGTTGTTCTAATGTAACTTGATTGTAAAACAAAGGACGCCACGCTAAAGTCCCTAATAAACTTTGGCAGCGCGACAGTCTTTTGTACCGAAAGAAGCCGATTCGTATTCAGTTTAAAAACGGTTTGAAAAGCTGTTTTGTTGACAGCACTAGGTCTTATTAGGACGTGTGAAGTAGTTTCGTTATTAGAAATTATTAATACATTCTTGGTAAAACTTTTTACGGACGCCATTTTCGCAAGATCTTCTTCACTGTTTTTGAGATTTTAGTCTTCTCAAACTTAAAAAAGAACATTATAAACAAGACTAGCTTTCAAAACCTCTGGCTGTTAAAATCTCTAACCTTTCTTCCAAGAACACATTTACAACATAAATACGCCTGAAGCGCAATACTACGTCCGAGACAACAAATAAGCACAAAGTAGGGTGAACCCGTAGGCTGCAGGCGAGCGCGCACAAATCCCGAGAGAGCAGATTTTAATTAACTATCGCCTTACGTCTTACAGGTGTAACGGGCAAAAGAAATAACCCTCTCCGCGCTCCCTGAAACACGAGACCCATTTTGAGGTACTAAAAGACGGCTAATTGAAAAGCTAATATTCACGGTATAACATTAATTATCCTCTGGAGGGTTGCTGCGTAATCTCCAACGAGAAATCCTTATTATTTTAAGTGATACGCCGGCGCGGCCATGTTAAATATTAAACGAAACTGCGCGATGCCTTTTAATAATAAGTGTAGTTTAGCCTGGCATGTGTTTTGGGAATAAAACACCGGGACCTTTGTTAATGTGTGTTATCGTATCGAAAATTTTAAACCTCGTTATTGCATTATTAATAAGTACCTTATTAATCATAACCCTTGGAACGTTACCGCCATCTGCGCGAATTTTCGCACGGATGTTCCGCGCATACGGTAGCGATTTCCGGACCACCCTGAAGCGTGACCACTTGAGATTAAAACGACGATATCTCTAAAGTTTTGTATGGGACCTGTTTATAAAACTTACGTCGTTGAAATCGGTATAAAATAAGCTAACACAATAAAAATGGATAGCCCAATGTTTTTTGTAATATATTGTTAATTTTAATGTAAAGTCGCGGGAAGGGGGTTTTTTCCCCATTAACGTGAAAAAGAAAATTATTGAAAAATTTAAATAAAACCACACCTCCGCATACATTATTTTTAAACTAAAAATAAAACAAAAACTTACCATCTTATGACGTCACCGTTGTAACTCGACACCTCGATAACGAAGTGCTCTTATCTGCTTTTTTCGGAGAACACTTATCAAAAAAACACATTCGTATCGTAGCTTATCTATTGTTTTGTCGTGGACACAAGCACACACAGTTTCAACTGAAAAAATTGTTTGTTTTTTATCGAATTTCACACCACCATTTACAAGCGAACGGCAAAAAAAGTACGCTTAAACTTAGGATCACAGTTTTTATTACGATGCACTTTATTCAAATCTGAATATACATTCACTCGAAGTATGTAATTTACTGATGGAAAAACAACACAAAGCTTGTTGCATTTAAAAAAACAATATCGAAATCACAAAAACAAAATGTAAACAAGAGCCGTCAGCCATATTGACAGACATTTCTCCATTAAGCATAAGTCAGGATACCCGAAATTACTTCATTTCATGTATTACCGACCTTTAACAATTCAAAAGTGCCTGTAAATAGTTTAAATGCAATAAATGTTTTAATTTTGAATTTGATATTTTGGGTTGTCAAATCTCCGCTGCAAAACACATTTAAACTTCTTAAGAAAAGAAAAAGTAAAGAACAAAATATCGATCATAATTATCAATAATGCTTTCATTCAATACCGTCGGGAAATCGACTGATGTGTATTGCAGCGTGCTATTATTATTTCTTCCCGCGGAGGGAAAAATGGGCAAATCTTAAACGGCTTGTAGTTCGTAAGACAGTCAATAAAACTCATTCAATCGTATATAAATTCATGCTCCGTTTCACACGATACGGTAGTTCTATTTCTGTCATATTGTGTGAGGGTTGCAGATGGGACTGAGCGTTCTGTTGTGAGTTTGGTTCTCGGTTTAAATAGATTTGAGTTTTTCCCATAAAGTAATTCAGTTCAGGAATTGTGCATTGTAGATGACTTGTCCAGTTCACTAAGTAAACTATACCTAAATAAGTTTATTTCTGTGGATCACAGAAAGATTTTCATGCTTTAAAACTAGTTATTTTTAATATGCTTGTAAGTAGCTACTACCAGTACCACAGATCCACGCAAAATGTGCAAATTTACCTCAGATTATTGGATTTATTTCAGATTTATCACCTCAGTCATGTAGCAATACATAGTACATAACATAACATATTAATGTTCCCACTGCTGGGACACAGGCCTCCTCTCTGTGAGAGAGAGTGAGCTGTAATCTACCACACAGGCCCCGTGCGGGTTGGTAGATATCACATGTCTTCGAATTTTTGGTTCTAAAAGCCAACTCCCACGGTGCGCCATATCGCGGACGCGCACCAGCCCGCACGAGGACGCACCGCCACGCACGCGTACAACGCGCGTCTGCGCTACCACGCACGCTAGGTTTCCCACGGTGCGTCGTGCGCGTGCGTCCGCGATATGGCGCACCGTCGGAGGGCGGCTTTAGACGTACCGTTTATTCACGATGTTTTTTTTACCGTTTTGAGAGCAGTGGTGATGAAATTATTTACACAAAGTAAAGCGCCTGCTTAGGTTCGAACCCACCACCTACAATATAACAATAATACGAGTTTAACAATACAATAGCAATACATAGTACTCTCCCTCTATTATTTGACACGTAAAACGTCATTACTAGCTTACTAGCGCACACTAACGACTCGCAGCATACATTATTCTCTTAGTTTGCCTTATTTAGACTCCTACTAGGTACTACTATTTCAAACTCAATCTAACGTCATCTCTGTTTAGTTTCTCTCGAAATGTTTGTCCTGAATGTTTCAAAATAGTCTTTAATTAAAACATTTCGCTGACTACTTGCAACGAAAACTTATTATTGGAAGGTATTAAACGACAATTTACTTATTTATGTAAATATCCAATTTCTTGGAATAAAAAATTACTTGCGAAATCTCATAACATTGGTCCTCAGACAACAGAAATCAATATTCAATTTGATTGCATAAAACATTTTTCAGGGCCTAATCGACGGCAAATTTTGCCCTATTACCAGTAAGTGTGATGTTTTCATTTGAAATGCCAACAATTTCAACGATATTTCAAAGGCAGGAATAAATTGTGGCGATAAGAGCGTCACAGAAGTTAGGGTGTGTTTCACTGGAGTTGTTATCAGTTGAGGGCACTCGGGGCAGTTGGGGCACGCGGAGCGACCGGGGCAGCGGGGTCAGCGGACACGATCCACTAAATCGAATGAAAAATTGTACCGACTTCATTGAACCGATGTTTTGAAGCGACGTGAACCTTCGCTGAATCGGCACAGGCGTTAAGCCACGAATTGGAAAAAAAACTGGCAGTAGCGCAATGTGAGCATACTGAGAGGTATTTCTCGTCGAAACATCAGACCCTTGGGACACACGTAAAAATACACGAACCCCTTTTTAGGTAGGCACCGCCTACTTCCAATATCTGCGTAATATTTTAGACGTGCAATGATGGCGGAATTCTCGCTACCGAAGAAACAAGTGAGAACAAACGTTCCCTACAGTTATAAAGCTTTAGGCTATCGTGACTTTCATAACAATTCTAGTTGCAAAAGAGTCTGAGGAAAACGTCTGATGACCTAATATATTTTTAAAAAAATACTTTGACAAAAAAGACAAAGGGCAAAAGGAAAAAAAGGAATGAAGGAAGGAGGGGGAGAAAGAAGAGGGGCTTGTGGCTAAGTAATAACAGCCGCACGGGTCAGTCGATCAGGTTAAGCTACGCTTGCCGTGGTTGGTCCGTGGATGGGTGACCATCTTACATACCAAGACCCCTCCGTGCCTCGGAAAGCACGTAAAGCCGTTGGTCCCGGCTGTCATTTGTAGATTTTTGACAGTCGTTACGAGTCGTCAGAAGCCCGAAAGTCTGGCACCAGTCTTACCAAGGGGTATCGTATTACCCAGTTACTGGGTTGTGGAGGTAAGATAGGCCGCTCCATGTAAAATACTGGTATTCAGCTGCATCCGGTTAGACTGGAAGCCGACCGCAACATAGTTGGGAAAGGACTAGGTAGATGATGATGATGATGATATGATGACTTTGACAAAAAATGTCCCTGACTCCAGCTTCAATAACACGAATTAGTATCTCAAAATATAAGTTATCGACACGAGAAGAATAAGAAGAACTCAAAGCTTACCCCATTACACTATTTCAATCCAAAATTACCACATCTTCACTGAATCTCCACCTCTCAAACTTACACCTACGTCCTACATATAACACAAAATTACAGCCAGCACTTCCGTTAATATGGTTATAATAGATCGAACGTTGTTTACCCAGCTTTCCCCACTGTTCCCCACTATTGCCCACTATTCGCCAACGTTGGAGCGGGCGGTGAACTTCATACGGACAACTTTAAAATGAAAGATTCGAACGAGCGCGCCGTGTAATATTGAATTCTCAACCACGTATACTGCGATGGATTTTGAATGTAGTTATGTGTGATTAATATTTTATGTGACGATAGAGGTATTTGCTTGGCATATTTGATTTGTATTTCGGCTTTGTAAAAGGCGGTTTTCGCGGATCAAAACTTACCTTTAGCTTTAAAACAAACTAAGTTATTTATCCTATCTATCAGGTATATAAGTTAGTAGCTTGTATTATAATCCTATTGCTCTTAAGCACAGAACAATATTATTCTTGACTGTAGGTACTTCCATCTAAGCTATAATTAATAGTAATAATATGTACAAGTATATAAAAAAGGGGGGGAACAAATTATAGGGCATCAAAAAATTCGTCTGCATCGCTGTCAACAGCAAAAGTGCCCAAAAGGCTGGCAGCATTGCCACGTTGTATGGCAATGCTTATTCTTTGTCCGAAGAAAAGGCCAGCCCTCTGGTCACGTGAAGAGTCGACCAACCGCTTGGCGATGTCTTGAAAAACCGTACTATTGTACTTATTAATGAAAATAAAAAACACGTTGTAAGTAAAAAAAAAAAAAAAAGGTATAATTTAAGTTAACAGAACCGCCTGAAACTAATCTTTGCGTTAATAAAATTCTCAGAACTACCTTCAAAACTATACCACAGACCCACAAAACTGTGGCAAAGCAGTCATAAAGAACATATAATCCAGTTATACCTACAAACGTTAATAGGCTGTAAGTATTGCTTCCATTGAAAAGTTGCTGTATAACGTTCGTACTTTTCGCGCCCTTTTTCAATGACGTCATCAAATTAAGGTTGTCACCGACGATACTATTCTATTCTTTGCGTTGACGTGTAATCATTAATGGGTATGTGAAAATGGGTCACTCAGCTGGGCTAGGCTAACAATAAGTCACTTAGCGAGACATTCTCAGGCGACCTAACACCTTTCAGACTGTCAGTCGTGACGATTCTTGAATAGACTTATACATTATGTTTTATAGGAAAGGGAGGCCTTTGTCTTGCAGGGGGACAATACATGCTGATTATAATAATATAAATAAATATTTAATATATAAATAGACTTTACTGTTATCAACGTTGCTTGTGTCTATTAAGTAAAGAAATTATTCTATATTTCTGACTGCTGCTGAACCTTTATTTAGTTGTCAAGTAGAGTACATACCCAATTTACCAAGTAGAGTCAGGGAAGTTAATTGTTTACCAAATTGACTACTAACTCAATTCGCAGCCTATACATATAATTATTCGAATTAAAAATATCATTTGACAGTTTTATGAAAATATTGGCTATAAGCACGGCAAATTGACGTAGTGTGTTAATTTGATAAACAATTAATATTAATAGCTGTACACACCTACAGACACAACAAAGTTTAGGTAATTTTGATGTAAGCGTCATTATTAATGTGTTAGTACCCTAATGTAACCTACAAATGAACTCATATTCCAGTATTTATAATTTCATAGTCCCCAGTAAGTTCATACATTATTTTCAATACACAACATAGGTAGAGAAACTCATACCTGCGTCGGGGGCATTGATTATGAACTTCGGGCGATACCTAGATAGCCTAGGTAGATACTAGGTCTAGAAACTTTGCTATCTTCGCATATTTCATGTGCTATTCCAATTGGTCGGAATTTATTATGGAAAGATATCGCAGACAGAAGTTTCGGTAGGTATTTTGTTTAATATGAACTTGTGTAATATGGATGTATCGGTGAAAGTATTATTTTTGTAGTTGCTTTTTGGGTCTAGGTCCACGTTTAGAGCAAATTATTTATAAAGTTTGAAAAAAGAACTTAGGTATAGACATGAATCCATAATGTATTTTATCTTTTCTAGCGAGATTGATACGAACCTTTTTGACACGACTCGTCTTCGAACAAAGAAAAAGACGAGACAAAAAGGGCCCATTAGCTCTTATTACTTCTCACAATACCTAACAGCGCTTGTTGGTAGAAACAGCCAGAGTCACTTTTGTGTTAAGATACCTACGTGTGTCAAAATGTCAAATCAAAGTCAATGGCAAATCGTATATTTTCAATAAGACCAATTAGTCTCTTTAATGATTGAAGTGAAAACTAAGTAACGCCATCTAACAAAAATGTCAGGAATTTATGCGGCTTGCAATCAGTACAATAACGAAAGCTATCGTCTTACGCATTTTCGATCAGGTCACGTGTCCTGAAGCGAGTTTAATATTTTTTACCCATCCCAAAAAGTGCACACGCCGCTAAAGAAGTTTTCACTTCAAAAATGGTTTTACAATATTTTGTTTACATTAATTAGATATGATATGCTTATTATATTTGTATTGATATATGTGATAACGACTTTTTAAAACTCATACAAATAATCTAAAAATAATCAAAGGTTTCCTTTAGCTAGGCACTAGAGTCATATAAAAAAAATTATTAAAAAAAGAAAAAAAACCCGACTGCATGAACACATAACTGAAAAGAGGAAAACAAGCATGGACAAACCAATAACCTGAAATATGGTGTAACTTTTGTTGTCCCGCCAGCGATACCAAAATTCTATTAATTATAATAAATTGATTGCTTGAATTTCTCTTTTCAGTTATATGTTTTTCCAGTCGGGTTTTTTTGTTTTTTTTAATAACTTTTTTCGGTTTTCAGCTTTTTAGTTTTTTATCAGTTCTCATTCCAAATTACATTTAAACATATAATTTGTATAAATATTTTTGTAATCACCTTTTAAAACCTTTCATTTTGATACCCGAATGAGGTATCAAAATGAAAGGTTTTAATATTTTTTTTAATACTCTGTGACACTCGCAATTAAGACGAATCTAACGACATATCATTCATCAAAATCTCAGACGTTTAGTAGTTACGAGAGAACATAGAGACGGACATATGTAGATACATACACACATACAGGTCAATATATAACCCTCCCTTTTTTACTTTGCCGCAGTCGGGTAATAACAATCAAATGCCTACAAAATCAAATGCTGAAAAATAAATAACCTTATCTCATCAAGATAACCTCTTATCGTAAACATAACTTCCTATGGGACTCTTTTTATTTTAAGGAAGCTTCTTGTCCCAGCATGAGGTGCAGTCAGATGTAGGAAATGGCCCACTATGGTGCTAGAACCGATGAGCTAGCAACGTTTATTTATTGCTATGTTTACACCGAGTTGCCCAAGTTTCCCGCAGACGCATACATGGGCCAACTTATTACTAGATAAATTTTAGGAAAGTTGATGGGTAGCAATAACTTTACTTAAACGTAATGTAGAAAGGTTTTGACAAGCTACGTTTGAAATGCAATTCTGAAAAAATACTGAAAGGAATGTTTCATAATTTATATATCATAAATTCATAATAAAAAATTAGTTGACAAACAACGCATAAACTCGCACACTCGCACAACGATGTTCTTTTGAAGAGGCCACATGTCGACGTGCGCGACGCACCTGTTTACTTTACATGACGTCTGTCAAACATATAAAAGGTGCCTCTTCACGAAGCACACAAAAAATGCTGTCGTCAAAGAACCTTTGACAAATTATCCTGTTAAGTTGACGAGCAAATATTCCGCGAACGAACGCTCCCACTCACATTGAGTCGCTAGAAACGCTACTCTTTGAATTGTCAGTTCGATGAGAAATAAAGACGTATCGCAAAATCAAGTGCCGAGTGTACTGCCACATTTGACATTATCGTCAGTTTTTAAGTGTCGCCGTATCTGACGTGGAGTGCCAATGTTCTTAGCGTCTAATGCTTCCGATACATAAAACCATCCAATAATATTTGTGTTCGACGGCGACGCGAAAACATTTTGCTCGGAGGCGCCCCCTATCGGTCGGCTATAAAGGCCTTTCGCGCGATAAAAACTGATCTGTGAGTTTGTCCGCCAACAACAGGAAAACAGATCTTTGGCGAGCCGCCAAGTTACCTGGTGGCACCGCGCAAGCTGCCGCCGCGCCGCCTGCCACGCACTCCCCCTGCGTGCACTATCTCCACACCAGTCGAGTCTGCACTCGCGATAAAGGGTTAACAAATTGCATCCAACTTCCAAGCACACGTCGCCGAATGTGGAAGCAGTAAATAGTTCCATGTTTGCCGGCGAAGTTTTGACTTCTTTCTCACTCGCCAACTGACGTTCTCATAATGGCTTTTCCGGAGGTAGGAACGAGCGTTTTCATTGTAACGCGCTGGCGTGCGGCCGCCCGCGGCGCCGCCACGACGCCGCGCCGCGCGGTCCGACTGCGTCACTCCTCAATTTGCTCCACCAATTGTCGCCATTTAAATTGTGTTGCTCGTACCATCCACGTTATTATTCTTTTATGCGCGCCCGCGCGTCGATCGCGACGTACAAATTGTTTTTTCCTCTCGTCTGTATCGCAAGAGGCGGGGATGTAAACATGGTGCGGGGCTTAAAAGTGCGTCCTAATTTATTTGAGACGCCTTTTTGGAAAACGTTTCAGCTATGGTCTTTTATCCAGTTGAACAAAGGATAATACGAATAAAAGCCAGTCGAGCATAATCGTACTTTCCTCGAGAGCTCCGCGAAAGATAAAATAGTCACCACAATTTTCCCGGTAGAGTTTTTACCTTTCAGTGGCGCAGTTTTTTTGCGGGATTCAAAGCTGATTCAATAAGAAGTTACGAGCGTACTTAGCGAGTATAACACTCGTGTGTACAGTTTTTATGTTTCCACCAGAGAGAGGAATGTATAATATTCGTTTTGATGTAACAAAGGGGGCGAGTTTGTTGATTGTTTATATTCGATTATCTCGAAACCAATTTTGACGGCGCTTTTGTGAGCTTGCTTCTTAAAACATCTTAGATGATAATAACGGAGCTATCTGCATAATCAATGTGGAACTGAACGAGATGAGTCTTACCTACCAGTTTCGTTGTGTAAACAAATTGTTTATTCTTTGGTGTCTGACGGTGCGCTATTTGAAACGTTCAAGTTGGAACCGGTCAACTTTATGGAGCATTATAATGATTTATTTGGGATATTACTGTGGAGAGTGAGGCACCTGCCACTCTCAATATATCTAAAGATCAACCCGTGACCGCGTAACTGATTTAGTTGCAGAGCGTTGTTGGCGGGTTGGGATGGTGGTAACCTCATAAAGAGCTCCATCAGTCGTCATTAGGCGCATGACGATGATACGCGTCGACGTACCCGCGCCTACCGTGATCGATGTACGTCGAACTGCGTCGATGTATTAACATTGATGCAGATGAATCGAAAAATAAATAATGTTTATGTATTTTTTTTACCCTTTGGTAACAATGATTGATCTTTGAGAGATCCAACAACTCGAGTAATTGGTAACTTGTATGTAACAAAAGCAATTAAAAAAAAAAACCCAATTACAAAAACACATGACTAAAAAGAGAAAAACAAGCATTACAATCTATAGAATTTTGGTATTACACAGACTTATAGACTTACAAAATAATCAATTAATGTTATTTACCACTTTTACTAGTATTTAACGACAATATTTTGTATATCCTGTATTAAAAAGAACCAGGTTCAAAATAATTCATTACAATTTTGCCAATAAGACTAACAAACAATTTATTTTAATCGAACTTAAAATAGTGTCCAATATTTGATTCCCCAAATATTGATATTTAAAAACCCAAAACATAATAATCAACATAAAAAAATATTCACCTCGTATCACACAATCGTTATTTGATTACACACCTTCGCGATTACCGCGGCGCCGATCCCTTGTACCTGCGGGGAGCAAGATTGATACGGCCGCGGCCACAGCCTCTGACAGCCTGATATTGAAAAATTGAGCGATAATCCCGCTGCGACCACCCTTGTTTAAGATTTCCTTTTTTTCGCAGCACATTTTTAATAATTTCCCCTCGCATAATTTCTGTTTTTAAGAAGTGATTGGATCAATGTGAAGTTGTGGGTTTTGGACTGTTTGGTGTGACTGTGTGAGTTAAACGGATGAAAAAACATTGCGACCATTGGGATTGGAGTCCGGGATTAATCTCAGACTCAACAAAAGCGGAGACGAGACGAGAAGAGAGGAGATGTATAGGAAAGAACCAATAGAATTTAGTTATTGAAGTGAAAACTTCTTTAGCAGCGTTGTGCACTTTTTTTGGAATGGATAAAAATAATTAAACTCCCGTCAGGACGTGACCGTAAGATCCGTTGCCTAGCAACCGACAAAGTAAATATCAAAATAAATAGTCTTTGACATTACGTAAAGATTGCGAGGTAAGAAATTTTACCCATATTGATGGGTAAAAAAAAGCAGTCAAAACATAGTTCATGAAAAGTTTAGATAAATTGTTTATTTTTGTTAGACTATATTTTGAAAATAAATAAATATACTACTACTAATGAATATTGTATTTAACCACATAAATTATAGTACAGTACGACACAACTTAAATGTAGCATTGGCCAAATTAGTAAAACCGATCACCATCTGAACTGAGTGCGCCTTCAAAATCACCAATCGCTATTACTGCTTTAGGTGAAAATAATCTATCGAAAACTCAATAACTTGTAAAGTCTTATAGCCAAATACATTCGTAAAATTGAAATGAATTAATGAAAATTTTTAAATCTATGCTACATCTAAGTTGTGTCGTACTATACTTGTATACTGATAAATAAAGCAATTCGCGAAATTATTCCCTAACCATTCCAAAATATTCAAAAATACACAATGTTAATGTTCAAGTTTTCACTTCTGCCGGCACTCCCGGAGTGCAACCCGTTGTTTTTTTTACATATCTCGTCTTCGCTTAGCTTCAGTAGATATGTTTGAGCAGAGAGAAGAGGACATGTCTCATATTTGCTAAGGACGAACAAAACAGAGATGTGAGCTATGCCTCGCAAGCTGGTGACGGCGCGCAGTGGAGACGAAAGACAAGTGAACGGCGTGCGGGGAGTGGCACCGCTAGTTCCCCGCCCGCCCGCTCTATCCAGTACACATCTCTGCTCCGGTCTAGCCAGTACGCATCTCCGCCCGTCTCCGCTTTGTTGGAGTCCGGACCTTATGAAGTATCTTATGTACTAGATTTGTTTTCAGACACGATTTAATCTTATATGGAATATAAATAAAGGAGATCATTCATTTTGGGCTAAATTAAGCACTTTCATATTTAGCCCAAAAATTTATGGACGGTTAATGATGTTCTTTCAAAAAAAATCTTGTTGCTGATTATACTACTCATTACTAAACCTTCTAAATGTTATTTTAAGAATGTTCATCACAAGCTCTTTTTCGCCATTTTTTATTATTTATGTTTAGGACAAAAAGTCAACACCAACATTACCACATCATCATACATCACTTGCTTCATTAACAAACTGTAAGGTGTACCCCTCATGAAACGCTCGATGTATTGTTCCAGGTTGCGCGTTCGTAAAGTTCAGCTCCCACCAAGAGGCGCAGGCAGCCATCACGAGCCTGCACGGAAGTCAAACTATGCCGGTAAGCACGCAACCACATTATCGGACTACAAGTCATGAGAGACTGCGGTGGACTTGACAGTTCATCAAGGACCAAGTTCATTTGCTATAGTTGTATTTATGTTGCATGGGGTAATACGTATCTCACGAATGATATTTATGGTAAGGATATTGATTTTTGGAACAACATCCATAATGGAAAATTGTAATGACTTTTCGTCATTTAGGACGAACTTATTGAAACCGTGCAACAAAACTTTTATGCCTGTTCGGTCAATTCTAACGCTGTTCAACGCCATGTCAATCAAAACCTGCTTATTTTACCATTCTACTGTTTTGGTCGTAAGTCAGTTCCCTAGCTTCCGTCCTTATCTCCAACGTCAAACTATTTACAAACATATTTCAACGGAAATAACTTATTCGCTTTCAGAATTCTCCGTCACACTTTTATTTAACTTCCTATATTTTTCCGCCCTCGTATCCGGGAAAAATTGGTAGGATACATACATATTTGTTCATTTACAAGGTTAAGGAAGCTTGCCGCGATCAAATCAGAAATGAGTTCTCGGTACTTCGAGTTCAAATCTCCGGCAACTTTCGATAAGCATGTTAAGCCCTGTTGAATGTTTGTCAAAATAATGGTATTTCTCTCATAGCATAAAGTTTGTATGTGAACTAACCTTTGAACAAGTTGAGTAGATGATTTGGTCAAACCTTGCAATGCAGACGTCTTGAACTACTAATAAAGTTTACCTGTAGTAGTTTATCAGCACGGCAATGACCTACCCCGCTCCCGCTGCCTCTTATACTTAAGACACATCACACGTCGACAAAGCATTGAGTTATTCGCCTACGTACGTACGCTGATAGAATAGTTAGTGAACTAACGCAAACAGAGTGAGCCGTGGCTTCACGCAACCCTGATACACTACTATAAAGATTGTACTGATTTGAGATTGATGAGGCAAAGACTCGTGTATACCTACAGTGGGCCATGCTTGGCATAGTTCAATGTCATAGAAAAGACACAAAATACCAAGAGACAAAAGACCAAGAGTAGTAAAACAACCCGAACACGAAACGATTATTACTTATTAAAAAAAAATTGAAACTTTTTTTTTTTTTTTTGGTAATTTAAAACATGCCTTGCCAACACTTGCCCAACGACTGTGTTCTGTCACAGATCATCATAATATTCATAAAATAAGCTACAGGATATAGGTCTTTCTTGTTTAATCTTTTTTTGGTCCTTGTAACAATCTGCTGCAACAATTTGATAACAAAGACCATCGAACCACTCCACCAATAAATAGGTTATTGATATATTAAACTACTAAAATGTAATAACCTTTTATTTCTATTTTTAACGGTCTCACAATAAAACCTCACGAGGGCAGGGCTAAAGTATGTGAAGCGTCTATATTTAGTCTTTAAGAAAGGAATCTGACCTTTTCATACCTCCACATGATCGTAAAAAGATGTCTCCGAGATGAAATTGATTCAGTCTCGTAAAGGTTACTGTGAGTCTGTGCGGAGGTCAAGTTAAGCATAATAATGATATGGGGTTATGTAAGCCTGGGTTTTGGAGTAAATGATGAAGAAAATATGTTCGTGTGACTACGTATGTCAGAATTTTGTGGAAACTCACAAACGGTTTTTGATAAAGTATGTATTTAAAATAATGACATTTAATAGAAGAAACAATTCCTTAAACTTCGACAGTGATAATAATTAATGAATAATTTAGTTCCCATTAAAATCAATCAATCTTCCTAGCCTTTTTCCCAACTATCTTGGGGTCGGCTTCCAGTCTAACCGGATGCAGCTGAATACCAGTATTTTACAGTACCAGTAATTTAGTTCCCATTATAATACCATTAAAATTCTCGAAAACTAAATAGGCACCGCAATTACTTTAAAATACGTAACTTTATTCTTCATGGATTTTTATTATTCTTAACATGCTTGATCAAAGTTCTCCCTTTTTTTAACTCCTCTGATTTTAAGTGCCAGTCATTTTCAATGCGCGGGAAGGTCCCATTTTAAAAGAGTAACGGTGGAGTTTCTTGCCCATTCTTCTCCATACGAAAACTACCTTTTGAAAGGCGCGACTAGAATCAATTTTATTTATTTTTAAGCTATTGCATAGCTTCTATCGCGGGCCTTGAGCGTGGAGACCTAATCCAGAAATTTCGTAACGAAAATACTACCTAAGAAAGAGTAGTGTTTTGTATTGAAAATTATGTTTAAATGCTTGACAACAAAGTTCAAATTTACTTAAACGAATGATACGAGAGTGTTGTATTGAAAATTATGTTTTACTGTTTGACAACAAAGTTCAAATTTACTTAGACGAATGATACGAGAGTGTTGTATTGAAAATTATGTTTAACTGTGTGACAATAAAGTTCAAATTTACTTAGACGAATGATCCTTGACTATTAATATTCCTTTTTATTAGTTTGATGTTCCCGGCCATTACGTTGTGTCAAGTTTTAAAACTATAAATGTGAATAACAGTTCCTGTCAATGTCACATTGCTATTTCTTGTATTCGGGTTAATATTTTACAATTGCGTAAGTTGATAAAAAATGCTATGCAATAGCTTCGCCGGGGCAGTCCCCGAGTGCCACACGTCTTTTTTTGTAAATCTTTGACGTTCAAAAGTGCCTTTTATGTGCCTAATTGAAATAAATTATTTGACTTTGACTTTCCTGGGACCATGAGTTCTGTTTATTTTTATTCGCTAATTATTGTATTCCTTTCCACGTTCACTGCTTCTCACTAAATTAAATTCAAATTAAGTAACCCTTTGAGAGCAGTGGTGGCCCAGTGGTAACGGCCCCGACTTACTAGTTTTAGGTCGTGGGTTCGAACCCAAGCAGGCGCTTTACTTTGTGTAAATAATTTCATCACCACTGCTCTCAAAGCGGTGAAGGAAAACATCGTGAGGAAACCGGCATGCTTTAAAACCAAAAATTCGAAGACATGTGACATCTACCAACCCGCACTGGGCCCGCGTGGTAGATTACGGCCCATCCCTCTCACAGAGAGGAGGCCTGTGTCCCAGCAGTGGGAACATTAATAGGATGATTATGAAGTAACCCTTTTCCTATGTAATTAACTTTCCTTCGATCTTTTCATTACATGAACCAATTAAAACAATTACAGGATATTAAAAACGAACCAAACACTAACAGAAAATGCATACAGAGTTGTAAATAAGTACTGAACTTCCGTTTTGGCAAAAAGTAGTAAAATTGACTGTCCGACCCAGCAGTTTAACTTTTTAATTAGTGGCTCTGTCGGACGCCCGCCGTTGCCTACGCCGAGAATAAAACATCGATACTCATTAATTCGAATAATCGATTCGTTTTTGCTAATCTCTTGAATAATCTTTGAGTTAATGTCCTTAATTGATGTTCTCGCAGTTATATTGCTTTTGTTCTCATTTGCTTTTACACCATCTAAAGTTGAACTTGTAAAAAGAAAGCGAAGGTTATTCAAACTTAGTCCGTTCTAGATGAACTTGTACTTGGACGCAATAACCAAATTGTACAGCATTACAGATATATTGTAGACATGTCATTACAGTATGTAACGCCAATAAAAACTTCTACTATACGACTCTTAATCCTACTACTACACGTGTTTCAGCAAATTGTAATTAGGAACCATACAACTTACCCTCGCTTACCCTCGACAGGAATCCACTTATATTAATTGTTACGAACGGTAACTTAGGGTAAAAGCGACCCACTAAATGAAAGAAGCCGTCCTTTGCTTATTTCACCGCATAATATACCAGCCATTATGATATTAAATCTGGTTTCAACTTTATTCGCCGACCACTGAATAACAATAAATTTAATTGGTACGCTGATAACAAAATAAATCGTCAGTGTATAATAAAATAACATATCAATTTTCAATCAATCCGAAATCAGTCACAATTTGGTTGCGAATGTATTTAGTTACATTGAAACAGCACTTTGATTAATAGCAATCTGATATTCATTAATCATTCCACTCAGCATGAAGCTGTCCTCTTCTGGACATGTTATACAATTGTGTTATAATCGGACTGGTTAAATCTCAAGCTAAATAGAAATATGATATTATTCCGAACTGCTTTTAACAACGAACATATTTTATCGAATAGATTACGCACGGAAACTAAATACGACTATAGAGCCGACATAAAGGACTGACTACATAATCCTGAATAGTAAAAATGGTGTTCTGTAATCAAGTATCGAATAGATTACGCACGGAAACTAAATACGACTATAGAGCCGACATAAAGGACTGACTACATAATCCTGAATAGTAAAAATGGTGTTCTGTAATCAAGTGCAAACTAGCATTGGACCGTTGACAAGCCGAGTACAGTCAGTTCGAGTGAGGTTTTGTTGGAGTCAGAATAGAAATTCGGCGGGCACTCGGCGAGCCCGATAATTCCTTTTGCCGAGCGACGACACAAAAGCTCGCTCTCTCCCGCCCCCCGGATTTGCTCTCAACTCCTCCTAATGACGTTTTTGTCTGGCCCTCTCTACCTCTAGTCTTGTATTCTGTACAAATATTGATTGACTTGTATGGCGTTTCGTTTGAAAACGTTTTTCGTTGTACAAATTTCGAAGCCCTTATTTTTAGTTATTCTATTTAGTTTTCCAATTTTGTCTGTTTTGTTTGACCGTGGTGAAGTGTCTGACTGCTTTACTTATAAATTGTGTTACGAAAGTAATTTATTCGATAACTTTGTTTTAGTTTACAATGGCTTAACTTTCCAAGCTAATTGACAATGACGGGGCAGTGGATAAGTTAATTACAAGAAACTATAATAAAGTTCTACATGTGAAAATGAAAATGAGTCGAATTAATTTAGGCTTCTGCATATAATTCTGTCATAAATAACTCTTGGCAACATTAAAACACTCAAAGATAAGGCTAAAGTAAATTAATTTCTTCTTCATTTGGCTTTCCCAGTCCCACTGAACTAATCCGGATCAATAGTATACCCCTTCAGGCGGCCTATTCATCGTAGATAAGTAAAAAAAATCATTCAAATCTGTCTGTGGGTTCAGATAAACTTATCCAAGGTCGTGTGCATATTACCTTTTATCTTTTGGTCGCAACCTCATTTGTGATACAGTAGTATCCTACTTTGACCTTATTTGTTTCGCATATAGATGGGAGTAGATAATTTTGATGTTTAAGAACGAAAACATAAAAGTATTTTATATTTATGAGTAGAGGTAAAGGGTTCATGTTTTCACTGAAGATTTTACAATATTACTAAACTAATAAGAGACTACCGAACCGTTCAAAGTAAGTACACCTTTCATTAGAAGGCTGAAAGTCATCCAAAGGGCAATGGAGAGGGCTATGCCTGGAATTACCCTACGTGATCGAATCAGAAATGAAGCAATCCGTATTAACAAAAGTAACCGACATACCCCGAAGAATTGCCTAACTTAAGTTGTAGTGGGCAGGGCACATTGCTCGCAAAATAGATAGCCGATGAGGCTAAAAGGCTTTGGAGTGGCGACCGTGTACCGGAAAACCTAGCGTTGGAAGGCCGACACGGTAGACCGATGACCTGGTGAAGGCCGCAGGAATCCGCTGGATGCGAGACGCACAGAATCGATAGAAGTGGCGGTGCTTGGGGAGGCCGATGTCCAGCCGTCTTTCGGCTGAAATGATGATGACACCTTTCATAGTAGATCAAAATAATGACTGGACGTCACATTAACATCTTCCACATAAAATTATAACATGCAATATTAGCATTATTGCAATTTTTTTGTGTTAAATAGAAATAACCTAAATGCATAAGATTTGCTTTACCGAATGTTAAAAATAAGTGATTGTGATATAGTATTGAATAAAGAGAAACTAGAATTCGTAGATAAAACTGTTTTCCTGGGGATTACGCTCGACTCCAGGCTGCAATGGGGTCCTCATTTAACATCTCTTGCAGGACGGCTAAGTTCAGCAGCATATGCTGTAAGAAAAAATCAATCAATTTACTGATGAAAAACGCACACTATGCTGCCAAGCATATTATAAGTTGGGGAATTACATCGCTAACAAAAATGTTTGGCTCAACGCTGGTCCAGCTCCATAACGGCGCATAAACTAGTTGATTAGCATCGAAAATATTGTTGGAACTGCTGAAGATTGCAAAAACTATCTTTGTATTCTATAAATTCAATCTCTTAGTATCGTATAATTGCATAGCACATGTGTGAGCACTGTGACCATTATTACCTTCTACAAAACTACCATTTACTGGGTATGTCTTTCATTGACTTGAATGAGCCCTGGCGGCTGAGAGTATGCTCACTCACATGTCTCGCTGGTGGTGTAACCAATATTTTGATTTAAAAGAGTGTCCGTGGAGTTTCTTGCCCGTCCTTCAAAAGTGCCTGTAATTGGTTTATTTGAAATAAATGCTTTGAGTTTGAGTTTTTTTGAGCAACTGAACTTAAAAACCACCACGAGCATAAACTTCCATAAAATAAACGGGAATCTTCAACATAAACAGTTGCCCAAGTTTGGAGGTCAGCTTACACTGTTGTTTTTCATAATTGGCCCAGCGGCGGAGCTTGCGCGGACCTTGTTAAGAGAAAATTTCTAGTGCTTCAGGCACACAATATGGCGGCACCACGGAAACGGAAGCTTATTATACGACCATGAGCATAATAACAATATATCGTCGTATTCTTTTACTTTGAGTTTTTGAAGTGCTTCTTATTGCAGACGTTCTGATATTGGATTTGAGATTTACCTGTGTGGAGGCTTTGCATACAGCACAATATGTATTTTTGCGTTGAGAATATGTTACATACTTACCTCTTCAGCTACGTATCGTTTGGAAATTCATAGATTACATTCAACTATATTTAACCATATTTTAGAGCTACACTCTAAGCAACTGTCGGCAACCCGAAAAGTTACTGCAAGGTAATGAATTGTTTAATGACTCCTTCATTACAACATTCTACTCTACTCGTTACTCTACTCGTAATAGTTTTACTACAATCCGTCATCTCACGGAACCCGCAGGTATTCACTCGGCAACATTACATGGGATCTAACACCTGTAGGTATATAATAATATATACATATAAAACGGAGAGGTGTGGACAATATTGACATATAAGAATACGTATTTAAACTGTACATACGTTGTAAACTATGGAATGTTAAGTTTAAAACAAATTAAAAATAATTTTCGTTTAACATCGGTTGTGCGACATGTGTTCGACATGCGTTATAGTTTTTATGATATTGATAATTTAACATATCGTACTAATATAATACTAAATATATATATGAACTAAAATAAATATTTATACTCATTCCGATCCTCTGTCATAGTTAATGAATCGTTAACAGACTTATATTGTAATAATTTATCTTTCACACTTTCTTCATTCATAGTAATCTTAATATTAAACAATTCTAGAGAATAAATGAGTTTTGTAAACGATTGCTCTATTTCGGACACACTTGAATGTTTCGATGCTTTCTGCCATTGGAGTAGTTACAGCGGCAGGTGCGGCATACAAAAACCATAATAATTTGGGGGTTACCTTTGACGCAAATAACACAGTACCTTACGAAAAGTATTCCACTTTATCTCATAATCTTTAGAGAATTAAACATCTTATTAACATTATTAAGTTACCAAAAGTGTACGATGTAGAAACTTAATTAAACTGAATAACATAAGTACTTAATATTATCTAAAGTAAACCTAGTGAGCTCGAAATTAATGTAGTCACCTTCTTCAATTTGTTACAAAAAATGTTACATTAATTTCTTCGCAACTTGGGTTTTAAAACATCCAAATTCTAGCGATCTTAAAACTTTTCGGCAATTTGTCTTCAACGTAACAAAATTAATCTTCTAAAACTGAAATAGCGTAAAACATTTAAGTCAACTTGGTAGATAAGTGGCCACACTATATTTTTCTTGGGGAGAAATATCAAAAGGGACATTAGCCGCGGTCGCTCGAAACTTGGAGGCTGCGATAACCGCCGTGAGAGGGCGCTACGAACTATTTACCCAGCTTATGGGCGAAGCGGGCGCAAAATTAAGAGATTTTCCCGCGCCAGTACAAACAGTGTGAAACGACCCTTATTAAAAGCGTCCCGTGTATTTTAAAATGAAGACGCGGCGATGACGCGGTATTTGTTTAGGCATCGACGTTACTATATTAAAAGAGAGTGCGCGCATTAATAATGGGTGAGTCAACAGATTCTCAATTAGGTTTTTACGTACAGCGTGTTTGTACTTTGCTTGTTTAGATTCGATTAATATGTGTGTGCGTTTTGGATGCTCGTAGCCGCAACGACGCAACTATATAAAACTGTTGCTTATAAAAGCGAATATTAATTAACTTTCTGTGTTATTTCTGAACAAACTAAAATGTTATACAACCTTGCAAGCGTATGAGTAATACATGAAAACCCTCTCGTAGCTTGTAGTTTTAATTAAAAACATAGGACGAAACGAATTTTGTGCAAAATGATGACAACTTAACGATTACAAAGTTTAAATTCAAACGAATTATAATTATAAAGTTTAGAAAATGATAGAGTACATAATTTACTTTCAAGGATAAGTATGATTTTCAATATCGATGAATTACTAACTCAATAAAGGATATTTTGATGTAACACACTATGCCAAACACAGTATCCTTACCAACCTACAACCTTTACAGCTCTCCTACATAACCTAACACTATTACAGCAGAGTATAGTGTAGTCAGTCTAACCGCGTTGTGTGACGAAATAATTCCGCAGTAACGCGTCATTCAATTATGTGACGAGTCTGTTGTCACAGCGTGTTTGTCGCGCTTACTCTATGTCGCACCTCTGTCGACATGAGTAAACGTGTCAACATTACCTTATTATTGTTTTATGGACATATCTCCAGTTTAATGCCTAAATGTACGGTCTTAAACCTTGGGTGGAGTGTGACGCGTCGGGTATTATTCAGTTGCTTGTAGGTTACTACTCTGTTAATTGAGTGAGTCATAGTCATGAATTTATTAACTAACAATAATTTGTATGTGAAATAACACAAAATAAAATAAATAAAATTACACACAACAAAAAAAAAACAACATTGATTTTAATCATTAATTCAATTACAACTTACAACAAAAATCTCCAAACGGCTGGTTGACACTTCCCGAGATCCATGGGCTGGCTTTTACCTTGGCCAGAGGCTAAGCATTGCCATACAGCGTGGCAATGCCGCCAGTCTCTTGAGTACATTACCAGTCGAAAGCGATGCGGAGGAATTTTTTAACGCCATATTGTAAGTTTGTTAATGGTTTTAATTAGGTTAGGATATAATATTTTTATTTTTATTGAATAAATAAGCGGGAATGGTTAAATAACCTTAGCAAAGCTGCATATAAAAAAAAAAACATAATAATTCTTAATAATACAATAATCTAATAGGAACTACAAACCTTCAATTGATTTGTTTGAAATCATGTTGACATTTGTTCAACATGATTTTTAAAGTTTTGTTTTAAATGAACTGGTGTGAACTGTGTTTCACAACATTGAAATTGGGATTGATCTTACCTTTATGGTCTCGTCTACGGGTTCTATTGTCTCAAATTCATGAAGGTAGGTATTTAGCCATATTAATCAAAAGTACAAGGATATAATGTAAGTGATGATTGATATGACTTGCTAAACGCTTATTTTAGAACTATGCCATAACTGTGCATAGGTATCATATATCTGTTATTATTTTATTTATTTCTACTTTTAAAGAACGGTTTGTTTTGATCTAGCTTTAACGCAAACTAAGGTTTATGTAAAATAAGCTAACAAACTTAGAATATCCAAAATGAAAATATACATTACGAATTCCTATTACGGTCAAAAGGGCAGAAAGCCAGACAATGTAATAACAACACTTAATTCTTTTCATAAAATAACACAAAAACAATCCTAATTACACACAAAGATACCCGAGCACCTCGTTTACGTACAAACATGATATTCTAACCGAATGGCTCACAAAATTAATTAAAGCCTCGTTTTTTCATAGAAATACTATATTTTCGGCGAAGCCACAAAAATGGCCGCCACAGATCGCGTTTCGAGTCATGATTAAAACGAGAATCAGAGATCCAAAAGTCAGTTTTATTTCTCCTCCCACCCTTCTTTAATAAATACTCAAACATGTTACAATGTTAACAAGATTCTTATATTGTTAATTGTGGCTTTCCACTAAAGCACCCAATATTTATATGGCTTTGTGATTACAATGGCCGAGATTATACCCTCTTCGTTTAAAAGCGGGCTATTAATATAGAATATTGCTGGGAATTACTATAGTCTGTACCATATTGTTGGCCATTTTATTTACAGAATTTGATACTATTCGGGGTCTAGAATTTGAAAGCGCCTGTTACACAATGGTCCATGATGGACGAAGCTTAAAATTTATTCAATTGTATTTACAATCAACTAAAATGTTTGTTGTTTGCAAACAAAGAGTATCAAATATCTTAGCTACAATTTCTGTACGGGACTTTTCCACATACCACTCTTATTAAAACTGTTTGAAGAAAAAGTGACATAAAAATCCTAATATTCTAATATTTACGTTCACTTTACTAAATTACCGAAAGCTCCAAGCTTAAAAATTAAGTCATAACTCATCACAAAATGTATTAGAGACAAATGCTACGCTCGCTACATTGTCTACGCGGGCTGCTACGACGCTACGAAATGCTACGATATGCTACGAACTTACTTCACTTTCGTAGCACAGTAATTAGACTTTAGGTACTGTCTCGCGGCTGAGTAATATTACTTTGCTTTAGGAGTTATAATTCTGAGCTCTTTAACGTTGGATTTATTCAATTATTTTAATTAGAATTTTAATATCGGCAGCATTATGCATGAGTGGTGAATTTTTATCGAGTCTCTTAAATGTAATTGTATATAAAATTTAATTATTAAGTGGTTAAATTGTCCAATGTAATTAAATTGGAAAATTATTACTACAGCATAAGCGGCTTTGCCATTCAGTATAGCAATTTGGGCACGTTACACGTTGACAGCGTTATTAAGCTTAGGCATCTAAATAATCTTCTTTATAAAGAGTATTTTGATACCTACGCTTAATAATGCATAATATCATCATTAGTTTACATGTAAGTTATTACGTGTGATCAAAATAGACAGCTGAAATTCTCTAGAAGATTATTATTCTCCTAAATAATATTTATAACGCTTTGTTATCTACGATCAAAAAAAGTTAACTAAGATTCATTTTATAAATTACATTTTACATGTTATTTTAACTAGACCAAGTTGTTTCATGATGAGAAAACCAAATAAAAAGGCTTCACAGTCACAAATAAATCTAAACTGTGATTTAAATGGCTGCTTTGGAACATTCCTTATTTAATTTCAAACAAAAACATTTATTTAAAAAACTATATATTCGTTTAGGAATTCACGTACACAACTTCCTTCAAAAATAACTATAGTTTCGCAGAAAACACGTACAAGCTAGTTAGAAAACTGATCGGTGACATTTTTAACGTGTAACTAACGTCGCGGTGCACACCTGTGCTGTACACTGCTGGACAGATTAAGGGGAACGTCTAGAAACAAAGAAACATGAAATTAAAAACGTGTGTTGAGATTGCAATGTAAACATGAGTGTAGCGCGATGTAATTTTGTATGAAATTGTTCTACTGCTAGAATGGCCATCTGTAAATAATTAACTAATAAAAAAAAATACAAAAAAAACACAACTGCCCTGCCAAAAACGAACTAAAAGGTAAAAAACAAGCTGTATTAGTTAATCTGTATATAAAGCGAGAAGTCACTCATTTACTCTGACTAAACAGATCAATAAAATTGTTACTGCAGTCGGGGAGGTCCCCCGACTGCAGTAACTTAGATTAAAAAAGTGTTCCACGGAACAGTCCCCCGACTTATGTGTCCATACTGCCGCCACAATGATGTTTTTTCAAATAAAATATCCTATGTCACTCGGGATGATGTAAGGATTCTAACGATACCTCATACATCCAAATCTGTTCAGGCATTTAAAAGTTATGTTGGAACAAAGAAACTCACATACATACATGAACCCTTTTTGGGCAGTCGTGTAACACTCCTTTTTGGGCAGTCGTGTAATAATTAGGATTAGGGATAGGTACATTACAGAGAGAGTGCAATGTTTTCAATCATATTACTCTTGCCATGCCTTCGTTGAGAGTTTGGTTCGACTGACACTAAAGGGACAAGATGGGCGAACAAATTCAACCCTTGCGTAATGAAAGTCTACAACAAAATATTTTTCTATTGTTCGTCAGACATTCTTGTTTTAAACAATAATTTATCTTGAATCCGATCAGGGCGTCTCAAAACCGGCTTCTAAGTGTAACAGTACAGTCAGACATAACCGGTGCAGATTATTGCGCTCGGTATAGCACCTACACTTTATTGTCATAGGCACCTCCCGTGTGCTGCCGTATTTATCTGCTCTACGGATTCGTTGCTACGTTTTATTTTTATTTTACTGGGCTTTTTTTTTTGGTCGACATTGTTTTTTTGCGGATTTTTGAAATGAAAACTTTTTTAGGCGCGTTGTGCAGTTTTTGGGATGGGTAAGAAATGATGAATGAAATTCCCGACATTTTCGTTAGATGTCGTTACTTAGTTTTCACTTCCAACGGCAGTCTCCAAAGACTGCCCCGCATGTTTTTTTTTAAGTGCATGTTTTGGTTTCATGCAGGCTAAATGTCTTTTTCTTTATAAGACCAAAGGCAGTAACTACTTTCTCAAGTTGTTTTCCCGACTTATTTTCGTTATTTGAGAAAATGTATTGAAACGAATTAACTACAATTATTGAAACATAGAAAATGTCAACATTGTTGAAGTAGAAACTCAAATATCATCTAAAATACATTACAAAATATCCAAACCACATTTATAGGTAACCTAGAATTCAGAGTGAAAATATGGTGAAGCGTGGGTAGCGAGTCCATGATGCTCTGAATTATCATCTGTATACGCGGCGAAGCCCTCCGCGTCGGCAGAACCCTTATTGAAAACATTTACATATGTATGTACGTATCACCGGGACGTACGTGCTTCGCCCTCCATATTGTAAACGAGAACGCTCCAATATTATCAAAGTTAGCGATGAAATCGACGATTTACTACGCAGCTTAAGGTAATGATAGAATATTTTCGATCGAGTTTCTCGAATATTCGAGAACGCTTTATCGAGACTATGGAATCATCGTAATGGGTCCCCGATGGCTCGGAAGCGGGCTGTCGGGAACAGATTGACTGTCGTGTAAGCTGTTCGCTCGGATCCGGTTTTTGTGTTTCAACTTGTTCCGAGTATGAGACGCGATAATAACATGAAATTGACGCTCTCGACTCTCTGAGCGTTTGAATTTGATGGCAATTTGGTTTTTATTTTATCTCCGCTTTCGTCAGCGTTTTCTGTGAGGTATAATACCTTATTGGTGGAATTTTCACTCTGAATATTTACATAAGAAAAATAAAAGAAGGCACTTCACTTCGGCAAAGTGAATACACGTGCTTACTCAGGTACCTATTACATAACTACGTTTTATGTGTTCTAGGTCTTGGTTAAATACACACCCTTATTACAATCCTAAAAGATCACTAACCCATCGCCCACGCTCTCTCCATGAGAACAACAGCTGATTCACTGTTTTTCTTACTACCCGCAGATCGATATGGAAATACAGTATAACTTTATTAACATAGAGTAACAAAGGCTAATTATCCGGGGGCTCACGCATACCATTATGTGCCGACCTTTCTGCCTACCCCAGAACACGCCGTGCTGGTAATTAAGCGAATACATAAATGCATAGTTTATTGAGCGAGCGAGAAGTTCGCGCTATGAGCTTATTTGAATGTGTAGATTTTGAGATAGCAGTTTTTGGTGAAGTGGAGTTTGCTATCATTCATTCATTAGGGTGGCGTGTGTATATGTTCATGAACTCCTTGAGGTACGTGAGTCACTGTATGAGCCGTAGACGTTGTTGAATCTGGCTCTCAGTTACCGTTAAGTGAGTTTTAAGCACTTCACTTGGCAATCAATTTGGCAATTTTAGTGTATGTTATAAGAACATTCTCTTGCCATAAAAAGTGTTGGTAATTTTTTTTATAATCCGATATCCCTTAAGCACATGAACTGGTCACGCAAAAGCTGAGACATCGATTATGACGTCTACCATTATAATCCGATATCCCTTAAGCACATGAACTGGTCACGCAAAAGCTGAGACATCGATTATGACGTCTACCATTTGTCATGCTAACCTTCTCATACACCCAAAACCAATCATCAAACGAACATACCGCCCCTAGCCTAAATCACACACTCAGCCAAAGAAACAAATTTCGCCAGTCATTTCAGGTTAGCTGCCTGTCCGGCCGCAGACACCGGACCGGCACGGCCTGTCCGGCGTGACGAAGCCTTGATTAGAGTTCCGGCTCTCCGGCACGATCCGGCACGACGGCACGTTTCCACAACGCGAAATATCATCGCGTGCTGCAAAATAAAGGGAATAAACAACATTGTTTCAGTATGGTAATACTGTAACGAAAAATGTGTAGTGTAAAATGGAACACGTTCTCAGAAACGGGACGTATTTTGGACAAAGTTACAATATTGGATTGACAGGTTCTTTAATACGTGTTTAGTAATATAAATGACATTAGATTACACAAGCTTTTGATGACCCATTCAAAAGCTTAACAAGGCATTGTGTTCGATAGAATGAAACATAAAAGCGAACAGTATTGAATAATATTATTATATAACAAAGACTTAAATATCTTATCATTGTACCAACCTTTGTCAAAATCTACACAAAAAATCCACTGACACAAAAGCACGTCGAACACAAAAATGTAGGACAAGAGCTCTTTCAATAAAATCCCCGAACTACTCAACGCCACTTCCATAAAGGTCCCGAAACTTGCTAACAGCACTTTCGTAAAACGTTTGCCTAAAAATCCGAAAAATACAAAAACCTTTGGCTAAAATTCGTAAAAAATACTAATGGTATTCTGACAAGAGCGGGCTCTGTTAATAAATTCAGTGGAAGTGCATGGCTGCTGGCTGCGGAGGGTTGAAGGGCATTTCTCAGGCGGAGGCCGTATGCAGATGTCTGTTTGTCCAGTCATTACCGCCGGGTTATTTGCCGGAGAGCCGCCATCGCAGGCCGGCCGTGGCGCAAGTTACTTGTAAATAACCGCGCGGAAATTAAACGAGTCTGTTTGTTTAATCTAGATTTTTTAATGGAAATTATTTGATTATATAACCTAAATGTATGTAGTGTACCATCTCATTCCTTTGATTTAACGTCGAATTGCGTAGGTAATTATAATATTAATTATTATTATTTATTATATTAATTAGAGCAACGCATTATAATGCGTTGCTCTTTCATATAAGATTTTATCAATTGGACCGTAATCATAATATCATATTACCCCGCAAACGTTCATTATTGAACATGGTCATTCCAATGAAGAGTAAAATTTCCATTGCCATTACGAGTATGACCGTGTCTGGCAGACAATTTGGTAGGATGACGCTACTGTCTATCGCATTGACGTTATTTCTATTAATATTGAATCATTATGATAACTAGCCCTAATCATACCAAAAATATATCACGGTAATATCACAAAGCCTCCAAAAACATTAAAATGTACAAAAAAGAGCAACGGAAAAAAGCCATAAGGAAAGGTATTCCCATAACTCGGACCACGCCGCAATAGAACATTATGTATGCATCAGGGATCCTCATTTTTGCATTTGTAATGGGGATCATTGTGCAATTATTCAGTCGTTAGTGCGCCAATCTATGGCATAGACGCTCGCCCGCATTAAAATACGAATTATTTTGTGTAACTAATGCATTATATTAATTTTTTGGTCGTTCGAATCGGCAGGTGGGGTAGGAATGAACTTTGGTAGGTAAGCTATCTGTAAATGCACACGAGACTGGTGTAAAACCCATTGTTGTACTTTTTATTCAAATCAAAAAATTACTTCGGAATTGTACGAGAACGGCCGAATTATTCGCCCACAAGTACCGAATATTCTAAGGGAACGAATATATCATCACTACATAGTATAAAATCACTACAATAGTCGCTTCCCGCTGTCTGACCCTATGTATGCCTAGATCTTTAAAACTACGCAACGCAATTTGATGCGGCTTTTTTAATAGATAGAGTGATTCAAGAGAAAGGTGTATAATGTATATATTATAGTACAGAAAAAAGAGTCCACGCGGGCGAAGCCGCTGGCAGCAGCTAGTCAAATACTAAAATTGTGTTTACGATTAAGAAGATGCCTATTCCGGGAGAGAGGCAGTTCTAAAATAAACTCATGGCCACTACTAAGAGAGGGTCACTACTTAACTTCCAAAATTGAAGCTGTCGTTATTGTGGCTAAGAATAGAACGTGTACGTGGGTGTTATAAAAGGCCATTAAGCGATTATATCCGGTAAACGTGAAGCATCTGTACCTACGTACCGTTCTTTCTTCTGTGGTCAGACGGCAGACGCAGACGAGATGAAGTCCTTCTGGAATTCTTTAATTTTATGACTGTCTAGGAAAAAGGTGTAGTTCTCAGCTAAGTAGTGCTCGGTCACCCCTTTTACACTTTATGGTGTTGTAAAAGATTCAGAAATTATATTAGGTCTGGTAAATCATTATGACTGTCATGAGGTTATACATATGGACGATCTAAGATATTTCTACTAACCCACAAATATGTATATCAGAAAATATACTACGCACTGCCTCTAATGAACTAGACGTCGTTATCCGTCAACTCAGATTTATGTCGCAGCCCAATAAAACACAGAGTATTTGCGAATCATCAAGCAGTTTTATATCCTTACCGTTTGTTTGTTCCCACTCCGGGACCTATCTGATTTAATCAAGGTACTAGGCAAGATACGGCATATCGTGCTGGCAACGCGCCAACTAACACGTTAAGACCACTACAAAAATATACGGTAACTGACGGTAACTCACGGACCGTACGTGTGTGTGAGTGCGTGTGTGTGTGCGTGCTTTGTGTATGTGCGCACGTCTCTAGTTGTTCCGCCGACCGTATCTTATACACAACGGTGATCCAGATCTGTATCTGCTTGTTTATAATGGTCTAGACTCGGCAGATTAGTAAGTTAAGAATCTTTTCAATTCCCCGAGAGACTTTTATTGAAATAACTTTCGTTTCTAATACTTTGTATACTCAGAAGATGAAACAAAACATCATTATGATACAATGAAAACTCAGAGATTCATTCTAAATTCATTTTCAAATGTATGCAGAACATTATTCAGTTCTTTTGCTTTTAAAAAAACTTTCGAGAGATTTAAAAATATTTACTTTTCATTTAGCAATCACAAGCAGCCCTCGGATTGTGAAGATTCTTTTTGAATATCTTCTAAAACAACAACCCGTCCGCGGCTGCTAGATGGTGTTGATCTCCGTTAAAAAGATTTCAGTTTTTATGCAATCCTAGCACAGATGAAATCTGTAAACCTGTTTAACTAAATTGATAAATAAATCAAGGTAAACCGCGACACTTAGTTAGAAATACAGCCTCGGCAGTGTAGAGAATTCCTAGAAAATACAGAAGTAAGCGCATAAACGTTAGCGCATTCAACCAGTTTTGTATGCAAGTTTCATGCAAAGGCGCGCACTTGAATAACTTAGGTATGTTTGCATAAAAACTCGAATCTCCGAAATGCCCGTTTAGTCTACATTCGGCTGGGGTCTGTAATTTGCATAGAATAACAAGAGAAAGCTTGCGGTGCTCCGAATAAAGAGCACTTTGCTACGAAATCTCAGCCCGTGATATTTGGACCCAATCATCGAGAGGTAACTGTAGTGTCCCGATAATCTACCTAACTTTGCAATGATATTACCTTTATAAGCACTGCTTTTTTAACTTTTGGAGAATTTAAATAACAAAATTAGCTAGCTTTGTATTTTCACGTTTGCTTTTAGAACTTGTGTTGTTGCGAGATTTTTCTTTGTTGTTGACTATTGTAATATACTCCTTTATTAACCTCTATACCGTACAGTATACAAGAGTAAAAGTACAGTTTTATCAGTCACGTCTGACAGACAAATAAGGAAAATATTTCAGTTCTAAACACAAACTTACTAAAAGTATAAACACAACAACAAAAATCGCTGTAAAATACTTTGTCAAACTATAAAAACAACGAGATTAATTTTATTTACTAGCAAGTTCGTGTAACATAAATGAAAACATCATCTCAACTGTTCGTACCGTTGCTTGTGGAAATCACGGCTCCACGTCTCAACACAAGTTCGCGAGACCGCACGAAAAGTATGATTAAAAAACTTGTAGCGAACTCACTGACCGTAATAAGAATACGAGGGAGCAGGTACATACGGGGAGGGGGAATATCAGCGAGTCTCCCGATTGATTGATTGATACATTATTATTACCGTAAAAACAACTGGAATGTATTCGGGCGTCTGCTTGTCGGCATATTTTTCCATACGTACTCGCATGATACATGAGCTATTGGAAGCGAGTATTTCACCCAGAGAGATTGTATACCATTGGAGCGGGTAATACATTTGTGTTTATGTGTAGGTTCACACGCATGGCTACCTCTCTAAATAGCATCCGCGACATAACGCTGCATAATTCCGCTCCGTCACAGACGGTTTAAATGTTTAAAACAAAAACGGAACGTTAATACGTACAATTAAAGGGCGTATATAAATCACTTGTGAATGAAAGAATCCAAGATTTATGATGTCCAGTCATTTTCTGCGTCCGCTCTTAATGCGACGCCGCTTCCTGCGGCCGCTCGGCTCGCGCCAGTCAACGCTACGTGCCCTGCCCTTTGTTACAACAGAGACGTTTTTAACGCGTCCCTACATTTGAAAAAGAGGAAACAATACGTATTACGGGCTCTACCGACACGAATGGAAAAAAACTGGAACACTTTGAGCGGAAAAAGCGTTGTTTTATAAATAAACAGCGCGTCGCTATCAGTAGTCGACACTCGAGCGACTTGACGCGAGATTTAATAAAAACGGAGCGCTCCTCTGTTGCCCAGTATAAAAGTACCCTTATCACGTAGTATGGGAGCGTTCAAGGGTGAATTATGTTAGGTTGTACGCGAAAAGATGAAAATTAATGAGCTAAAAGTGAGTTTTGCGATGCGACGCCCCCGCTGGCGAAACTTAAGCGGTTAATGCTGTTTGATTCTTTTGAGTTTTTCTAGTAAAGTGCAGTGAGCTGCTCCGCTGTATTAATGGCCGCCGGTCGTTTGTCGCCCTCCAGATAATTTCAGTGTTAAATGAATGGTATTTAAACTGAGACATTGTTTCCAATTGGAAGTGGCGTGTGTTCAATTTGGTGTTAAAATAAATCGGTCGGCGGATCGCTGCGGACTGGGTGTGCTCAATAAAAGTCAGCGGTGATCAGTGGCCGACAGTCGTCGCGGCCGCTCGTAATGATTCAATTTGTCATTGATGAGATGTAAATGTTTTCTGCTTGAAATGAGCAATAATTTATTTCATTTCTTTCATTTTCCAAACAAAAGTATTACGAGATATCTGTATGCTCTAACGATATAGAATTTGAAAGTATTCAATTAATTAGTTATTTTTTGTTATTGACGTCAGATATTCTTGTGCTTCAAAACATAATAACTTACCTCATATAACACAACTCACATACTAAAGAACGAACATAACTCGTAAACAACACTGAGTAGCACAAACTAGCTCCAAACCAAAGTCATTACATCCCGATTTACAATGAAACAAACCCGAAAGTCTTTCGTTTAGCACAAATTGATAACTTAATGTGCACTCAGCGAGCGCAAGCCTAATAAATATAAAATTCCAAATCCATTAAGACAAAGTTTTGATATTAAGAGCGTACCTTAATTTTGTTGATGGAAAACTTGACTTGGGCCTAAACGCCTTATGAAAAAGTTTTTAAAATCCCGTCTAGCAAGTTGTGGAGGCTAATGAAGAGAGAACTCGATTTTCTCGGGCGGGTTCCGTCGTCAGGTAAAATGTTCTTAGAAAAGTGTGGGCGCTCCGTATTGATTGGACGAATGAATCCAATTTGCGGGCACAGACAAAGATACGGCTGCTAAAATGTAGCCAGTGGAGATGGCGTGGTGACAGGTATGAATTTTAAGAGGATGGTTTTTTGTGTTTGTTGCTATTGAGCTGTATTTAACACACACTTACCTAAACGTATAGTATCAATGGGAGACTTTAAATAATACTGTGATATTATGTAATGATTTATTTTGACGGATAGGTTATCTCACGAAATCATCTATACTTTTCCTAACTAATATTATAAATGCGAAAGTGAGTTTGTTTATTTATTACGCTTTCACGCTAAAACGGCCGAACAGATTTGGATCAAATTTAGCACACGGGTAGACCATGACCTGGGTTAGGGTAAAGGATACTTTTTATTCCGATATTCTCACGGGACCAAGGCTTATGCGGGTGAAACCGCGGGACGCAGATAGTAACATAATAGCTGAAAAATTTGTTCGTTTTTTTGTTTGAACGCGCCAATCTCTGGAAGTACCTATCTACCAGTCGGATTAGAAAAATTATTTTCCATTTCACAGTCCAATTCTTGAAGAAAGTTGCAGGTTATTTTAATATCATGCTACGACCCTTAGGAGCTGAGCAAAAAGCTATAGTCAGAAAGGAGAAGGTTCTCAAAATTCAACTGTATGTTGTTTTTTTTTGTGTGTTTGTTTCGCGATTACTCCGCCAATTATAAATTGATTTTGATGATTATTTTTTGTTTGATAGGTCATACTTCAGTGGTGAAAGCTAACTCAAAAACCATCCAAATAAAGTTAATAAAATTTATAATAATATGAGACTATCTCATATAAATTGCCTAATTAATACCTTTATTTGGGTAGTTTTTGAGTTACCTTCAATAATACGTATTTTTTTCACTTAGCATATTATGTGGATGATATGATGATAAGTTCCTGTCACTGTTATTTACATAGCAGGTATTGTATATATTCGAATTTGTGTGGGGTACGTACCACAACTAAAACGTGAAAAATAAAAACTTTCAGCAAAAAAAAAACAATTGACTTCCAAAAAAGTTACTACAAAATGAAAAATAACTTTAATTTCGGAAGTCGGTGGCAAAAAACGTAAATTCTAAACAACTAAATCCGAAATTATTATTTTTTTCACTACGTAGTGTTTTTTTTTTATATCGGTTGTTATAGTATATTGTGACACGTGAACGAAGTCGCGGGCAGAAACTAGTTATAAGTTGAAACTCAGAGTGACATTAACATATTAAAAGCTAAGCCTTCATTGTTTTATTCAATTACACAAATTACAATGCATCCTTGAATTTTAACGTAATTATCCCTTTATCTGACCCACTAACAAACCAAACGCGAGTCAAAAAGGGTTCAGTGTGCAAGCAGAACAAACCGAGGGACATCATTGTCGATACCCTAGGGAGAGTCGGGAGTGATGGTCATCGATAGCCATCCGAGTGGACACGGGACATTCGCGACCAGTCCCGGCCACATTCATCATACGACTCCAAGATTATATCTCTGTTCTGATTGCTGGCTTAGGTACTGGAAATAATGTGTTACCCATATCTCCTCTTTTATTTATCTCTCTTTCTTTACGTATTTGGTTGTTGCTTATCGATTGTGTCGTGTTGTATCGATGTTTGTGGGATCGATTACAATGTTAGAACGATTTGTATAGTTTTTGAGTGATATTAGATATGATCATGATCCCAGGGGACTAATCAATAAGACAAAATATCTAGAGTTTATGCCTCTAGATATTTCTGTGTTATTCATCTCCGTAGGCGTATGATCAGTACTGTAGGCAGTTGAAGGTGGGCCAAACCGCCAAATTATTTCGTCCAGTTTATTTAGAAATAATAAAGTGTCAAGTAACAGTACATGGCTATTCGTCTTATATTTAACAACATGTCGGCACATCTGGGCTCCCAAATTATTTTTATCCCTGTAGGAGATTGCAGGATGTAAGAGAAAGATGGATTGTTATGGAACCGACTTGAAGGGAATGCTCTGAAGATCCTATTTTTTTAACCATAAATGTAGAAAAATCATGTGAAAACGTCATGCCTATTTTGTTAAAAAAAAACTCAATTTAAATACTTTATCTTTGTAATACGTTAGTATATTTTTATCCCGATTCTCGTGTCAACATCGATAAACTCCGTTCACATCACTATTTTGCCGTGACTTTCACGGTTCGCGACGGTTCGCCCACTCCAATATTACCGGTCTTTTCTGTGCGAGTACGCATCAACAATATTATTGGTAATGTAATTTGTGTGTACGTCTGAGAGACGTGTGAGAGACGTGATGTGTGGTGACCGTAAACGAATGATGCGTGTGGCGCAATTGATGAATGATAGATTTTTGGTTTAGTATCTCATATTTTTATATGATTTGTTTACAAAATGACAAAGAAAATAGATTATTATTATTATTTAAAAAAAGACTATAAGTACGGTTTGCTATAATTGCTCATTAAACCAAATGGTCCGTTTCAGCAAAACTTTTGTAAATAAATTAATATCCAATTCAGGATAATGGAGAGGTATAACTTTTTGCAGTTATACTTAGGTACCTACTCTGTAAAAATTAATATTATCCGTTCTATATTGTACACAGTAACCAGTAGGTACTGTTATTAAAGTGAACATTAGGATCTTCCACTATCATAAGCCTAAAATTTTAATTTCAACTCTTTGCCAATTATCTATCTTATAATTTAATACCTACAGGCCAAAAGTAGCGACGTGCCGCCTTAGTAGTGACCACATAAACAAAGGCGCGGCGTGTGATTCGATTCGATATTTGATATGCGAATGATTTATACGCGCCTCCGCGGGACTGATTGTGTTGTTTGCTTGCCCCAATCACGTGATGAATGGGCAAGATAAATAACGAGAAGTTGTTTTTACCAAGCCTTTGATAGGCTTTATGGTTCTGTAGGCTATTTGTTTCAGTGATGGAACAATTTTGTAGTAAGATGTAGAGAAACCTTAATTTCATCTGTAAAGAAAAAACAAACGATTATTACCACGAATCTTTTAATGTAAGGTACTGCAAAGAGATTGATAATATTATCTGTTACGATAATGCTTACTTGAATTTTTCAACATAATAATGTAGAACCTTGAAATCACAATCAATAATAACATAGGTACCCTATTTATTCATGAAACAAAGACAAAAACGTATTGCGTCAAATTATATCCCACAACATAAAAACATAACTTCAAAAAATCTTAACCAATTCTAATCCCACGAAACTCCACCGATATAATAAAAATAAGTTGATCCAAGTTAAATATTGCTGGCGCCTCCCACAGGGTTCAGAGGCGTTTTTTCTTAATTAATAAATAAAAGTTGAAACCTAAAACGGAGGTTGTTAAAGCTACTATCATTTATCATCGCGAGGTGTTTTAGTATGGATTAGCTGCAAGAAGTTTGCGGCAGCAATCACCTGCTACTCCTGGATTTGGTATTTATTGCTTTAAGGTTAGGAGGTCAACAGAATAATACTGGGAGTTTAGAGCTTCTACTTAAATCTAGTGGTATGTTTTGTTAGACAATTTGTTTTGAATTCCTCTATTTGCAGGAACTCTCAAATTTTCTTTGAGAATATGTAAGTTCTTCACTATCCGTTTATATCCATTTCGCTCTCTCTTAACAATCTTACACACAGTTCTGCAAAAACTTATCATAAAGAAACAATCCTTTTACCTTTTTTTAAACTCCACTAAACTCGAATTAGCGAAAAATATGCACGCTCTAATGAACACTATAAATTACTGAAACTTTACCGTAATAGAGCGGGGATTACCGGGTATTACCGCCAACCTATTGTCGTGTCCCAACACTGCGTCCTGTCGCGGATTAATTCGGCTTATTACATGGTCTCGTGGAAAAAAAAGATAAAATAAGGCCTGCTCTAATCCCGGGGAGTGCGGGGTGCGCGGGACTGCAATATCGACAGGCTACACAAATTAAACGAGCCTGTAGTCTGTAGCTAGCCTTATATTTCTAGCCTCTTTCCTCTTTCCCTCTCTGTTCTCCTTCGTTTATTATTAAAATATTGTAATGAGTGACGTCTTTGATTAATGGGTTTAATTTTAGATTGAGTCCTAATGACCGAAGGTAATCAATTTTGTTTGTTAGTTAGGTTTCGTGACAGGTGAATGGGCTTCACTTTTGTGTAGGTAATTTGTAGGTTTTAGTTTTTTTTAAGTTAGGCATCTTTTACTCAATACTCAATACTCAATACTTTATTGCGTAGGTAAAACTTATAATAAGATCATAACGTGAGCCCTGTCGGGCACAGCAAAATAAATAAGTTAGGAGAGAGGATACATTTGTTAAATAGATAGCTTTTCTTAGCGAACTACCATATTCTAATAATGATGTGGGTTTTTTACGAGATTAACTAAATACCTTTAATTCAAAATATAAACAGGTATTTATTGAGAAATGTAATAATAATAAATAAAAAATATAAATGAATAAACCATATATTTAAAGTCTCAGGTACATTATGACTTAATCAGTCTATCACTTAGATATTTGTTTACCGAGTAGTAGCTCTTATTTAGCAAAAAATTTTTCTTAACTTTTTCTTTTTGTACTACTCAAGACTATCATCAAAAACTGTAATGACTGTGCATAGCCACTATAGTTGAATTACAAAGCATCTTCTGTGGTCATGAAAGCATAGTTATCTTATGTACCAGTAGCATTTCTTCTATATCTGTACATATTATAAATGAAAGTAGCTTTGCGTGTCTGTCTATGTGACTCCTTAGATCTTCCAAACTACACAACGGATTTTGATGCAGTTTCCACCATAATTTAGGGCAGTGATACCCAAAGTGGTCTATATCGGCCCCTGGGTGTCGACGACGGACCTGCGAGGAGTCCATGTCAGCGGGAAATAAAAAGGGGTCTATAAGATGTAAATGGTAAACGATAATGATAACGATAATGGTAACCGATAAGGCCGCCCATTGTATATTTTGTAGTGTCAAATGTATATTTTTTTGTTATGTAATTTTGTGGTGTACAATAAAGTATATATAAATAAATATAAATATGGTAGTCCACCAAAGCTACTAGCTTCTTCCCGCGACTTCATCCGCGAGCCTATAACTTTCTTCAAGAATTGGGCTATCCAATGCAAAAATAATTTTTCAAATCTGACTTGCAGTTCTGGAGATTACATCACGATCACAAAGAAACTAACAAATTTCACCTCCATAGAATATTAGCATAGATTAATAATCCAATTCAACAATTCTGAAACGAATATTCTCTATATTCTGAAACGGATATCAGTAATTCTGGCTTCAAAAAGACCTAAGCTGCTGTTACATATCCCGTATTAAGAAATATCGCAAGAAAATTATTGCTTTTCCATCTTCATACCTAGTGGAAAGGGGTTTCAACGCGGTTGTCACTAACCGAGGGTATTAATAAACCTTACTAAATTGAAGTCAAATGTTGTTTATTATTAAAACATCAGGTTCATCCCTTCCACTGAAAGAATTTATTTTGTGCTCAGTTATTTGTAGGTAACAGATACAATTTTCTAATTTAGTTAGTTATTATTAGAATTTCTATTTACCATAAAGAGGTAGTTTGTTTGTTTTTTGTTTGATTGTAAGTTTGTATGTGGGGGGTAATCTCCGGAACTACCAGTCGGATTTGAAAAATTGTTTTTGCATTGGATAGCCCAATTCTTGGGAAAAGTTATAGGCTCGCGGATGAAGTCGCGGGCAGAAACTAGTAATTAATAAATGTATTAAACTTAACATATGTTTTTGAAGATGGGAGGGTAAACCGATACGTTACGTAACGCGTTACGTTTCCTGTCAGTTCAACTTAGATTAAGTTATCACTTCTGTCGGGCGTCCCGAGACGCACACGGTTTTTTTTTTCACTGTACACTACTACTGTTACAAATCTTTCAAAGTGAGTAAGTAGCATAAACACATTTGAAGTTGATCAGCTTCCAAAAATAAAATATTAGATTAGGTATTAATATTAGATTAGGTAGGTCTACCCAAAAACCGAAAAACATGCCAAGTGGTCGACCACATAAAAAAGTTTGGAGTCCTCGGATTTAGAGCATTATTTTATTCCGCAAGGTTATTTATGTTAAACTTAACTTTAGCACAATCTCGACGTTTTGACATGTAGGCATTGCACCCCTGCAAAGCAGGAACGGGTTGTTATACCTGTAAAGGGGTTTTTGAGTGACCATAAGAGCATAGTAGTCTCATGTTTTAACATTTTTCTAGTATCAAATCATTCTAAACGAATATAACAAATCCAACATTTCAAAATACCATAGTCGCGTAGAACCGACACACATACCCACAAACATGACAGACATACTCACATAATAGGGATGTGCTCGTATTAACGAACCCTCACAGTCCGCGGCCCCCGGGACTCTCGGCCGCCAATGTAATCAGTGTCCCTTCCCTTGCCCAAATCTCGATGAGTACAAAATTTCAAACTTTCTACATTACGATTTATTTTACTTGTGTGTTCCGTTTGGGTAATCGTGTTAACATTAGTCTGTCCGAATTTATTTTATACCTATATTTTATGTGTGGTTATAGAGTATGTATTGTATGTACATAACGTTCACTAATTAATTTTAACTTTTACATGTGAATTCGAATTCACGAAGCGTAGCGTATTGATGTTACAGAGTATTTTGGTTTATTGTATTTCTATACTTGTTGGGTTGAAATAACCTAACATTACAAATTGATGACAAAACACATATTGCTTGAACATTTTCCAAAATAAAAGAAAATATCCACAAGAGCAATAAAGATCCCCATCCCACTCTATTCATAAAAAGCAAAATAATACCCAAACGGACTCAATTCGGAACGTAAATAATAAATACAAGGTATTCATTCCCGTTCAACGGTTCGGTCTTAACAACAAGATTTTCTCGTCGACGACATTTGATCTAATATTCAATAATGAAAATACGGCATTGAGAGGGCCAAAGCCAATTGTTGAGCCAAACAAGCCCCACTCCACCTGCTCTTGGAGCCGAGAACTGAACGGAAGAAACAGAAAACTGCTTTTACAATAATTGGCCGATGAATAATACAAGAGCCAGTTATTGCATGGCCCAAACTCGAAAATAAGCGGCAATCGAAATAACCTCTACATATTGTGTACCAAGAGTTTGTATATAAGTAAGCTTATGTCATCAATATGAAATTACTGAGAGGTGAATACATTTTTAAGGTATTCTCATATTTAGAGATAAAGTATGGAATAATGACATTAATGTCTGAAGAGGTTTTTATGGAAAAGCTTTTAGATAAAAACAACAGCTGATAAAAATGATAATACCTAAGAATGTTTAACATCTATGAAGTGAGCACATATTTTTAAACGAAATTTACGTCAGTGCGCATATTATGTGTTTACTGCGTAAACAAGTTGTAACTCCAGGCACACTGCCTAATAACTCTGCTCAAACAACGATGAAAGTGTTCATAAACTAGGCAACACCACAATATTGAATCATTAACAATAATTCGCGAACTATCGCGATAACAAACAGCTTTATTAAACAGCACGTAACGTTGCTCCCGTATACAACACGAGGCATCCCAACATCTGTTACAAGTTCATTGAAGGTAAATCCTCGGTCGTACGAGCGACGTACTTAAGTAATTCAGACTCCTTTATTGCCCAAGTAAACTTTAAAAGATTCCAATTAAGTTGGAGGCGCATAGAGCAGAGCTTTTAGCCCATTCCACCCTCTTAGCGAACAAAGCGAGGCGCGGTGCCTTCGACACCGGTCGCGTTTGTATGGAGGAATTACACCCGACCATCTATGGGCAGGGCCTAATAAAACAAGGGTAAAGCCACGTTTATACTGAGCTCGTTTTATAGTCGCAAGAAAGGTTTTAGTGGCGGCCGTTTGTGTGGAAGGATTACTCGTTAATTTTGAGTGGTTGAGATCATTTTTGTTGGACCCCAAACTAGTTACGTTTGGCTAGTTTTGTATTATAAGTAGTGCTATTAACACTTTCATACCTTCCGATTATTCGCATAACATTTCATATTAATTACCCCGAACATCGTCTGAATTACGCATGTTTATATTTCCGTATCTCTATTATATGTTTGATTCACAACATTACAGTTCGTCGACTCCCGCATTTATAATTAATATTCACGCCGGATCTACTATCAATACAGAAACCCGACTTGGATTAAACAAAATGTTTATCTAGCTAAGATAACTCAAAGTATATTAATTATTCATTAATCACAGTTTTGCAACAATTCGGTTCAAGACTCGTACATCTTCGAGTTCATGTAAAAACGCCTTAAGGTCCGCTCGACCTTTTAGCATTCGCACCCTTTGTCGGGGCTTTAAACCGGTTTGAACTAGTTTAATCTCGCCATCGCTCCAATCACACCTAGCTATTTGTGTTTCAATTAAGGCAGACCAAATTCTGTGGTTTTGCGATGATTAATACAAGTAATAACTATAGCTACTATGTTGGGTACATCTGCTTTGAAACCAGTTATAAATGATCCGATATTACACCATTATAGTGAGCGATCCCTAGTTTTAAATTGACTTAACCCTATTTGCTTGAAATTCGGGTTTGTTCACGATTGTATAACTCGTTTAGAGTTTGAATAACTTTTAATTAATTAAATTGGCCGGGAAAGATTAAAAATTGAGTTCGACTGAAAGGTATCTTGAAGTTTCTCAAGGACTTTTACCTTTTCTTTTTCCCCATCCTTTCGATTTCACAAAAGCATAATGGTTGTTTCGTGTGCAAATAACTTCAGGTCATAATCAATGAATCGATCAATCAAAAACACTTAGCAAAACGTAAATCAATTCCAACTCTACAGTTTAAAATAAATGTACCCACTTATTGAGTTAACAATTGTCGGTAAGCGGAGACATAATGTGCAGATGTGTGCAGAGCGGCGGTATCTGAGAGGCCATCTATCTGCCGTATCATACGAGACCGCCGGACCGACACACACAGTCAGACACTGTGTCGGTAATGATACACAGGGATACAGTGTTGAAATGTAGGTAGGACTTATAAGGATAAACTTTTGCATATTTAGTATTTTGATAAGTAGGCTTTGGAAAAAACTGTTTCGGAAAGTGAAAATCTTTTACCACAGAGTCCCTTAACTTTCAGTCTTTTCAAACAAAGAATTTCGTCAAACAATTTTTGGAAAACTTTTTCTTATCTTTAAAAATCGACATAATCTGCTAGCGAATGACCTTAGTTGAAAAACTGGTAATTATTTTATAATATCCCTCTGTGTTGGCGACGACAATTGACTGATTAGCAATTAAGAGTTTTATTTAATAATAAAAACCATTTTCCTTATAGTCATAGATATAATTACCTTCATTTAATTGTTAATATTATAAATTAGCGTAGGGATGGTTTCATTCTCCTATAGTAGTAAGAAAACCTGATTCGATACCTATATATTATAATTAGTTATAAGAAACCTATTACATAAATAAGAATAAGTAGGTATAATAAAATAACATAGTTAGCACCCTAACCCAAATCCTAAAAAGGTAAAAAGGTATAGTCCACACAAGCAGGTCTAGCTTGACAGAACACACAGGTAACAAACACTAACACTCACCTAAAACACACAGCAACAAGGTATTGGTATCACCCATAAACGAGTTTCGACTTGTTAGACATAATAGACTCGCCTACGAACAAGTTCCAACTTGTCGAGATAATGGCCTCGCCCAAACAAACGAGTCTCGACTTGCTCAGCCAATGAGGGTATCGATCAGGGAGCAGGTTACAACCTGTCGAGAATCTAGCTCACGCTTGACCAAATGTATGAGCCTAACTCGTCTATCATTGGATAGAAACTATAAAATACAAACCTCTCGTTTATCAGAACCACTCACTAGTTGTACTATGGTGTAAAACTACCTAAGCAAACCAAAATTGTAAAATCTAGTTTTTTAGTGCGCGGCAATATATTCGTTAATTTAGTATCAACATACGTGGTGTTTCTCTCAGAATCCCCTACAAGAATTGGTCCTTCTGCAGCCAGATTTGAAGAACTGAAGCCTGAGTCTGAAGATACGTGAAGAATACATCAAACTACGCGAAGATTCATCGCTATTTTGAAGATAAGCAGCGTTCTACGAGAAGTTTATGTATTTCGTGAAAATTACGTAAGTAACCTGAAGATTATTTCGACGAGCCGCGCACTAACTGCTCACCATTGAAGCCCTACGTGCGTCTGAAGATTATTGCTGGGGATAGGCGACTGGAAGATCGCTTATTCTCGAAGCCAGGCCCTCTGCGGAGGACCTGTTGGAGGGCACACGACCCGCTGAGTGAAGAATATTGCTGGGAGGGCCGACTACGAGTCACGCCGCGTCCTCTCGAAGCCCTGCATCACTTGAAGCCCTACGTGTGCCGGAGAAGAATATTGCTGGGAATAAGCGACTGGAAGATCGCTTATTCTCGAAGCCAGGCCCTCTTCGGAAGACCTGTTGGAGGGCACACGACCCGCTGAGTGAAGAATATTGCTGGGAGGGCCGACTACGAGTCACGCCGCGTCCTCTCGAAGCCCCCGCATCACTCGAAGCTTACGTGTGCCGGAGAAGAAAATTGCTGGGAATAGGCGACTGGAAGATCGCTTATTCTCGAAGCCAGGCCCTCTGCGGAGAACCTGTTGATAGAAACACGACCTGCTGAAGTGAAGAATATAGCTGGGAGGGCCGACTACGAGCCACGCCGCGCCCTCTCGAAGCCCGGTATCACTTCGAAGCCCTGCGTGTTATAGTGTTATGTGAATGTTTATAGTGAATACATAGTGTTATGTGAACGTGTATAGTGAATACATAGGTGTCATATGAAAGTGTATAGTGAATACATAGTGTTATGTGAATATTTATAGTGATACATAGTGTTACGTGAGCGTTTATAGTGAGTACATAAGGAACATTGAACGTTGTTTAGTGAGTACATAGGCAACATTGAACAGTGCTTAGTGAGTACATAAAGAACATTGAACAGTGCTTAGTGAGTACATAAAGGACATTGTACTTAATGTTAAGCGAACATTATAGTGAAGTTTAACTGAGTGCCTATTGCTGAAAGATTGTATCATAAACCCTGGTAAGTCACTGAACATTATTGACTTTAAATACTGTGTTAGTGAATAAACATGAAGACGCGAAGCCAAAAAGGAGATAGCACGCACTCGACCACGGAAGAAGAGACTACAGAGACGTCAGCTACCACCTCTGAGGCGATGACAGATAGCACCGCGCGTACTGAAAACACAACCGTGGTCGAGGAAGCCGATGCTACCTTGGTAGAAAATAAAAAGAAGAAGGCAAAGTCGATTTCTAATAAAGCGAATAATAAGAAGAAAGAATTAGAAATCAGACTGGAATTAGAGAAGCTGAAATTGGAAGAAATTAAGATGCAAGCCAAGCTGACCAGTACCAGGCTGGAATTAATACGTGCCAACGAAGATGATACGGACTTGAGTGATGATGAAGAGGATGCTGCAACCAAGGCCGCCGCTGAAAAGGCAACTGAAGCCTGGGTGTCGGAGTCGAAGAAAGCAGAGCGTGGCGAAGTGGAAATCAGCAAGGAAGCGCCGCCTACTGCAGAAACCACGCCGTCCACGTCGAACCCCACTAATCAGCTGGCTGCAGCGATACTGGAAGCAGTCAAGACCGCGACAGATAGCAAAGCAACAGCTATTATGCAACGTGCGCCGAAGTATGTCAGCGAGTTACATCAATTCGACGGTGATGCAAGAGACTGGATGGCCTTCAAAGCAACATACAAAGATTCACAGGCTCTCTTCAGTGGTATCGAGAATATGGGAAGATTGAGAAGAGCAATCAAAGGAAAAGCCAAGGAAGCAGTGAAGTCTCTCCTCTATACACAAGTGGATCCAGAGGAAGTGATAACCGCATTGGAGCGTCGATACGGAAGACCCACTTACTTAATAAGAAGCGAGATAGAAAACATAGAGAAGCTGCCTCCCATGTCTGAAGATGCAAGAGAGCTGGTGCGGTATGCTGGAGCCGTGGCCAATACAGTCAGCGTCGTGAAGCAAATGAAGAAACAAAGCTATCTACACTCAAGCGATATATCAAATAGAATAATCGAGAAGATGTGTATCCTGGTGCGATTCAGGTGGTACGAGTACAGAGCATCCAAGGAAGAAGATGATGAACCGATCCTCATCAGCCTCATGAACTTCTTCAACCAGATGGTAGACCAGTTCGAGATGCACGAGTTCATGGGAACCAAGGTCAAGAAAGAAGGATTCAGGAGCCGCATGCGACCTTCAAGTTCCCGCGGCGTGAACGTCGCTCGAGTCTCGCAGCACGATGAAGAAGAATATTCATCAAACGAAGAGGATTCAGATGAAGAGCAAGCCGAACCATACATGGCAACAGTCTGTTCCTGCAACGACAACACGAAGAAGCCAGAGAAGATAACCTGTCCTGAATGTGCTGGGGAACATGCACTGTTGAAATGCAAGAAATTTATCGACTCTTCCATAGATGAAAGATGGGAACAAGCCAAGCGAGCCTTCATATGTTTCAAATGTCTGCTGGGGCGACACAGAGGATTCAGTTGCAAAGCAAAGCCGTGTGGAAAATGCAAGAGAGGTCATCATATGATGTTACATCAAGAAGAAAAGACGAAGCCAACCCCGCAAGAGACCCAAGCTGTAACATCAACAGTGAACGCAACCCGAACAATACCAAGAACCTACTTGAAAATCATGCCAGCAAAACTATGGGGACCAGATAACAAAGTAGAAGACGACATCGTGAACATGATCGGAGCTCAAAGTCCTGAAGAAGAATTAAGAATTGAGAGCGTTGGAGGTCATCGAATGGACCAGAAGTCAAAGAAGATCGACATTAAGACCAGAGGAAAGTTCGAGCGAAACCTAGAAAGCATGTCAGGATACACCGTGAAGACCCTTAACCTATCCCCCCAAGAAGTCAGCAATAAGAACCTGGAAGATTGCCAGTACTTAGAAGATAAAGCGGAGCAACTGAAATACCCCAACGCTTGTCCTACTGTACTCATCGGGCAGGACAATTTGCATCCCATCGTATCTCAAGAAGTGAAAACTAGCGACCGAAGCAAGCCAGTAGCCTCCAGAACCCAATTGGGATGGGTCTTACATGGGACCAAATCAAGCAACAACACTCCGGTACGAATAGTGAATCATCTGGTAAGGCAGCCTAAAGGAAAAGATGATTACCTCGAGAAGATGATCAGATTATATCACTTCGATATCGAAGCCCTAGGAGTCACTGCAAAGAGACCATCCAGCCACCAACGGGCTTTCGACGTGCTGCATTCCACGTCGAAAAGATTGCCTGATGGAAGATTCAGCGCATGCCTGTTTTGGAAGACGGATGACGAAAGTCCACCTGAAAGCAAAGCAGCTGCAACGCGACGACTAAGTGGAATAGAGAAGAAGTCCTTAAAGGACAAAGAATTTGAACAGAAAAGAGGTTGGGCGAGTAACGACCCCTCAACGATTGAAGAGTTCACCGGCACAGAATGCAAGATAAACTCCATCGTACAAGAAGAACCGAAGAATCAAGTCGAGAAAACCCTGGGACTCAATTGGAACGTCCATGAAGAAAGCCTTTATTTCACTCTGACTCCGCGCAACACTCCCGACGAAGCCAAAGAAGGAAGACGTGCACTGACGAAGAAAGAAGCAACAAACGCAGTGATGTCGGTCTTCGACCCCTTAGGCTTGGCGACACCCATAACCTTACAGGGAAAAGTAATGTTTCAGAACTTGTGGAGATCCGGCCTAGAATGGGATAAAAGATTGCCTCCACCCAGAAAAGACGAATGGAGAAAATGGCTTGAAGATCTTCGAATCCCTCGCTCCCTCACGCACGACGCGACCAAGGGGGAGCCGCAAACATTCTGCGATGCAAACGAGAACGTGTACGCCTGCGCTGTGTATTGGCGCTCCCAATATCCGGACGATCGCGTAGAAGTGAAGCTGCTGAAGGCAAAAGCTGGAATATCACCTCTCAAGTCAACTTCAATACCTCGACTCGAACTACAAGCGTGTCTACTGGGAAGTTGCTTAGTCAATAGTACGAGCCAGCGAGCACATCGTAAACTCGAGGCCCCTTTTTTCCATCAGCACCGATCCAGAAGAAGAAGAAGAAGAAGAAGATCTGCCCCTGAATCATTTTCTCATCGGGCGGTCATGCGGAGCCACCCTCTTTGGCTCCTTCGACGACACAGAACTCATCGGTTCTCCCAGATGGAAGACATCCCAACGCCTGGCCGATCATCTCTGGTCAAGGTGGTTGCGAGAATACCTCTCAACTCTCTCGCCCCGCTACAACCAAGGTCCTCACTACCGGGACCCAACACCGGGCGACATAGTCCTGAGCGTCGATCACACCCTGCCACGATACTCGTGGCCACGCGGCAAGGTAGTCGCCACTCATCCCGGACCAGACGGAAGAACTAGGATCGTCGACGTGCAAACAGCAGCGGGCATCCTGCGGCGTCCAGCATCACGCCTAGTCCTGATTGTACCTGCGACGTCGCCCCAACGAGATGGAGTGCAACGCACTGAGGGGGAGACTGTTGGCGACGACAATTGACTGATTAGCAATTAAGAGTTTTATTTAATAATAAAAACCATTTTCCTTATAGTCATAGATATAATTACCTTCATTTAATTGTTAATATTATAAATTAGCGTAGGGATGGTTTCATTCTCCTATAGTAGTAAGAAAACCTGATTCGATACCTATATATTATAATTAGTTATAAGAAACCTATTACATAAATAAGAATAAGTAGGTATAATAAAATAACATAGTTAGCACCCTAACCCAAATCCTAAAAAGGTAAAAAGGTATAGTCCACACAAGCAGGTCTAGCTTGACAGAACACACAGGTAACAAACACTAACACTCACCTAAAACACACAGCAACAAGGTATTGGTATCACCCATAAACGAGTTTCGACTTGTTAGACATAATAGACTCGCCTACGAACAAGTTCCAACTTGTCGAGATAATGGCCTCGCCCAAACAAACGAGTCTCGACTTGCTCAGCCAATGAGGGTATCGATCAGGGAGCAGGTTACAACCTGTCGAGAATCTAGCTCACGCTTGACCAAATGTATGAGCCTAACTCGTCTATCATTGGATAGAAACTATAAAATACAAACCTCTCGTTTATCAGAACCACTCACTAGTTGTACTATGGTGTAAAACTACCTAAGCAAACCAAAATTGTAAAATCTAGTTTTTTAGTGCGCGGCAATATATTCGTTAATTTAGTATCAACATACGTGGTGTTTCTCTCAGAATCCCCTACACTCTGCTTATCTGGGCTTTTTATTTAATAAAAAAAAATACTTTGCAAACTTGCCTGATACTTGAGGCTTTTCTGGTCAGGTCCTGCCTAAGCCTCTTCCAACCCCAGCATACGAATCAGTAACTGCTAATCGCATATTAGGCTAAGCACACACAGCACAGTGTCGCAGTAGGAAAGCGGCGTGCATTGTGTGCGCCGCTTCGCTTCCGTCCCGCCGGCCCGCCTCGCTTCCGCCACAGGCCCGCACTCACTCATAAACACTTCATTTACGCTAATTACTGAGATATTATACGCTGGAGTCTCTCAGGATGTGGTGGAAGTAGAACTTGTTTGCAATAAGAGCTTCTATTAGGTAATTCAGGATCATAATACGTCTCATAGTTCGTTAATTTTTATTGGAATTCACTATTTTATTAATTTGTCTAAATTAAAAAAAAAACTTGGTAAAAAAAGTCCACGAAGTTGATGAACTCTGAAAGCGTTTAGGACGCAATTGCCTCTCGGTATATGGGAAACATAATATATTATTATAAGATTAGATGTAACCTCATCTGATTGAATATATATACCAAACCGTCTACGGTCTAGCTAGGAATAGGCGTGCCAGTGGTGGCATGTTATTAGTACAAGATAGTCAGATTCAACACGATTCCGTGACTCCAATTAGCTCTAGGCAGATCTCCCAACTTCCTTCCAAAGCCTAAATTATACAAACAAAGCCATAACTTAAAAACCAAAACACGAGCAACAATAACGATTATTATAATCATTACTCTCTGTTCCCCACTATTTGACGTAACACGGCGTATTATTACATATTTCCGTTCTGAGTCCGGCCCAGGCGCTCACATTAAGTGTCAGAAGGCAGGAAGCCCTCCGTCTCTGGCGGCGGTTATTTACTGTTGATCTCGATCTGTCCACGGACATCTACACGTATGTAGTGCGCTGTTTGTTTAGGTGCTCTCTGTGGTGTACTGAGCTTATATCATAAGGACATGAGAGAGAAATCCCAAATATATATATTACTAGATTTACTAGCCACCTGCTCCAGCTGCGCATGGTTTTCACGATTTGACAAAACATTGAGATTTATCTATTATATGTTACTTTAATAATGATATAGTACACTAGTGTTGCTAACCGTCCTGTTTTCCCAGGACATGTCCTGCTTTTTTGGATGTCCTAGGGTGTCTTGGATAGTTTTTAAGTAATGTCCTGGGTTTTTAAAGTGTTCTGGTAAAGTCCTGTTTTTATGTTTATGATGCGCTCTGTTTGTTGTCTCTTTCTCACTTTTTCTCACTTTCTTTTTTTTCTTCTTTCTCACTTTCTCACTATTTTAGCGCACTAGAGCTCTTTCTATCTAACGGTTAGATAGAGAGCTAGTGCGCGAAAATTGAGTTTCGTTGAATCTGTTTTCATTGCGTGTTGCTATTAACTACTACTGCTCAAATTGCGTCCTGTTTTTAATCCGAAATGTCCTGGTATTTTCACCTTCTAATCCTGGTTTTCAAAATTTGGTGATGGCAACCAAACACCCATGCATTGGCATTTGGTGGTGTTTTGGTGGTGGTACACAAATAAAGATTTCGGAATACATTATTTAAATGATAGTGAATACCGCATCAGAATCTGTAACGTATTTTAAAGAACAACGCGGTCACACATAAAGACAATAAAAGCGACTGTAATTTGTAGTATTTATTTATTTATTTAGCAACAACGGTGCTACAGCCAATTACAGTGACTAAAATAAAATTATAAAAAAGAGACAATAAAACAAAACACATTAAAATATACAAAATAAAATATAAAAAACATGAAAACATAAGTAAAAGAAGGTTAACAACACTTTCACAAATTCCTCTCACAGTACTTCTGACATACCAATAAAAAAAAATAAGTTTGGAAAATCCAAAAGTGCACGCCTCATATCACTCATTCATAAACGAAAAAGAAATTCAATACATAGAATATTTATAATTTATCACTTTTCATGAAGTATGTTTTGACTGCTGTTTTACCCATCAATATGGGTAAAATGGCTAACCTCGCAATCCTTACGTAATGTCAAAGACTATTTATTTCGATATTTACGTTGTGGGTTGCTAGGCAACAACGTCACATCAGGAAAATATTTAGTTACAGATATTATATTTTAGTTAGTATTTTATTAATTATAATTAAATTACTTTCAATATAAGAGCCATTTTCAATAGGGTTCTTTTTATGGCTGAAACGAATGAATAAAAAAAATTTTGGCTCAATTAATTGATTTTATCGCAAGCTACAATGTTTTCAGGGTTCATAAATTGACGGACAGGAATTTTTTTTTCAACTATTTTGATGCTTTTTCCATTTCTGCTGCATTAAATCAATTGTTAAAAAGTACAGTATTAATCTCCATTTAATCATCTATACAATGGTATATAAATTAAGTACGTTCTGTGTACTAGCAGGAGTGTAACAATAAAAACAGTTGCAGAAATGGGGCAAAAAATATTTTTCGATCGTAGAGCACACTCTAATGCTTCGCATTACGAGTCGTGCAATAGTATGTATCTCCACAGTTCTGCTGGGGTTGTTATCAATTGTATTAAAATGACGATAGTAGGCAATCCGATCGAGTAATCGGATTTGCAATTCCATTCACTTTTTTACTTTAAGAAAAAGATCTACACGGACAAAATGTATGGAACAGCTGTTTTTTTTTTTAAATAAGCTATGGAAATTTACAAGTTTGGTGGGTCTCGGACCTTGTACTGAATTCATGGTAACAGTTAGCGCATCATATCCTTAAAACCTTTATATTTTGAATGGCCGACTATGTACGTGCATATCGATTTCCAATGCAACCCATTAAATAACTAAAATCGACTAAGACAAGTTTTAAACAAAATATGTTGCAAAAAACAGTCCGTAAATAGTCCGTCGCGAGCGGCTGGTTGCAGCGTATTGTGCGATGAAGTGCACGGATTAATAAATTATGTGTTGAAACGTGGAAATCTGGCATCGTTCAAAACAGGTTTTGTTCGTTTCGATAGTTTTCTAGATATAAGTATCAATTTATTTGCATTGGAACCCTATTTGAATCTCACATGCGTCCGTGTCATTTATTTGTCAGTTTGTTTTTGTTTTGTTGTCTTGCAATTTTATTATCTAACTATTGAAATATTCATTATTTGTATTATCTTACACAAACTTATTTTACTGAAATACATACACACATTGCAGTATAAAACTGATTTACATCCGTAACCTCACACTTCAGGTCCAGTTGAAAACCAGCGTCAGGCACTTTTGCTGAACTGGGCCTATTTGACGCAGCCGCGAGGCACACATTCCTGCCAAATCTTACAACGCACTTTACACTTTTAATTGTTTTTTTTTATGTATTTTACTTGTAATGTTGTGTTGTGTGCCTTTTAGTCTGTGCTAAATAAATTTATTTTCTTTCTTACTTTCTGTCTTCTTTCCAAACCATTCTTAAATTATTATTTGTAGCAAATATTCTCTAAGCAATGTTCGATCTAACTTCTATTGATAGCAATTTCTTCTCCATGTCGATGGCAGTTCAATGGTCACTATGATTTCAAGTTTTGGGGGCAGGTAGCTGAAAGGCAATCAGAACCGAATTCGCGTTACATTTTGCGGCTCAAACCCTGTGTTTCTAGCAACTATTCTAATGTTGCAAGGCATTTAAATATTTTGCAGTGGATCTGTACAGCACTCATGCTCTGGCAGCAATCGTATGCACTGGCATACGACTTCTTGGTTCTTCTTCTTCGTTGTCTTGATTATTATGTTGTCTGTAATGTTGCGAGTGTTTTTCAGATTGTGAAAGGGTTTTTCGATCAACCGGCTATAAATAGTGTTTGTGACTGGAAAATGCCGCTGCAACAACTTTCACATCTGCTGCATTGGAACCGTTTCAGAATGTTCAATAATCTCGCGTGTCAATGGGTTTTATACTTTAAAAATTTATTCGGCATACCTATAGTTGACACAGTGAGTTAGTTCGGTATATTTACAGCTCGACTTGAGTACTAAATCGTAGTAGGTGTGTTGTTTACACGCTCCGACCGTGAACCGTGACATGTTTATTGTCACAATATTTATACACTACCCACTGTACCTACCTACTGGCCACAGTTCGTCGCCCAACTACTGTTTATTGCCGTAGTAGCTACCTATTGATTTTATAGCTATTGCAGTGTAAAGAGTTAGTTTTATAGGCAAAGAGTTTTCTTAGATTCATTATGGGTCACTAAAAGTACTTCCATGAATAAAGTACACAAGGTGTCACTAACTAAACAAAAATTGAATAGTAAACAGTGCGACTGAATAGTTTATTTATTTATAACAGCTTAAACTATCATTACAGGGTTTACCCTAATTCGACAGCTAAGAACTTAAACTAATAAACTAAACTATATACTTACAACCAAATTAGATTTTTTTTAAACTAACAACATTATTAAAATAAAAAAACACAAAAACATAGCATTACATAGCTACTAACAAAAACATAGTACAAAAAAAAAAGTTAAAATTTAGTATTATTTTGCTTGTAGCATAATATAAATAGTAATACCCTTGCGAATTCACTAAAACAACATGTAAACACATCAATCTGAGTTTGAAGGTAGTTGATGGTACGTATAGCTCTGGTAAGGGGTGCCTTGGCAAGCAAAGTTCCGTGAACGCGTGTGTTGATTTTGGGCTTTGAGATAGATTTAATGCAATAGCAAACCAATCAATAAATAAAAATCAATTCTCAACGAAAATAATATAGATAAGTTTTAATAAATCACGCAAAGAAATTATTCGAAAAAAATCGGCATCGCGGTCGTAGCGGTGCGTACTACGAAATTGCTACGCCGTAGCAAATGAGCTACGCGGGCTACGAAATTGCGCGTGAGCGTTCAGTTAGTTAGTGCGAGAGAATGGGTTGCGTAGGCCCATCGTTATAATGGTAGCATCAAATTGATAAGTTTAAAAAATGTGATCGTCTTTTAAAAAGCATTATGTTGCAGGCCCTTAAAGACAAGCAAATTATTTATAAATAAATTTAAACAAAACATAAATTAGCACTCCACTAGTGTCACACCAAAGAACACACTTTCCAACAACTGTAAAGTATACTGTATACCATAAACATATAAATTATACAAGCGAGAGTGAACTTATACAAGAGCAATTAAGAGTTTAATAATGTCCCGTTAATTGCACAGAAGATGTAACGAATGTGCCCCATGTCCCCCCTCACGAAGCTTCACGAAGATGCACGAAGTTACACGAAGCTAGGCGACGCGACACGATTGGCTAATAAAATTCGCAATAAAGTTTAGCAAGGCAAGATTGTAAACGGTGAAGGGATGTATGGATTTCTGGCATTGAGTATACTTGTCGTGTTGCGAATTTAATGTAGTGATATTTTGTGATTGTTTACAAATAAAATTTAGTTTCAGTAAAGTTTTCAGTTAGGTTTGGTCTACGTTTTGTTTTAAGCTATTTTACCCATTCTTTCTACAGGGTTTCAGCAAGAGTAACTTAGGATCCTATTGGATGGAGAGCAGTAAATATGGATAAGTACTTAAATAAGTACATAAGTACTACTACAAGATACTCGTATAAAAGTCTTGAAAAAAAAGTTATTCTTATTATCATAGCACTCCGATTGATTAACGCCATGTTGCATTTTTATTAATGGTCATCGTTTCTTAAAGACTTTAGTTTTAGACACATACTTAACACTCGTGTGTTTTAGGTCTTGAACGATTAAATACTTTTGACAACATGGTTTGTTAATCAAAACGTATTTTATTGGTTGACTTAGTAGCATTTCAGTAACTCAATTAAATAACAAGATCAAAGCCAACAGTTGAACGATTTCTTAAAATCAATCACAAAAACCCAGCAAACCAGTTGACCTACATCCTAAAAAGTAGAAATCTCCAATCAACTCAACGTTTAAATCTATTAATAAAAATCAATTACCAGTATTAAGCTTACTTCTTCAGGAAGACTTCAGCGAAGCCACGTTTAAGAAACGGTAACCTGACCTGAATCGCTTGGAATTAAATCGTTTGAATCGCGTCAAAGATTTCTGGCAACTGGCTTTGAGAAAGCAAAACGACATTCGACTTGATACTTAATAAAATGAATAGTAGATATAACTACTGAATATGATACTTAGCATTTTGCTCTTTAGAGTAGAGATTCCAAGAAGAAAGTTCCTTTGGCGGATGGCCAGTTTGGCTTCCGCCAAGGGCGCTCTACGGTGGACGCCATCATGCGCGTGCGGGCCCTCACGACGGGGGATGCTGTGGCCCGGGGTGGGGTCGTCTTGGCGGTGTCTCTAGACATCGCCAACGCCTTCAACACCCTGCCCTGGAGTTGCATCAGGGAGGCACTCCGGTATCACCGGATGCCGACCTACCTCTGTCGTTTGGTCGAGGCCTATCTGACGGACAGGGCCGTCATCTACCCCGGTCACCAGGGGGAATGGAACCGGCGAGAGATGTCGTGCGGTGTCCCACAGGGATCGGTCCTGGGGCCATATCTGTGGGACATCGGTTACGACTGGGTGCTGCGCGCCGACCTCCCTAGCGGCGTCAGCGTAGTGTGCTACGCTGACGACACACTGGTCCTGGCGCAGGGGAGGTCGCACGAGGCGGCGGCCGAATTGGCGACACGCGGGGTTGCGACAATCGTCGACAGGATCCGGCAGTTGGGACTCGAGGTGGCGCTGCACAAGTCCGAGGTCATGTGCTTTCATGGCCCTCGGAACGCGCCACCGTCGGGTTCCGAAATAACGGTAGGAGGGGTTCACATCGACGTCGAGGTGACGATGAGGGACCTTGGGACTCGTCCTCGACAGTCGATGGAACTTCGTGGAGCATTTCCGACGTTTGGCTCCCAAACTGGAGCGGGCCGGGGCTGCTTTGAAGCGGCTTCTGCCCAATCTAAGGGGTCCAAACGCCTCCTGCCGGAGGCTCTACGCGGGGGTCGTGCGGTCCATGGCCCTTTACGGGGCGCCGGTGTGGGCGCCTACCTTGAGGCTGCAGCCAACCCGCCGGTTGCACGCGGCCCAAAGGGTCATGGCCACCCGGATAGTCCGGGGATACCGTACGATCTCCGGCGAGGCGGCGAGCCTCCTTGCCGGAACGCGGCCATGGGATCTGGAGGCGAAAGTCCTCGCCCACATCTGGGAGTGGCGCGAGGAGATGAAGCGCCGGGGTGTAACTCCGCTGCCGCGACAAGTCACGGCACAGCGGACAGAGCTCCGGCAGGATCTCATGGCGGCTTGGAGAGTGCGATTGTCGCAACCTAGATCTGGGCACGCCACAATTGCGGCGATAAGTCCCCTCTTTGAGGAGTGGCTAGAGAGGCGCCACGGCGCCCTCACCTACCGCCTGACGCAGGTCCTCACCGGACACGGTAGTTTCGGGAGGTTCCTGTTTCAGATCAGGCAGGAGGAAACGCCCGGGTGTCACCACTGCGTGGATCGCCCGGAGGACACGGTGGAGCATACGGTGGAGGTCTGCCCGGCTTGGGTGGAGCACCGCCGTGTCCTCGTGCAGGCGATCGGCGGCAGTGACCTCTCACGTCCGGCCCTGGTCCAGGCCATGGTGCGGAGCGAGAGGGCATGGCAGGCTGTCACCTCCTTCTGCGAAGCAGTAATGCTCGTGAAGGAGGAGGCGGGGCGCGAGAGGCAGAGACTAATGTCGCTCCCTCGAGCCCCTAGCCGCCGCGGTAGTAGACGCCCCGGGCGTCGGGAATCCATCGCGGATTTCCGGCCACCGTAGGCGCGGGCTTGCGGACGGAGAGTGATGGGTAGCTCTCCGTCCGATCAGGACCAAGCCCGGGTCGACGGCGCGTAGTGTTCCACGCGCGCCTCAAAGAGTCGTCAGCGAAGCTGAAGGGGTCCGTTTGGGCCGATGCCTACCACTGGGGTTGCGGATAAGTCCTTAGGGGAAACCGTGGCCCTGGTCTAGGCAAGGGAAGGAACACGGGTGGGTTTTAGTCAGTAAAAGTCTGACACACCCTTCCGCTCCGCCCAGAGCGGGAGAAGTCATTTGATGATTTCCCACCGAAAAAAAAAAAAAAAAAAAAGAAGAAAGTTCCTAAGATATTTTTAAAGGTTTGTGTTATCAACTACTTCATTATCAACTACTTCATTATCAACTACTTCATTATCAACGACTTCATTATCAACTACTTCATTATCAACTACTTCATTATCAACTACTACACAATCAAATGACAGTTGCTTGCTTGTCAAATGAGTAGTAGATATAACCTACCGCGTATGATATATAACAGTCTTTCAGAGATTCTGAGAAGTAAACGTTTCGAAACATAATTTTAAGGCTTGTGTATAAGCAATCAACTACTACATAATCAAATGAAATTCGAGTTACTTGCTTAATAAAAGGAATAGTAGATAGAACTATTGAATATGACAGTACTTATGACTTACTTTAACATAACATAATCATCCTATTCATTTTCCCACTGCTGGGACACAGGCCTTCTCTCTGTGAGAGGGAATGGGCCGTAATCTACCACGCGGGCCCAGTGTGGGTTGGTAGATGTCACATGTCTTCGAATTTTTGGTTCTAAGACATGCTGGTTTCCTCACGATGTTTTCCTTCACCGTTTTGAGAGCAGTGGTGATGAAATTATTTACACAAAGTAAAGCGCCTGCTTGGGTTCGAACCCACGACCTACACCTCGTAAGTCGGGGTCGTTACCACGGGGCCACCACTGCTCTCTGAATTACTTTGTTTTATAATTTTTTATTGTTTTTTAATAATTATTTTTAAGTGATTTTGCAATGAGTGTGTCTTTTAGTTTAGTTTGAGATCTGTGCTTGCCCAATAAATACTTTTTCTTCTTTCTTCTACTTTACATTTTGATCTTTAAGAGAAGTATTTCAGAAATTTTAAGAGTGAAAAGTTACTAAGATTAATTTTAAATGTTTGTGCATGAGCAATCAAGCACCATTAACTGACAACTTGAAAAGTATCGTGGAAGTTATTAAATGTGATTAGACTATTATGGAGTGGCACAAGCCTGTTAATATTGTGATAAGGAGAATGATGACAGATAGAAAGATTATTATTTTCAGGACAGTATTTAAGTTGGATTATAAGTGCAACCAGCCATCTTAATTTATCTCGATGTAGTATTCATTCACTCTGACGTTCATTTAAGGCGCGGGACATACACAAGTGGTGAGTGTGAGTGGTGTGTGGTCCAGGCGTTGGGTGTATATTCGCGCACGCCAAACCGTCGACACGCCCGCGCCTTAGGCAGTGCGCACACCAATCAACCATCGCCCAACGGCTTTACTTTCAAGGGGTCAGGCCGTATCATAGCAATCATGAGCAATCAAGTTTATTGTCTTTTTAGTACCACTAGTAGATATGGACTTTTGGGATTACTATAATTATAGTAATCCCATACATAGGTACTTTATACTTACAACAAACGGATTAAAGACTGACAGTCTTGACAGCCAATTTAAGTACCAAGTAGATATGCCACAGAACTTAAGACAAGTCGAGTAGGTAGGTAGCACTTTTCTCTTCTGCAACATACTACGATCACCAATCTGGTTCCCAAAGCATGATAATTATGGCAATTTAAAATATTTGGTCCATGTTCAACTGTGAACTTTTGTGAGCTACGATATAATGAAGATTATGAAGCCGTTGATAAGTAAAACGTGACGACGAAAGTCGATAGCAATCATCTAGTATTTCGGATATAATCACGTGTAGGTGTAACACACACTGCTCTCACATAGCTATTATGTCGCCACATTTGTTAGCGTCACCTCTGACGCCCACGCGACACGCGACGCCGAGCCGGTGCCATTTGTCGCGTCAACCCAAGCACGGATTTTTACCACACGTCCTGTATACCATACACGCAAATATTAAGATTAAATCAGATTACAGTTCTAACCAATATTGTTGCCATAATTAATCCGGTAATTTAGACGTTCAAGCACTTCACGACAAAACTTTTTCAAATATTTATTCATAACGTAAACATTAATCAACCGTTACCTAAAGCAAATTTCGGAGAGCCTTAATACTACCATTAATCTTTTACGTTAATAATAATTTAATGACTTAACCAACTCCATTAAATTACAAACTTGCTTACTCGTAAACGTCGCTCGTGTTTAGTTAACTAATTGCTAAAGTATCTTATCTTACTTTTATATAGCAACAATCATTTTAAAATATTGATGCTTGTAAAACACTTACTTTTTTATTTGGGAATAGAAAACAAAATATACTGAAAGGTTTTTAAGCGGGCGCCGCAACGTTTACATAAACCGGAAATCGAAAATATCAAACAATGGAATCGACGGAACAAAACGAACCGTCACGGAATAATTCAATAGTGAAATGTTATGCGCGGCCACGCTCGCGCTCAACTGTGAAATACTTTTAGCAAACACGCGCCGACAATTAGCGCGTACTTAACGTTGGTGCGGCGCGGTGCGGATGCGGCCGGCTGCGGAGATAGTGGCCGAGCCAGGAAGGAAGCCAGTTTTCCGCAAGAGAGGCTCCAGCCCGGGCAACTTCGCGGAACGTCTCGGCCGATGCATTTTTGGATGTGAGCCCAAATAACTTGTTGCAACTATGGGGAGGAGACCTGTTGCGCGCTCGTGCCGGGCCTACCCGCGCCCATTTTTGCCTGTACTCCGACTGCAAATACATAATGAATGCGAACGCTGAACGTTTCGCTGGCGGTATTGTGCCGACCGTTTTGTTGTACCCTAGTTTGTGGGATTGCCGTTGTTATAGTCCGGGGAGCACTTTACGCGTCTGCTATTGCAGTTTTAATATTCACGAGGGCTTTGTTGCTGCATTTTTAAAGAGTTCAACGCCGTAGCTCGTCCGGCGTCGGTAAGATTAATTTTCCTCTCTATTAGGGGTAAAATCAAAGACGTAAAGTGCACAACTTTGGCCATTTTCAGTCATATTTTATCCACTCAATGTTTGTAAAAATAGAATTAAGATTGTGCGTTATTCATGGCAAAATGACCTTAAAAACGGCAACTACTGTCATCATAAATTTTTATTTTTGCTACTTCAACTCTTTATTACTTAATCAATACGTTCCCAATCTCACCAGGACCGCGCATTGTTCCAGGGCGCGTCATCGAGCCTGGTGGTGAAGTTCGCGGACACAGAGAAGGAGCGGCAGTTGCGGCGCATGCAGCAGATGGCCGGCAACATGAGTCTGCTCAATCCCTTCGTCTTCAACCAGTTCGGAGCCTACAGCACCTACGCGCAAGTCATCACGGAACAGGTGAATGTCACACAACACACGTATAAATGAGATGAAAGGAGTGTAAGACAGATTGACGACAAATAAAACCTAAAAGCGGAGGAGGCCATACCCAGCAATGGGTGAAAAAGGCTATGATATGAAAGCCTACAAGTAACTATTCAGACGGATAGCTAATTGTATAGTTACAGTCCGGCCGTCGAAAAAATGCGTTCTTGACACCATTCAGTTGAACCATTTCTAGTAGTAGGATCAAATTAGCAACAGCCATATTCGTCAGTATGAAACTCTGTGTGGGAAGTAAAACTATAGTATACGCTACAGTTACACAATGCAACGCTAAATAGCTGTGGCTTTAACTTTCACATTTTAGTCGGGTCATCTAATGGCATCGGAATTCAGACCTATTAATATTATGTATTCGGAAGGCGAATATGCAGAAAAATATCCCATAGTATATATTATGCATTGTTCTATGGATATTCAAAAACCATTTCGCCGCAGCTCAGGCTCATAAACAAAAGTTTTAATACCTGCACATTTGGCCTGATGAAAATTGATAGGCGTACAGCATGCAATATTGCAACCTCCGTTACAAAGTTTTTACAACTAGCTTCATAAATACTGCACGTTATGTGTCTAGAGCCTTCAGAGATAGCTTTAATATGTTTTAATGGAAGAAGAATTTTTAAATTCTTCTCGAAATGTTTTAGGACGAAAATCTGAGTTCGAAAACAGTTTGTCGATAAAAATTTTATTTATTATTAGTGAAAATGTTATTTATTAGTCTCTGACTCAACGTCCTACCTCGCTGCAATGTGTAAACGCCACTTTGGTGTCGTTTCAAAATAGCCATGTATAGGTAAACTTTTTGTGAATATTTTATTACTAGTTAGCGCCGGCAATTCCTAGCTTATTGATTCCTGCGAAGAAATGTCGAAACAAACTAAGATATCTCTTTTAAAGTCCGAATATTAAGATATTATGAGACTGTAATAGCAGGGCCATGTATGTGATCAAGAACCGCCAGACTTTCAGTGCTGAAGAACATAATAACGGAACATTTATGTTAGACTTAGCACACAATTAAGTAACATTCACGATCATGTATGGAATATAACAATTAATCGCTTGGCGTAGCACGCAGTACTACGCTTCGTAGACAATGTGCTATGGAGCTACGCGCTACGTACAATACATACTACCAAGCTCACATTAACTTGATCCCGTTTAATCTCAATAGCCCTGTAGAGCTTCTAAGAAGATGTATAAATGTAGCACTAAGATATAACACTAAATTGATTTAGAGCTACGTGCTGCATACGTATTGAGTGATAAAACTTGCGATACAAATGTGATTGAATAAGTCACGATCGAGATCTTATTAATCAGACTAAGGTGAAGGTAGCGAGGTAGAGATACCTTGTCACAAAATATGTTAAATACTCTTGTAATGTAGGTGCTCCAATAAATATTTATAATTGCATCGATTATGTAAAACCTTCAACGAAATTCTCGTAGCACTGGCTACGAAACGCTACGACGTGTCGTAGCACCCGCTACGAAATATTACGTAGTAGTTAGTGCTGTCATAGTTACGATTCATTCCGTAGTTTTTAGAATTTCTTCGTGTAAATTGATAACTTATGTTATTTTTACTCTTGCAGCAACAAGCCGCTCTGATGGTGGCTGCGACGGCGCAGGGCTACATTAGTCCGATGACGGCGCTCGCATCGCACGCACTCAACGGCATGACTAACACCGCGTTACCACCCTCCTCGGGTAACTATACATTTATTATACTTACGTTCCTAATATCATACGGTTCAATACATATTTTCGTTCTATTTGAATCATGTTCTAGTAGCATCTATCCCCTTTATCATACACAAGTTTGATGTCGGTTGCATGTTCTGGGTTAAATTCCTGGATTGGGCAAAGCGTAATTGGGTTTTTCCGTTAGGAATTTCTCAGTAGCTCCCGGAGCCTGGATTTGTGCCCGGTTGAAACATAACTGGCGAAATGTGGGTGTACTCGTACTACAGGTACTCTGCCTAGCCCTTCTGAGAAAACAGGCATGATGTTATGTTGTGTTAAGTTTGAAGTCATGTTCTTATATTAAAATCGTCCTAATATAGAGGGATTGTAAATCAATTTATTTTCCGAATACTTACAAAATGACTAAGTTCTACCCATCCCCTTTCTAGACAACTTCTCTGGTCTGGCGATAGGCACGGGCGGCGGGCAGCCACTGAACGGCGCGCTGCCGTCGCTGCCGTCGCCCACCATGCCGGGCTTCAACATGGCCGCGCAGACCGCTAACGGACAGCCCCCGCCGCAAGATGCCGTCTACACCAACGGCATACACCAGACCTTTTCTGGACGTAAGTATTTGAAACTTATAATTTTTTTCTAATTTTAGGATTTTTTTTGCTAAATAGGTCCTAACATTGAACCCTGTAGAATCCATGGTCCTACCATTGCATTTAATGGTTCCACCTTAAGTTAAGGGTTATTTTGAGATTTTAGCATAACGTAGCATTTTAGTAGGATATTATCAAATTGTGACCTGAATTATCCCGGCACATTAGTGCCGTTGTTCATTAGAACAAGATTAATAGTAGTGCCTAATGATTCATGCAGTCAAATGCTTTTGAGAGATTACAAACCATAAAAAAACTAATATTTAACTTACAAAAAATTGTAACTAACAGAAGACTTTTGACAAACTTAACAGTGGGTCCAAACCAGGCACGACTTGTATCTTGGGGACTCAAATAGCTAGCTCAATATTAAAAAAGAACACATACGGACAGGACGAAATTATAATTTCGCTTTTCGGGTTGCGGATTTCAGATTCCGTTTTTGCCATTTTGCTATAGAAAATAAGAAACCTAAAAAGACAACACTTCCGTGACCATATCTTTACATGACATCAATATTGAACATGTTTTTATTATATTTTTCAGCGGTGTCAGTAACAGCGCAGGGGCTGCCGAACGGCGACGCTGCTGCTTTACAGCACGCGGCCTACCCGGGCATGCAACCATTCCCCGGAGTCGGTGAGTGGCGCTACCCCTTATCCTACACCCACACCGCTTCAGTTACACGCTTCACGCTTGACCAATATGCAATCAGAACAAGTCCATTGGTTGAATAAGTTTTCATTAGAATGTTAATATGAAATATGACTAGAAAATGTTGGTCCTGCCATAGACATAGAGAATGGACTGAGCGTTAGCGTCACACAAGTGACCACTCTCTAGAAAGAGACAAAGCGACTGTGCGGCCAATACCTGTAATACTCCTAAAAAGACAACTGCTAGGCGCACATTCGGTTTGTCTATCTCGTACTTTTCGGTCTGTATTCACTGTACAGTTCGATTCAACCTTAAATGGCGACTCAGAAGTGCGCTACTGTCTGCGCAGTACCCCTCCCCTCACCCCCGCTGACCCATGAATTCGGTACTGCGCAGCGACTCCCCTCATGTTCTGGGCCGCCATTAAGTTTGAATCGGGGTGTACAACTGAATACGGAACGCCCAGTCCATTCTCTACGTCTATGGTACTGCCAAACACTTGAAAATGAGTCTTTATTCTAAACCTTTTGAAAAATTATTTTGGTAATCGATTTTAAGAAAAAAAACATGCGTAAGCTAACAATAACCAGTTTTATATTTAAAATGTAATCCATGGTTGTAACTATTGGTCAAGTTTAATTTAATGTTAGCGTTTGTTGCTAAAAGAAGTTAATACGATTCAAAACATTTTTAATTATGTAACGAGGATAATTTAAAAGTTATGTTATGATTAAAATCTTCTTTATAATTTCATTCTTTTAGCTTCAATAAGGCAAAATAAAGCATAATTCTCAAATGATGTATAGAATGAGTATTGAGTAATCATGGATGGTACAATGTCAATGTGCAAGGGGAACGAATGTTTTATTAACTGTTTATATTAAACCTACTGACTGATGGATCTGCTGGGAACGAATGTCTTTTCACTAACATAGATATTTTAGACGAACTACGTTATTCTAGCAGATCGATCAATTGCTAGTAAATGATATTACATACATACGAGGGCGACACTGAAAATTCTTAGAACTGGCCACTTGTAAACGATATAATAAAAAAAAAATTCAACTTTTGAAAACGAACTCTTTGCCAATATTATTGTGTATGTATTTTATTCATTTGTCATTTGTTTACGATTTGGCGGCAAATTGAAAATTGTCTGTGTCACGTCAGCATGAATTTAACGCGAGAAAAATGTTTTTTTATGACTTTCGATGCCATTTAAGTAAACAAGAAAGTTATGATAGACTTCGATTGACCTTTCACGATGAAATGATTTTTTATGACTTTCGATGTCATTTAAGTAAACAAGAAAGTTATGATAGACTTCGATTGACCTTTCACGATGAAGCCCCATCTCGTGCCACTGTTTACAACTGGTTTAATGAATTTAAACGTGGTCGCATTAATCTCACCGAAGATCTGCGTGAGAGACGGCCTTCTACGGCGACGACTGAAGATAACATCAGTGCGTATGATAGAGACTGACAAAAGAATGACTTATCAGCAGATTCGGACAAGCTTAGGCATCGGTATGAGTCAAGTGCATAAAATCCTCCATGAACATTTAGTGGTCAGGAAGCTTTGTACCCGGTGGATACCTCATAATTTGACAGAAACCCAAAAACTCCGTCGTGTTGACTGGTGTCGTGACATGGTTCAAAGACTTAATGAAGGTGACTCAAATGCTGTGTTCCACATACTTACGGGTGACGAAAGCTGGATTTATTGTTATGATCCTAAAACTAAGAGACAGTCTACTGTCTGGATGTTTCCTTCTGAGGAGTTGTCAAGTAAAGTGAAGAAAGGTCGAAGCATGGAAAAACAGATGGTGGCCTCGTTCTTCGGAAGGACAGGTCATTAGGCAACAATTGTTTTAGAGGATCGAAAAACAGTTACTGCAGAGTGGTACACTAACAATTGTTTGCCACTTGTCTTGGAAAAAGTTCGGGAGAAACGACCTCGCAGTAGGATCCTCCTTCACCACGACAACGCCTCGTCGCACACCGCCAAGCAAACAATCGACTACTTGGCGTCAGACGTCGAATTACTGGGTCACCCGCTCTATAGCCCCGACCTCGCACCCTGCGATTTTTATTAATATCCGAAAATAAAATAAAAACTTCAAGGAAAATGTTTTATGGACGCCGAGAAAGCAGTGGCTGCATTTCAAAATGCCGTCGAAGAGAGCCCTAAGGACGAGTGGGCAAAGTGCTTTTCTCAGTGGTTCCATCGGATGCAGCGATGTATTGATGTAAATGGACCCTATTTTGAAAAGATATAATAAAACTTGCAAGTTTTTTCAGTTTTTGATTTTCTAAGAACTTTCAGTGTCACCCTCATATATCGCTGTGTATACCCCTACCTTGCGCTGTGCAAATCCCGCTACTCGATATTATGGAGAATTTAGTACTCAAGTAGTTTGTGTTCAATGTTAACTGTCTAAATTTAATTTTATTAGAACCACCCCCAAAATTAAATAATGATTTAAAAACATTTTTAGCGACAATACAAATTGGCAAAGTAAAACATACTTAATTTATTATTATCAATGGATATGATTTTAGCTTGATAATTGTTATAATAATGTTGTTACATGCATGTATATGTACGCAACTATAGGTGTTCATTGTGAAAATATGCAAATTAATGTTCTACAGCTTATCCAGCGGTTTATGGGCAGTTTCCGCAGCCCATCCCGCCGCCGATGTCGACCATTGCGCCTGCGCAAAGAGAAGGTAAGTGGAGCTCCGAGGAAGACGCCATCGAACTAATCCAGTCCTTCAGCAGACGATTTCACCCAATGCTATTAAACAGCTCTTTGTGTTTTCAGAATCCGAAATCAAATAAACTTGCTACAAACCTATCCTTTGTCAAAAACATTTCACTTCAGTTTCATTGATTTTATTACCTGTGTATTTCTTGTTATTCAGCCAAAACCTTTTCTTTTTCAAATACTGAACCGTTTCATTGAGATAAAAAACCCGCTCAAACCAAAATCTGAATCAATGATCCAATACTTTAACTGTGATAGATCGGTTCGTATCTTTTGGCTAGATAGCAATGTTAATATTTGTTGTCCACACTCTATGTATAACTATGATAGTCGGTGTTCTTTCAAGTACAGTGACACACAGACGGCTTACGTTCAGCCTCCTCCACTGCTAACTCTTCACTCGCTTCTGCTGTATGTACCACTCGTCTGTCGCTGTACACTACCTGTCATGTGCATCTCTGTGTTGTGTTGCTGTTCTATGCCTATATGTGTAAATTTTATCACACGTAACGTTTAAATTTTTAACAATTTATTAATTGTCTTCAGCCTTCACAATTATAACTTGTCTACTTTTATAATTCATAATTAAAAGAGTGTCATTTTCGTCGACTGCTAAATCTATCTCATCAATCATTTCTTTTTTAACAACAACAACAAATAAATTCTCATTACACTGTATCCTCCTCTTTCTCCCTTTACTATAACCTTCCCGTGCTGGTGTTAAGGACAGATTTGTGAGTTCTTTAAAGATTTTCTTATGTTCCCAGGCTGCTCCATCTCGGGCCCCGAGGGCTGCAACCTGTTCATCTACCACCTGCCCCAGGAGTTCGGAGACGCTGAGTTGATGCAGATGTTCCTGCCCTTTGGCAACGTCATCAGCAGCAAAGTATTCATCGACCGTGCCACCAATCAGAGCAAATGTTTCGGTTAGTTGGACTTTTGGTCTTAATGCGTTTGTATGTATTTCAGTCGTTTGAATGAGTTTTAAAGGTAAGTTTTTATATTAACCCCTGGAATGACAAAGGCAGTACTTTTTATGACTAGATTAACCCTATAGAACTAACTGCAGGATGCGGAACAGGTTTTTAACCGGTCTTGTATCTATCACTAACCTCGTTTTGCACGACTCGTAATGCGAAGCATTAGTGTGCTCTACGATCGAAAAATATTTTTTGCCCCATTTCTGCAACTGTTTTTATTGTTACACTCCTACTAGTACACCGAACCACTTAATTTATGTACCATTGTATAGATGATTAAATGGAGATTAATACTGTACTTTTTACCAATTGATTTAATGCAGCAGAAATGAAAAAAACATCACAATAGTTGAAAAAAAATTCCTGTCCGTCAACATTGTAGCTTGCGATAAAATCAATTAATTGAGTCAATTTTTTTTTAATACATACGTTTCGACCATAGTCGGAACCCTATTGAAAATGGCTCTTTTATTCATAGTAGTTTAATTATAATTAATAAAATACTAACTAAAATATAATATCTTTATCTAAATATTTCCAACCTTGACTAAATGTGTTGCCTAGCAACCCACAACGTAAATATCTAAATAAATAGTCTTTGACATTAGGTAAGGGTGGCGAGGTTAGAAATTTACCCATATTGATGGGTAAAACAGCAGTCAAAACATACTTTATGAAAAGTGATAAATTGGTAATTTTTGTTAGAAACTATGTTTTGAATTTATTTTTCGTTTATGAATGTGTGTTATGAGGCGTGCACTTTTGGAATTTCCAAACTATTTTATTTTGTTCCAGGCTTTGTATCGTTCGACAACCCGACGTCGGCGCAGGCGGCGATCCAGGCGATGAACGGCTTCCAGATCGGCATGAAGCGGCTGAAGGTCCAACTGAAGAGGCCCAAGGACGCCAACCGGCCTTACTAACCCAAGACGCCGTCCCTGCGCGCTCATCACGTGCCCATGGTATGCGGTCGACAACCCTACTACTTCAGGCCTTTGGAAAGATGTTGTCTGTTTATTTAGTTGTAGTGAGCAGTCAGTGTAATGTAATGACATGTTGACAACAGGACTTGTGTTGTTGCAGGTGGCGGCCGGAGCGCACGGCACGCCCGAGGCGCGCCTCTTCGCGTATTATCAACAATTCTATGGAATTTACTACACATTTATTGTATAGCAAATATCATTACCTACATACTTACTAAATAAATTATGCAAGCCATCGGCGAGTATACTAAATTAGTTAAAAGTAATTTATTAAATCAGCGCGTAGGAATGCTTCATTCTTATCATTATCGATTAATCATTAAATTACTCTATTATATTATTATATATACAATTTATTAACTTTGATTAAATTATTATTATTATTATAAAAAATGACACGTTATAAAAATTTTGTCATTTTGTAATCATACTAAAAATTCTATTTCTAAGTCTTAAAGTTTAACTGAACTTTTAACATAAATTTATTATACTAGTTATTTGCTTGAACTAAGCCAAACTGAATTTATTAAGTAAGTTGAAAATGTAAGAAAAAAAGAAGTGTATTTTAATGATTGTATATTGCAGCGCCGCGGGCGATGTAAGCGTGTGCCTGCGCAGGAGGTACGTACCCAGGGCGCGCGGCGGGCGGCCGGCAGTCGACGACGCGCCGCCGCGCCGCTCGCACGTCCGGGCGCGTGCGAGCCAATCGATCGCTGCACGAACACACGACTGTCGCGTTCATTTTGTTCGCCGAACGCGTCGTCGCGCTGACAGAGGGTGCCTTCTGGTTTTTCAAACAAAAGAGGGACATAATAATGAACGCGACGATCGCGTATTCGCGCGACCGCTCGCTTCGGTTAGCCCGCGGGGCCACACGCCGCCGCGGCGCCGCGCGGACACTGTTGTCTCCCACCGCCGAACTGATCACACTAATATAAGTGCTCGCATAGATCACTATTGGAGTATTTATAATGTCCTATATTTTGTTAAATTTTAACGAGCGTGTGTATATGTATGTGTGTGTAAGCTATGTCGCTGGCTCGTACCACACGACATTCTCTTACGACGTTATTCGAGGGCAAACACAAATTGTAATATAGAAAGAGTACATCCTACACGAAGTTAAAATGTTACCCAGAAGACAACTATGTACACTGTCTATTCAAACGGCGACTTGTAAAATAGAACTTGTAAGTAAAACCACATCATATATTCAGTATCACGTTGTTATTGACGCGTCTGTCTGTCCATGGTACGGCCAGCACCTCACAAACCTACATGTTAGTGAACGATGTTGTTACAAAATTAAATGTTTGTATTTAACGCTGTGTACAAATGAAAGTGCACTTCAAGACCGAATACTTAGGCCTTCGTTTCGAAAGATCGTGTTATTATGTGTTGTAAATTCCAAAATGGGCTGTGATATAAAAAATATAATATCAACATAATGGACTGTACAGGCCGTTCGTCTCTGTATTGCATATGTGTACCGCTCCCGCGCCGCCCGCGCCCCGCGCGCCTCTCAGGCGCCTGTTCATGTTCATCCCTGCTGGCTTGCAGAGTACAGCTTTCAGTATAAAGAGGATTTGAATTTATCCTTAAATATTGAAACAATTAAGCAAGTTTGTGACAAGGAACTTATTTAGGTGTCACAGTTACAGGCAAAATGATCATGGTAGAGGCACTTTCAGAAGTTTACTGTATAGAAAATCACAATTTATTTTTGTACATACCAAGAGGAAATTTCGGGAAATGTCGCTACAAAACATGAAATCATTTGATTGTCTTTACAAATTATTTGTGTGTCGATCGTTCAGTCGAACCAAGATGTTTAAAATGACTAAGATCTGTAGCATTATATAGTGCTCTGTGATCTGTAGATAGTAAATCAGGCAAAGCCCGCCAGTGAGGCGCGGGACGCGCGGGCGACGAACTCGCGATGCAGCGATGTCAATTCACAAGGAGCGCGCTTCCCCTCTTTAGTTCTTGCTGTGTGTGTGAATAGTATATAAACATGTATAAAAAATATTCGTGTTAAGGTGTTAAATACAATAACCGTGACTGAATGCGTCCGGGGAGTCAACAGTGAGTGGTGCGCGAACTAACAGAATACAAAAAAAAACTAGTGTAATTTCTAATGAGAAAATAGATTCATAATCAAGAAAAGTACCAATATAAATATTAAATAATACGGAGATACCTTAGATATATTGTGTGCGCGCGGGCGAGTCGCACAGTGTGCGCCCGCAGTGCGGCGCGGCGAGGTGGTGCGGGGCCCGGGGCCCGGGGCCCGGGGGCCCGAGTCCGGGGACCCGCGACCCGCACGACCCGCGGCCGGCCCCCTCCGCCACGCCGCCCGCCTCTAGTCAAATATTACACTCACCACAAGACATAGAATTTTATATTTACACAAATAATTATATTATATTGATATAGTATTCTAGTTTTAGGCGATTATGATTTACAAGTAAGCAGTGTGTTTAAACGATATTCTTAAAAAAAAACATAAGTAATATCGTGTTAAGTGTGTCTAGTTGTTTTCTCTGAAAGTCTTATCTCACCATTGTGCAATACGTTGTTACGCTTTTTGAAATTGTTTTAGCGTCGTTTTTATTTGAAGCGTTAAGTGTTTATTTTATGAATGTTTCTTATGTTATCGTTGTAGATTATTCGTCGACGTGGTCTCGTTTCGTAAACCGACTGCAAGCCGACCGCACGACGCGCGCGTCTTGTCTGGTTAGGGAGTGCGTGGCCGCCGCTGGCCGCTCCTGGTCGCCAGGGCGCCAGGTCGCCGGTCGCCAGGTCGCCAGGGCGCCAGGACGCCGGTCGCCAGGTCGCCAGGGCGCGCCAGGTCGCCGGTCGCCAGGTCGCCAGGGCGCCAGGTCGCTGGTCGCCAGGCGCCAGCGGCGGCCACGGTCGCGCTCGGGTCGCATGTACGTTGAGTGCTCCGCCGACGCCGGCGGCGCCGCGCCGCGACCTACTTAGGTTACAGGTTACATAAATCGATGCCAAACCGAAACACGTATACTTAGTATATCGATTATCGATAATATCACCTCGTGGGTAATGTAGGCGTAATGCGCCTGGGCACCGCCCGGGACGATTAATAATATTGTGTACTTATATCTTTATACTGATTAAAATTAAATTCCCTAAAAATATATAGCGGAGACGCGAACATTTGTAATAGAATAATGAGTCCTCTCAGAATGTATAAGACAATCGCCCATAAAAGTGATTCTAGGATACAGGGTATGCTTTGCAATTATTTAAATGTATCTAAATAATTTGTCATGTAGGCAGACATCGCCGACTGTCTGCCGTAGAGTCTGCACTCGCTCAGTGCCCGCATCACTCTCGGGTCCACTGTCTGTCGCAACTTTTTATACTCTGTCGTTTATCGTAGCGCAACCGAACTCATCGTCATCTCACGCTCTCCATTCGCGACTCCACGAACGCGCTTCGCCTGGTCCCTCTCGGCGGCCTGCGCCTGCGCCGTAGTGCGCGGCGCGTGCAGTATCCTCACTCACTAGTCACGTCACCCGCGCCGCCGCGGTGCGCCCGCACTCTCCGCCGCGCCGGACACGCCAGCCGGACACGCCAGCCGGACACGCCAGCCGGACACAGCACCGCGGCACTCGCGACACATCAATAACAACATTGTTAGTATTACGAAATCGAATTTCTAAAAAAAACTATTTAACTCCTGACATTTTATAAAATATATTTATATCGTTCGCATACTCAAATACGTCGTAGCGCTCGCGTAGACGTGAACATCCTCGATGCACTCAAGAACGTCAGAATCGTTGGTATGCGGTATGCGAATCGAAGGCGGGTCGTTGTTAGTAAGCGGTAAATTAGTTAGATCGTCGAGGTGCGAGCGCGGCGTGACGTCATCGCGCGGTATACAACACGCCCGCTCAACCCATCGACGCTAGTTAGTACATAAGATGAATGCCAATATTTTAATCTGAAAAAAAAACAAAACTTAGAATTGGGAATTATTAATCATATTATATCTATTTATATAATAAAAATATGGAGAGAGGCGCATAGTGCTTATTATGAATAGTAGGTTCTAGTAATGAAACAAAACGATCTAGTCATATCTCCTTTCTGTTATTTATTTTTTCTATCGCTTAGCATAGTTTAGCTTCAAGCACACGTTCGTACTTACTTTTACTATATTACTATTACGTGGTACCGTCTCAGTTGTACACAGGACGTCTATCCGTTACTGTTTACGTTCCTCAGGTGTAATAGAGCCAGTTTGTAATCATAGAGCAATTAATTATTATCTTATCAAGTATGTCTAACTTCCTAACTTACTTAACTTCATTAGATCGACATATTTTGACATAAACCTACTATGTTATATGAGATGAAATATACTACTAATTTAATTTTGATAAGTTATCCAGAATACTGTTACGTCAGCATCCATTACCTTTAGATTAGTTAAGGTTACTGGTTAATTGAGATAATTTTATCGGTATAGATCGATAGAGACGAGTTATGAATGGTATAACCGTTTGGTTAAGTTAGGGGTCTAAAGTTACCTTAGGGCAAGTTAAAGGAGTATGATTTAGGTAGAGAAGATATTATTCTCATAGTTCTGCTAAAGATTGTAAGTAGTGCGTTGACTGTACGCTCCGCGAGCGCGGGGTACAGTCAGCGCGCCACAAAATCGCGCCGTCCGTTACGAAAAAGATCTCATCTCTATGTATACTAAAACCGATTCGATTCAGTTCCCTAGTTTCGCGTCAACTACCCTACTGGATATATTTAGTGGATATCGACTCTGGACAGACGTCACAGGTTTAGTTCTACATTATTAAGGTCCACCTCGAGCCGGAGCCTGCCGCGCCGTACGCGCCTGCAGCTGTCGCGGTCGGCGGCTCGCGGTGGAGCTGCGTGTGCATCTTAGTTCCACAGTATCGATTGTACATACATATGACGTCATATCTTTAGGAGCTTACTAGCCTTTTGCCCCGGGACCGCCCGGGCGGGTGACAGGGTGTCGCTGTGTTAATGCTAAGTGGAAATCATAATCATTAACCGTTTTTTAGAATGGTTACACGCCATACTTGATAAAGTGTACGGGTAACACAGGCGACTGGACAGAAGCAACCATTTTACTGTAGATAAAGTACAGCCTACGTACAATTCGAGTTTAAGATAGCTTTTAGCCAAATACTAATTGTATAGAAGAAAGTAATCTCGAATATTTTCCACGAGTTTCAGTCGCCTGATAAAACCCAAAATGTATAAAAATTGTGAACCAAAATAAATACTCGTAAACTATGTCCCTCACATTGTTCTGGATAACTTATATTGGAATAGTTTAAGAGTAAACGAGGACGGCTTGTGTTCAGGGTTGTTCGGGACCTAACACTTGTACTACACGACTACGGTTCTGTGAAAGGTTGATCGTATTTCTAATTAATGATCGATTTAAAGTCGATGCCATCCACCATGTACATTCATAAATTAAACTGTATAATAGTATGTGAAGAATATAAAATATATAACATTTAAATTAAATATATCACCTACTTTGTAAATAAAAGACCATCTTAAACTTATATATAAACTAAGGTAGTCTTGTTTCAGCCATTCAACCATAAATATATGAAAATGCCTTCAGAATTCGTGTTTATATTTCCCCGAATAATCCTGAGCATAGTTATCAGTCCGCACAACTGTTTACGTATATATAGCTTACGAAGGGACACCAACCGGTGCCTGTGAGATACGCTTGTAATGATCGTCCATTCAACCTACACTATGTACTCTATACGACACTAGACTTGGCTTATGTTGCTGTCCTCAGTCGTATCGCGTCACCAAACTTGTACAATATGATGCCATATGTTATAATTTCAAACTAACTCGAATTAATTATTTTAGTATTAAGACAATTATTATGGGCGTCGATAGCTGAGTTGAAAATAAAGGGTTCAGAATCAAATATTAACATTAAAGAGTTCACGTTGATTCGATGAAAGAGAAGGCCATATAGATATGGTATACGTTCATCACTCTCACAGAGCGGAAACATAATTTATTCAAGCCTTGGACATATTTATCTGCTGTCAACGCATCTATCGACATCGATAAAGTTTCAGGCTATCTATCGATAGATAGGCTAATTATCGACAACTCCGGATGTTCGCGATATATATAACTTTGTACAGAGACTGTCTCGCAGCAGTCAATTGTTTCATCGCTAACACAGCCCCAACTTGTATTATAACAATTTAGTTAACTAAATACGTTAGACAAATATTGTTCAATGATTGTCGTTTAAACGATCATTGAACTGACCAGTCTGCCCAGTCCAACACATACTCACAGAAATACATCCAATCTTTAAAGAAAGTTTTTAAGAGACTTGTCAAGGTCGCCAACTATTTAACTTTTATAGATATTCAATTATAAGATTGGTGTTATTATTAGGTGCGTGAGGCTGGGCCGACTGCACCTTATCACGTTAGCATAGTGATGTACCTTATGTTCCCAACACTGTGAACAGAGTATCAACTCCAGTGCATTGATAGCTAGCCATTGAAATGTTTATTCTCATATATTGTTATAGTTCGCCAAAGATTTGTAAAAAAATAAATAAATAAAGAGTGTTATTATCACTTTTGAAACGTCGCTAGTTAATCGTTCATTTTTAATTTTTATATTTATGAACTTTATTATTAGTGTAGAGTATACTGACAGATTATTAGCAAATTGTGGAATATGTTCATAGATTCACGTTATTAAGAAACTAATACAATAATAATTCGCCTACTTTGCATGTCTAATTTAGTTATTGAACTTTTAAACCTATTATCGAGTTATTAATATGTATATTGCTGAAATATTTTAAAACTAAATTACTATTCAATTATTTATTATTATACACTTATTACGTTTAGTATGCTAGAAATATGATGAAGGATAATAAATAATTTTAATTATATTACGGTATGTGTTTTATTTATAATAAATATTGTGGTCCTAAGTATACAAAGATTTTATCAGGTACAGTGTTTCAGAAGCAACACATTTCATGAATTTGACAAATACATTTAACGGAAACTAGCAAGAATCACGGATATCACGGTTCAGGGGTAGGTGAGAACACTATTAATTATAAAAAAAACTTACAAAAACAACAGACATGTTGGTAACCTAAAAATTGAACAGCATGGTGCAGCTTAACAGAATGTACTACGCTGACAGTAGTATTGCGAAATGACCAAGAGTAAAAACAACTCATTACCAATTAATTAAATAAGTAGCACGCAGAATACGCGCTTAGACATGGAGCTGACCGCAGCTCCACGTCTAAGCACGTATTTCGATACGGTACTACTACCACTTATTACAATTATACAAAGACCGTCCACACTGTAAATGCTAATAAAAACCATGTCTTTATCCTCATAATTTTGTTTCTTTACTCGTATTTCACATTTTGGAAGTTTTGCTGGCGAAAATATTACAAAGATTAAAGCGTGGACTGTCATACACTTGGAGGTTTTCATAGACTGCTTAATAATAATCCCCAGTATAAAAATGTGAAATAATTTCATTAAAAATCATACACACACACGAACAGACAGGTCTCAGATAAAATCAAATGGGTTTCTTACTGAAGTAATCGGTGATTTTTCTGCTGATACTCTTATTGTGTTTCGAAGCGGGCTCACTGTCGTGTTCCATCGACGGGCTGCTATCATTTAGCAACGAGTTCCTTCTCTGGTTACCGATCAATGTATTTGATGCTGTTGGATTTTGTAGCTCACCGCCTTCCATTTTCGTCATGGCATCAAATAAAGACATGCGGGAATTCGATTGTGTCTTTTCTTCTATTTGGTTGGTATCTGTTGTGTGCTGTCTGGTTGGCTGGCTGGGTGGTGTGTGGGCGTGTTGGACTGACTTCTCCGACTGAATGGTGGCTTCAAGCAACCTCTGATCTAAGTCGTCTTGAGAGAACAAATCAGGGGATTTACTTGAGAGCTCGCTTTCGATTGCCGATATTGTCGCCGGTACGTTTTCTGTTATACTCTGAAATTGACGATTGATAGGGTTAAATACCATTGAGGAGCAGGTGATGAGTTGGCAGACCGAATATCGAATATCGCAATCGAATCAACTGAGATACAGAACAACTAATTATGGTATGTTTTTGTCGTAGTTCTACCACGTCATTTTATAATTAAGATGACTCTATATTGGTGTTACGTTTTATGAAACTTCTGTGAACTAATAAGTCGACAATAGAGGGGTTCTTACTTCTTTACTAGAAACTTAAAATACATTACAAAAAAAAACAACCAACTTCCAAAAAAGACACTACAAAGTCAAAAAATTATTCAAAAAACAAAAAACCCGACTGCAAAAACACGTAACTGAAAAGAGAAAAACAAGCATTATAATCTATAGAATTTAGGTATCGCAGGCGGGGACAAACAAAAGTTACACCATATTTCCGGTTATTATTGTTATAATTATTATTGTCCCCGCCTGCGATACCAAAATTCATAGTCAGTTAGGAAACGCCGACCTCATCTAGCTTATTTAAAAAAATAAAAATAATATGACGTGTAAAAGTGATTCCGATATCCTATTTACAGAATAAACAATTTCATTTCATTTCATTTCATTTCATTACGATTAAGACGAATCTAACGATACCTCATATGTTAAAATCCATCAAGCCGTTTAGGCTACAGAGCGTGCCAAAGAAATAGACAGACATACATACATACATACTCTCGAAAAACATTACCCTCCTTCTGGGGCAGTCGGGTAAAAATAACTTTAATTTCGGAAGTCGGTGTCTTTGGTTTTGAATTTTTGTTTTTAGCCACCGACTTCCGAAATTAAAGATATTTTTGACTATGTAGTGTCTTTTTGTGAAGTCGGTTGTTTTGTTTTTTCACTTTTTAGTTATGGTACCTCCACCACACAAATTCGAATACCACCTGCTATGTAAATAACAGTGACAGGATCATATCATCCACATAGGCTTAGTGAGAAAAATACGTATTATTGAAGCTAACTCAAAAACTACCCAAGTAAAGTTAATAAAATTTATAAGGGACCACCTCTGAAGTCCGGCCTACCAAACAAAGAAAGAATCATCAAAAGCAATTTATAATTGGCGAAGTACTCGCGTAACAAACATACAAAAAAAAAAACAACAACATGCAGTCGAATTGAGAACCTCCTCCTTCTTGAAGTCGGTTAAAAATACATGTCTGACATCAGATATCTATGTAGGAATTATATCCACTAGATAAATATATAATCTGCCTGACACATTATTCGATGCTTCTTCTATATATAAAGCGAGCCGTCCACCGTCAAATAAACTACATTAGTATAGTTTAGCTCGTCAGCTATAAAACATGTGGGTGCACGCTCGCACATGTATAAAAAACTGGCGCGAGTGGCGAGCGAAACTAAACTAACTTGGTTTAGTTGACGGTGGACGGCTAGCTTAAAGGCGATCTAGTGGAATAGGCCGTTAATACACAATGTTTGTTTAGTACTTACAGTCTCCATGGCGTCATCGCTGGGATTAGGTGACGGTTCCTTCCCTCCCTTCATCACTTGTTCTAGATACGGATGCAGCCGTTTGAACACTACGTCTTTCTCTTGAGAGAACCTCACTATGTATTTGTATAGTTGACCTAGAAAGGATATTAATAGTCAATTAAAACATCTACTTAATAAATAGTATATAAGTTTCGCGGCCTGCAACAGGGGCATTGATGGACGAACGTGAAAATGTGGTCAAAGGCGAAACCAAGGCAAACATACGTGAGTCCACCAATGCCTGATTGCGCCCAAGGCTAGTATAATACTTTTCTCAAATAATGCGCGGTAATTCAAACTAAGTAAATTAATTATAAATTCCAGAATCAATGACGAACAACGATAATTTTTCACGCGCACATATATTCATTTGTTTCTTGTTTACTTTAATCAGCTCTATTTGCAAACCAAATCGAAATTGAAATAAATTCTTTGATAAATTGCCGCTGCCATGTGTTGAAGTAAAAATTTCGTTCTATTTTAAAATAACACGATTCATAGTAATTTATTTGGCCGCTAAACACGACAGATATGGATTTTCATAGTACCATTGCTGGCCGCCTACTCGCATGTATTTGACCAATACAGCATTTTCGATTTTACATTAACATTACCACAATCGGCCTATAATGTACCCTCTGTTGGGACACAGGCCTCCTCTCTGTGCGAGTTAATGAATGTCACATTTTTTTTAGTGTTTGAAAGACGGAATGCTCCTCCACATGTTGTTAGTGCTGAAGAAAAACTACGAAAAAAAATTAAGCATATTAACTGTTTCTACTCACCAACAGTAACATTATACCGTGCCAGCAAGTTATACATGTTCACAATATCATCTCGCAGTTGAATATCTCCGAAGGTGAAGTACGCCATGGGACGTCGTGCTTCCGTGCATGCCATCAGTTGTAGCAAGCTCTTAAGGTGTGGGGTCCCTCCGAAGGCCCCGCATCCCCAGTTGCCCGTGGCTACTCCTGGGAACTGCAGGCTGTCTGATTGAAGATCCGTGTCGAAGGATACGCCGACCCACGCCTGCGGAAAATGTTAGGAAGGTTGTTGAGTAATGCCATGACACAAACAGCTCCATGAGTACAGAAAAAATAATTTTACAAAAGGATTGACAGATTAGTTAGATTAGACAGACAAATATGGCGAAATTATCAGGGTTCCTTGATGGCCTCTCTCCTGAACTCATGCGTCACGGCGGCATAGAGCACGGCGTCTATGGCCAGCACGGCAACTGGCGCATCATACCTTGTTGAGCTCCCTAGTGATGGCCTCTCTCCTGAACTCATGCGTCACGCCGGCATAGGGCACGGCGTCTATGGCCAGCATGGCAACTGGCGCATCATACCTTGTTGAGCTCCCTAGTGATGGCCTCTCTCCTGAACTCATGCGTCACGCCGGCATAGGGCACGGCGTCTATGGCCAGCATGGCAACTGGCGCATCATACCTTGTTGAGCTCCCTAGTGATGGCCTCTCTCCTGAACTCATGCGTCACGCCGGCATAGGGCACGGCGTCTATGGCCAGCATGGCAACTGGCGCATCATACCTTGTTGAGCTCCCTAGTGATGGCCTCTCTCCTGAACTCATGCGTCACGGCGGCATAGGGCACGGCGTCTATGGCCAGCATGGCAACTGGCGCATCATACCTTGTTGAGCTCCCTAGTGATGGCCTCTCTCCTGAACTCATGCGTCACGGCGGTATAGGGCACGGCGTCTATGGCCAGCATGGCAACTGGCGCATCATACCTTATTGAGCTCCCTAGTGATGGCCTCTCTCCTGAACTCATGCGTCACGGCGGTATAGGGCACGGCGTCTATGGCCAGCACGGCGCAGCGCCGGCGGCCGGACGAGTCGCGCGGCGTGCCGTCGGGACAGTCGCCCGCGAACTGGAACGTGTGCCCGTAGCCCGAGTACTTGCTGTAGCGTTCGCAGCCTGTGACGATATGATTTGAAATTGGAAGCTTGTGTTTCGAAACTTGAGATTTTAAAGACTGGTTGGAAATTATACGAAGGGTTCATAAAGCCCGCTCTACACTCGCGCCCGAATCTTGCTGTGAATTCAAAAAATGTGTTCCTCCACACTCGCAAAGTTTGGCAGTTTCGTTCGCGATCTCAAAGAAAATGAACGACGATGTGGTTGTTGCTGCTGCTGTGGCGTTATGTCTTGTAGCGTACTACAGTTATCTTTGTATTAAAAATAAGAAAGAGATGGAGACAGAGAAGATGGTGGATGACAAAATCCTTATAAAAAAACTATGCTTATTAAAAAATCACGCAAGACCACTCCCGACTGCGAATCGTGCGCTACTGCGAAAAGCTGCGAGTATAGATGCGTTCCCGTTCACACGCTGTGAACCAAGCGCGAACACTTTGTCGCGGGACAAAAAACCGACACTGATCGGGGAACGACGCGCGACGCGAAGCGCGAACGTGAAGGCGCGAAACCATTCACACTCGTGTTTCACGGCTTTCGCGGGCGTTCGCGCCGCGAGTCTAGAGCGGGCTTTAGATACATATCATACATATTATATGGATACATTATACATTATTAGATACATTATTAGGAGATGAGAAGTGAAGAAAAGTTGATAAACAAGTCAGTAGCACAAATTGAGAAAAAGCTTTATGAAATTTTAAAACTATTGAAAAATGTATTAGTTGTCAGTCCCTTTACTGTCCCACTGCAGGGCAAAGACCTCTTCTCATACAGAAAAGGCACGAGCATTGATCGCCACGCTTGCTCAAGACGGGTTGGCGATTACAAACTTATATAGATTATCAAGTCCAGGTTTCCTCACGTTGTTTTTCCTGCATCAATGTCAGTAATGTTCAAGATAAACTCAAAAAAAGTACATCCATCTGCCTAGCTTTTAACCAATTATGTTGCGGTCGGCTTTCAGTCTAACCGGAAGCAGCTGACTACCAGTATTTTACATGGAGCGACTGCCTATCTGACCTCCACATCCACAACCCTGTACTTATCTAGGTAATACGATCGTTACCCCTTGATAAGACTGGTTGTCAGACTTTAGGGCTTCTGACAACCCGAAACGACTGTCAAAGACCTACGAATAACAGCCGGCACCAACGGCTTAACGTGCTTTCCGAGGGATTGAGGAGTCTCTGTCTGCAGAGGTAACTCAGAAAGTACATATGAATTGAATATGAATAAGTAACATTGGTAATTGCCCGGATTAGAGCCCACAACCTCGCGCAATACTAACAAAAATTATGGACCCTGTAGTCGGAAATAAAGATTTATTTATTTTATTTATTAGATGGACCAGTGGTTATGGCCTCGCCGGCCTTAACCACTGGTCCATCACGACATTCAAATTAAAGTGCTGCTTTCATGTTCATAGTAATTGTTATTTAGTAGTGACTGACCGAAGGTTCGGTTTCGGCAAGTTTCGGCAAGAAAATCTAGTTTCGGCATTAGTTTCAGTTTCGGCAGAAAATCTGCCGAACCTTCGTCCGCACCGAAACTCTGCGTTCGTGATTACCTCGCGTCATTCGACTGACTTCAGGTGAGCCGAACAACGCGGTTCGGGTTCGTGGTTCGTGTGTCACCCGCCATCATCTTTTTCACATTTTTTTTTTTTCATGTAACACCTGTTACCTACCTGGGGGCCAAGTCTACTAATTTACAAACGTCACAATGGTCTCCCGATTGTTAGTTTTTGACAGATTTGCCATACAAAATATGTCAAAAACTCACCATCGTGAGACCATTGTACCTGTTTATGTGTAAAAATAAGCCAAATTTCAATAAATAATAGATTTTAACATGTCTTTTAAAATTTCGGTTTCGGCCGAAACTAATACAGATACCGAAGATTCATTTTAAGTTTCGGTTTCGGTAGAAAGTCCTGTTTCGGTCGGACACTATTATTTATATGTATCTTTGACTACTTGCACCGCCACGCCGTAATAATTTCAATTACTTTTACGAATTAAGATATACCACTATTAAAATGGTTGTGACGAATATTTAAGTGGAAATATAACATACCAATCATCATAAGTGCTTCATTAGGCCTCAACACCTCAGTGAAGAGCATGGATATCATCAGTTCGGGACATATGACGAACCGAATTTCCTCTTGAACACATCCATGACCCAATACACCACCGCCTAAATACCTGTATTGGAGAAACATGCGTTGTTAAAACGAATTTGACCAGTTTTTCTCATTGTCAACGTTATTTGTATGCGATGCAGTTTGATGAAGATCTAAGTATAAAGAGTCAAAATTAAATTATGATTAGACAATCTTTTTTTTTGTGTATTAGTTTACATGTTTAAATATCGATTCCCAACACGTCCAGGCCCGGATTTACGCCTAGGCTATGCCTAATCAGTAATCACACAAGGGCCCAGCCAGCCTAGCACCCACCCACAGCTACCCTGACCAGGTAACTTGACTATAGTGACTTACTGACATACTTAGCGTAGACTGCACTATTCCTGATGTTTATTTATAGTACTTAATTAAAGCCAGATAAAAATTTGTAGAAAAAAAAATTGTTTATAATTTCTGTAAGTACTAGTGCATTTTATTAACTAAATTTTCAAAATGTCTTCGGAATGGGGGGCCTGAAAAGTCGAGTGCCTAGGGGCCCTGGTCTCTAAGTCCGGTCCTGAGCACGTCTGTGGAGTTTCGCTAGTAACTTGACCCTGTATCATTTATTTAATGATTACTGACTATCTCTGACAATTGAGAAGGCCACTGGGTGCTCCCCAAGAAGACCATACATTTAAATAGAAACGGTTTTGGATACCTTACGTCAAATTGATGCAATAAACTAACTTACATTTTAGATCACTTACTTGTTAGCAAAGTCAACTTGTATCAATGAATCAGCATCTTCAATAGTGTTGTGTGGCTCGACGTGTAGCGGCAAAGAGCCAATCAGACGAGTGCTGCGCGGCCACGAGGGACAGTCGCGAGGCGGGACCGAGCGCCGCGCGAACGTCACGGTACCGACCGGCACTGTACTGCAACGATACAGCGCATGTACGGACACATTTGACACATACCAATCTACATACATACACCCAGACAGTCGAGAGGCGGGACCGAGCGCCGCGCGAACGTCACGGTACCGACCGGCAACGATATTGCAACGATACAGCGCATGTACCGACATAGTCCACTCATACACTACACACTACAAATCCATAAATATACATAGACAGGAAGTGTCAATACAAATAGATTTCTTTTTTTTTGTCACTTACAATACACAGCATAGCATTGAAATATAAAAAAAGATTTTCACCTTTAGTTACAACTCTCCTGAAATAATGGCAGATGCATTTCATTTTTTCCAAGTTCGCCTCTGAATCTGTTGCTTCATAGAATCGATATCTGTAATAAAAATCTATTGTCATTTCATTCTCTCTATCCAATAGGACTTCATTTACTACACTTTTAGCATGAAGTAAAATAGAAATAAATAGAATGCTTACGTGTTAAAATTGATGAAGGGATATGAAGCATATTCTGATGTTCTCTTGGTAGAATTCCTCCTAGGAAAGGTGCAGAAGAAGGCATTGGCGAGTAGACTAGCTATCTGTTGCTGTGATAATGACACTGAGCGATTCTTGTGTTGCCTGCAATACAAGGAAATGTGTATATAATTGAGAGACTAATGCTCATAGTGACAATACCCTAGCACAAGTTTTAGAAAGGGGTAAGTCACATCACATAACTCATACTATATCTTAAAGCAACTACTACTATTCTGCCCTGCTAAGCACAAAGACGGTATCTCAGAGATACGCCCTTTTAGTTTTGTTTTATACCATTCAATAGCTATAATAATTTCGCATCATATATACGTATATATACGCCAAATACCGCTATCTAACTTAAAACATGTAAAGACACCACTCAGAAGTTCTTTATTTCCTCATGTTTGATGTTTCCTTAAATTACAATTTGGAAAAAGTAAATTTTCTCAAAACTTACTCCGATTGAGATACCGCCTTTGTGCTTAGCAGGGCAGTATTAGTACTATAGAAAGCTCAAAATATTTGCTATTGTTGTTACATGCTCTTTCTAAAGAAAAGTTAAGTAAGTTAACAGATAAAACACTGATTACTAAACAAAATTAAAAAGGGATGAGCTAAGGTAACCCGCGAAATTCGAAAGTTTTTTGCAATTTGCAGGTCAGTGTCAAGTTGTATATTAATTAAAATATGATTCGCGAACATACCAGATAAGGATTTACAGAATAATAATCATTAGAATCAGTAATACAACTTGTAAATTAAAATAATCCTAAAATGTCATGATTTCATGAAATAGTCATTATAATGAATTAAAATAGTCATTATAATGGATTATAATGAACTTAAAGAGTTGTATTGATGATTTTTATGATTATCCTTACGTATTATCCCGCCGCGTCTGTCTGTCTATCTGAACGCGATAAACTCAAAAACTACCAAACGGTTTTCATCAACCAGAGCGGCTCGGCTACCCTAACGCTTTCGCCTTTAGTCTTTATTTGAAACTCACTGCAATCATATCTTTTTAAATTGACTCATTGGATGCAATTTAGTTAAATTAAACACAAACTACCACTATCTTACCCAAGGTAGGATTAATTCTTAACACCAAACTTTTTAGCTAATTCCAAAATTATTAGATAAATAAATATGATCTTACCTCAACAATGGTATTGGTGCCTGCACCAGTTTAGGCAGAGCTAGTGCAAGTTTAGCAATCTCTGGCAGAGTGACATCAAAGAAATATTGTGATTCCTCTTCTTCCAAATACTACAAGAATAAGGTTTATTTTTACCCGACTGCCCCAAAAGGAGGGTAATGTTTTTATAAACTATTTTTGGCGGTCTTAGGAGACTGTCCTTCACTTTTATGAGATATTTTGATCTGCGTTCAGCAGACTTTGAAAAAAATGTACAGTGAGCAAGAAAATGGGCAGTTTTCTTAAAAACTTTTTTTGATGCCAATCAATCCTGTATCTTATAAGGAACAAAAAACTTTATTGGACCTTATAAGAAACAGAATCGATTGGTACTATTTGGTACCAAAACAGTTTTCGTGAAAACTGCCCATTTTCTTGCTGACTGTACATTTTTTTCAAAGTCTGCTGAATGCAGATCAAAATATCTCATAAAGTGAAGGACAGTCTCCTAAGACTGTTTTCCTGTAGCTACAACTTCCCTGCCCTTACTGCACATAAGGGCAGCTACCTTAACCATCATCTCAAAAACCACCCTGTATAATAGTTGGTAAATAAAAAAATCTCAACAATTATATTATGTAAGAATTTTGAAAATTGAATGCCCTGTCACTTGTACACATGAGGGCTTACTAACGGCATCAGTATATGAAGTTTGCATTGTTGAATTTTGAACCCAAGAAATATTCAAAATTTTTTTATTCTGATATATATGTAATTTAACTAAGAATATAGATATCCATACCTCATTAAAAAGCTTATGCAATCCTTTAAACTTCCAAGTATTCTTGAACTTTGTATTGTAACTCAATATTGCATTAGCGAGTTCTGCACTGTTGCGGATTGGCTTTGAAAGGGCACTCTCTATCATATCCCAACGCTTCTTGAGATGGGTATCACCGTTACTCTGAAATGAATCAAAATTGTTATTTGAAAAATTAAGTAATCATATGAAATCCAAAACTTTATAAAGTCTTATTTAAAATGAAGTTTTACTTCTATTTCCTTACAGAATCTTTTTCTTATTTATTTCCTTTGTACTTAATCAATGATAAACGTAAATCATTTATATGAGAACTTTAGTACAGCACTGAACCACAATACATTTTAGTGTTTATTATCACAACAACAAAAGCGCTACTCACATCTTCAACAGGATAGAGACTCTGATCAGAGTAGGGCATCCTCACGTGCTCCGAGTCCCATTTGTCTTGTCCGATCTGCGGCTTAGGAGGCCTATCATTTGCCACACAACCACTACTCGGCACATGATACAATACTGCGTGGTTATACGAAGGAGAAACTAGCGGGAACTCTGGAGCTCCCCACGGTGACTGTGACCCGTATAGCTCAGTCAAAGGTATACCCCGCCAACTATTACTACTGTCCATGTCCATATTCATTGTGTACGCGCGAGTTTGGTTAGACTTTTCTGTAAATAACACCACTTCACAATGTCTTTTTATGGCTACTATAAGGTTATATCGGTTTGGAAAAGCACATAATAACTTTCTATGCACGTTTAATGCAGGTTTTGTGATAAATCTCATCAATTTAATTTTACATGTATCGGATAAACCAATTTTTTTTTTAAGTTACGATACGATACGATTTCTATCAGTTTTGTGATTTCACTCCAAAAATGTGTCACTGTCTGCTGTCAGTGTCATGATGATGACAGTATTATATAGTGCTCTGTGATGATGACCAGATGAGAGGTTCATGTCATGTCATGACATGACATGAAACTTTTTCTTTATTTTATTCCTTTTATCTGTGCTTTTGGTATGTATTATGTACATTCATCAACCTATCGTTCAAATAAAACTTGGTTAAAAAAAACATGTGTACATAATCAGCCAGTATTTAAAATATGCTCCACACTACCACAACCACGGCCTTGGAACGTAAACACAGATTATCCACAGTATCCACAGAGCATGTAGAAATGTAGACTATAAAGAGAACGTAAAAAAGCCATGCTGCATGCTGCCATCAGCTGCCAGAAAATGAGGACTGTCAAAACTCAAAAATTGTCAAATGTCAATGTCCAACGTCAAAAGCGCGTCGCGTCCGTCAGTCGACTTCATAGATAATGTCGACTTGCTAAAAGTGTTTGCTTCCTAAATTTTTGTTCGCCTAAAATTATGTTTTAGATACCTTTTCTCAAAGAGTACTTTCCCTTTTCTGTAAGTAGAGGCATTTGTAAAAATATTTACATACACTCATCAAACCTAGTTTATTAAAATCATGAACTTGGAATTACTTGGTAAGTGACTTTTTCGGTAACTTTTTGAATTTTGTTTTTGTTTACGATATTTACTAATAAACAATATTGCTTATCGCTTTCAGAATCATTTGGTCAAAACTATCCTGAGGTAAGCAACTATTCATCCCATTTATATCGGTAGCAACGTACCACCAACTAAAAAATAACACCAACTTGAGTTTGCCTGAATGTAACTGCATGTTTGTAAACTTTACGTTTTGTAATGTTTTATTGATGTAAATGAAAAACTGGCATATTCAATTCCGCGTTATTTAGTCATAATTTTTCACTAACAAAACATACAACAACCTTTTACAAGAAAAAAACAAAAATTTCCCCAGGAATTTGATGGCACATTAGACTCAATATCACTGGCAGCAACCTGTGCGTTCAACAGAAGGGGAACTCTATTAGCTGTCGGCTGCAATGATGGCAGAATATTTATATGGGACTTCCTTACTAGGGGCATAGCTAAGTCAATATCAGCACATGTCTACCCTGTGTGTAGTCTTAGCTGGTCGAGGAATTGTAAAAAGGTATAGTCAATTTGTATTAAGTTTTGTAATAAAAAAAATACTTTATCTGTGTGTGTGCTTGAGTTTAATCATTTAAAGCTACTTTTCTATTTGTTTTGGATCAAATATAGAATGTATGACTTGTTTAAAACCTAGCATAGAAAGAAAAAGCAAACAAAATATTCTGAATATTTCTGAAGAAAAAGATAAATCTAAGTTTGGTCGTTAGCTTACTTCCACATTTAAACTGAACACAACCTTTTTTGTATACAGCTCCTTTCAGCATCTACAGACCACAATGTATGTATATGGGATGTTCTTTCCGGAGAATGTGAACAGCGTTACAGATTTCCAACTCCTATACTGAGGGTACAGTTTGATCCTAGAAATGACAAGAGATTCCTAGTGTGTCCGATGAGACATGCGGCACTGCTGGTTGATACTGATGGGGAACACAAAATACTACCTATAGATGATGATGTAAGTTGCTAGGACAACGATTCGCTAATTCAGTACTAATAATTAGAAAATTTGATTTCCGAGTAGTCGTTTGAAACTTACGGGGTGTCCTGTGTGAGCGACGAATACGATGCGACGCGAAGTATTTGTTTTGAGGACGACCACACGTGACACCACGAACTATTGCATCGTGTCGTGTCGTGTCGCGTCGTATTCGTCGCTCACGCGGGACAGCCCGTTAGGATGATTTTTTATTTAGACACAATTTCTTCTTATCTTTTCAGGGTGACATAAATGTAATAGCATCATTTGACAGAAGAGGAGACCACGTCTATACAGGCAATGCCAAAGGGAAGATATTAATTTTAGACACTCAGACCTTAGCCGTAAAGGCTAGCTTTAAAATAGTTGTCGGCACATCCAGTACAACAAGTATTAAGAGTATAGAATTTGCAAGAAGGGGAGAGTAAGTTGATACAGCTTTGTCTATAAGTATATCTCTCTAAATAGTTGTTACAATAGGGACGTTGACATGAAAAAAAAATACTGATTAGTCCATCAGTCAGATAATAAGAAAATTTTAGACACCAATTTTTTGCTTTATCATTTATTAATAAAAAATGGTGTAGATAAAATGCATTAAAGTTAGGGAGTGGGCGCTCGCTACGTCACAAGTCAGTAAAAAATCTACCAAGGAGTGACATCATGCCACTTTTGATTACGTAAAAAAAGAAAAGATACTGCTCCATTTAAAACAGAGTGCGCTGTCAACAAAATACTGCTCAACGCGCCTTCGGTTACGATGACGCGACGACGAAAAGTGCTCAACGCGCTTAAACAAGTTTTCACTTAAAAAAACTAAATTATTTTGATTAATATTTAAAAATGATTGACTGAGGTCTAACAATTCTTTATCAAAACTTGTTTCAGCTGTTTTCTCGTAAACACATCGGATCGCGTCATACGAGTATATCAATCAAGCAAGGTACTCAAATGTGGATTAAACGGCGAGCCTGACCCTATACAGAAACTACAGGATCTTGTTAACAAGTAAGTTTCCCATGTGGCAATAAGTGTTTGCCATTAAGTTTCTGCAAACAATAGCTGTTGGACCCATGCACACCTGAGGGGGTGTCACCATTGTGTGGATCGCCCGGCGGACACGGTGGAGCATACGGTGGAGGTCTATCCGGCGCCGTGTCCTCGTGGGGGCGATCGGTGGCGGTGACCTCTGGCGTCCGGCCCTGGTCCAGGCCATGGTACGGAGCTCGAGGGCATGGCAAGCCGTCACCTCCTTCTGCGAAGCAGTAATGCTCGCGAAGGAGGAAGCGAAGCGCGTGAGGCAGAGGCAATTTCGCGCCCTCACGCCCCTAGCCGCCGCAGGAGACGCCCTGGGCGTCGGGAATCGGTAGCCGATTTTCGGCTACCGTAGGCGCGGGCTTGTGGACGGAGAGCAATGGGTAGCTCGATAAGACCAGGCCCAGGTCGATGACGCGTTGTGTTCCACGCGCGCCTCAAAGAGATGTCAGCACAATTGACGGGGTCCGCTAGGGCCGATGCCTGCCGGGGTTGCGGGAAAGATCTTAAGGGAGACCGTGGCCCCTGGTAACGTACAGGCAACTAAAGGAACACGGGTGGGCTTTAGTCAATAAGAGCGGGTCTGCGCGGAGCGGGAGAAGTTATTTGATTATATTCAAACCAAAAAAAAAAAAAGATGTTATCTTTGGCAAGAACTGCTTAAGCCCCCTGATTTCTTCATCGAACCATCAGAGAGCCTCCCATCCGGGCACAAATTACCGTGGCCTACTTGGAGAACCTTAAATAGACTTCGTGCCCAAGTAGGTCGCAGCAAGGACAACCTCCACAAGTGGGGGTTCATGGACGGCTCTCTCCAGTGTGTATGCGGCGTCTCTCCACAGACAATGGCTCACCTCCTATCTTGCTCCGCATGCCCTGTCACCTCCACACGTGTGGACCTAATGGCAGCGTCAGCGAACAGTATTCGCGTTGCTAAGTTTTGGGCCAAATAATTTAAAAAACTAAAAACATATTTTTTTCGTGTTATTTTTGCCATCGACACGCTAAGAAGATACACTGTTGATTAGCAATTTCAGTTAAAATCCTTAGGATTGTGATGGAGTGTGTTTCGCAAAGGTGCTTGTTAGAAGGCTACAACAAGATTAAGGAAATTGCTCATTTGCACATTTACATTGAGCAAATGTCTGCTTTTCTTATAATGCTAACTCACTCTGCAGTGATTAGAAAGCAACTGGATGAATTACACTTTCCTTTTTTAGAACAACATGGAAGAAATGCTGTTTCTCGGGTGACGGTGAGTACATCTGCGCGGGATCAGCTCGGCAGCACGCACTCTATATCTGGGAGAAGTCCATCGGGAACCTTGTCAAGATCCTCCACGGGACTAAGGGAGAACTGCTACTGGATGTCGTGTGGCATCCCATCAGGCCGATCATTGCTAGTATAAGTGCAGGTAATTTATGTTCGGTCCATTCCACTGTATTTCATAATAGGTATTAAATGATGAAGTCCATGTTATCCACCAATACTGTCTTGCCATTCTTCTAAAATAGTGGTCATCAAAAAAAGAACATACCACTCTTATTTTTATCACCCTGGGCTGACCTGTCTTTAAAAAGGAAATAGTAGATAATTACCCGTGTTCCTAATGCTTTGAACTTTATGAGAATAATGTAAGGTTCAAATTAAACTGCCGGGGTTGCGGGAAAATCCTAAAGGGTTACCGTGGCCCCTGGCAACGTACAGGCAATTGAAGGAACACGGGTGGGTTTTAGTCAGTAACAGTCTGACACGCCCTCCCGCTCCGCCCAGACCGGGAGAAGTTATTTGATGATTACCCACCAATAAAAAAAAGGTTAAAATTGAAACAAATAAAATAATTAACCTTCGACGAATACTATTAGATACTTTACCGCTTTTCATTTCCTTCGCAGGCGTTGTCTCAATCTGGGCACAAAATCAAGTAGAGAACTGGTCAGCGTTTGCGCCTGACTTTAAAGAACTTGATGAGAATGTGGAATATGAAGAACGAGAGAGTGAGTTTGACGTGGAAGACGAAGATCGGTCAGTAGACCAGACCGGCGAGAGTCATAATGATGAGGAGGTGGAGGTACGTGCAGCCATAATCTTTAGTCATACACAGTGTAAAAAGACCCATCACATATCCATTATCTACGCATTCTGTACACCAAACTAAGTAACACCCCACATGATAATGATCATTGTCTAGAACTCATCCAGTAGATGAGATGATGCAAAATAGTTTGTTTTGTTCTACATAAAAAAAATAATAAGATGAATATTCTTCGTTTAGTATTTTCATTTATCTGAACTAAAAAACCGGCTAAGAGCGAAGTCGGACTCGCACAGGCTATATTTTTTGGGTTCCCAAAATAAGATAAAGTTAAAAAACATTGCAACGCATGCATTGCTAGTAATAATTAAAATACATATAATAATGTGGCCGCGTTGTCTTTTTTCCGGAAGGTGTATGAGTAAATATTAAAATTGCATAATTATTATTAAAAAAATCTCCATGTTTCGTCAAGTCGTGAAAACCGTGCGAAGCAAGCCCGGTCGCTTGATTTTATAATAAAAATAAAATATTTCTTTTTTCTCGTACAGTACGACACAACTTAGATGTAGCATCGGCCAAATTCATTAAAACGGTCACCATCCGAACTGAGTGCACCTTCAAAATCACCAATCTTGATTACTGCTTTTGGTAAAAATGATCTTTACGAAAAGCAATAACTTGTCAAGTCATATAGCCAAACACGTTCGTAAAATTGAAATGAATGAATGAAAATTCTGAAATTCATGCTACATCTAAGTTGTGTCGTACTGTAACATCACGAAAATGCACTGTATGTCATGGCAAAAACCTATTCGCCAGTCAGCAAAATGGTAGCAAGGCTGACTGTATATGGGGCATCTAGACGAAGCCGAGACTCGGAGAGTCACTTGTACTCCCAGCCATCGTGATATTATTTTTTTTGGAACCTTCTGGTTACAGAGAAATTGGAGGTTGAAGTTCTAAATTTTTACACTTTACATACTTTGAATACCCCGCCAAAACTCCTGTACAGTTGCATGCAACCAATAGCATAATAATTTGCGTGCGTTACATTGCGCGCTGCCGCAAACAGCAATTTCTCACACCAACAATAAACGTCGTTTTCCAGCTACATGAGGTAAGACATTATTTTCTACAAAGTCGAAAGTTTGTATGGGGATTTAATTTTTTGTTATAGCGGCAATATAAAAAAAAAAAATATAAATACACAATTTGTGAAATTTTCAAGTATCTACCTATTACGGTTCATGATATACAGCCAGCTGACAGACAGACGGACGGACAGCGGAGGCTTAGTAATAGGGTTCCGTTTGGCACCCTCTGGGTACGGATCTCTAAAAACCGTATGCTTTGAAGATTCAATGAAAAGAAGTTAAAATGAGATTTAATTTTTCACACAATCTCATGAGATTTCAGTTTTCACACAATCTCCTGTTGTTTTACCACTTTTCGAATAGAAAAACTAAATTATTTAGAGTTAGGCGTTCCATTTGAAACAGGTGGACGTGACGACGTGCGAGCCCGTGGCAGCTTTCTGCAGTTCCGACGAGGAAGGAGAGGACGAACACATGCTGTCCTTCCTGCCCATAGCACCGGAAATTGAAGACCCAGAGGTTTGTAACTTAGTATGGACCATGGTATAAGAAAACAAGGTATGTCATTCCGGGAGAGAACACTTTCCTACGTCACTATCCAGTTGCTACTTTATTGCAACAAAACACGAAACTATGGAAACATTTTCAATCACCTTCTGCAAAAAAATAAAAACAAAGCATTAAAATTGTGGTTTCGTTTGTCTAATCAAACGAAACAATTCAATTTAAAGATATAAATACGTAATCGTTACTTAATACCTTATTATTTTATCGTATTCGTTTATGTAGTTGGGGAGTTATTATTACACACTACTGGCAGCACAGAAACGGGCTGTCTAATTGACATTCCGCCATATTGTCGTGTATCGCTATTCTTGTTGAACCCATAGGTCGGTCTCGCTCAGTCCCAGTGAACACAGTGATTCCCAAACATTTTCTACATAAGGCTGAAAGAGTTAAATAGAAATATTGTGTGCAATCAACTGGAAAAGAAGCCTAAAAGAAAAGGTTGCGGGTAGTCCTAAGGGAAAACCGTGGCCCCCGGCAAAGCAAGGGAAGGAACACGGGTGGGTTTTAGTCAGTAAGAGTCTGACACGCCCTTCCCGCTCCGCCCAGAGCGGGAGAAGTCATTTGATGATTTCCAACCCAACAAAAAAATAAAAAAAAGGCGACGAGATTTACAACGTGTTTGAGTATTATTTTAGTAATCCCTAGAATCCACTACTAATATTATGAATGCTACAGTAGATTTGTCTGTATGATACCGTTGTTCACACAATGTTTTATTAGATTGAATTTGCCCAAAATAAAAAATTTGAGAACCTATGATAACCGTGATGACGTAGGTAAGTGTTGCCCACGTGACCACTGCGTCTCGGAGTGCCATACCTTGTTTTCTTATACCATGGTATGGACCTTTTTAGTAGAAATGTGTAAAGAAATTCTCACTATGACTTGTGTAAACTTTATAAGTATTTCCAACTTTATTGGTAAGAGAGTAGATGACCAATGTGGCCAAAATTACTATTGCATCTGTATACAACTACTACTACCTACTACTTATTAACCTGTATTGTCCCACTGCAGGGCAAAGGCCTCCCTCTCCCTTCTCCTCACAATTCTGTCTATTGCTAGTGTCGGCCAGTTCTTTTGGTAGGATTCAAGCTCGTCTCGTCATCGATGTCGTCGTGCGTTTAGTGGGACCCAATCGGTAGTTCTCTTAGCCCATTAGTCATCTGACATGCGGCAGACATGTCTGGCCCAGTCCTACTTAAGCTGCGCGACTTTCTGGGTAACGTCTGTGTTCTTGGTTTTGGCGCGCAGTGTTGTGTTCCTTATACGGTCCGAAATTCGAACCCCTAGTATACAGCGCTCCATGGTTCTCTGGCAAACCTCAAACTTGGACCTCTGTTGAAGTGTCAAGTCTGTATACAAATACCATTTTTTTACAAACCCTATGTCAGTAGTAGTTACTTAAATTGCTCAGAACTACGGTTCCTATAAAATAGATGGGCTAAGTAAAAACGCCCTTAGTTCGTTTTCAGTCATGTGTATTTTGATACGCATAGGGATTACTCTCGCCCCCGCCAGATTCTTTATGCTTAGTCAGATTATGCCTTTGGGATTTCAGAAGGTTGTTAACAACAGTCAAAATTAATTCGTTTTGCAGGATGGATGGGCAGCCACGCAAGAAACGGTAACACCGACAGAAACGCCAGAGAAAATGGAGCCAGCCGCCAAGAGGCCGAAGAGCAAAACTTTCGATATATCGCTCAAGATAGCGCCAGCTGGTGAGTTTAATTCAGGTTTCGTATTCATTTACTAGGTACAGTCAGCAACGACAGTCGATTGATATTGATTTCAAAGTTATAGGTAGTTATTCAAAAATATTTATTTTACATAACATCACGCCTATAATCTACGAAGGGTTAGGCAGAGGTGTACCTAAAGTACGCCTACATTCCGCCTATAGCCATCAACCGGGCATAAATCCAGTGTCCGGGCTGCTACTAAGAAATTCCTGATAGAAGAAACACAATAACACTTTACCCAACCTGAGAATCGAATCCAGAACCTTATGCTTAGCAGTTGCGCTTGCGAACACTAGGACCAACGAAGCAGTCGGTTATTTTTTTTTTCTATATACTAAAAGCAGCATTTATCTAATAATTTTGTGTCACTTTTGAACTTTCGTTGCTGACTGTGTACCAAAGATGAGGGATTTACAGCAATTTAAACTGATGATAGATAAGCTAACAGTTATTCATCAATACATTTCGAGACAAATAACTGCGAATAGAGACTTATCTCTTTGTTATTCTTTCCAGAACAACCGCTATCATTTGGAGGCAAAAACAAACAAGCAGCAGGAAGTAAAAAAGTCGCTGGGAGACCTCGTAAATAAAGTATTTTATATTAACTTGATTGTTTTTGTTTGTGTACCCACTGGTTTGAAGCTCGACATTTCATTTTACTTTGACGGTGCGTCTAAAAGGGGTGACAGACGGGCGAGCAAGTACACGGTCTTATGGCGGTGACTTACTCGCCCGTGTGTCACCCTAAATACGCGCTTTTAAAAACCGCCGAGTATGATCGCCGTCGATCCAACAGGTTTGAAATTTTGCTCGTAGCCCGCCTTGGTTCGTAGTTTTGTACGTCTGTCATTGCCGCGAGTCGCGAGCCAGCATTTTCTTTCGTCATTTGTGTAATTTTTGTATAGTTTGCTTCAGAAAAGTCGAAAACATTGCGATACAGAGTGAGAAATTTGCACGTGTGTCACTGACGCGCGACGGCGAGCCGCGCAAGCTGGCGAGTTTGAAAACCGCGGTCTTTAAGCACGCATGTCTATCACCCGTTTAAAGGTTTTGCGACGCTGAACTTACGGAGTTGATTTTAGAACGTTTTTGACAGCTGTCAACTTGACGTAACCCCGAGTACTGGAAAGGCGGCCTCCTGTCAGAAAAAGAAGGATCGTGACGGTGGATCGAAGCCGGCATTGATTAATTAATTACTGTCATTTACTGTGTAGTGGCGACTGAGATATTGGTGATCATAGTGACTACCCTTGCAGGGCAGAGTTGGTTGATGAGCGCTCGCGCCTCACGTACTCGGGGGAATGTCGTTTACAGTATTGTTCATTCCCTAATGTGATCAGAGATTAGATTATCTCCTCGCCCGCATACCCACGCATAGATGACAATAAGACCTCTTCTGATAAAGACGACGTATTACCTTTAACTTTATATTTATGTTTCACTCTGTCAATAATAACTTTTTTTACAAATTCATAATGAAGCATCTCTCAAAATTAGAATAACAAAAAGGGATTTTTTAATTGAAATAATACAAGTGATATGTAGGATAAAACATTTATTTTTTCAAAAAAAATGTCATCGATCTCTTTAACCTTTTGACCGCCACGTCAAAAAAGAAAAAGCGTGCCCTCAGCGCCAAGCAATGAATTCATCCTTTAATACCTACAAAATAGTAGTGAGTTCGAAATTATATCGATTAAGCACTAACTATTTATTTTTTAACCTATAGTATGTTTTTAATTAAAGGTCTATACCGGAAAAATATAATACAGGAGTTTTATTTCATCCCGCTTTGTCCTTTATGACAGAAATCATAATGATATGTGTCACTGTTTAGGCGTTGAATCCACAATTCAAAACAACAATCGATAAAACCAAGTCAATACCATCACAGCACTATGTTCAATCTCGACGTACTTTCATGTCACCATACGGTGACAGTGGCGTAGCTGGCACGGCTTTTTAAATTTTGCTCGCCTCTGCACTAGAGGTGCGCAACCAATATTTATTAATAATATCGAAATAATAATAGGTATTTTGTTTTAAAAGTTTCGTATTTTTCGTTAGTTTCGTTTCACTGATATTCTGTTTCATATTGTGGAAAAACTTTTGTAAATATGAGAAATTTGATTTCAATATTATTATTTGATAATGCAATAAATAAAATGAGACATGTATCATCGGTTTTTTGTAATCGTATTTTTTATCACAAAAGAATTTATAATAGGTATTTTGTTTTCGTATTTTTCGTTAGTTTCGTTTCGCGTGCGGAGCTTTTTTTTTTTTTGCGTGTAGATGTCTTCGTATGGAACACTTTTGCAAAATGAAACAGCTAGCAAACGCTTAGTTTTCGAGAAAAAAAATCCTAAAGTTTCAAAAATTCAATTAATTTATGTAATAAAATTGACGTTTTACTGCAGATAATGTACGAATTTCACTCCTAGGTCGTTCCGTTTTACGTTCAGACAAAGGTGGTTATTTTTTTTTAAACCACCCAGAAGTAGGAGCCCCGCTTCGCGGGGCTCCGTCGACAATGCTTTACAATTTTTTTTTGACCTTTAAAATATAAGGAAATATACCAAGACTTTAGTATTTTTTGGTTTGACCTTGACTTTTGGGGTGTTGAACTTGACCTTGAAGATGTCATTGACCTCATTATTGCTTGGAACCTAATTTAGACCCGCCACGTAAACTTCCCCACCCTTAATACTCCCACTATCCCACCAATCCCGAAAGAAACTTTTGGCGATTTTTTTCTCAGCACCTATGGTTTTGCTAGATTTGCGGTTTTCATAAATACACTAAAAAGGGTATAAATCTACCAAAAAAAAAACCTACTATAAAAAATCGCCGGTCCGTAAAGTACAGTGCTTCCATGTGGATAGAAAACTAAGACACCCTTCAAGCCCGACCGTAGCCATCGGGACACGCGCGTCACGGCGTAGCCCGATGGACACGGTGGGGCTGGAGCGATATTCCGTTTGGTTTGTGGGTTGTTTCTCTCTATGGATTGAGGCATATTATCACCGATTAGAAATAAAATTGTCAAAAAATCATTTTTTCTACGTCCCGACCAGGACGAAGAAGATTGGGATATTATGTCGCAATCAATTTTAGGAAGGCCATGGAAAAAAGGAAATCTCGGAGGAAGTCCAGTAAAGGAAAAATCCAGCCAAACAACAGCGGTGATGACAGGGACACGCGAAAACTGCGAAGCATGTACTCGCGTACATTTTAGAAAAATGAACTATCATTTTTCTAAAATATTGGAGTCAGGCTTAGACGACATAGAGCCCTGCATACTGCCAAATGTTTACGCTAAAATCATAACATTTTTCCAAGAAGCTAAGGGCAGTCATGTGAACAAAATAACATTTGACACTCAAACAAAATAATTTAGGACTTTTTTCTATACAGTATGTTTATAATAAATAATTGCCATGTATATAATTTCGTTTTATTTCCTAACGTAATAAGCATAAAATTAATAAACTTGCCTCAAAATCTTCGTCTTCCAGAACTTTCACACTGTCTTCCATGATAAAAGTGTCGACTCCTTGCAGTATATTTAACAAGCCTTCACTACTCATAGTATAGTCGTCCATTATTATTAATAATATTTACTAATAATTTATACGAACTACTCTATTCAAAAATGTTCCGCGTATGATGTCATGGGACTGTCAAGCATAGACGACTGTGGCGTTCCCGGCACAGACAATACAACAGTGTGATAGAGATGGGCATTACAGTCATTACAATTAATCGATAATCAACTAAAACTCGATTTTTATAAAGCGCATAGTTCAGTATTATAAAATTTTCTTGATTTCTCAAACGTAAAAGTTCAGTATGAAATGTTTTATTTATTTACTAGTGCAGAATTCAGAGTAAATTAAATATAACGTAGGTTGCCGTCGAGGTCGATATTCTTGTTATATTGAGTGCTACCTGCATCACTACGTGTCCTGGTATGGTGACTGTGGCGTCGAGGGCACTATGTTTTTCGAACTTTATGACTGATTTTCTTTTTTGTCTTCTTACGTTACTAAAAATGAAATCTAACGAAAGCAGTTCACTTCAAATAAATTAAGAAGAGTGAAGGTACATAATTAACAAGGGAAATAAACAAAACAATGCTGTTTTATGACATTTATTTACGTATAAAATTCTGTCACGCAGTCGCGACCGTGGCGTACTGGGCACATTTTCGTTTGTCGTCTATACACGACTGTGGCGGTCAAAAGGTTAATAAAATTCGTATTCAGAGTATACTGTAAGTACCTATCGGTCGTATATAAATAAATCTCACTTAAACATAACCAAAATAATAATACATTCGCCTATTCGAGACCAAAAAGACTCATAATATATAGTATTTACTTCCTATCGCTAAACTAAATCTCCTACGCTAACACATAATATCGTACAGGGCGAGCCGCGAGGCGCGGCGCATAAATATAATTATCTATCGCGCGTTATGTACAGCGAGTACACAGAGTACGAGCGACTCACGCGTCGATGTCGTCGTCCTCGTGCTGGCTCGAGAAGTAGCTCACGAGGCCGCCGAACACGGAGCCGGACACGGCGCCGGCCCCGCCGTCCGGCCGGGCCGCCGGCGCGCCCGCAGGCTGAGGGGCCGGCGACTCCGACTTCACCAGCCCCAACACCTCCTGCTTCACGATCCCGAGCGGCTCCAGCCGCGCCGGTGACGTCAGCCGCTCGGGCGCGCCCGCCTCGCGCGCGCTCAGCGGAAGCGGCCCGCCCGGCGGCAGCGGCCCGCCCGGCGGCAGCGGCCCGCCCGGCGGCAGCGACCCGCCCGGCGCCAGCGGCCCACCCGGCGGCAGCGGCCCGCCCGGCAACAGCGGCCCGCCCGGCGGCTGCGGCCCACCCGGCGGCGTGCGCGACGCGCCCGGGTAGGGCGGCGCGAACTGGCCTGGCCGCGCCAACGGGCGCAGGTGCACGGGCAAGTATGGAGGGCCGTGGCCAGGCGGCTCCAGCGAATGCGGCCGTTCCAGCGAGTGCGGCCGCTCCAGCGAGTGCGGCCGTTCCGATGACGCGGGGCTCCGCGGTCGCGGTTCGGGCGCGTAGGGGTGGTGTAACTGGGGAGGTGGCCGGGGGCCCGGCATAGCACCGCGCTCGGCGGGGCCGGGGGGCGGCGCGTAGGGCCCGTAGGGTCCGTACTGCGGCGCGTACGGCCCGAGCGGGAACCGCGGCCGCCGGTCCTTGTTCTCTGTGTGTTTGATCTTGGGATGCCTGGGCGGTTCGTCACGCGGCGGGGTGGGCTCGCGCGCGGGCGAGCCGGCGGGCGAGTGGTACTCGGGCTCAGTCTTTACCTCCGCCTTGATCCGCACGGGGGGCTCGTGCTCCGAAGGGGGCGTAGAGCGCGGGGGGGCCGACGGGGATGCGGAGGGTTCCCGGCCCTGCAAGGCTCCGGCGAGGGGCCCGGCCAGGCCGGGGGGCATGCCGCGATGCATGGCGAGCGGCCCGGGCAGGCCGGAGTTTGGCACGCCATGAGGGCTGGAAGCAGGAGGCATCGTGCCGGGCAGGCCGGGCGCGTGCGGTCGGTGCAGGCCGAGCGGCCCGTGCCCGAGGTGCGGCGGGGGGCCGTGCCCGGGGGGAGAGGGTCCGTGTCCTGGCGGGCCGTGTCCCGGGGGCATCGGGCCGTGCCCGGGTGGCGGACCGTGGCCGGGCGGAGCATGCCCGTGCGAACCGGGCGGCAAGCCGTGCGGGCCGGGCGGCATGCCGTGCGGCCCGTGCGGGCGCGGCGCGGGCGACGTGGCGGCGGCGTAGGGCGCGCGCGGCGGGTAGGCGCCGGGGTGCTGCTGGTGCGACGGGTGGGACTGGTGGGACTGGTGGGACTGGTGGCTCTGATGGGACTGGTGGCTCTGGTGAGTCTGGTGGGACTGGTGCGAGGGGTGCGAGGGGTGGGTGGGCGGCAGGGCGCGCATGTGCGGGTAGTACTGCTGGAACTGGCGCGCGGGGCCGAGCGCGGGGTGCAGGGGGTACATGGCCATGTTCTGTCGCGGCGCGTACTGGGCGCCGCCCGGGTACATCATCGGACCCCTGAAACGAACGCATCGTTACCATAACATAAAGACGTCAATAATTTAAGAAGAATACTCCACAGCTTAAAATTTTCTCCAATATTACGTTGATAGGCGACATACTACTGCCGCCAATCAACGTGAAACTTAAGAAAATAACACACACACAAAAATAAAATTTTGAATAATAATAGAAGTCGATCGTCTTGTTTGCTCCTCTCAACCACCATGAGAGTTCTCTGACGTCGCTTGAGGTAAGTAGTCGGCCACCGTGTTGAGGGATCTCGCGCACTAGACAGCTACGGCTCCGGCCAGTCGTGGCCGTCTAGTGGTGTCTATGGTGTGCGGCTAGTTGGCCGTTGCGACCAAGTGCGCGATTCGTGTTGGTTTCTTTAGTTTACCTGGTCGCTAGAACGCGAGATCCCTGAGATCTTGCTCGTAACCGTCACCGAAGGTGAGTATATTATGTTCCTTGAGAAAATCGAGGGACTGCTCAGATTGACTAATTGATTAATTATATCATAGATCATCAACAACATTCGTCAGTTATATTTAACTGAACACGTTATAATTTCACGGAATCAAAATTTTTCCGTAAAAAAATCAGGTGACTTAAATAGTATTTTTCAAATAAGTTTTTTTTATCACGATTATTTAAGTGCGAGACCTTATGTGAATTATTTAAAAAAAAAACGAAACAGTTAATTCAGACTGTTTTCGTCCATAAAAAAAATATGACCATGTCGCATTTTCTCAGCTGAAAATTATTTACTCGTACCTATCAATAAACATAGATACATAATATATCGACAGTCTAGTGTTATGTTATCCTCGAAACTACATATTCTTGGAACACTTGTTCTAGGACTTTTTGTATTATTTTTACATATTATTATAGCATATAAGCTTAGAGTTATGGGACATCAAAAGAAACACGTTGTATATATTAACGTATCAAAACTTAAGCAAAAATAACGTATCAATAAAAAATCACGTACTTGACTGAAATAGAATGATGTTTAATAGGTTTCATTAAATGCATTTAGTGATTTGTGATGCAAGTGGACCTAAATGACAAAACCTAGAGATAAATTATTCACCTGTATTGCTGGTTGATCATGTGCGGCATCCGAGTGATGATGCTGGGCTCCTCTGTGATCGGTTTGAACGGCTGCGGCGATCCAGCTACTGAAAGCGTACCTGGACATTATGACATGAGTTGTAAGTAAAACCAATTCTGTTAAAATCGGAAATACAACTGTCAAAAAACAATCATTTATACAATAACATCATCTGCCTAGCCTTAGCTTCCCCGAATATTGCGGTCGGCTTCCAGTCTAAGCAGCTGAATACTAGTATTTTACATGGAGCAACTCTCTATATGGTCTGAAGAAAGCCTTTAAAGCTCTGGACTGGAAAGGGCTAGGCATTAACATCAATTGCGAGTTCATCATTCACCTTCGGTTTGCCGACGATATTGCATGGCTGAGACTATGGAGGAACTTAGTACAATGCTCGATGCCCTCAGTAGAGATTCCGAAAGAGAGGGTCTTTAAATGAACATGGACAAGTCAAAGGTCATGTCAAATGCCCATGTAGCACCCACTCTCATGAAGATCGAAGACGCTTCACTTGGCAGTTGTGGACAAACTGCCCAGTTAGGTAGGTCCAACTTCGAGAAAGAGGTCAATCATCGAAACTGATCCAGCTGGGCAGCGTTCGAAAACGCAATATCTTCTTGTGCCACATACCGTATTGATTCATGACAAAGTCCAAGTCAAATCATTTATTTCAAATAGGCCCTTGAAGGCATTTTTGAACGTCAAAATTTACAAAATATAATATTGATTCTACCGCCCCTTCCAAAAGGTTGTTTTCGTATGGAGAAGAATGGGCTAGAAACTCCACCGTTACTCTTTTAAAATGTTTTACAATATTTTGTATAGGTACCTACATTATTAATATAATTATATGTGAAGACGATACACCTAGAATAAAATTACTGTATAAAGTAAAAAGATTTTAAAGTGGAGCAAACGACAGATAAATTAATTATGTGGTAGCTACATGGTGTTCACATATTCATAAACATTGTAAAAATAGACGAATCTAATAAAAAATTACAATTAATAAGTCAGTGTGTGAAGAAGTTATCACAGAATGTAAAATCAATGTCATATAATAAAAAATAAATACAATTAAGTAAGCAACCAGTTTGATTTTGTTTAGACTCTAAATTGTCCTATGGAGCAGGACCAGCATGTTTCCAAGCATTCTTCATAACTTGGATATAATCCTCTAATCTGTAATATGCTTGTTTACAAAGTGTACTTTTTACATGAGTTTTAAATTTTCTTTCATTTAATTGTAATATCACAAGGTATTTTGTTGTAACATTTAACACAGTACCCCATAAAAGATGTATGTAAGTACTTTAGATAATCTGAAAAATGGTTGATCTAGTTTATCATTATTTCTAGTATTAAAATTATGTCTATCACTTATTTTATTAAAAAGATGTAGATGTTTCCTTACATACATAATATTTTCATAAATGAATTGGCAAGGAACGGTCATAATATTAATCCTTTTAAATAGTTCCCTGAGAGATTCGCGACGACGGAGATCATAAATGGCTCTGACAGTTCTCTTTTGCAAAATAAAGATAGATTCAATGTCAGCAGCCCGACCCCACAGTAAAATGCCATACGACATAATGCTGTGGAAGTAGCTAAAATAGACCAAACGCGCAGTTTCTACATGTGTTAACTGTCTGATCTTTCTAACAGCATAAGCGGCCGAGCTTAGCCGCCCCGCAAGAGATGTTATATGAGGTGCCCATTGTAATTTCTCGTCTAGCGTGATTCCCAGGAAAACCGTTTGATTAATAAATTCCAGTTTTTCTCCATTCAATATGATGTCACATTCGCTACTTCTAACATTAGGTAATTTAAATCTAATGCATTTGGTTTAATTTTTATTCAGTACCAAATTATTTACCGTAAACCAATCTTGGACCTGAAGAATAGAGCTATTCACGTCGTCAAGATTTTGCGACCGTCGGTTGATTTTAAAGATCAATGATGGGTCATCTTCAAATAACACCATCTTCGGTTGATTTTGAAGTAATTGGGGTAAATCATTAATATAAACTAAAAAGAGGAATGGACCCAATATCGAACCTCGAGGAACGCCCATTGCCATTTCAGACCCTAATGAGTTTATGCCGTTTACTTGAACATATCGAACCTCGAGGAACGCCCATTGCCATTTCAGACCCTAATGAGTTTATGCCGTTTACTTGAACTTTAACCTCTATCTTTCAGGTAAGATTTTAGTAAATCAAGAGCGGTGTTCCTAATCCCATAATGCTCCAGTTTCAGCAGAAGTGTCTCATGGTCTACGCAATCGAACGCCTGCGAGAGGTCGCAAAAGATTCCAATGGCATCTTGTGCTTCTTCCCAGGCGTTAAAAATGTTCTTTATTAGGGTGACACCGGCGTCAGTGGTGTAACGCCCTTTGGTGAAACCGTACTGTTGTTCGTGAAATATGGAATTTTTATTAAAGTGACGTAACATTTGATTGAGCATCAACTTTTCAAACACCTTACTGAGAACAGGCAGGATTGACACAGGCCTATAATTGTTGGGTTCGTTACTATCACCGGATTTGAATAATGGGACTACTTTACTGTGTTTCATGAGATCCGGAAAGACTCCTTGGTCTACAGTAGTAGTATTAAATATGAAAGCTAAATAGGGCGCAATGGTCTCGATGATAGATCTACAGACTTTTACAGACATTCCCCATAGATCTTCTGTAGGTTTAATTTTAAGATCTTTAAAAAAAGCTTTCGTAACAGCCTGGGGGTTTGTATGCTGAAACTTAAAATCTAAAGGGCACGACTTTACATTCTTTCTAAGTAAGGCAGCAGAAAGCGCGGGTGAGGAATTTAAAGCTTCTGTCGTTTTAAGGGGAATATTAGCAAAAAAGTTTTCAAATTCTTGAGCTATTTCTACATCTGAGTTTATGGGGCCATGTGCAGTCTCTAAGTTAAATTTAGTATTACGCTGTTTTTTCCTACCTGTTTCATTATTTATTATTTGCCAGGTACTTAACCCTGACGAAAGTCTTTGACCAGTGCGTGTTGCTAGTGATGCCCAATGGCACTGAAACGTGTTCGCTCACAATGGGCCATATTAGTAGGCTAAGTCACCCGAAGGGCAATGGAGAGGGCTGCGCTTGGAGTAGAGTCCTTACGTAATCGAATAAAAAATGAAGAGATATGCAGGAGAACCAAGGTAACCGACATAGCCCATAAAATTATCTAACTGTGGCAGTGCACATTACTCGCAGAACAGAACGCCAATTCTCGTACATAAAACACGTTCAAATTCAAGTCGCAATCTGTCTAACTTGTCAAAAATGTTGGTAAATAGATTGTATTTTTGACAGATTGCGAATGAGATGCGAATGCGAACGTTCTTAAAAATTACGGGAATTGTCCCTCAGACGGTCGATGGAGCCGAAAGGTTCTGAAGTGGCGACCGCGTACCGGAAGACGTAGCATTGGAAGGTCTCCCATAAAGTGAAAGTGAACTGATCACCTAGTGAAGGCCGCAGGAATCCGCTGGATACGGGAAGCACAAAACTGGTCGAAGTGGCGGTGCTTTCAGCTGAAATGATCATAATGACTGCCTATTTGACCTCCACAACCCAGTTACTAGATAACACGATACCCCTTGGTAAAACTGCTTGTTAGACTTCTGGTTTCCGACTATATGTAACGACTGTCAAAGATCAACGAATGACAGAAGAAGGACCCAACGACTTATCGTGCTTCCCGAGACACGGAGGGGTCTCGATATGTAATGGGTGACCAGACCACACCCATCCACGAACCGAACGCGGCAAGTGTAGCTTAACTTGCGATCGATCCATGCGGCTGTTACTTAGCCACGAGCCCGTCTTTACTATTTATACGAATAACATTAAACCTAAAAAACTTTCATCCATACACATTTTTCGCGAGAGATCAGTCAGTGTCCATTAATTATAGCATACAAGAAGGTGGTGCAAGATTTTCTAAACACTCTCATTCAGTCCGACTCTACTCTAAATAAGAATGATCTAGTTGCATAAAATCTTCATGGGCATACTATTGTAATTCAACTATTACGTGAAGTAATAAAATCTATTGTAATTACTTCACGTAATAGTTTGTTAAAACAAAAGAATCGTCCGTACCTTCTCGAAGAGCAGCAACATGGTCTGGTCGTCCATGTTGCGCTCTCTCTTCAGCCGACAACACACCTCGCAACTCCGCACGCACCTGGAAGTTACACATTACAAGTTAAATACTTTTCTCTAAAATGCTTGGAAATTCGAGCACTATTTTGTCAACCTTCTTCGAGATAAATAGAAATTGCTGTACGGCTCAACTGGCCGGCAATGTTGTAATCTAAATGTTGAATGTTTACCTGCAACCTCGGCGTGGTAGGGAACCGTGGTTGTTCGTGGGCAAAGTCATTAGGCATGCGCGGCGGGGGCCCGAACCCGTGCGGGAGCCGCGGCGGGGCCCCGGGCGGGCCCCCGTGGCCCCCCGGCCCTCCGTATGACATGGGAGGCCCCACGGGGGGGAACTCCATCTTCTCCTTCTTTATTCTCTTAGTTTCTTGCATGGCGAGTCGCGCGAGACGTTTCTCTTCTCTCTCTTTAGCTTTTTGTTCTTTCATTTTTTCTTTTTCTTCTTTCTTTTGTAATCTTTCGACTTTTTTAGCTTCGCGCTCGGCTCGTTTCGCTTCCCGTTCTTGGCGTTTCTTTTCTCTTTCCACCTGTAAAGTGAAAGACGGTAACGTTTTATGGTTAACGTCCTAGGAATGTATTTTTGCAGTATGTGCAAAAAGTGGGTGACGTGTGTGACCCTGACCGGTGATTGTTTTGCAATGTTTGAAAACTTACTTGATTAGCTTTCGTTGGTGAGCCGTCCGTTCTGAGATCTGTATAAACATAAATTGAATCTTGTTGAGCTAATATACATGTACTACATTGATCCCAGCAGCGCTTAGGATCAAGTTGAATTAAGGATATTTTATTGTTTTTATTTGTGAAATTTAATTGATTAGACAAATGTGAGTAGAAATTGGTGGGGCGAGCTAAGGTGGATGAAACAAATAAACAATGGTCCACATTAGTTCTGGACCGATATATCTGAAACTCAGAAAGTCAATGGGGAGTTTGCGCATTGCGATGATAAAGTAACTAGTAAATGTGTAGTAAAGAGGTTTTCAATTGCTGCCTCTATCAACACTGTTTGATCTTGGATCTAAGTACTTCATATATTCTACTTATTCATTAATTTACTGACAATCAACGCACAGCTTAAACCGCTGGGTATAGAAGCATGAAATTTTAAAGTGTTCCTTATATAAAGAAAGAAAACGTTTATTTGGACACAGTTCGTGAAACACAAATAACGAAAGAAAGTACTAAGAATTTTTGAAAAATCAGCTGATATGTATTCTATACGATAGAAGATGATTCTTCAAAAAGTCTAATATATGCATAATATATGCCCGTATTTAACCCTATAGAATCGATGGGGTTAATTAGGGGATGAAAGTTTGTACTGAAGTTGGGCATTTTTGCCACGGGGCGCACGGCTTGTTTTTATTATGAACGCCAAAGTGGTCTGTCTTTCTTTCACGGAACCTTTTCCTTTTCTTTATAGGATCACACACACGGGAAAATGCAATTTTCCTATGGAACAGACCACGGAAGCGAAGCAAAAGCGAGTAGTTTAGACAAAATATAATAGTAGATTGTTTGCCAAGGGAGCAAACAACTATTTTTAAGGCGAGTGTTTCTTTGAATCCAAAGCGGAGCGAAGGATTCTAAAGTAGAATCCTGAGCGCAGCGAGGGATTCAAAGTACATCACTCGAGCTTAAAATAGTGTTGCTCCCGAGGTGAACACTCTACTTTTTATCACCCTCTATGAGAAAACCAACGTGTACAGTCCGACCCCCATCAGGAACGAATTTCCTACTCACGTATGATTTTAAACACAAAATAAACAAAATTGTGAAAAAAAATCGCAATCGCCATGTTGGATTCACATTTTGACCTCACTATCGGCTTCACCACCCTCTAAAACTATGAAAACGATACCCATGACGACAATTTTAAAATTTTTCGCATCCGCCATCTTGGATTTAAATTTTGACCTCACTATCGGCTTCACCACCCTCGAAAACTATGAAAACAAGGCCCATGACGAAAAATTTTTAAATTTTCGCATTCGCCATCTTGGATTTACATTTTGACCTCACTATCGGCTTTATCACCGTCGAAAACTATGAAAGATACGCTTGACGAAAAATTTAAAAAATTCCGCATGCGCCGATTTTAATTTTGATCAAATTCACACTTTCTCTCTCTCTTGCCAGCCTGTTACTTCATACAATGTTCGTGATCGATCTCTTTGGTGAATAGAACTTTTAGTAACAATATCCACATTCCAAATTCAAATCACTTTTAGTCCCCAGAGATTAAAAAGCTATTTTGGTCCCTGTTTACGAGGATTAAACTACGTCTTTTTTAATAGATGTGATAAAAAGTAACATACCTTTGATCTTAACTCCAATAAGTTTCGCGAGCGCGTCGTCACTGGCGGGAGCCTCGCTGGGCCCGCGCGAGCTGCCGGCGCGCCCTCCGCGCGGGCCTCTGCAATCAACACTGTTTCGTACATAAGTACAATAGTTATTATTACTATTTTTTATTATTATTGTTTTACATATCAGAGAAATAAGAAAAATTTCGTGACTAAAGTTTTGAGTATGAGTGTGGTGGTTTCACCGTTAATTATGATGTTTATAACAACAAACGCAGTAATCCCTGGAAGAACATTGAAAATGCTATAATTTGGTGTGAAATTTTCACTTGTTAAGGATAAAAAGGGGCCCGTTGGATAGAAAAATACTTACAAATGTAATTTCTGCTATATTATCCAAGGTTTTCGAAAACAAATGAATAATTTGAAAAGTACATTGGAAGGAGTATATCCAATAAAAATTTCAAGTCTCTAAGTTAAAGAATAACGAAGGGGCCCGCTGGATAGAAACCGAGATTAAATGCCATTTCTGTCTTAGCGGAGGAGGCACCTACATTGAAAATTTTCGTTCGATTAGATAAGTACATTCAATAAGCTAACAGTCTATATCGGTTTCGTTGCTGTGGCTCAGGGGGGCCAGCTAGATAGAAACATATTGTTCCGCCTACCCAAATGAATTGGGACCTCGTTTCACGGGTCACCCGATATATTTCAAGCCGACGCAGCATTCTACATTTTGTCGTCGTTTGTCTCGCCAAATAGTTATGGTGTTCCTTCGATGTCACATATTTCTGCTGCCACTTGTATGACTTCCACAAATTAATTAATTATTATATTTTTGCAGTCATATACATATAGGGTTGCCATACGTCCCGTATATACGGGACTGTCACCGTATTTGACCATCCCGTCCCGTATTTCGACAAAATTTTAAAATTTGCCATCACAATTTTAAAATGACATGCTCAGTACTATGATTATATGAAAAAAGAAAAAAATATATTGTAAAAGTAAAATCAACTTCAAAATTAGACTGGGCGAAAAAATAACTAACTAATTTGATGTTAATTTAAATTAAATATTATAAATATGTTACATTTCAAATAAAAACTTTGATTGTATAATGTAGATTTTTATTTTATTTATTTAATACTTTTGATACCCACTACGGTTTAGATCAGAGGATATCTGTTAGAAAACACATAGTTTGTCTTTCACATGTTCACATGCGTGCTATGTATGGTGTAGTTGAAAAGCCGCGTGTCGTCGTTGAATGTGTTATTAGTTTTGGACATCGGAAGAGAAAACGTCCCGTATTGGTTCCTAGAAGTTATGGCAACCCTATATACATATAAACTCACGCCTTCCTCCCATAAGGGTCCTTACATACTCTTTTTGCCTCATTTATGTTCATACATCTGGTCATACACGCACGCTGGTTGCGAGTACTACGCACCTGTCTTTTCAGAAGAACATCACCAATAAAGTCAGTATACGTCCCCCTAGGGCGTCCCCTCCCGGCGTGACCAAACCATCTCAGCATACCCTTTTCAATTTTTGTCACTACATCTTTTAACTCACACCGTTGTCTTATCACATCATTCCTCAGCCTATCATTCATAGTCAGACCACACATGCTTCACCAAGAACGCATTTCCACAGTATTTATTCTATTCGTTCTACTACTACATTTCCTCTTCGCCAGACTACATACTTTTGTAGCTACTTGCACCTTATTATCTTTCACTTTAGCCCATACTTCTTCTAGACTGTAATCATTCGTATCGTCAAATATTTTATCCGTCTTCACTTTTACTTCCCTCTTATATTCCTCTTTTACTTTCAATTCTTGCAGTCTTTCTACTTTTATTCTTTCTAGAGTCACAGGAACTCGAACTCGGTGACGCCAATGCATGAACAGACCATCCCCCCGACACATAACCAGATAATGATCTGTCCCTACGTTAACACCCCGATATGCTCTAGTATCTGTAACTTTACTCGTTAATATTCCATCCACAATCACAAGTCGATCATACTTCTACTGTCTTGCCTTTCCTCCGTATACCTGCGAACCTTTCTATGATAAAACATAGTGTTCATAACAGACAAATTCTTTTCTACACATATCTCTAGTAAATTCATCCCATTCTCATTCACTCTATAATCTCCAAATGCACCTAATACTTTTTCGTACCCATTTCTCTTCACACCAACCCATCCATTAAAGTTTCCAAGCATAACAATCTTCTCGTTTGACCTACATCCATTCACTTATAATGCCCCAAAATTTGTCCCTCTCCGGAGGTGAGCTTCCCATATCGGGTGCATAAACGCACAAAATAAAGATAGAGTTTAGGCCAACCTTGGTTCTTACCCATAGAACCCTGGGACCCACACAAACAATCTTTTACACATTTTATTAGCCGCTCGCAGAGGACCACCCCCACACCCCGACTGTCCCTATGTGTCTCTTGAACACCGGACCAAATAGCGGTCAGAGTCCCGTGTTTGGATATGTCCACTCACTTTCTTTTGGTCATATTCACACATAACACATCAATCCTTTTATTCTTCACCATCTCACACACTTCATCCATCTTATCTGTCCCTGCACATTCAGCCTAGCTAAGCGACATTCCGCCGCTAACTTTTCGCCCCGTGGAAACAACCGACGTGGTGTGTGGCGAGCATCACCCACCGCCGCCTCAGAGTTGATTATTAATATTAGAATTTAAACTCATTTAGTTCCCACGAAAAGCAGAGGGAAAAATCTGTCGACACTCTACAGAGCTCCGCTTGCAGAGGTAAGGCTTGTTAGTGCCTGGGGCGCCCGATCCCAGACAACAGGCACGCTCGCGATTAGGCCCTAGCCATGCAATTCTCGGCACGATACGACTAGGCTCCCCCCTAGCTATGCAGCTCTCGGCACGATACGACTAGGCTCCCCCCTAGCTATGCAGCTCTCAGCACGATACGACTAGGCTCCCCCCTAGCTATGCAGCTCTCGGCACGGTACGACTAGGCTCCCCCCTAGCTATGCAGCTCTCGGCACGGTACGACTAGGCTCCCCCCTAGCTAACCAGCTCTCGGCACGGTACGACTAGGCTCCCCCCTAGCTATGCAGCTCTCGGCACGGTACGACTAGGCTCCCCCCTAGCTATGCAGCTCTCGGCACGGTACGACTAGGCTCCCCCCTAGCTATGCAGCTCTCGGCACGGTACGTCTAGGCTCCCCCCTAGCTATGCAGCTCTCGGCACGGTACGACTAGGCTCCCCCCTAGCTATGCAGCTCTCGGCACGGTACGACTAGGCTCCCCCCTAGCTATGCAGCTCTCGGCACGGTACGTCTAGGCTCCCCCCTAGCTATGCAGCTCTCGGCACGGTACGACTAGGCTCCCCCTAGCCATGCAGCTCTGGGCCCGGCAACCTTATCGTGGGTGTGAAAAAGATTTGAAGAGCGTCCGTTACCTGCCCCCGCGCCCGCCGCGCCTGCCGCGCCCGCGCGCCGGCCGCGCCGCCGCTGCCGCGGCCTGCGCGTCTGTGCGAGGGCAAGGGGGCACGTGTTAGTACATTAACAATACAACAAACCCTTAAAATAAAAACATTTAGGTCCACTTGTACCACAAATCACATTTCAGACAATGTATTAGTGATTTGTGGCGCAAACGGTCTTTATACGAGTATGTCTAAAAAATCTTCAAATTAATGAGAAATACAACCAAACAATAACTTTAAATGACGCTGCCAACAAACATAATTATGATTTATAAAATGGTGAAATATCTAGTAATTTATTTATTAAAACTTTATGCACAAGTACAAAACAAATTAAATACCGTACAAAGGCGGACTTAATGCCTGAGGCATTTTCTACCAGTCAACCTTACTAATTGTTTTTTTTTTTTACTAACACCTCTAGCTCAGCCTGATAACTTCAACAGACTAACAAACATTTCTGGCTTTTTTAGAATATACCTCTAAATTAAACAACAACAGCCTCATAAATAAACACTCACTCAGATGCGCCTGTAACTCCTCAGTTTTAGCCTTCGTGACATCTTCAGGCAGTTTCTCAAGTGGTACCACAGCAGTCTTCTTAATTAGGTCACTGAGAGCCTTCCTCTTCTCCTCATTGGCCTGTTCCACTTCTTCCTCTTCTGGCTTCTTACGCTTCTTGCGTTCATCGTCGGAGTCCGTCGATGCGTCCGTGTCGATCTTGTACTCGTCTGAACTGTCCGGCATGTGTTTGCCGCTGGATTTGTGCATTTCCTGTTAAAATATGTTATTTAGGAATGTATGTCTCTGGTTGCGTATGGATGGATGAGAATTTTTTGTTGAATAGATATTTTGCGGCCGAAAACCGGTTACTGATGAAAATAAAATCAACTTCACCACTGGTAATTTTTATTGTGCAAACTACCTTCCGTGAATTGATGTTTCGACAGTTTAGTTGGTAAAACTAGTTGCAAATCGTCCTATAGATATTTGTCCAGTATTAATCTGTTTTAACAATTTGCACAGTAAAACTTGCCAGCTTGAAACACCATGCAAAAGGGAAAAAGGGCAAGAACCTCAACAGAGTTCTTCATAATTTACCAAACTTACATCCTCGGACTCAGTGTTAGGCATCTCAGTATAATTAATCTTCTTCTGTCGTGTCCTATGTTTAGGGGACCAGTCGTTTTGGCCTTCATCGCCGCTCAGGCCTCCGTAAGTAACCCGGGCACGTATAACATTGCCTTCAGCGTCGTATTGTGTGAGGCCGCTTCGCTTGCGACGTTTTTTGGACTTGTCGCGGCGTTTTTTGGATTTGTCGTGGCGTTTCATATTTGGAGGTCGATGTGATTTTGATTTTGAGGACCTGTAAGGACATTTTATAGATGTAGACGTCGCCTCGACTGAATGTGACATAATAATAAATCGAGTGAGCGAACATTCTCTGAATGTTGGTTAGCTAAGTTTACATCTAAATGTAGAATGAAACAGATTTGCGTCGACGAAATTATGCTAAAACCAATTAAATAGAGAGGATTATAATTCTACCAATTTTACCTATTGATTACAACTTACTGAGATTTGGAGGACCACTCCTTGGCGCCCGCAGATTCTTCCGAGCTGTCCTCTAAGTGGCCTTTCTTCTTTTTCTTTACTTCTGGCGACGATTCTGTCATTTTCGCGCGTTCACCTTTGTAAACAAAATGTTATATAGTGTATTACATACAAACACATTAAAACAAACATCTTTCTCATATGGATCGTACTACAACCCAGATCTTCTTGAAGGACATCGCTTATCATCATCTGCATAGCGTTTTTTTAACTATGCTGGGGTTGGCTTCCAGTCTAACCAGCTGCAGCTGAATACCAATATTTTACATGGAGCGACTGCTTATCTGACCTCCACAACCGTTACTGGGTAACACGATAAGATTGGTTGTCAGACTGTCGGGCTTTCTGACTACTCGTAACGACTGTCAAAAATCTATACAAGGTGGAGACGACAATACAACAATAAATTAAACGGCGTATCTCTAATGACGTTCCCATTCTGCATACAAAAATTCAATCGTTTTCAAAATATTCAATAGTTTTGTCATAGCTAGAAGAACGGCAAAATCCATAGTCGGCCCGGGTTATTCCTTTTATCCACCCCAAAAAATCCACCCTAAGGTGGATACTCGGTGGATGTCCGAGAATCCACCCGTGGCCTAGTTGGATAAACGAAATTTATAGAATTATTATTATTATTATTTTCGGTTCTTTATTTTTCTTCCCATTTAAGAGAGATTAAGAAACCTTACACACGGGTCGGGACCAAGTATGTAAGGCGAAGTTTAGATAGAAAAGGTGGATGATAATGTTGAAGAAGTCAGGAACTTCCGGGTGATGCGACAGGTGTTAAGAATGGTGGCTTTTTGGAGCATGTAAAGTGTGTGAGCTGGCATCTGTAGAGTGTTAAGGCTTTGTGTGAGAGATTTTGGTACTATTCCAGTAGATGAAAGGACAATGGGGACAATATGAACGGTTTGTGCTTTCCATTGGGTTTTAATTTCTATGGCGAGATCTTGATACTTACTGAGTTTTTCGGATATGGTGGTTTGAATATTATGTGAGTTAGGTATTGCTATATCTATTAGATAAACTGTTTTATTGGTTTTATCGTGAACGGTAATGTCTGGTCTATTGTAATGAATAGTTTTATCTGTTATTATTGTTCGGTCCCAGCAAATTTTCTGATCCTTACTTTCTAATATAATTTCTGGTTTATATTTATAATATGGTATCATTTCGTTAACGAGTTTATATTTATGTGCTAAATGTTGATGTATAATTGCAGCGACTTGATCATGACGGTGTTTATAATCGGTTTGTGCAAGTGATTTACAAGCTCCTGTTATATGTTGTATGGTTTCAGAAGCAGTGTTGCAATGTCTGCACAAGTCAGTCGGTTGATGTGGGTCCCTTATTATGTACTTTCTGTAATTACGAGTGGCTACTATTTGATCCTGTATGGCCAGCATAAAACCCTCGGTCTCGGGAAACAATTCACCTCGTTTGAGCCATTCGTTCGATTTAACTTTGTCGACGTGTGGCTGGCCCAGGTAGGCTCGGTGTCTTCCGTGTAGGGCTTTTGCAGACCATGCTGCAATTTTTTGTTGTGCACTTACAATGTGTTCATTTATTTGCGTATTCCTGTTTTGTAGGTTTAGTGGTGTAAGTTTTTTATCTGTTTCCGTTGCCTGTTTGTGTAGTGATGAATGTTCTGATTTGTTATGGAAGTATGCTCTGAGTGAAAGTATCTGTTTGTTGTGTAAATTTTGTATGTCTATTAATCCTCTTCCTCCTTCTTGGCGTGGCAGTGTAAGTCGTTGTATGCATGATTTTGGATGATGTTTTCTATGTTTTGTTAGGAGTGTATTGACAGTGCGCTGTAGTTTTTTTATATCAGTCTTTGACCATTGTATAATTCCGAAAGAGTATGTGAGAATTGGTATTGCAAATGTGTTGATGGCTTTAACTGTATTTCTAGAGTTAAGGTTACTTTTTAAGATAAGGTTTAGGCGGTGTGAGAATTTTTTTTGAAGTTCTTGTTTTGACATCTTTTGTTGTATCTGCCTGGACTGTTTAAAACCTAGATATTTATATATGTCGTCTACATATCTCGGGACCCTGGGGTCCCGGACCTTTGGAAGGCGTACGAGGGGCCAAAGCCAACTAGCAGAGGCCCGTTAGACGTATTTAATGAAATGAGGCACCAACCGGCGATTATCCCTGTATGCACTATGCAAGTGCACCCAAGGACAACCCCCGGTTGGTGTAGGACTATTGCAGGAAATGGAAACAAAATTATTATTTTTTTTTTTTTTTTTTTTTGTTTTTTTTTTTTTTTTATTTGGAATTTGGATTTAAATTTTTTAATTGTGATTTTTAATTCTAGTTTTTAATTTTTAATTTATGTGTTATTAGTTTAGTTTTTTATGGATCATGTGGTCTGCAATAAAGATTTTTATTTATTTATTTATAGGCTTAGAGTGAATACGCATACATCATCATCATCAGCCTATTAATGTTCCCACTGCTGGGACACAGGCCTCCTCTCTGTGAGAGGGAGTGGGCCGTAATCTACCACGCCGGCCCAGTGCGGGTTGGTAGATGTCACATGTCTTCGAATTTTTGGTTCTAAGACATGCCGGTTTCCTCACGATGTTTTCCTTCACCGTTTTGAGAGCAGTCGTGATGAAATTATTTACACAAAATAAAGCGCCTGCTTGGGTTCGAACCCACGACCTACAACTCGTAAGTCGGGGCCGTTACCACGGGGCCACCACTGCTCTTGTTATTATTACTTGTACTTATTAGATAGTTACAAAATACTCTTATATTAGTAGTGCCAGTATTTTCATTTATTGTTGTATTGTAGTCTCCACATTGTATATGACAGCGGGGACCTTCGGCCCATGCCTCCCGAGGCCCGGCGGCTCTCGCTAGACCCGCTATGTACTAGCCGGTCAGCTGTTCTACAGACCGACGTCGGCTAAAGCGCTGCACGGTGCAAATAACTTATGCATGAAAATATATTTACCTTTTTTATCCGACCTGCATGTCCGTCGAATAGGCAGCGAGTCTGAAGATCTGGAGTCGTTGGAGCTGCCTCGTTCATTTGATGAAGATATCTCCTCCGAAGACGACATACTTAAAGCACTGGAGAATTTATTATTTAGAATAGAATAGATATATAAATAGATGCACAACCAAGGTGGTAGCTTATCAAAGGTTTTATTTAAATTTCGATTTGGCTTGCAAATGAAAGTAATGAAAGTAAAAAGAAAGACATTTTCATGTTCGTCCATAAATGTAATGATGGACTATTTCAACATAATGTACTGTTACAAAGAATTTAAGCAAAAAAAAAACAGTTGTTACAGTTTGTAAGAAACATTCTACCTTTCATATTCCAGTAGTATCGTGGAATACCAAGAAATATTAAAAAACATGAATACAGTATTACAAATTAGATATCCTTTAAAATTATAATGTTTGTGCTGGCGAAATGTTTATAGGACATTCATCCTTTTTCAGGAATGGCCTGAAGAGATGAAACTAGTTTATATTTACCCGGTATCTTTGAAGTCCTCGTCAGTTTCGTCGTCGTCCTCCGAGGGTACCTCCAGCGAGTTCAGCTTCCTTGGCTTTCGGCGCTGTTTCTTCTTCCTCCTCTCAAAAGGTTTACCCTGGAAGGTTGAGAATTATTCATAAAGAAGAAAGAAGTAAGAAAGAAAAATAGTAAAATAGACTAGCCCTAAATAATTGTGATTTCCAATATACACGCGATTAGTTTCACACCCTTGCGTTCTAGTCTTGTATAGAATGGAAAGACGCAGCAATGTCTCCAAAATGGATTCTGCAAAATTTTTGTTCATGTACAACCCTTTGTTAAAGTAAAATATTAATAACCGACCTGCTCCATAGCCTCTCGTTCTGCCTTCATCTTCTCTTCCTCAGCTGCCTCGATGATGGTCGATATGTCCTTGCCGCGACCTTGATTGCCTGCACTTGTTGTGGCCTCTACATATTCCTCCTGTGGAAAAACATCATTGGATAAACACTTGAAAGTAACAAATAATAGGGAACAGGCGATTCGAGCTATGGAGTATTTTAGAACTCAAGTACACTTAAAATCCATCTTATATCGTGCCAGAGCGAGCATAATATAGCGATTGAAAACAAAAACCAAGCAGTCTGGAACTGCCGCTTGAAGTGAAAACTAAGTAACGCCATCTAACGAAAATGTCAGGAATTATGTGGCTTGCTGTCAGTACAAGAACGAAAGCTGTGGCTCCATTAAAAAAAATCCACATGAATAAAACAGAGTGCGCTGTCAACAAAAACTTGAACGTCTTACGAATTTTCGCTCAGGTCACGTGTCTTGACGCGAGTTTAATTTTTTTTACCCCTCTCAAATAAAGTGCACAAAGTCGCTAAGGAAGTTTTCACTTTAAAAAAAAATGTTTTAATTTATCTAGTCAGCAGTCGTTCAACAGTCTCTTGTAGTCCACTGCTGGACATAGGCCTCTTCGAGTGCAAGCCATTTAGTTCGATCCTAAGTCACTTTTATCTAGCTGCTACCAGCGAAGCTCGCCACTCTTATAGCGAAGGCTATAAGGGTGGCGGAAGATCAAAGAAACGATGATAGACTGTGTGAGAGACAATACGGCTAGAACCAACACCTCAAATAAATTGGGATAAGGGCAGGAGAACGAGGAGCTCGTGGCTAAGTAATAATAAGCCGCACGGGACGATCCATCAGGTTAAGCTACGCTTGTCGGGGTTGGTCAGTGGATGGGTGACCATCTTCACATACCGAGACTCCTCCGTGCCTCGGAAAGCACGTTAAGCCGTTGGTCCCGGCTGTCATTCGTGGATATTTGCCAGTCGTTACGGGTCGTCAGAAGCCCGAAAGTCTGACACCAGTCTTACCAAGGAGTATTTCCCAGTTACTGAGTTGTGGTCAGATAGGCAGTCGCTCCATGTAAAATACTGGTATTCAGCTACATCCGGTTAGACTGGAAGTCGACCCCAAGATAGTTGGGAAAAGGCTAGGAAGATTGATTGATTTGAAGGGCAGGAGAACGATGATTACCTTGATAGCAGAGCTGATCAGTCGGTCGTACTCTTGACTGCGATAGCTCACAGGAAGCTGCTTGCGAGCGCGCAGACGGTACACCGCGCCCTCTTCAGATGTTGAGGACCAATCGCTACTGCCACTCGCTTCTAAAATAACAACATACAACACGTCAAAGACTATTTATGAGATTTTTTCAAACACAACATAACAACAATATTTTAGAAAGAAAATCGCAGTTGACCTCTGAGGAGGTCGGACGGGCTTAACAGGCTTTCCCTCCAGATTTAAAGCCTCCAGCTGGGGGGAGGACAGTAAGATGGGACAGGCTGGATCAAACATATAGGATTATGATTATCTCGAGAAATTAAAGCTACAGGCTCAACATCGACACGGGCTGGCGCATCGTCGGGCAATAGTCAGGTGGGAAGAAAATGTATCAGTTTCGTAGGCAAGTTATGCTTAGACCATGTCAATGCCTAATAGTGATAGTATTCATTAAGTTTTTTAACGAAAATGAATCTTGGACTGGTGAGCAATCCTTGCACAGCTGGTGTAGAACCAAGTTATAACTCGTAACACAAGCGAATTTACTAATATTTAGCTACTATAGATCATGCAAAATACGAGTGCGCGTCATGTTATTCTTAAGTAGTTGTATAGGGCACAAATTGGAATGATTAACGCACGTTCGTGAAATGCAACATCTGTAAACAAATAGTATGCTGTACGAGACCCGCAATGATAAGACTATATTTTAATTAAAAATGGGTCATTCAATTCTTACCACTGGATTTATCATCTTCTCTATCTCGTTCTGTCTCCTTCTCATCTTCAGATTCCTTCTCGCTCTTGGGCTCAGGTTGTTCTTGTTTCTTCCGTTCTATTTCGGCTTCCACCGTTACCACCAACTCGTCATACTTCACTAGTTCAGCTTCTAGTGATGCAATTAACATGTCCTGGAAACAAATGTTCGATATTTACAATGATTAATCCCAAAACTGTTATAACTACAAAAAAAATTACACACTTTTAAAGGTCATAAAGATTATAGAAAAAAAATAGATCGCAACTTATGAAAGTAGTGATAAATGTACTAATTATGTATATTCCATAACGTGATTAACCAAAATATCGACGAAATATGCAGACAAGAATAGTTATACAATTACATCATGACAAAATTAACAAATTGTAGAACATTCGCGCCTGTTGTACTTCCGGCCACAAACAAAATATAACCAAAATAACTTTTTTTAATGTTTTCCAAAGCCTCTGAATGTATTTTCTCAAACATGCTTGGAAATTCGAACATTATTTTGACAACCTTTTTCGAGATAAATCGAAATTCCTGTACTGGTCAAAAAAACCTGCTGTTAATTTCATAGAAAAGTGAAAACCTACGCGGTTAAAATGTATGGAACAGCTGTTTCTTTTTTAAATAACCGACGAAAAATTTAAACGCAGGAGGGTTCAGAATCATGTACTGAATACATGGTAACAGGCTTCGCGTCGACGTCCCTGGCGCCGTGTATAAAGGTCGAAAGGAATTGATGTCTTTCACCCGAGTTAAACACTACTTTTCATTTCGAATACAAGGAAAGTAAAAAAAAAATATTTTTAAAATATTTATTGATATTAATAATATGAGTAGTACCTATTTAAAATTAACTGAGAAGTTAGAACAATTTGTCCCGCGAATTAGGTTTTTTTTTAATTCACACAGGCTGTTTATACACTCACAAGACCGCAGCCTTTTTTTTTTATTCTATTCAATATTTTTCTTAATTATGTAAAAATTTCGTAGCCGACTACCTAACCAAAAGTTCTATTTTTAACATTCATTCCCGCCCTAGAGAGGGAAGCAGCGGCTTCCACCCGCTACTCGGATCAAACAAACATTACTTTCCGAGCATGAGAAATGAAGAAGTACTATACAAGCCTTGGCCGCAACTAGGGATTGATGTACTCACGTATGTGTGCCTCGGCTTCGCCTCGGCTCATTTTTTCATGATCGTCCATTAATGCCCTAATTGCTGGTCGCGACAGTAATGTACTATACTTTGACTTATAATTGACTAATTTTTATTATACATTTCTATGACGAGTAGATGACACTATTTTATAGTATATTTATTATAATTTGATTGATTAAGTTTTAATTTAATATGTTATTAATTCCTTTGAATAATGGATTAATGGACTTTATAATTATTTGATGTTTATGTCCTACTAGTTAATAAAAATAACTAACCTGTTTATATTTTTGTGATTTGACATGACAAAGGACATCATTCAAATCGTACCCAAAAATTAAAGTGCCGGCCAGAAAAAAATAATGCTTTTTTCTTATGGAAAATAACGTCCTGAGCATTTTTTTATATTACAACGAAAGTCTACAATTAACCCCCTGGCTGCTATTTGAGTTTGAAAGTAGGTACCAAAAATTATGTTTTGCCAACAATATTTTGGACATTCGTTTAAAGACGCAAGCATTTATTGCCCATTGCAGAAATAGACATGAGAATTGAACGTTACGTATAGTAAGGTATGATAAGTACCTATTAAAAAAATTACGAGAAAAAAATTGAGGGAAATGTTTTTCTTTTACAATAGCAGGCAGACTCGAGGGTAAAACGCCACAGGCGGGCAGAGGTGTGGTGGTACTCTTCTTTGAAAAGGGCAACAATGCCCTGCTTAAGAATTATTGGCCCATCGCACTTCTGAACCATGTCTACAAGCTATTTTCAAGAGTCATCACGAACCGTCTCGCGCGTAGGTTTGACGACTTCCAGCCGCTGAGACAGAGAGACGTTATCTCTCCCAAACTGTTCACCGCTGGATTGAAGGTTTTCAAGGTTCTGGACAGGAAAGGCGTAGCAATCAACTTCAATGGCAACTACGTCACTTACCTTCGGTTTGCCGACGATATAGTAGTCATGATGGCTAGATAGTGTTAGCCATGACTACTATATCGGAGGACCAGTACAATGCTCGATGACCTCAGTAGAGTTTCCGAAAGAGAAAGTCTTAAAACGAACATAGATAAAACTAAGTTCATGTCAAATGGCCCTCATGAAGATCGGAGACTTTACAATTGAAGTTATAGTTCAGCAAGCCAATGATTTAGTGAAGACCGCAGGAATCCGCTGGATGCGAGAATCACAGAACCAGTCGAAGTGGCGATATTTGGGGGAGGCCTATGTCCAGCAGTGGAAATCTTCCAGCTGAAATTATGATGATGAAGATGAAATGATGATGATGAAGGTTGTTTCTCGTTTTAAACATTATTGTAATGCTCAAAATAAGATTTTTAATATTTTCTTTTTCAAACTTAAATAGCAGCGGAAGGGTTAATTGTATACTTTCATTGTAGTAGTAAAAAATGTTAAGGGTGTTATTTTCCATAAGAATACCATGTTTTTTTTTTCTGGCCGGCACTTTAGTTTTTGGGTACAAAATGTTCGACACTTGAATGATGTCCTTTTATGTAACATCTTGCATGGCATGTGTGTGTATACTTATGTTTTGGACAAATAAATGATCATATTTTATGGAAATCTATTGATACCCTTTAAATGCGTCTTTAAGCGCTAAGTTCCAAAATTAATATGACATGATTGTCGTTTTAATTTTGAAGATGAACAAACAGTGTAAAACTAGTTGTCGAATGGCACTCACATGGTTGCAAGGCGGACAGAACCAGTCGCCCTCCGGCACCGCGAACAGCAGCGGCTTGAGGCAGCCGGCGTGGTAGCCGGCGTCGCAGCGGTCGCACAGCAGGATCCACTGCGCCTGCGAGCCGCGCCCGCAGCGCTGGCAGGCCGCGTCGCCGCGACCTGAACATGCACGAGCAGCTTAAGTTCCATCTAAATTTGTCAATTTTCCTCCAAAATAACAAGATGCAATGGTAAGAGTGACAGCCTATAGACACCTGGATATCAGGGGCATCATATCACATATGTGCGTTGCCATATCAGAGACAGTTGAAATGAGTACGATTATGATATCCTTCAAAACCAACACTGTATGGCGGTAAAAATAGTTATGGTTCCCCAGATGTTTAAAAAAGGAATAAATCCTATGCCTTGTTTGTCTTGTCCTTTTCTTACATTAATAAACTTACCTTCTTGTAAAGTACGTGCCCTTTTGAGTGGCTCAACGGGCTCACCACTCTCCAAGTCAGACTCCGGAGAGAATTCGTGATCCGATTTGTTGAATACAACTGTTGAAACGAAAATAAAATATATTTTAACGTTATTTCATGTGTTCTAAGTGAAACGTTTTTGGATGAGTTCCATTGGTGTCATAACCATATCAATCATTTAGTAATGGCAAAATGTAGTCCAAGCTGTAGTGATTAGATGTTCATTACCCCTTAATATTTTTTGAATGCTTTGTTTTATTTTTACGCGTCAAATTAGACGCACATAAATAAATTTGTTTCCAATCTTTCTCTATGTGACAACAATCATCAGAAAATGATTGATTTGTGACTTTTAAAACTGTATACTTACGTTCAGGCTCCTCATGTTCATGCAACTCGAACAGAGGTTCATCCGAGTCGGAATCCGGCTCGGGACCGGTCGAGTGATCCGAGCGCCACTCTGACTTCCGTCGCCGACGCTCGCCATCCGAACTACTGGCGCCACTCGCGCGCCATTCCTTTTCGTCTTCTTCTTCTTCTTTGTTCTAATCAAACGGAAACAAGAAATGAGTTTAAGTGACCTAAAATAATTAGCGAAAAAAAACAATCCCGCTTCGGCTTGGACTTAAAAAGTTTGATAGTCGATAACGCAAGAAATGAAAAAACTAAATCACCACTTGAAGACCTTTATACAAGAGGGCATGGCAAGCCGTTACCTCCTTCTGCCAAGCAGTAATGCTCGCAAAGGAGAAGGCGGAGCGCGTGAGGGAGGGGCAAATTAGGCGCCCTCACGCCTCTAGGCGCCGCAGGAGACGCCCCGGGCGTCGGGGATCGGTAGCCGATTTCCGGCCACCGCGTACCGTAAGCGCGGGCTTGCGGACGGAAAGCAATGGGTAGCTCGCCGTCCGATAAGGACCAGGCCCGGGTTGACGGAGCGTTGTGTCAGCACAATTGACAGGGTCCGCTAGGGCCGATGGCTACCGGGGTTGCGGAAAAGTCCTAAGCCCCGTGGCCCCTGGCAACGTACAGGCAACTGAAGGAACACGGGTGGGTTTTAGTCAGTAAGAATCTGACACGCCCTTCAGCTCCGCCCAGAGCGTGAGAAGTCATTAGATGATTTCCCACCCAAAAAAAAAAGACCCTTATACAGAACCTTAATCAATACTCAAGCATTACTTAAAACTAGTTTAAAACCCTTCGTTTAAACTAGTTTTAAGTAATGCTTGAGTTTTTGTAAAACGAGCTTAAAGAGCTAATCACGTTATCAAGTTCTAGACGGATATAAGGCGCGTCTTTTAGTGGCCAAGATTCATCTCAATATTCTTGGATGAGCTATAAAATTCTGAAATTAGTCTGATGAAATAGCGTCTGTGGGTGTACTACATAACTTTCTGAACAACAGTGGCGTCCTAACCTTTTTCTTATGTATTTTCTTAAGTTCCCTCAGTGCCACTTCCTCCAAATGCCGTCTGTCAGCTTCTTCCTTGATCTTCATCTGCGCGATCCGCCGCGACTGCCGCACGGGCGCTACGTCGGAATCATCCGAGCCGGCGCCACCCTTGCCACTCTTATCCTTGCTTGATTTTCCCTTATCATTGCTAGTCTTCCCCTTTTCAGAGCTAGATTTTCCCTTATCTTTGACTTTGATCTTCTTTTTCACTAGTTTCTTCGTCGTTTTTTTGCCAGCTGAAAAAACGCGCTGCACATAAATATTTCGTCCTACTGTGTAATTGCAGATTTTGCTTGCAGAATACAAGAAATTATTACCTACATAAGATTTACGTAAATCTAGCTCGAGATTGCAGTAAACAACAAGGCTCTACAATGAAAGATGTTTGTTTAGTATTACCATACTATTTTATATTCACATCTATGCATTCCTTTCACACAATCTGGCTCTCTCACTCTCTCTCTAGTACAGCCATTAGTCATACACCCGCTCTGTACAATTATATTAATAACTGTGGAAATTATCAACAAATTATTTTGTGAAGTGTCAAAGATTCAAAGAATAATTAATAGTTGTCACACTAAGATACAGAAAAAAAAAAACATTACCTATACTATAGAGAGTCTCCTCCTCAGATTCGTCACTTGATTGTTTCTCTAGAAGCTTTGCTTCTACTTTTTTTCTGAAAAAACAATGTGGTTTCATAAATAATTTGCAACAATACCAGATGTATTTAAATACTGCAATTTAAAGATAACCTAGTCTTTTTTATCCTGCATGTATTATTGCGGCAGCTGGTTCGAAGGCCGTCAATACGCTCAGGATCGGTGTCAGAGTGGCGATAAAAAAATATTTTTATGAGGATCATTCATTGTAGAATACTGTAGGGGAACTCACATTTAACAGTAAAGAATATTTATACTTTGTTTGCCGACGAGTTCGTCAGCGTGAAATTTTTTGTTAAAACATAAAATATATTTTATGACACTTGGTAATACCGTAGCTTCTCAAAAAACTTGCAAATTTAACCTCTTTATATTATTATTAGTATAATCATAATTACCTGGTAGATGTGATGATTTTCTTAGGCTTAATTTTGAGGCGTTTACCACTTGTGATGGGTTCGTCATCTTCACTTTCGCTTTGAGATTCAGATTTATTCTTATCGCTCATTGTAGCATCTAATAGAGACCTTTTTAAAGATTTACACTCTTTCTTACCATTGTCATTTGTAGTTTCTTTGTCACTACTCTTATCTACACTGTTGTCAATCTTTTTAACTATCTTTTTTCTTTTAAATTTTCCCTTATGTGCTTTGATTTTCTTCCGTTGCGCTATAGGGTTGCTTTCAACGTTATTCAAATTGTCTTTCTTAGTTTCACTGCTTTCTACACTATCTCCTGTTTCATTGGAATGTGTGTTAACGTCACTTTCGGGAGTGGTTTCTAACCGGAGCTTCTTAGGAGGTAAGGGGTTTTCTACTTTTAGTTCTTTATCAGGACTCTTCTCTATCTCATTCTCTGTGTTGACAGTATCTTCTTGATCTACAGAAGATACACTACTCTTTCTCTTTTCTATTATACTTGTTTTACTATCGTGACAATTATCAGTCTCTGAGTTAACTACTTCTGTACTTTTGTTTAGTTTTAAATTCCTGGCTATGTTACTTTTCTTTTTAACTTTACCCCTCCCCTTTTTAGCATTATTCTTTTTAGGACTTTCACTATCTGTAGTACTCTTATCATTACCAGCTTCTCTTTTTAAATCGTTTTCAGTATTCTTCGTAGAATTCGAGCCATCAGATTGTTCTTGATCGCGCACGCAATGTTTTTTTGAGTCAATATTTAAAACTTCTGTGCTATCATTTGATTGATTTTTCAAAGATCTCTTGGTCACAGAAGGTAAACTACTTTTTAACTTAATATTTTTAACTAAATTATTTTTGTTGCTTGAATTTGACAGTTCACTGTGTTCACCATTTACACACTCTTCATTACCGTTTTCCTCGGCAGAGTTTTCTTCAGGACTGTGTGCTTGTTCAATGGTTTCTGGGTTACCTGTGTCATTGTCATAACCCCAACCTTCTCCATAAAAAAACATAACGGGTTCTGATATTTCTTCTCCAATGATATAGGAACTATCGCAGTCCACTCCATTTCCTTCGCCAGTCACAAGCATTACCGGTTCTTCTATTGCTTCGCCCACTTCTTCGTCTTTATTTTCTTTTTCACTTGAAGCTTCTCTGTTCTCTTCTGTTGATTCTTTTTCTTCTGATATAACATTTTCTTCTGGTATAACTTTTTCTTCTGGTGTTTCTTTTTCTTCCGAAATTACTTTTTCTTCTAGGGCTACTTTTTCTTCTGATGGTACTTTTACTTCTGACGCTACTTTTTCTTCTGATGTTTCTTTTTCTTCTGTTGTTACTTTTTCTTCTGTTGTTACTTTTTCTTCTATTGTAATTTTTTCTTCTATTAGGGCTGATTCTTTTTCTTCTGTTGTTATTTTTTCTTCTATTAGGGCTGATTCTTTTTCTTCTGTTGTACTTTTTTCTTCTAATAGGGCTGATTCTTTGTCTTCTATGGTTCGTTCTGGCGACTCTTCTTTTTTGGGACTTTCTGCATGTTCATTTGTACCCAGTTTTTCTTCTGTTTCAACTATTGCTGGTTTATCTAATGGCTTATCTGTTTCTTTGTCAGGCTCATTGCTTTCAGTAACATCTTCCGACTCTTTTTCTACTTCTACATCCTCTTTTTTCTCTTCTGCATTGTCAGTAGTAGACTTTTCTGCTGTAGGTTCCACTTTCTCAGATAGTGGATCTTCTTCTTCTTTTTGTTCTTCAGCTTCATGGTCTGATTCAGATTCTGGACTTAGGAACTCATCTTCGTTTTCTTCTTCACCTTCTGATTTGTTAGACTGTAAAAAGTTAGGGTGTTTGTAAGTGACTTGAGCAATAACAAGAAAAAATATTTGAATTAAATTTTCGAGGAGGTATAAAGTCTACAAGTCCAAGTAATTTTATTGATATTATATTTGACTAGCTTCTACCCGCGACTTCGTCCGCGTGGAATAGTTATTTTGGGATAACGTTAAAAAAAACCCCCGATTTTGAAACATTATTCATTAGTGCTGCGCTCCTATTGGTCTTAGCGCGATGATATATACATTATAGCCTTCCTCGATAAATGGGCTATCTAACACTGAAAGAATTTTTCAAATCGGACCTATTAGTTCCTGAGATTAGCGCGTTCAAGCAAACAAACAAACTCTTCAGATTTACATAATAAAAAAAATATATAAAAAAAAAAAGTATTATAAATAAAGATAGATAGCCACTGTTTCTATTCAAGAGTAAAAAAGCAGAATAATTAATAGCACATATTGCTGTAACATTGTAAAGACGACTTTCTCAATTTGCATACATTAATTATTAAGACCTTTCCTATCATGCGGATTTGCGTCCGCGAGCGGTTATGGCGGGTATGCGAGCCACCCGCATCCTATTTTACCATACATACTTTGCCTGTCATTGCCACACGCACGCGGGACACGGAGAGTTTACGGGTGCATCACACGCGATAAGCTCACGCATGCAGGTGAGGTACATATCAAGCTATACATTTCCAGTTTATGCTGATCTCGTATCGTACAATGCGAGCTCAGCTTATACTGGAAATGTATAGCTTGATGTGTAGCCGTGCGTACGTACTCGGACCCAAACTCGCGTGCAAAGAAAAAGGCCCTTACAATACTGTTCTCGCTGTGTTCTTTAACTCAACATGTAAAAGCTTCTTATTTTTTTAATAAAAGTTAAGTAATCCGATTCTACATTTAGCAAAGTACTTTCAAAATCGGTCTAGTAAATTAGCCTTAAAACATGCTAAAAAGACAGCACTAATGATTTATTCAAACTTCGACTTAATGTCTTAGGTAGTAGAGAAATAACATGGCAGGCATTTATAATATTACTGTGGATGGCATTGAAGCATGCCATATGTTATGGTGCTTGGTAGAAATCACCTTATTAGTTACCTCTAGCTGTGGTGGAACTTCCGCACTGCTAGAGTCTTCATTGACATTGGAATTAGTTGCAAACAGTGGACACACATCCTCTCCACTTTTAAGTTGTGTTATCACTTTCACCAGTTCTTCTCGGGTCCTGTATAGGAAAAAAATATTTATTGCATAAAATCCTGTTTTTTAAAGAAAGTAAAAACTAAATAAATCAAGCTGACACAAATGTCAAACATTTATTTTTATGGACATTTCTGGGCAATGAGTGACAACACATTTTATTCACGAATTCATATTGTTAAATTACTTTCAAAATGAAAATAAGAATAATGTATCTTTAATATTGCAACAATTCATTATATGTAAAACTAGCTTTTACCCGTGGCTTCGCTCGCCTGAATGTCGCAAAATATCCCACGGGAGCGTACTACCGGGATTACATACCTAATAACCGATGAAAAGGCCCTACCGATGCGCCCGCGTTGCCGTCAACGATAATTACTTTGTCAGGCTAAGAACTCACGGAGCGGTTTTCAGCCGCGCCAGCCGCGGCGGCGGGTGCTTAACAATGGCGCAAGCCGCGGTCATAAACCGCGTCGTGAAAAATATCTAAAATTCCATGTACGGCGGGCGCGGGTGAAAATCGCTCCGTGAGTTCTTAGTCTTACGTGTAATTTTGAATGTGTGATATCTTTAAACTATTCATTTAAGAGGCCTATTACAAAAATGCGCGTAGATGCATGATTTCCTCGTTGAAATGTAATACTATTCGTTGGTTAGTATAAATAACAATTACTTGGTAAAAGTAGTTCGTTTTCTCTTCTACAATAATAATAAAGCGATTTTTTTATTATTTATTTATTTATTTAGCAATAATCATTCTCCTGATGCATGTGTAGGCAAAAACTCATGAAGAGCTCATTTGAGAGCTCTAATTTGCGGACTTTGTTGAATAGAGTCTATTAAAACTATTTTTCTCATATTACAAATATCCTATACTTTAATAATAATAGAATACATTTTTGATATATGCCTTTTAAATAAAGAAAAAATTACTGGACCTATTTCAATTTTCTACTGAAGGTTTGGAAACAAGTCTGAATATCTCCGAATTTCTACATCATTTTGACGTAGTATTTAAATACTGAAATAATCTCCAACATTTGCTTAATAACTATAAAAAATATTAAAATTTTATTTGCTACTTTGATTTTTTTATGAATATAATAAAAGTACTATATATTTCACCGCGCCGCGCCGGCGATTTGCTCTCAGTATCACACGAACGCCTTAGCGCAGCGCCGAAATGTAAGAGGGCTCTTAATTAAATGATATGATGTCAAGGCATATTTTTATCTAAATTAAATTCCCAATTGAAATAACATATTTTATTGCATAAGGATTATTATAAATAATAATAATAACCCCACCGCCGTATCTCTACGCCCCACCGCCGTATCTCTACGTTGACGTCGTGGTGGGGCTTGCGCGCTCCAAACTCTAGGTCTGTGCCGGTAGAGTTTACTTTGCCGGAACAAGTAGAATAGAATGAGGAGCCAGACCAAGAGAGATACAGAAAACCGCAGGGCAGCATGTGGCGAGCTGTTGGGCAGTAGCGACCCACGGACCCTATCTCCCGGGAGAAATCTTGTTCCTCATCTCTGGCTTGCCTTTATTGGCCGGCTGGAGTGAACACTGACGAGGAACAGAGCTCCCACCTCATTCTTGCCTTAATTGGCCGGCTTGAGTGGAGATTCGCAAGAGCAAATGTGCTCGGAGGAAGGAAGTATTCCAGTAAGATGCTGGTAGGGATCTTGACCGTACTTCCGGGATTGTCCTGATAGCCGTGGAATACCGCTCCACTCCTCATAAGCACCTCAGGACATGTTGCCCCCTTGTCGCTACGACACTTTGTGCAAGCGACCGTTTTCGGGGGCCCATTATTGAGTGTGCAAGTCACCCCCTGCCATTTTATCCGTGTATATATAAAACATTGATCAGGCAGGGGCCATAGTCCTTCCATAGTTCCAGGTCACCAGCCAACTTCAGCCACCCAAACCCATAGTCCATTAAATTTGTTTCCATTTCCTGCAATAGTCCTACACCAACCGGGGGTTGTCCTTGGGTGCACTTGCATAGTGCATACAGGGATCATCGCCGGTTGGTGCCTCATTTCATTAAACACGTCTAACGGGCCTCTGCGAGTTGGCTTTGGCCCCTCGTACGCCTTCCAAAGGTCCGGGACTGGGGTCCCGAGATATGTAGACACATATAAATAAATAATAATAATAATTAGCCCATATTGTCCCACTGCAGGGCAAAGGCCTCCCTTTCCTATAATAGCTTCGGAAATAACAATGAAATTTTTATCATATTCTGTAAGATTACAAAAAAATAAAAAACGACTTCCAAAAAAAGCAACACAAAGTGAAAAATAACTTTAATTTCGGAAGTCGGTGGCAAAAAACGAAAAATCTAAAACTTCCGAAATTAAAGTTACTTTTTCACTTTGTAGGGCTTTTTTGGAAGTCGGTTTTTATTTTTTTGTAAAAAGATTCTATTTTTCACTTTTTAGTTATGGTACCTACCCCACACAAATTCAAATACCACTACCTGTCCGTCCGTTTGTGAAAACCGTTTGAAAATCCGTTCAGTAGTTTTTGAGTTTATCGCATTCAGGCAGACAGACATATGCAGCGGGGACTTTGTTTTATAATATATAAGGACAGGGCATTAGGAATTCAGTAATACATACATTTTAACCTTATTGCCATATAAATTAAAGTATCACTCAGTTATTTACCTAGCTACAAGCTGCCATGTCTCCTCATCCTGATCTTCTTTATACAAACAGAGATTGGCCTCATGATCCACTTGCAGCCAGTACACACAACCATTCTTGTCTCTGCCCACTGGATCTAATCTTAACTCCTTACATGATATTGCATTGACAGCATTCTTGAATTTTGGATGGCAAGTAAATTGGAACTCGAGTAACAGCTGTCCAGGAATAAAATAATTAATTTTTATTAGGAAAAAAATATTGCTCAAAAATTCAAGCAATGTTTGTAGACCAAAACAATTGACATAGAAACATGAAGTATCCAAAAAAATTTGGCTGCCAGCCATAATTTTTTAATAAATAAAATCACAAATACAAAGAGATAGAATACAGTGGTTTGAATATTTTTACTTAGCACATGAGGCATAAAAACATGCTAAATGTAATTTAAATAGGTAGATTAAAAGTCAACACATTGAGCTCATGACCATTACAAGTACCACACATTGACAGCAGCACATACTTAGGTGTATGAATCATTTGTGAAAGTGTTTGCAATCAATGAGATTAGATGCACATCATCTTAAGAAAAAACTGAGTAGGCGTAATTACCTTCAATACTTTCAATTTGACCGTAGTGCTAGCTTTCTTGTAAGAGAACCTCTCGATCTCCCAGGCTTCCTGATGGTGACCTTGTTGATGGCAGAACTTTATCATAAACCTCTCCCATCTGTTGCTCGCCACCGTTTTATGAGCACGGCGTAGAAGTCTCAAATGTAACTCCTTCAATGGATCCAACACTAACAACAAAAAACTTATAAGATGTTTGTTTATGATTTGAAATGACGAATCTACAAAGATAACTTACCTTCTTGTGTATTCTCTATTAACTCTTGTAATTTTGATATCGTAGGAACATCTAAGCCGTACAATTTGCCGAATGTTTTTAGAAACGAGTAAATAACAGCGAAATTAGGATCATTCGCACACGAAATTTCACCATCGGACGCCATCGTCGGAACTTAGCAAGCTTTTTCACTAAACATCACTAATGGTTCTAAATACAGATATACGGTTATTTCACTTATACCTAAAGGGAAGTTGTAAAACATGTACATGATTCACGAAAATATCTTCATTTTATGTGCACTCAAAGCTTCTTTTTTCTACTTTATATTAAAATAAAACTCGATGACAGCCATCGCTCCATAAACCATTAATTTCTTTTTTTTAAGTAAACAGAAATAATGACAGATAATATTCTGTCAAAGACAATAGAGTTGTAAAAAGAAATCGAAATATTAAGCTTATTATGCACTGTAAGATTTTCCCGCGGAGAGGCTCGCTTTAGCTGGCTTTACTCTTCGATGCATGGGTCAGAGAGGAGATGCCGGGAGTTCCAGACAGATTGCGAATGCGAACGTTCATAATAATTACGGGAATTGCCCCTCTGCAATATGCTTAGTTTGGTAAGATCATAGACATATAATCTCAATGGATAAGATAGACTAGATGGAAGAATGATATTCGACATTCTAGGTGAACTTGCTTTGCAAGTGCAACTGTCAAAATGGCGCTGTCAGTCTGTCACACAGTCACACCACCACTTTATAACTCAAAGTTACATGCTTTGTGGCTGCAGCCGCTGCAGCCACCCAGTATCTTTGGTAGTAAGCCACGAACGACACCGAAATGTGTGCAAATTGTGGTGCAAATTCAATAGTCCTGTACTTGTTCTTAGCTGCATGTCTGTGTACAATTTTATTATTATCTGTTTGCATAATTCCAGTGGAAATAATTTAATTTAATAATTAATGAGGCACCACCTCTTTAATTTAAATTATTTTACTTTATTATTAATTACATATCAAAATATTGAGATTTCCGTCAGGGATGTAGCTACCGCCATAACAACGATACGGGGATCCCGATGTGTGTTAGCTAAAATTCATAAAATAGTATCCAAAAACCCAAATTCTTATTGATATGAGAGGTCCATACATAATGCTTCACTTGTTCTTGCATTATCTTAGTCACATCTTATCTTATCATCCTAATCACAGTGAAAACTTATCTTATCCCGGTCCTAAATGCTCCAATTTTTTAACTCGCTTCGCTCGCTTTTCAATAGTCAGGATGCCTATTTTATTTATTTTTTATTATTTATTTATATTTAAAAAAAAACACTCCTTTTAAGCTTCGGGTAAAAAGGGCACCAATAAATATTTAATTTAATACACTACTAGATACGATACTGATGTCTGTGATATAACCAGATATAATTATGTTAATATTATACCCAAAAACCTTCCGACATAAATTCTCCGAAGGATCATCCATCACACAGTACCTTAGAGCATGCTCTAAGGTACTGTGTGATGGATGATTCCCATCTGTGGAAGCATCCACAACTTTTAGAAAAAGTTGACAAAATTATTAGAAAAACATTAACCTCAATCCTTAATGTGGCCCTGGACGACCGAGCGTGGCAACAAGCCACGCTTCCCATCCGCCTGGGTGGTCTTGGTGTCCGCAAAATTTCAAGTATAAGTTTACCGGCCTTCCTCTCCTCGGTCCACGGTACTGATAAATTAACCAGGAACATTTTATCTTCCTCACTGGGCGATTTTGAGGTACCGTGTCTGACCGATGCGTTGAACGCTTGGAAAATGGCTTGTCCCAATACGGATTTGCCTGACAACCCATCCTCCCAGAGACGGTGGGACGTGCCGCTCTGCAGTATTATACGGAATACCCTTGTAAACACGTCACCTAGTACTGTTGAGCGTGCCCGTCTGCTAGCTGTGGGAGAATGGGAGTCAGGCCTGTGGCTTCAGGCACTGCCGTCATCCACCATAGGTACCATGATGGATGACTCATCGTTTCGGCTCGCTACATGTCTCCGCTTGGGCGCACCTTGTGTTGCTCCGCATCGGTGTCACTGCGGCGAAGCTGTAGACAGTCTCGGGCATCATGGCCTGTCCTGTTACAGGAGCGCAGGTCGCATTGCACGGCACGCCAGCATCAACGATATTATTCGTCGAGCCCTTGTCACCGCCGGCGTACCAGCTGTACTAGAACCAAACGGCTTGGTACGTGACGATGGGAAGAGACCAGACGGTATGACATTGTTGCCTTGGAAGGTGGGTAGGCCTCTGGTGTGGGACGCAACCTGTGTCGACACCCTTGCGCCATCTCATGTTCCAAGCACGGCGGGCTGTGCTGGCGCGGCTGCTGCAGCTGCTGAGACCCTCAAGCGGCGCAAATACTGTAACCTTATAGGTAACTACAGTTTTGAGCCGTTTGGGGTCGAAACGCTCGGGTCATGGGGCCCGAGTGCGCGTGCCCTTTTTAAGGAAATTTCCCGCCGACTAGTCGACACTTCACGTGACCAGAGGGCTGGCTCGTTCTTTGGACAAAGAATTAGCATTGCCATTCAACGTGGCAATGCTGCCAGTCTTCTGGGCACGTTTCCGGATGACAGCGATGCGGACGAATACTTCGACGCCTAAGTATCCGTTTGTTTTATTTTAATTTTTTATTTATTTGTATAGTTAGGTAGCCTTAGTACGTAGTGTAAATAGTTAATTATGTTAAATATGATAAAGTTAATTAAAAAAAAAAAAAAAAAAAAAAAAAAAAAACACAGTTTACTATTTCGTAAAAGTCATGTCAACATCCCTACATCTGTCAAATAATTTCACACTCTCTACAACTCATTGATGTTTTTTAACCTGTGGTAACTAAACCCCATTGAGTGAAACGAGTGTTTGGTTTCGTTTACTTTGAGATTTGTGTGACTGCTTTGTTTCGTAGTCTTAAGTTAATTAACTTCTAGTATCAGCCAAGATGTCTTCAGTATGTTGTGGAACAAAAAAACAGAAACTAAACAACTCGTACAGTAACAATATAGATCGACCTTTGAATGGTTACCAAGAGTCTGTAGCTATTCCTGATATGTGTTACTTTTGTTTCGATGTTTTGTATTGTCAGCTGCACGGTATGGACCCTCCACAGACGCCAAACTTTACTAATGATGCCTAGTAAGTGGTTCACTCTCGTAAGTACAAGTACAGCATACCATTATATTAATGCCTCTCCTGGACATGCTTTGTTGAGCTACCTCCACATGTTTTGTTTCAAATGAGGTCAGTCTAATGAATTAAACCATTTATGGTTTTCGTTTGCAACCTTTCAGTAAGCATATACTTGCACATTTCCACTTTCACTCAATTTACATATTGTATGAATGTAAACATAAATGATTATGTTTGCTCATATAATAAGACACCCACACAAAGGCAATTTTGTTTTTTATTCGCGGTCAATACACCTCCACTCCCATCAACTTCCGAAAATGTGCATGCTAATACATTCTTTATGTAAAAGTGCATAAAGTTTATAATGGTGTACACAGTTTTCCTATTGTATTGCTGCTCTAACTACTATTACAGAATGGCTAATGTGCAATAAAGCTAGATTTTACCAAATGTTTGAAGATCTTTATTGTGTGATTCAGTTTTTCTAATTGCTTTAACATGATGTTGTAATTATATTTTATTTTTCACAGTCCTTTATTTGTGACCTGGAAGATTGGTAAGGAGCACCGTCTCCGAGGATGCATTGGGACATTTAATGCAATGCATTTACACTCAGGTACGAGTTCTAACAATGGGTATCACTGCAGATGTTTGTATTTGATTCATTAAATATTTTATCATGCAAGTGTGTGCTCAAAGAATAGCTGTGACACGGTCTGACCTTGTTCACTTATTAGTGGGCAAGTGCAATAACAATAATACATTATATAGCAATGCCTCATAATCATGTCTCAATACTGTGTTATATTATTTGAAGGAGATAACATTTCCATTTCAATACCTATATTGATAACTAGCTGCCCGCCCCGGCTTTGCATGGGTAGCACTAAGTACTCATCTACGGCACACCTAGTTATCCACCTACCCTGCGCTACCTACCCACCCTACCTACCCTATCTACCTACGTACCCTACCTACCCTATCTACCTACGTACCCTACCTACCTACCCTACCTATGTACCCTACCTCTACCTACCTATTTACCCTACCCTACCTAATTATCTACCCTACCTACCCACCCTACCTACCTACCCACCCTACCTACCTACCCACCCTGCCTACGTACCTACCCACCCTACCTACCTACCTACCTACATGTCGTGAATAATTCATGCAGGCCTAATACTTTATTTTATGTTAGGTTATTGCTCAGAATGGTCTTGATAAATCTACTTTACCGTGACTTTACCAGTGGATTTTCCAATACTGTCGTGAATTCATGCAAGCCTAGTACTTTTTGTTAGGATTCAAAGCATTTATACCGGGAAATCATAAGCAAAATTTGCAAAATTTTTAAAAACACGACCTGTTTACCTACCCTACCTATCTATATTGCACGACTCATAATGCGAAGCATTAGAGTGTGCTCTACGATCGAAAAATATTTTTTTAAATTATAGCCTATGTTACTTCCTGATAATTTAGCTTTCTATTGGTGAAAAAATGGTTGAAATCGGTCCAGTAGTTTCGGAGGTTAATCAGTACAAAAAAAACAAAAAATATCTTTCCTCTTTATAGTATTAGTATACCTATAGATGAAGACGCGCCCCACTTCTTCCTAAATGCTATTAGTTCTGTGAGTGATTAGGAAGAAGAGTGGGGCGCGTTTTAATGGATGGCACTATCTATATGAAGCTAAGGTTGATGTCGTTTACACGGATTACAGTAAGGCTTTTGATAGAATTGACCAGGCTTTTTAACAATGGTATCTATTACAGGAGATCTACTTCGTTGGTTTACTTCATACCTTGCAAACAGATCTCAAGCTGTCGTTATCAGTAACTACATGTCGAGCTGGGTTTCAGCTCTTAATGGTGTTCCTCAAGGTTCCTTGATATTTTTTTTTTTTTTTTTTGGGTTGGTAATCATCAAATGACTTCTCCCGCTCTGGGCGGAGCGGAAGGGCGTGTCAGACTTTTACTGACTAAAACCCACCCGTGTTCCTTCCCTTGCCTAGACGGGGGCCACGGTTTCCCCTTAGGACTATCGGTCCGTTACTTTTTATCATTTATGTGAGCGACATCGACTCGTGTTTCCACAATTCAAACTTACTTTGTTTTGCTGATGACATTTAGATATTTTCTGCAATATCATCTAATGGTGATATGGATGCTCTCCAATCTAACCTGGCGCGATTGGATAATTATTGCTTGATTAACAAACTAGATTTGAACCCTGTTAAATGTTCAGTAATCTGCTTTAGCAGAAAACGCGTTTTTCATGATTCTAAACTTTTATTTAACGTGCACATCGAGCAAATACTGGCTAAAGCTTCGAAGTCATTTGGTTTTGTTATGAGACTCGCAGGGTGTTTAAAAAAAGCCAAGACCCTTAAGATTCTTTATGGCTCCTTTGTCAGAAGTCATCTTGAATATGCGTCACAAATCTGGAACCCGTGTTATGGCAAGTACATTGATCGTATTGAGAATATTAAAAAAAGATTTATTCGTTTTCTATGTTTTCGGCAACGTATACCATACCATTCTGAGAATTACATAAATCTTTGCAAGAAATTTCATTTACAGCTACTCATAAATCGTCGTTGACTAGCAGATTGCACTTCCCTTTTAAAAATGATGTCTAACGAGATTGACTGTCCTGATCTCCTACATAAACTATGTTCCAATGTTCCTCAAAGATCAGTAAAATTTAATCCGCCCATCTCCATTCCTTTTTTCTCTTTTGACTACAGGCAAAACTCATTCATGGCGCGAGCGAGTAAGGACTTTAATATTCTTTGTAAAGAGTTCTCATTTGACTCATTTACCACCAAAACCTATTCTGCACGCGCTCAGCTGAACGCTGACTTTTTTTGAAGTGCATAGTGCTTATTGTACCTTATTTATATATATTATACCTGTATAATATATGATCCTAAGATTTCTACTACTTTTTCTGTTTTTATCCGTGAGAACCTCTAATGGGCTCTATGTTTCTTAAACAATTGTTATCCATTTGTTATAGCTGTTGGTTCTGTTATCCATAAATAAACTCAAATCATTATAAAGTAATTAAGAACTAAATATCATCTTTAAACTGGTATCTTCCACAACCCAGATATAAATAAATAAAAGCATCAAATTATCAAATATTTGATGAACTGTGAGAAGCTGAACTTGATTGAAATAACATTTCCTGGTCACACACAAACAATGACTTAAAACAAAGAAATTGTTGATTTTTCTGCATATTGTAGGAACTGTCGTGAGAACGTAAACCTCTCAAATGTTATTTTAATCAATTTCAGCTCAGCAAATTCAAGTTTATATAGAAATTAGAAACATACTTGAATAAACCTCTTGCTCCATGTATTTTATTTAAATAAAACACTCCAGTTTAGTTGTTTTGGGTTCTATAGTTTTTCTCACAGTCACAATGCCTTGTAAGTTGTCACAGAACCATTCATCATTGCTTTTTTACATGACTGAGAAAAATCTACAGAATCCAAAATAACTAAACTGAAGTGTTTTTTTTTTAAATAAAATACTTTAGTTTAGTTGTTTTGGATTCTGTAGATTTTTCTCACAGCCACAATGCCTTGTAAATTGTCACAGAACAGCTGATACTTTATTCATCATTTTTTTTTTTTACAATTATGAATGAAGTATCAGTTTCAAAGCAAGGCGCAAGGAGAAGGGTCTCAATTTGTCTGTAAATATGAGTTCAACCATCAGAAAAACTTATTGAGTTTGATAGCAATTAAAATTTTATTGTGTCTCATTCATTCGTGACAGTGGAAAAGGATATAAATATATAATTTTTATATTATTTCAAAATTTAAATCGTTTATTTTCATTATACCAGCCTGATCTTTCTACTGCTGCATTCTGTAAGCAATATTGAGAACAGACTAGTGAGTGGTCACTAGTCTGTTCTCAAGATTACTTGCAGAAGCTTTAATTTTCACTGAGGAGAAATATTCTTCAGATGTCCATTACTTATCAAATTCCTACAAAGTGATAGGCTGGCCAATTCTATGCGAAACCCACACAATAAAACGTTATCTTTCCCGCTGCCACCTCAGCCAACTGAAGTCCACTAGTCTCGCCATCTTTATAGTCCTGATTTTATCCCAATTTATGTGGGGTCGGCGCAGCTCATCTTCTCCCTCGAAACATCTCTGTTAGCCGTCATCTCAATAGTCACCTAGCCGTATCATCGTTTACACAATCCAATAATCGTTTCTTTAGTCTTCCCCCACTCCCCTACTCTTATACAAACAATAATCATGCAGTAGACAGCGATAGCACTAGGCTCGCCCTTTATTACATGGGAATTAAACATAACTTGCGAAATGTGGGTGTACTGTACTATAGTCCTCTCACTCTTCGGGGAATAGACCGTGGTCTATCCGTGTTCCTAATTTAATCCAAATCCGTTCAGGCGTTATTAGCCAGACAGATAGGATAGACGTAGACAGCGATCCTAAACTTTAAGAAACCCCTTTTCCCAGGTCTTCGCGAGTACGCGATAACAAGCGCACTGAAAGACTCTCGGTTCGCGCCAATAACTCGAGAGGAGGTGCCGCGGCTGACGGTGTCCGTCTCAATTCTCCAGCACTTTGAAGAAGCTGAGCATTACCTGGACTGGAAGCTGGGCAAGCATGGCATCCGCATCGAGTTCATCAGTGAACGAGGAACGAAGCGCACTGCTACTTATTTACCTCAAGTTGCTACTGAGCAAGGTGTGTATACAATCTTTGATCAAATAACCTGCTTTGCTTGGGTTTGAGAATCTTAAATCGTCTTAGGAAGTGTAGATATTAGTCAGACCAAAATCATAATTCTCCAGCAAAGTTTTTTGATGATTTTCCACCGTTCACAACATGTCAAATTACAGGCGCGAACGGTTAAAAACGCGGTCAAATGTTGTTACTTTGAATTTCTATATCAGATACAGGGAGGAGCCCTCTGCCCCAATAGACGAATAGAACGTTACAGGGTCATTATTCTATGCTATACCATACTGTTAAGGGACCCCGAAACGATCAATTGCAATTGTCAATTTTTACGTGATTGATACACATTGATGCGCAAATTGATCGTCTTATCGTCTACCAAACGCAATTGTTAATATTACTACAATAATAATTGATCGTTTCGGAGAACGTTTATACGGAGTATGACGACCGCCCAAGTATTGAGACCATACCACGTTCCTACTTACCCCTTTCAAGTCAAGGCATGAATTAAAATGGACAGGGTCTCCCATGCTACTCAGTGAATTGTCACATAGTTTTGCTGAAGTGTATATTTTCTGTTAAAAGCAGCCTGAAAGTTAGTAAGCTGCACTGCTGCTCGATGCAGCCAGTGTTTGAATTGTTTCTAACCGCATCACTGGTGATGCACTCCAGTTTACAGCACCTTGAACGAAATGTCCCATGTCTAGCAATGATATGAGATTACTGATCGTGATCGGTATGTATTAACTTAGGTGAATGTACCAATACACTATTTTTTTTTCCCATGCTGTGAGGAATTTCACACTTTGAAAATTATTGTTATTATAACTATCCTTTACTACAACATAAAAAAATAGGGTATAAGTACATAATTTAGAATCCCAGTTACTAACCCAATATTCTTACGAGAACATACGGTGATTTCAGGTTGGGACCAAATCCAAACAATAGACTCTCTACTGAGAAAGGGCGGGTACAAGGCCGCCATCACGGGCGAGCTCAGGCGCAGCATCAAGCTGACGCGCTACCAGTCCGAGGAGATCGCCGCCACGTACAACGAATACATCAGCCAGCATTGCTAGCAGACGGCACACGCGCCCACTCCCGAAGCCCCACTTCGTAACAGTCCAAGACTTGTGTATCACAATACACCAGACACACATTATAATAAGCAAATATATCGGGGTTGGAGTGGGCAGAGTGGTCACAAATATTGTGTTAGTAATAATGTAGGTTGTAAGTGTACGTCTAGTGTCCAGAATCAGTTTACGAGAAGGCAATGTGGAACAGACGCTGGCCCGAACGCGACAGACGTCGGAACTACAGTCACCCGTCAGAATTATGCTCAAAGTGAATTGACGAGCCAGCCCAGCGAACGATCCAGCTTGATTCAAATTTCAAATAATGTAACGTTAAGATACAATACTGCCAACGACATTCCTCAGAGGATAACATCAAAAGTGCCATCTTAATTGCAGTAACGCTTATGATTAATATTAATATCGACATCGCAGTATACTATCCAGCAATAGTGTTACTCTTTAATACTTTTGCAACAAAAAAGAAACTAATTGAGCTAATTAAAAAATTGAGAGTGTACTTTATCATTCCTAATCGGCAATACACTTTGATCAAAATTTTGGCTAGGGACAGTTCGTATTTATTCATTGTTATATGAATAAGTTACCGTGGGTCTATAATTATGTTAAAAAAATAACATTGGTTAGTGAATTATGTGTAATTTGACTCATGGTTGGCTAGTTAAGGATTGCCCATGCTTCCATACTTTACGAATCTTCTATTACTAATTGAATCTTAATATTTCATGATATGGTTACAATTTCATATTACCTTGGTTACAATTTACCTTGTAATAGTATTGTCTGTACAAGGCTAGTTTGTCGCATGACTTGTGTTCATTAACCTTATCCTACAATGCCCTACATTCAAACTACAAATGAATCATAATCATGTATTCAAAACGTCCTCTTTAGGACAGGTTTTAAAACCGAGGCTCTAATAGGCACTACTATTTTAGGTACTTCAACAGGATGAAATAAAATTTCTAATAATTTACATGTCTGACTGTGCATAATTACGCATGGTGATGATTGTCATTGTATAATTGTATCTGCAGTCAGACAAATATTCAGTCGGATTAAAAGTCTGACACTGGTCTTAATTTAGAAACATAGGTCAAAAGGCTCCTGGTGAAAACCCAAGACCACAAAATCCAAAAAATGCGAAATTGTAACACATATTCTTCGAAATGTAATCAGGATCTCAATGTAATATCTTTACAACAAAAATCTATGTTATTTTATTAATAAACGAAAGTACTTACATGTGTAATTGCGCTACGCTTGGGTGAACACTCCCCTTTATCTATCATGTAAGTAATATTATGTAGATCGAAACAGTATAAAGTTCTCGAAAAAAAATATCAAAATGTTTTAAATAAAATTCTAAAAAAAACACATAAAGAATTAAAGTGAACAAAAAAAGTTACTAAAGTAATTACTTTAAGAATTCATTTGTTGTAGAATGTAAGTGTCTTACTTATATTAATTTTAAAGAGAAATTGTTAAGTGGTTCAAAGTTGTTGAATCGGCGGTAAGTTTGTTATTGGGGCATAGGGAATGGGTAATTTCGTTATCTTGGTAATTCTTTGTGCCTCTAAGTACAGGAAGAACTCTTGTTAAAAGCCAAATGTGCTAATTATCGTTTTTGAACTTAACTGTGCGTTTGCATTGGCGAAACATTGTATCGAACATTGACAGAAAATAGAGATTTCAACATGTTTTTTCTAGTTAAAATGTTGCCAGTACTAACACACAGAGTTGTTCTTGTACTAAAACTTAAGACTTAATTGTTGACTTTTTCACTCTAGTTTTTGAATCTTGTTGTTGCATTTCATGAGCGCGTTTCATCATTGGAAATTAAAACTTATGTCAATAACACCACGACAAGTCATATAATTCGAGAGCAGTGGTAGCCCAGTGGTAACGGCCCGGCCCCGACTTACGAGTTGTAGGTCGTGGGTTCGAACCCAAGCAGGCGCTTTACTTTGTGTAAATAATTTCATCACCACTGCTCTCAAAACGGTGAAGGAAAACATCGTGAGGAAACCGGCATGTCTTAGAACCAAAAAATTCGAAGACCATGTGACATCTACCAACCCGCACTGGGCCCGCGTGGTAGATTACAGCCCACTCCCTCTCACGGAGAGGAGGCCATTGTGTCCCAGCAGTGGGAACATTAAATAGGCTGATGATGATGATGAAGTCATATAATTATGAGGCCCTCACTTGGTTTGCAACAACCATACCACTCGAAAGTTATTGTTAAATCGTTATCTAAATACTTTACTAAGCTAACGAAAGACCATCCAGTTTGTTGGAACTGTATCATGAATTATGTAAATATAAGCAAGTTGTTCATACTTCAAGATTTTATCGTTTGATTTGGAGAATCATGGCGGTATGTTGTGGCAGTAGTATGTCTTATGAGAGAGAGATGGAGAGAGTTGTATCGCTTGTCTGCTTACTCATAATTGTATTTTATGGATTCTACGAGGAGATGTGTGGTAATGATAAGATTCATCAAAATATAAATTATATTTGGGCATAACAGAATGAATTTTAATTGAAGGGAACTTCCAAGCTGCTTTTAATTTCAGTATTTTTAAACTTATAATGATTTATAAATACTGCATCTGGTTGAAACTGTTGACTGTTGTATTCCTTGCAGCTAGACTTGAAGCTGGTTTGTACAGGAGTTTAACTATCTATTTGAAGTGCGGTGCGTCACCGTCCTACTATTTCGACGCCCACTCACAAAGATGTAATCCAACGCTCATTTACGTACAGTCAGCAACGAAAACATGTATCACACTAATCTTACTTTTAGTTTCGCAAACTTTTTGCTGCCGACTGTACATTTTGGCCAAGCAATTTATATTTTGATATTTTTTATTGAATAGGCACATCTTCTCATCAAACCCATGCAGAAATAAATGAATTGTTATCCTCTATAGTGAACAGCTAGAAATTAGTAATAATACTGTAGCTCACTGAGTCGTGAATAATTTTTACGATTGTTGGTAAGGAACGGCACTAACATAATGACGAGCTAAGCACATACAGTGTAGCGTTTGACCTTTAAGTAGGTGCGTGTTTAACCTTTGGGACCTTTGCAGTTACACAATGTGGGATCGGTATAAATTGGTGCAAGCTGGTAAATCTTTGCGGGTATAACATCGTTACCTTTCTAGCATTACAAATGTTAAGTGTTGTTTCTTTGTCATGTTAAAAAACTATAAAGAAAACTTGGAAACATAATTTAGTCTTGTCTAAAAATTAATGTAATTTGAAAATCTTCCAACGCGGCTATTTCTTGTATGTGCTTAGATAAACAAACTAATACATTTATGTACTTGCAGCACTATGAGTGACTTTAAATATAGAAACAAGGTTTACTGGGGCAATTCCGACGGGATTATTTTACAAGATGACTAGAGGTCTACATTTCTGTTTGTTATGCAAAGTAGTTTCATATTTACTGCCAATAGTATGAGACTTTTGTTACTTATGAATATTTTAGATTCTTATAATATGTAGTTGGATTCGGTAAATAGAGCCTTTTGAATGATTGAGTTATATTTTTTTGGTGTATGACTCTTAAGGGAACTTACGAACCGTCTTGGGTTATTCCAAAATTATATAAAAGTTGATTTAATTGCACTTTGACCGAAGGTTTACAATATGTTGGGGTTATGGCGAATCAACAAAAATTGCGCGAAAACTACTCTTTTGACAAAATTTGACGCTTCGCACGTATTGTTGACACTAGCATCAGTAGCATCTCACCACAGAACATGTATACTTCTCACTGTGCATCTCACGACGACTGATGCGGCGAGGACAATCAAGATGGCGTAAACCATTAAGAAAATATCGCTACGAATAGTAGTTTTTTTTTCGGAATATATCCTTTTTAGGGCTCCGTAGTAAGCAAGGAACCCTTATAAGTAGTTTCGCCATGTTCGTCCATGAAACATGTTTTTCAACTACAAAGTTAAGTTTGTTCTTGCGATAGATTCATCCCTACTACGGAACCCTTCATTGTGCGTGGTCGGACACGCACATGGACGGTTTTTTCTGAATTACCCCAGTGCACTCTATATCAATATATTTTAAGCATATAACTAGCTAGAATAATAGTTTTATATTTTAAAACTAACTAAATTATGTTTTATAAGGCTTCTGGCTCCCTTCAGCACTACCATTTAATTCACTAACGTTTGCACGCCATCGGGGATAAAATACTCTTTATTTAACTGTTGTTTTTGAGTGAAATAAACTTCCGTTTGCTCTGTTTTACAGTGTAGTATTAATTTTTGTGTTCTTTGCATTTAAGTACTCAAGTTATGACTGATCGAGTGATGAACTGATGACGGTTAATGGGCAGGTGCAGACCTGTCGAAGCGCAATGCAGCACAGTTTTGCCTGCCAAACAAATATCAACATTGCACTACTTTATTGCCCTATCGGTCTGATGGAACTTAATTTATATTCAACTAAGGTTTATATTTATTTTCCAATGAAGACCGCGCTGCGTTGTGCTTCGCCAGGTCTGCGTCAGCCCTACGAACCATTTTTATAACTACGCGTGAATGGGTACTGCTCGAAAACTGAAAACCAACCGATTTGAAGATTTGTCCTTATAGCACGCTTGAAGTGTCAATTTAGCTGCTTTAGCACTTAACTAACAAGTCAAATTAATAGGGGTTTAGATATTCTGAAGCTAGCCAAAAGTCAGGTTATCAGCAACGTTGTCTGTAGACGCCACAATAAGTAGTTTTGCAAATGATCTAGCATTAAGGAACGGTTTTGTACGTACGGAACTTACGCCATTCGGAACAAAAGCTCTTTTGAATGTGAATAAGTGAGCGAAACGATGCTAACAAGCTATCTCACTTATTTACATAAATGGTAGGTAGTCCTAGTGTTTGTATGAAGCATATCTATAGTGAGGTTTCTACGGTTAGGGATATTTTTAATAAAGGTTTTGCATAGTTTATTTTAGTTATGTTCTGAATGGTTAAGTCGCAGAGAACAGTCTTGCATGTGTTCATACCTAGAAATTGTACTATATCTGGTAACAGTTGTGTGCATAGTTTGTTGTCCGTTTTTTGTATTTCTTAAATGATTAACTAATAAATAATATTAGATTACTTTGAAGATATTAATGATTTTTATTCATAAGTCCATAATAAGCTTGTGACTATTCATAAATCTGCAAAGTTAGAAATATAGGGTGATGTACAGACGCCAACACATCAACCTACTCCAATCTGTCAAATTTTCCCAATCAACATTGAACCTTATTCTTTAGTGATAAAGTTGAAAATGTATTAAAGAAATATGACAGATTGTAAATATTGAGGTGCTCTGTACTTTTAAAAAGTCAACAATTTAACAATAACATTTTAATTATAAAATTATCTATTTACAAAACGAATCTACATTTACATTACAAGCATTCAATGTTGTTTTTGTTTCTCAAGATTGTCTTCAATCTCCAAAATCTTTGCTCTTATAGTTAAATTGTTTGTCATTTCATAATATGTGAAGATGGACGAGGCTAGGACCTGGCCTATGAGCATAATTGTTAATGTGTTGTTGAAGGGCCTTGTCAGTTTCCTCACGAAATTGAATGTAACCATTGGGCCTTCTCTTAAATCTGGCACCCTGAAGGTGGCGTATCTGTGTGCAAACTGAAACAATGAAAACAGATTAAGTTTTATCAGTCTTTTAAGAATTCTTCAAAATATTTTTAATATAAGGAGTATGTAATGTAAGGATCATAGCAGGTGGCGTTCTGTACTTTCTGCCTACCCCCATAGGAAGGAGGCGTGAGTTTTTGTATGTAAGTATTTAATTTATTTTTAATCTGCTTGTGTAGTAATATGTAGATAGAATTTTTTGTTCTGGGACACATTTTTCATCAATAATGAACAAGAGAGTGGTTGATGCATAACACTGGCCACTTATAAAATACATAAAATGAGAATGAATACAACAGTTTTTTACACAAAAGATAATTATCATTTTTAAAGATTATTACAAAAAAATATTGGTGATTGATTAGATTATACACCTCTGCCTTATCCTTCATCACTACATATTATAAAACAAAGTCGCTTCCCGCTATCTGTCCCGATGTATGCTTAGATCTTTAAAACTACGCAACGAATCTTGATGCGGTTTTTTTTTATAGATAGAGTGATTCAAGCAAGAGGAAGGTTTTTATATGTATAATACATGCATAATATAGTAAGCTATAATTTATAAATTTCTCACGCGGGCGAAGCCGCTGGCGGCAGCTAGTTTATATAAAAATAACAAAAACACAATTTTCTTACCATCAATGCTGATGCAGGGGCCAACACCATAGGATAAGCGATCCCAAGAGTAGTCTGTATGGCTGCAGACCTGACCTCGTAACATAATGGACATGCCTGATTCTTCATCAGAAGTAAGTCTGTTGAAATTAACTGAAATTTAAATATGACACTTGAGTGTGTATTGTTATTGAAGCAGCAGAGTTTTTTAGGTGGTAGTATCAATGTCAGGTTATGATTTGCAAAACGTTTTGGGTATAAGTTCGTTTTTGAAGTGAAAACTTCTTTAGCGGCGTTGTGCACTTTTTTGGGATGGGTAAAAATGTTAAACTCGCGTCACGGGTTAGGCGTCAGGACACGTGACCTGATCGAAAATTCGTAAGATGGAGGGACAGTAGAATTTGTTGACAGCACACTGTTTTATTTTTTTGGAATTGTTTTAATGAAGCTACAGCTTTCGTTCTTGTACTGACAGCAAACCACATGAATTCTTGACATTTTCGTAAGATGGCGTTACTTAGTTTTTACTTCCATCGGCAGTCTTCAAAAACTGCATCGGCAGTCTCCAAAGACTGCCCTGCATGTTTTTTTTATTTTTATATTCTGATAATAACTTAATCTAGCCCAACATATTTTTTTTTAAGATTGATTGGGGAACAGTTCATCATTATCATAAAATTTAAAGATGATAATGATTACCCCAAGATATGCAGAGGCATGGAGTCTCAATTTGAACAAATTATAATTAGTCTTGAAAAATGATCATAGATGGCAGCATAGGTAACAATTATGAAATTAACAGTCACTAAAAAGCGATTTTGGCTGAAGTAAGATTAGTAAAAATCTAAACTTCCTTGTTTAATGCTGATTTATCTATTGTATTGTAACTCATAAATATCGTATTTTCAACAAAAAAAGATAAAACCTTTTTGTTTAGGGCTCTTTGCAATAGATGGCGTTTTACTCAATTTGTCATAACTGTACCACATTTACGCTGTAGCCAGTCAATAGCCCGACTTAGGGAGGTCAGGAGGAAAGAAATGACTCTTTGCATGGGATTGGGTATCTGTACGTAGTATTATATTATCTGTGGCAGAGGTCTCCCTAACTCCTTCACATTTTTTTCCCACGTCCCACTAAATCAATTGCCAAAAGACCTGTGCAGTAAATCCGTAACACATAAAATAACAATTCATCACAAAGTCTTTGATTTTAACAGTTCAGCCACGTTCATTGTGTTATGTAGGTTGTTGAGCAGACCAATACTTCGTTAAACCTATGAAGCAATGGATTAGGAATTTCCTTCAAAACCCTTTGGATTGTGATTGAAAGTGTGTTACGTAATTAGGGTGCTGAAGCCAATCAAAGAAGGAATCTTTATCAAGTAAACTAAGTTGTTTGTAACATTTCATACTCACATGTCTATGAAATAGAGCTGTTAGAACTCCAGGCATAATGGATATAGGAATGACTGATGCGAAGTATCCATATGGTCCTAGTTTAACCTTGTTCCGGAAATGCCGGTTCATCATAATACCGCAAAAGGCATTGATGCCTCCGAGGACTACTGGAGCATATTTCAGAGCCCAGCTGAAATTAATATTGTATGTTTATCATAATAATTATCAATTTTTTTTCTTTGGTTTTAAATCATAAAGAGGTTTAAGAAATCCAAGAGGTCCTTGATGAGAACAAAATAAACAGAGCTATTTTGATTAGTAGCTTGTGATAGGGTATGAGTGCGACAAGTATAGTTTGTACCTAACAGCTAAAAACTAAAATCAAGTGTTGTTGATTGGTGGTGGAAGTTTTGAGGAATATAAGCTGATGGGTGATTTAAATAGTAGCACATAACATTGCAGACAGTTTTTACGTTACAACTTATAACTTACGTGTCAGAAAGTGAATCCCAATCGGAAACAATATTCCAGACGTATTCGGTAGCTTCGAGTTCATCCATAGCCACAGCATCTTCGGGTATATCTTTAGATTTCATCAACGCCATGTTGAAGATCTGTTATATGTGATTGATATTCCAAAATAACAGATTTTGTTAGATTGTTACACATCAAAATAAATACTTTCTTGCTTTAAATAATCTGCTGGCTGTAACATACTGCTAACATAACCTTCAACCCACTTGTGTTTTTCTGTGGTGCACTACTGTCAAAACCAGCTGGGCGGGCACTAATCCATAGATAATACACTTAAACACTAATCTAATTGCCAATCACAAATTGTTATGGTCAGTAGATATATTTATAGTCGATTTTCAGGGTAGGTAATCAATTTCAATCCAATGAGGTTATACAATATTGTTTATCCTCATTGACTCAGGCGATGTTCACTGCTCAGGCGTGATCTCGTTACAGAAGGAGACGGATTTCATATTATTTTTGTTTTCAAGTTAAATCAGGGTTATTTCTATCCCTTTCGTATTCTAAATGTCAAAAGGCACAATCTCAAACCAAAATTATTGTGGATACATCACAGATATAGATAGACATAGATAACGCAAGTATCACGATCTGTATGAAAACCAAGCGTGCCATTTTTTGACTACCTACTATGACGTCACAAGCATTATTTAGTGATGGGAAAATAAAATCCGCCGCACGCGGCAGCGTCTTTGAATCGATTTTATTATCTTTGAATCGATACTGCTCGCTCACCCAGCCGGGTAAGTAATATATGGTATAATTACAAAATGACTAATATTTACAAGATATAACAACTGAACCTATAATTTTATTTGATATAATCATCAGTTAATATAATAAAAGATTGATATAATTTTAAAATAACTAATTTTTATAATCATAACATACATTTAATATAAAATCGTTTGATATACCACTCAAAAGACATAAAACATATTTAGTCTAATATGTAATTTCTATCACAGTCAGTATCCTGAGTAGATATACCTAACTGATTACCACCTGCCAAGATGGTCACTCGCTACGCTCGCTCGCCTTCACGCGTTAATGTTCACTGTTCTAACCTAACCTAACCCAAATGGTTCACCAACAAGAGAGGGGATCTGGCACTCGGCGGCCGCTGCCGCGGCACGCTCCCTACGGTCGCTCGCCTTCGCGCGTTAATGGTCACTGTTCTAACCTAACCTAACCCAAATGGTTCACCAACAAGAGAGGAGATCTGGCACTCGGCGGCCGCTGCCGCGGCACGCTCCCTACGGTCGCTCGCCTTCGCGCGTTAATGGTTACTGTTCTAACCTAACCTAACCCAAATGGTTCACCAACAAGAGAGGAGATCTGGCACTCGGCGGCCGCTGCCGCGGCACGCTCCCTACGGTCGCTCGCCTTCGCGCGTTAATGGTTACTGTTCTAACCTAACCAAACCCAAATGGTTCACCAACAAGAGAGCCATCTGGCACTCGGCGGCCGCTGCCGCGGTACGCTCCCTACGGTCGCTCGTCTTCACGCGTTAATGGTCACTGTTCTAACCTAACCTAACCCAAATGGTTCACCAACAAGAGAGAAGATCTGGCACTCGGCGGCCGCTGCAGCGCCACGCTCCCTACGGTCGCTCGCCTTCGCGCGTTAATGGTCACTGTTCTAACCTAACCTAACCCAAATGGTTCACCAACAAGAGAGGGGATCTGGCACTCGGCGGTCGCTGCCGCGGCACGCTCCCTACGGTCGCTCGCCTTCGCGCGTTAATGGTCACTATTCTAACCTAACCTAACCCAAATGATTCACCAACAAGAGAGGGGATCTGGCACTCGGCGGCCGCTGCCGCGGCACGCTCCCTACGGTCACTCGCCTTCGCGCGTTAATGGTCACTGTTCTAACCTAACCTAACCCAAATGGTTCACCAACAAGAGAGGGGATCTGGCACTCGGCGGCCGCTGCCGCGGCACGCTCCCTACGGTCGCTCGCCTTCGCGCGTTAATGGTCACTGTTCTAACCTAACCTAACCGAAATGATTCACCAACAATAGAGGGGATCGGGCTCACGCCTTAGCCTTCTAACCTAACATATCCGAGTCGGATTGCTTTGAATCGGGGTGTTAACCATAATGATGGTATCAATATATATTTTAACGATAGACCTAATGATTTTCGATTAAATAAACGTTATATCCAATAACGTTATACGAAATAAGTTTTAGAGTATATAAATGTTATATGTAAAGAAATTATATCAATAGTTGGTATATCTCACGTTTATTATATGTTGTGAACGTTATTGAAATGAAAATATACCAAATAACTTTATATGATATGAGACGCACCCCACCCAGCCAGCAGTACGCTAACTAAAGTCTTCGCATTCTGAGGTTGTGTGCTCGTGCGCGTTCCGTCGACGTTCACACGTCGTTTTTGGATACCTTTTCCAAAATTTCAAGTAAGTTTACCATTATAAATACGTGAATATTCGATTGAAATACCTTATATTCAATTTAGTTCTAATGTTTACAAAAGCAACGAGATTCTACCCTTTTTCATCTCAATTTTGAATAAAGATTGCCTTTTTATTATACCATTTCTCTATTTATTGAGTAATCGTGTACAGTAAAGAATTATTGAGAATCGCTTAAATAGATTAATTAATCGATTTTGTGACATAGTAATGATATAGACAGAAGAATGAGATAGACAGAGGAATGAGATATACAGAGGAATGAGATAGACAGAGGAATGAGATAAACAGAGGAAAATAAAAATTTCTGATCTGCTTAGTAGGCAGTAAGGGATTTATAATTTCTTTAAATTGTTAGTATTTCCCTACTTATTCCTTGTAATTGTTGTAGATTATCTTTCAGAAACAAAAAAAAAACCAGAGAAGAAATTTTAGAAGGTAAACGAAAACCCAGTAAAATACGATATAATAAAATTTAAATGGATGCAAAATTACTTGAGCTACAACAGCAAAAAGATAAAGAAAGTTGTGATCTTCAGTACATCAATAGTCGGATATGCTGCTTTTGTTAATATTCGTTACTTTTTCCCTTCAACAAAGCATGCTTCCTCAAAATGTATTTAACAAATATTATAATGCTATGCTTTGTTGGGAACCAATCTTTATTTCCCGTCGCCTCAATCCATTTTTCTTTTAAATTGGGTTCATGTGGGAAACTAAAAAAATCACTAAACGTTACGATAATTTATTAAAATTGTCTACATAATTACTACCTATAAAATACAAAATCATTCCTCTGTTTCCGAAATCGATTCTTGAGAATCGATTTGTGTTGCATACGATGAACAGCACTAATCGCTAAAATTGACAGAAAAATGATAAAAGCTCCTGTACTACGAAACCGATGCGATATACGATAGTATCACTTGCTTCGATATTCATCACTTGTTAAAACAAAACGTCGCATCAACCGCTTCAAGTAAAAGCCGCAATGTAATACGAATATTCAGTTTACGTTTGATGACCTATGTTTTTCTCAAATTTGGTATTACAGAGAGTATTAGATTAAAAATAATTGATTTTAATATTAAATACGCATAATATTAATCACAAAATGACTTATCGATGGAAGGAATCGTTTCCTTTATTTTTTCTCCTCACATTTGTAAAGTTTTTACAATGTATAACTGAGCAATTAACCATTTTAAATTATTTTACTGACGTCCGTCTAGCGTGGCACAACGATGCAGACTGAGCGCGAAAGTGGCAGCTTACGATTATTGTACGTAAGCTGGGCACGCGAAGTAGTTGCTCTTGCGTTATCTATGTCTATCTATATCTGTGGGATACATACACAATACACATAGCCCGGCGGCCTAGCTATATAGTGCTCTGTGGGCCTAGCCGTCGGCTTTGCCTGCGGCAGCGGCAATCGCAACAAAGCCGGCGGCCCAGGGGGGTGAAAGTCCCATACATGGCCAAAGCAATTTTTTTAGGGGCGCCATCTATTACCGGTGTTCCGAATTAAAGGCAAATAACTCTCATAAGGCGTACTAGATGTCTCTACAAAACGACTTAGTTATAATAGTTGTTGTAAAACTGCTATTTTATATTTCTAATTTATTTTCATTGCTTTAGTTTAATTTTAAAGACTTAAATTGCGGGTTAACATATTTTTTTGGTATACTGTTTTTTATTATTGATTATCGTACTCTGTGGTAAATGTGTAATATCTGTTCACCAAAGTCATTCATTAAATTCCTGCCACGAATCCACGATCTATCATAACGGTCATTTTCACTCGCGTTTGAATGACCGCGGGTAAATTAAAATTATAGAAACGATAGCTACATTTACAATACATAAAATCTGTGATTGTAGATATTATTTTATTCTGTTAATTTTTATGTTGTGCCATATGTTTATATCATTAGGTATGTTATGTAAATTGAAGATTGATTTAAATAATCTATGTTTAGTCAATATTTTCAACTATAATATGTAAAGATAATTACTTAATTATATGTGCCTTCCTATTAATATTTGCATGCCAAAATATGGCGAAATGTGTCATCGTTCAAGAATACTCGTATAACACCTTTATATAACCGCATTTAAAGCAAATAAATAACTTTGACTTTGACTTTGACTTTGAATCGATATTTGCGAAATCACAAATGTCAAAATTCAAAATTGAAGAAAATCAAAGAAAATGGCCGACATGGCCGATACGTTTTCCAATTTGCATGTGCGCTAAATTGTTGTTTTCGTGTTGTAATGCTGTTTTCTTTGCTGCAAATACGTTGAGTTGAGCTTCTGATCCTCTGTAAGGCTTGAAGAGACTCCATCAGATTCGTTAGTCCGCCCTTGGGTTGAGTTTATCCACGGGGCGAAGGCCGACTGAATTCGGTGTCCGTTTGCGCTATTTGGACGCTATTAGTTAAGTATTCAGTGTTTTTAATATGCCTTAGACGATGTGTATTTGGATGCGACACAACAGGTAAGATTTCTCGCCTACCCCCAAAACCCCTTTTCTGTAGGTACCTACTTATATCTCAAAATTGAGTCAGTGGGTTATCTTGTTATCCGAGAATGTATTGCTAATAAGAACATAATTATAGCAATACATAAATACGGCAAAAGTCCCAACTAGAGTAAAGTTACATGCTCTGTGCTAGAGAGCACTGTATAGTACGGTCCCAGGGGGCCCGCTCGGATCGTACTATACAGTGCCCGCTAGGGGATCAACACTGAAATCGCAAAACAACCTGTGCCCTGCATTTTGACGAGATATGCGAATATAAATTTAGGGAACAGCTGATTTTTTTTTCGCGATTGCACCTTTGGTCTCGTAGTAAAAGTTGTATGATGTACAACAAGAGATTCCGTGTATGAATAGATATACCTTATATACTTAATTGATTGTACACCAGAACATACATAGCAAAAAAAAATACAAAATACTTGGTACTAAGTTATTTAACACTAAATTATTTTCAGGTGTCAATCCACAAGTTTCCCCACTCTAGAATCTTCCAAGAGCGCTTCCGGATATGGGTTGAGTTAGCTGGTGCCTCAGTTAGTGGACTGACTGATGCTCAGAACTTTAAAAATAAAAAAATCTGTGACAGGCATTTTGCAGTAAAAGACAAGAATCGCAATAGTCGGTTGAATGCCCTAGCAATTCCTCACTTGCATATATCAAGTAAGTACCTTATGTAAATGATTGATGCATAATGCATTATTAGGAATATCTATTTTCTAAACTTGATCACATTCTTCTATTATTCTGTACTAGCAACAACCAGCTCTCAAATAAATAATATAGGCAGGAATGTATCAGGAAAAAATATTGTTTTAGATTATAATACCTATTTCATGTTACTATTTCCAGCGGCATTGACACCAGTTGGATTGAACGGAAGTGTGAACCTGCTATCATGTACATCGGTTCAACTTTCAGGTAAATAAGAAAATTCAATTTTTAACTTTTGTTTAGAAAGATCAAATCATCTTGCCTTTTATTATTGCATGGCACTGTAATTGAGATTGGGTTATTGAGTTGTTTTTGTTGGAATTGACTTCTTTGATGAGGAGCTTGTGGCTAAGTAATAACAAGCCGCACGGGTCGATCCATCAGGTTAAGCTACGCTTGCCGGGGTTGGTCAGTGGATGGGTGACCATCTTTACATACCGAGACTCCTCCGTGCCTCGGTAAGCACGTTAAGCCGTTGGTCCCGGCTGTCATTTGTGGATCTTTGACAGTCGTTACGAGTCATCAGAAGCCCGAAAGTCTGACACCAGTCTTACCAAGGGGTATTGTATTACCCAGTAACTGGGTTGTGGAGGTCAGATAGGCAGTTGCTCCGTGTAAAATACTGGTATTCAGCAGCATCCGGTAAGACTGGAAGCCGACCCCAAGATAGTTCTGTTGGGAAAAGGCTAGGAAGATTTTGACTTCTTTGATGATTTTCACGTGGAAAGAAATTCAAACAATATTAATGTTTTTTTTTCTATTTTACTTTGTAGCCTGGTAAGAATAATTTTATTATTATTGCAAAATCATTTAGAAACAAAAAAAAAAATAATTATAACTTTTCAGGAGCAACTACTCCTTCGTCCCGGAAGGAATTTTATGTTTGCGACGATTCTGTGCCTACAACCTCTAAAGCATCACTTGTCTCAAGCAAGTAGTTTTTGGTAGTAGACAGACACCTAGACATACTTAGTTGGTGCTGCCTCACTGAATGATGTTTTTAAATCAATTTTTACACCTATTTCATATTATTATTTCCAGTGCCGCACCTAAAGCAAGCTGTTGCATCTAAAGCAAGTCTCAACCGCTGTGCTCAACCCACAATCAGAATTCCCGAGTACATCAGTTCAAATTTCAGGTAAATAAGTATTTTGTTCTATTTTAATTTGCACCCTAGATAAAATATTTTTTAATGCACTGTCATATAGAAATATTTTTGAAAATCTATATTTATATAAATATGATTTTTGGTATTAGACAGACACCTAGACCTACTTAGTTGGTGCTGTCTCACTGAATGATATTTTTAAATCAATTTTTACACCAATTTCATATTATTATTTCCAGTGCCGCACCCGCCTGTTGCATCTAAAGCTAGTCTCGACCCACAATCAGATTTCCCGAGTACATCAGTTAAAATTGCAGGTAAATAAGTATTTTGTTCTATTTTACTTTGCCGCCTAAATAATAAAGCAGTAATTATAATATTTTTTTAAATGCAATTTTAAATCGTTTCAGGAGCAACTACTCCTTCGACCCAGAATAAATTTTATGTTTGCGACGATCCTGGCCATACAACCTCTAAACTAAAGCAACATCACTTATCTCACGTAAGTAGTTTTTGGTATTAGAAGTTAACACAACATCACGTCATGGTTTATTAAAGGAAGTAAATATAGCAATCAAAAAGAAAATACTCAGAATTTTTTCAAAGGAAAAAAAATATTTCTTAGTTTAAATTTCGTTTGGATGTTGGCTTTAGGCCGCGTTGCCATATTTGAGATCCTCACAACTCATAACAAGTATTTTCATTTGATATGTCAAACATACAGTTCGTAAAACTTTTTTTTAATATTTGCTAGTTGCCGCCCAAATGTGACCCCCATATTCGAAATTCGTTTATTTACGTTACACGTCTGTGTTTGGGTCACAGAAATTCATGTGTACCAAATTTCAACTAAATTGGTCCAGTAGATTTGGAGCAAATTGGCTGTGACAGACAGACACACGAGTGACATACTGAACCTTAAAAAGGAATCAACTTAGCGGAAAAAGCTTTTGCATATTATTTATAACTTGCTTTTGTCCGCAACCTGGTCCATGTAGGTTGATTTCGATCCCCAGGGGAAGTGATGGTATCAAGAGTATGGGTACTCTACATAATAATGATACAAATAAATCATCTCATCATCATCTGACATTGCAAACCTACCCTTAAGGTCACAGTACACTATATTAACTTGGTTAGTATAGTGTACGACATTGATGTGAAAGAGCGGAGCTTTCTAATACAGGCATTGTTTGCTTAAAAGGAGGCTCCAAACACGTTTTGCAATGTTATTTTCTTTTGGCACAATAAACTTTTTTGTATTTTTTTTTTTGTATTTTTTTTTAATCATAGCATTCAGTTCAGTAGCTCCTGAGATTATGCCTTGCCAACTAACAACTTTACCTCAATTACCCATATTAGTGTATACATATTTTATATGGTGTATTTTTAAATTTTCCAGGTTCAAGAACCAAATTATCATCAGTGCAGGTGCAGTTTTATGAAAATACTCGAAAACAGTTACGAAACCTCAGAAGGGAAATAGGATGTCGGTTACGGAAAGGGCGAAAAATTGTTAAAGAAGGTCGTCGTCGAAGTCATTCAGCTGTTTGCAGTCTGCAAACAGCTGAATATTTGTCCAGTAAAGTTATGCTGCAAACATTAGTTAAAAGTGTGCATCCTAAAAGTTGGCAATGTCGTAAATAGCTGTCAAATATTTACCTGTTTTGATTAATTTGTAAATAATACTGTATGGAAATAAGAAATATGGCTAACTAGCGAACTTTTATTCTATATTAATTATGAAATGCAATAATTAATATCGTAACACCGAATATTTAGTTTTAGATATAAAAAAAGTATTTTGAAACTTTCCATATGCCTATTTTACACCTAAAACGAGTACAACATCAAATTCATTGTTACTATTGCAATTAATTTTTAATATTCTAGTTCGCTAGTTAGCGACATTTCTTACTTCCATACAATAATATTGCCAAATAAATCAAAACAGCGAAATATGTGGCAGCTATTTGCAACGTTGCCCAGTTTCGGAATGCACGCTCATAACATTAGTTTTTAAGTTTTTTACAGCCAGTTGCAGAAGTGAAGTTTAACTTTTAAAGCTGACCTTTCATTAACTTGTTGCAGAAAGCAAAATGTTACTTTCTGCAACAAGGATTCTTTGATGGAATTTTATCTTTGTGCAACTGGCTGTAAGTAAGTAAGTAACATTAGTTTTGTAGTTTAGGGAATGCGGTAAAAAACTGAACGACTTTACTGTCTATAGAAACCCGAAAGTACGTCGATTTCTCAAGGAAGAAAAGTATTGGCACTTTCTTTTTACAAAAGAAGCCCGAAATGCTATGCTTTGCTGTCTAAGTGTTTTACATTGCCATCAGCAAAATCATTAAAAAATCTTCTTGCCAAAGTAATTATTAAAAAATGGATTAATCCTATTATATTTAAAAAATTAGCATCAAATGTTAAAGATCTTCCAAATGACGAAAGGTGGTGCATTTTAATGTTTGACGAAATGTATAATTATAAATTTTGAAAAGAAAGTAGTTGGCAAGAACGTTATAATGGTTGAGAAAAAAAAAATACATCAGTTAAATTTTTTATTAAAACCATAGAGGGTATGCAGGCCATTTGGAAGGTTTTAAACAAAAAATATGGTTTTTATGTCGGGTTTTGTAGAAATTTTAATCAAGACCCCATTGAAAACTTTTTTGGCAGAATAAGAGGTGTAGGCGCTCGAAATGTGTCCCCTAACAGCATTTTCTTTGAAGGTGCCTTTATATCACTTTTGCTTAACAATTTTTCGTCCTCACATTCCATAAAATCGAATTGTGAGGACGACGTGGGTTCGTACTTCCAGTCCCTAGATTTCATGATTGACGAAAAAAATTATGTGGAGCAGGATAAAGATCTGCCAAGTCATGAAATTATTCTAAATGAAGATTTATTGTTAGATGCTCCAAATGTTCAACCTATGGAAGGAGCTGGACAAAGAGGTTATGTTTGTGGATGGGTTATCACAAAGTGTTTAAAATATGTATGCAAAACATGTAAAAAAGACTTTCTCGACGATAAAAATATTGAAAGCAATGCTTTAATAAGAGCAAAAGAATATAATTGTGATAAGAAATGGCTTATACAGGTGAAATTGAATTTATGAACATCATCTTAAGGTCATTGTGCTCGTCATTATCAACAACTTTCACATCAACCCAGAAATCGCGAAAAAGAAATCAGCTGTTCCCTACATCTATGTTCGCATATCTCGTTAAAATGTAGGTAGGGACAAGCTGTTTTTTTTTTCGGTTCTGTGTTGATCGCATAGTGAAAGTGTTGATGCCCATGAATTCAATTTCACCCTGTAGATATATCCCTCGATAGAGAGGTGACCAATTTATTTACGGAAATTCAGAAAATAACAAAAATAATGTTCCAATATGAAATGTAAGGAATAATATAATAATGCTTGTTGACATGTTTGTCACTTGACCTTTTAAATGTGAAGAACTTAATAGCGTTTATTCTGAAACTTGGTAACGACGCAAATAAATAAATAGATGTCAAATATATCGCCGTTTTGATTAATTTGGCAATATTACTCTATGGGTCAATATTCACCTATAGAAATAAGAAATGTGACTAAAAAGCGAATTAGAATATTAATAATGAATTACAATTATAAAAATTTGATGTTGTAACCGTTTTCATTGTAAATATGGCATTTGGAAATCTAAAATTTTATATTAAGTATTGCATTTCATAATCAATATTTTAGTTAGCTAGTTAGGCACATTTCATATTTCCGTACAGTAATATTAACAAATGAATCAAAACAGGTAAAAATTTGACAGCTATTTGCGACGCTGCCAACTTTTAGGATAAACAGTTCAACAATATTTCGTCTCTAAAACAATTAATGTTTTGATTTATAGTTGGTCCCGAATAATTAATAGAATATTAAAACGGCAAAATAAAATATGATGGTGATGATGAAATGAAAAAACATTCTCAAAAATATTATAGTACTTAAACGAAAAAATTATGGAATTGAAAATAAAAAATACTATAGTATTCTAACCACCATCGTATTTAATTTTTTCAGTATGTATGTAATTTAAACTTAATTGTACTTAAATAATATTTTCGACATCAATTGAAGTGAAAAATGTGCACAAATGTGTAAACGTAAGCAATACAGAACCGAAAATAAATCTATGTTTTGAGTATTCAACAACAAGCTTGTTTCATTAAAAATTATTAACTTCTACAAACTATATAAGAGAATAAATGTGCACATTTTCCATGGTTGTAGATTGATTAAAATTCATGTGGAGCGTTTTTGATTTTACAGTCTATTGAAAGTAAAAACTTACTTTCAAACGACTGTAAAATTAATGACACGCTGCATGGGTTTATATCAATCTATAGCTATGGAATATATATCAGGGTCATCAATCTTCTAACTAAAAGTCTGGCAGAAGTTGGATCAATATACTGAAAAATTGTGGAGTATCAAATGTGACTTAAAAATCTTCATATTGGAGTATTTTTTCATTTAGTAGTATTATATCGCGACAGTTTCGATCTTATGCATACAGAGGTCGCTACTATAACATTAAACAGACATATTAAAATGGATATTGGGTTGTACGATTTGTTCAGTATTTGACGGACAATATAATTTAGACGGGTTATTTGCCTAATACCATTACCTTATTATTCTTTACTACCATAATGGTAGTTTAGTGTGTGTGTGTGGGTACTTATTTAAGTTTAAAGATTAAATCAATTAATACTTGTATTTGTCATTAATTTTATTACGTTTCTAGTTTAATGATGTTATATCCTTTATGAAACAGTTGCATGCCATATTTCGATATTAATACAATTTTTTCCAAACGGAGCTGGTAGAATTCTAGAATCACGGCTACTGGTAACATTAATTTTCACATTTTTTGTCGTTATGTCAGTGTTCTGTCATGTCCAAAGAAAATTTGGAAATAAAAAATATTGGACAATACATAAAAACTTTAGTTTATATCACAGCAGATTTTAATTGTTTAAAATGCGATAAACACAAAGAAAAATTACAAGAGTACATGACAAATTTGTCAATAAGATTTTTTATATTTAATTATTGCAAAACAATCAATAAAATTCTTACTGGAAAGCAAGATTCTATCAGCGACACCGATAAATACCAAGTAATGGCAAAAAATTACTGTAAAAAACATTGTAAAAGGCCTCATAAATAAATGTAATTATTAATTGAGTTTATGATGTTTTATTTTTTTAATAATGTATGGATTACGATAGTAATGGTTTTAATAAACAATTAAAACATTTTATTTAATCCATACATTAATTTAAAACACAAAAAAAGAATGAGCAAGCTATTAATAACCCGAGCAATACCTATAGTAGGCACTATAGATTCAAGGTTATAATTATATATCTAGATAAAGTTTTCATCGGAGAAAACTAGATGTCGCTGGTTTCCATTGCTCGAAAAACCCGTGAAGTTAGGTCTCTATGCCCATATAGTAAAAGTACTCTGTGATATATATGCACCAAATGAAAATATGGATATATATAGGTATGTATAGTATGGTTAGTTAGGAACACATTTTCCAGAGGGCGCTGCTCACGAGGCCGCGAGGGTGACAAGATGGCACTCCTAAAGATGGCACTCTATACCAGTATTATATAGTGCTCTGTGCGGCGGCCATTATGCCGGCGAGTAGAGATGAGACGTATATACTGGTAGAGGTATATATACCAAGTATGTGCTTCCCAGTACATAGACCGGGTACGGACCGAAATACTGGGTAAATACCTTGAAGGTATGACGTCAGACGCATAGTGATAGTACGATACGAACCGCTACCACAAGGTAGCGCCCAGTTTTATCGGTAGCACGGTAGTTCGGTACGCCGAAGCAACCCGAAGCTACCCGACAGCTTACGAAGGGACCCGAAACGTCATTCGTGCTTTATGAACATTCGGTTGATTTAATTTAATTAGACAAAATGGGTACTCATTTTTACGTGCATAAGGAACATAATAGCATAATTAAATTTTTTGTCACGACGTGAAAGAGTTCCTTAGTTTGTTTATGTTAGGGAATATTATTACGTGTTTGAATGTTTACGTTGTCTAGTGCAGAATTCATTAATAACCATCGTCATACTCTAACTGTGCGTTTGCACTGGCGATACATCACGACAAAACATGTTGAAATCTCTAGGTCCTGTCAAACATTGTATGGAAAATTGACAGAAAATAGAGATATCAACATGTTTTGTTGTGAATGTGTCGCCAGTGCAAACGCACAGTTAGCCGACAGTCATAAGCCTGGTAAAGTAGGAAGGAAAGATTTCATATCTCATAATGCATAATTAGGTACTTACTTGAAACGTCGTACCTACATTATATTGGAGGCATACCATACATAGCGCATACGTTTTGTTATCGAAATCCTACCACACCCAAATACTTAGAAGTATTTTGATACCTGGTATTTGTACCAGGTATTTAGTGATACCCATACCTTAAAGGCCGGGTATGGAGAATGGCAGGTATAACTCATCTCTGCGGCGAGGCCGCCGCCCGCCAGCTGCACCGCGCGGCAGCGGGGGAACAGTTATCATCCATTTTTGTCTCCAGTATATGCGTACAACTTACTCGATTCACAGCCGCACTTGCTGTCTGCCGGCCACGGAATACATATACTCTGCCGGCGGCTTTGCTTGTGGTCAATCCGCCGGCAGTGCCACCGGGCTGTGTGGATCCAGTATTAGGTAGTCTATGCTATGTATAAATCAAATGTGTGTGGTTCTTTCCTCAAAACACCATTTCAGACACTAATCTACATGGTCCTCATGATGTGATCAAGATTATGTCTGGATCTGGACTTTAAAAGGGACTGTGACCTCTGAGTTTGTTTCGACCTTTCTTCTCAGAGTAGTCAGATAGGAAACGCCGAACTTATCTAGCTTATTTATAATAAAAAAAAATATAATATGACGTGTAAAAGTGATTCCGATATCCTATTTACAGAATAAACCATTTAATTTAATTTCATTAGATATGTTCTGTGGGGCTAGGAATCGACCCCGGGTAAAATATTTATAGGAGTGCGTTTCATCATAGAGTTCCGTCCACCAAAAAACGCCGTCGCGTATTCCTGTATTTCCTGTTCGTTCTACAACAGTGGCCAGCCCCGGATCTAAATGGGGGGCAAACCGAGGCACGTATCCCGGGCGCCAGCGCCAGTACGAAAATTTGAATTTCGCGGGCTACCTTGGCGCATCCGCCATACATGGTAATGTTTGTTTATTTTATATACGCTCACGCTCGAAGGCTCAGTCTGTTTGAGGATGTTATCGCTAATATTTTACTGTCTATTCAAGAAACAAAAAAAAAAAAGTAGCTTATCATTGTAATATCGACGGGTTCCGGGCTAATTGTATTAAGCGACACTCTGAGCGATATAGACTTTTATACATATTTGGAATCAGCGAATTTTTCTGCGTCATTTGAGCTGGGTTTGGTGACGATCGGAGCACTTTTTGTCGCTTAATACAACCGCATTTTTGGGCCCATTTTGGACTGCAATGTATGAAGCGACACAAAATATTGACAAATTTAGGAACTGTGTACTTAAGCTAACTACCAAATACCAGGCAGTCGTTTAAACTTTTTTTCCTGGAGCAACAATTTACAGGCAACGTACGTTAAAGCATTTAGCCTGGCTTTATAAATATATAGAAATGTGGCTTCATACAATTAGCCTCTTTGTTAAATTCTTATCCAGTGTCGTTTAATACAATTAGCTTTACCTTATAAATATACAAGAATGTCGTTTAATACATTTAGCCTCTTTGTTAAATTCATACCCAGTGTCGATCCATACATTTAGCTCTGTACATGAAATGTTAGATGTTGTCACTTCAACCATTTAGCTTGCAGTAGATAATGATATGTCGGTCGCATGAACTATTTAGGATTTCAACAGTAAACATTTAAAGATTATGGTTAAACCTATTTTTTTTATTCAATATTTGATTTGCAGTGTCGTTTCAGTTATAACAAAAGTATAGTTCTAGTACTTCAAACAGTTTATCGGACTAAGAATAGTATACACATACAATCAAAATTTTATATCGTCCGCGTAGCTGATATTATTAATACAAAGCCCATCAATGTGACACCCGACATTTGTGTTGCTGAGTTCAACGATCAGCTGATTTATGTACAAATTAAAGAGGCGAGGTGAGGTTATTCCCCCCTGCCTCATCCCGCATTTCAATCGGTACTCCTCAGATATTACCCCCGACCACTTTACATGGTTAGTCTGGTTTTGATACCAGTACCTGAGCAAAGATGTTACTGCACTGTCTACATCAGTTTCCCGGTACAGCTTATCCCATAGAATGTCATAAGACACTGTCTTCGATAAATCGAGGAAGCAAGCATTGACCGGTGTCTTCCTATCTGCATAGTACTGGACGGTCCGCTTGAGACACAAAATGGCAGTTTCTGTCGATAGACCGGGCCTAAAGCCAAATTGTGCGTCATTCAATTTTATGGGACTGGCCATATGTGTATCAAACAGACAGTCCAGCACCTTAGCTGTAATAGTAGCCAGGGAAATTGGCCTATAATTCGACAGATCTGCCACATTCCCCGTTTTATTCTTCACTATCGGGACAACTATGGTTTTCATAAGATCATTCGGTAGGTAGGACTGTTTTAAGCACAACGAATTAAACATTATTATGTCACCCGAAACACACAGCCGCCTAATAAGGCGGCTGTGTGTATCGGGTAACATAATAGCTTTGCAAGAAACTTGGTTGATGCCTCACGACTTGGCATTTCTTGGCAGTATACATGACGATTTTGCTTTCACCGGGACCTCTGCGGTAGATCACATCGGTTGGTGTACTTCGAGGGAGACCTTACGGAGGAGTAGCACTGCTGTGGAGGAAAAGTTTATTTTCATCGGTGTCTGTTGTACCTTGCAATAGTGTTCGTCTTACAGCTATAACAGTGCAATTGTGTGAACAAGAAATACTAGTATTTTCGGTTTATATGCCTACTGACTGTAATGATAACTTAATTGAATTTACGGACTGCTTAAGTGAAATGAATGCAATTACCTATAGAAGATAGGAATATCCAATCTGTGTTTATGTTAGGAGACTACAATGCGCATAGTAATGAATTGTTTAGCCATGAGTCGTTAAAATTTTGTAATGAACAATATTGGACTTGCGCGGATATTGAACTCCTACCGCTAGATTCGTTTACTTTTGTGAGTGAAGCGCACGGGTGCAGACGGTGGCTCGACCATTACGTCGTGACACTCGTGACTGAAGCCGCGCGTCGCACAATATTGCATGATAGTTTTTGGTCTGATCATTTGCCTTTACAAATGGACTGTGATTTAAAAATAATTGAACTTAATATTGTACTGTACTACCGAATGCGAGTGTAAACAATGTTTTATGGGGGGAAAGGGACTTAAACCAAATAAAATTGTATGAAGAGTTACCTATGTCACTCCGCTTTGCGTAAAATAGATTTTCCCCCGGAATTATGTAGCTGTGCGGAATCAACCTGTGGGGACCTAAATCACAGATCTATTTTAGATGATATGTACAGGAACATAATTAGTATATTGACAATGTCTGCTAAACGTAGTTGTATATTTATTAAGAAAAATAAGTACAAACCTTTGACAGGGTGGAATAAACATGTTAAATCCGCTCACAGCGAGGCTCGGCTCGCGTTTCAAATGTGGTGTTTATGTGGGAATCCGATTTCAGGGAAAGTCTTTGATAAAATGCGGTAAACTCGAAAAGTTTTTAAATCTAAAATAAAATGGTGTCGTAATAATCAAATGCAAATCAAGATGGACATAATAGCCGAACATAATAAGAAAAAGGATTTCAGCAAATTTTGGAAAAATACTAATAATATGAACCCCAAGCAGGGCCTCCCTGTGAGCGTGGCAGGTAATTGCAACCCCTTGTCTATAGCGAACATGTTCATGAATCACTACCAAGTTGATCCGCCACGGAACCTAAGTTCTTCTGCGTCACCGTGTGTATCCAGCGCTGAGAGGACTTCCCCATTACTGTTCTCTGGCAGAGAAGTTGCAAATGTCATCAAAAACATGGTAAGGGGTAAGTCTCCGGGACATGATCACCTCAGCGTTGAACACCTACGGTATGCGGGTGTTCACTTGCCGAGGGTGTTGGCTATGTTTAATTCGTTGTGCTTAAAACACTCCTACCTACCGAATGATCTTATGAAAACCATAGTTATCCCGATAGTGAAGAATAAAACGGGGAATGTGGCAGATCTGTCGAATTATAGGCCAATTTCCCTGGCTACTATTACAGCTAAGGTGCTGGACTGTCTGTTTGATACACATATGGCCAGTCCCATAAAATTGCATGACGCACAATTTGGCTTTAGGCCCGGTCTATCGACAGAAACTGCCATTTTGTGTCTCAAGCGGACCGTTCAGTACTATGCAGATAGGAAGACACCGGTCAATGCTTGCTTCCTCGATTTATCGAAGACATTTGACCTGGTGTCTTATGACATTCTATGGGATAAGCTGTACCGGGAAACTGATGTAGACAGTGCAGTAACATCTTTGCTCAGGTACTGGTATCAAAACCAGACTAACCATGTAAAGTGGTCGGGGGTACTATCGGAGGAGTACCGATTGAAATGCGGGGTGAGGCAGGGGGGAATAACCTCACCTCGCCTCTTTAATTTGTACATAAATCAGCTGATCGTTGAACTCAGCAACACAAATGTCGGGTGTCACATTGATGGGCTTTGTATTAATAATATCAGCTACGCGGACGATATGATGTTGCTGAGTCCTTCGATCAGTGCTCTCAGGTGCCTTCTGCGAATTTGTGAGAGTTATGTGGTGGCTCAAGGACTCAGGTATAATGCTGAAAAGAGCGAGTTACTTGTGTTTTTAAAAGCACGTGGCAAGATAGGTAGGTACACCCTATGTATGTACCTTTTAATTTATCAATGTTCAAACTTCATTATTCAAGTATGATTACAAACAATTTATTTTATAAAAAATCAGTCGCATAAACTAATTATCCTTAGATTAATAAGTTTAAGATATGGTATTTAAATCAATTAGCTTAGGTTTGAAATATGACCAACTCTTTGATTAAAGCACTTAGCTTACAGCCATTATTTGCATGCCTAGGCGATTAAGTCATTTAGCTTGGAACAAGAAATAATAAACCTAGGCGGTTAAGTCATTTAGCTTGGAACAAGAAATAATAAACCTAGGCGGTTTAGTCATTTAGCCTGGAATAAGAAACAATAATCATAGGGGGTTAAGTCATTTAGCCTGGAACGAAAAAAAGTAAAATATGGGTCATTTTGTATTAAGCGACATTTATCTTCGTTAAAAATAGGAATATTAGAAAGAAAAAAAATCTGATTATGGGGAATATGTCATAAAAACAATAATATCCTTCTTTTTAAAAAAATAATGCGATTTGCTAAAGTTATTATTTTTTTTCTAAAAATCGAAACTTTAAACTGCTCTGGTGTAAAGTTTCAAAAATGTCGGTTAATACAAATAGCCCGGAACCCGTCGATATGTAGTCTGTCTGTGTTATGTATAATGTAGTTCGACTTCTGTCTGTGGAAATAGCAAGTGTGAGTGTTGCCATATATACAGATTTCTCCGTATTTATACATATTTTCTATGTTGGATACAGATTTTTATACAGAATTTTCCCACCCTATTGATTAAAAATTACCATAATCTGACAAATTGATGGCAGTTTTCTACCGACTGTACAACTTTGGCTGACAAATTGAATAAACTGACGATTCGACGAAAGCTGGTGAACACTGGAAACTGTCAAGTTAACGCAACTGTCTAATCGACAAAACTGACGGATCAGTAAAACTGCGAATCAGTAAAACTGACTAATAATTTCCCGCCGACTGGTCGACACACAGGTCGACACTTCACGTGACCAGAGGGCTGGCTCGTTCTTTGGCCAAAGAATTAGCATTGCCATTCAACGTGGCAATGCTGCCAGTCTTCTGGGCACGTTTCCGGATGACAGCGATGCGGACGAATACTTCGACGCCTAAGTGTCTGTCTGTCCTTTTATTTTATGTTTTATTTATTTGTACAGTTAGTTAGTCTTAATAATACGTAGTGTAAATAGTTAATTATGTTAAATGTAATAGAACGTTTTTAATTAATAAAGATAAATAAGTTCAATAACTAATCAACGAAACTGGTGAATCTAATAATCTGACGACTGAGGGAAACTGACCAGTGATACGCAGACTTTATTTTATACAGATTTCAAGTTAAAATAGCTTTCAGATTTATTACAGATTTTAGCAGTTTCTACTACAGATACGGTTCAATACATCTGGCAACACTCTGTGACATGACAGCACAGAACGAACATAATACTTAAACGATGACAGCAAGCGTCGTCGTTCGACTACCAATTTATTGTAAACTAGTATTGTAAATAAATAAATAAATTTAAAACAACAGGAGCAACAGGCACAGTTGTAATTATTGTCATGGCTCAGTCGCAGTTTTCTTTACTATGGAATGCGCATAAAAAGAATATATGTCATGGATTAAGCAGTTTGCAGCAGGTAAAAAGTTGTAATCATGAAACAGAAGACGATACAAATGTTTTTTCAAACAATTTATCCAATCTTTCCAGAATGGTGAGTTTGTGGACATGACTCTCGCTGCAGACGGCCACCTAGTGAAGGTTCACCAAGTGATCATCGCACTAGCCAGTCCATACATCAAGGAGCTGATATCTACTGCTCAGTGCCCGCATCCTGTTATATTTCTCAATGTAAGGCGTCGTTTATTTATTCATGAATCATTTCAGCCGTCCCTCAGATGACCCTCTCACCAGACCACTAACCCATAATGGCAGCCCTTCACCACTTCCTACTGTTTTAGCTGGGGAGAAGTGGCGTAACTGGAGGTTTATTGCGCCACTTCTACTCCCCAGCTAAAACACATCAACACATCTGTATGACTCTAATGACTGTTGTGTCGGACTGTTCTATAAATATTCGGTCAGCCTCGAAAGATCTTATAATCAAAAATTTACTGTACTGACCATATTGTTCTGTGTTGTGTTTTCAACAAATGTATTTTTTTATTAAAACCACTTACAGTAATTAAAGAAAGAAATAATGTGAATTGTTTGATGTCACATTTTTACATGAAGTCGTTATTATCTTAGTAAAATAATAGTTTTTATTTCAGAAAATTTCTTATACTACATTATGTGCCCTATTGGAGTACATATACACAGGCGAGGTATTAATCTCTATAGATAATTTGAATGAACTTTTGGAAGCTGGCAAAGAACTTCATATAAAAGGCCTTGAAGATATGGTATTTATATTTTGTTTTTAATTTAACCGGTATCGTCCTGCTGGCACTATATAGTGCCACTTTCCTTTACATTTCCTTACAATATTAATACTTGCACTACCCTACGGGAATATTTTTTACGGCTAAGTGCAGTATGAGAAAGTATTTTTTTTATAGTTCTAAACCTTTTTAATTATATACTCTAAGCTCTTAACACACAAGGTGCAATTCAATTACCAAGCATGATAGTTTCTCTTATAGGAGGCCCGCAGTTTGATCATCATGATCCATAACCTTCAATATCTTACTGTGAGTTATTATTCTTTGAACAGTGCCACAGGCCTTGATCATGTCATGTTGGCTGCTTGACTCACAATATCAGATTGCGCCACCTGACTCAAAAAACGCAATATTCTTAATAAGATAACTTGTAGGGAACTGCTTTACTATAATTTATCCGAAACCTGTGAACCGCACCTTAGGTATGTGCGCGGCGAGACGGGGGGGGCAGTGTAGGCCGTTCATTCGTCAACCCTCACTGCGTCCCGCACCCCGCTTCGCCGTCCTCAAATTATAATAAGAGAGTTGCTCCTGATGAGGAATAAAGGTCATCGCCCACTATAACAGCACCGTTCTAGCACGGTAACACCCCGGCACCGCCTCGAAATAACTAGTCGTCAACGCGCCGTAAACAAGGTGACGGCTAGTTGCCAACGCGCCGTAAGCAAGGCGACCGCAACGCGCCGTCAGCAAGGCGACCGCTCGCTGACGGCACGCCACCGCGGCGAGGCGTCACCGCGCGGGCTGCTAGGCGGACGGCGAGGCGCCGGCGAGCGGACTCCTCGCTTGAAGCGTGCTGTCGGCGCGCCGTCCACTATTTTGTATAGCCATCGTAAAATAGACTTTAAAACATTTGACTTAAAGTCCTAACTTGATTGACAAGTTATTTGCCGTGTCGGAGCCGTGCTGCTATAATGAGCGATGACCTTTACTCTCCCCTGTCAGAACCCTACAACTCATCTGTTAATAGTTTTGAAAACTGATAGCAAGATAAACTACTACAATAAAAAAATAAAATGGTCTGTACTAACTGCTAATTTTATAGTGTTGTGGTCCATCGCATAGTAAGCAGTTGATATTTAAAGGATGATAATGATGTGATGTTACCATAGTATTTATTGCATTGCAGAAGATATCAGATTCAATAACTTCCAACCAGCAACTATCTCAGAATGACAATGAAACAGACTGCAATATGGAGAGTCTTGATGAGGAGATCAGCTACTTCGAAATAACCAAAGACCATGATGATGAAAATAAATACAACATGACCAATATTATTGTGTAAGTTTTTTAAACTGTCTGGTACAGACGCCAGCACATCAAGTTACTACTGTCAAATTTCTTTAATAGATTTTCAACTTTTATCAAAGAATAAGGTTCAACGTTGATTGGGAAAATTTGACAGATTGGAGTAGGTTTTACTCAATATGTCCGGTTTCAGACTGAACAAACTTAGGGGTAGTAGTTTGCTCTATTGTATCAATATAATTATTCTATTCTACATGTGGGGTCAGAACCCAACCCCCTCTGACTGGCAGCCATTTTTGTATTTTGATCGCCTTTTATGTGCATACTATAAGTACTTTAACTTTGGAATTTATAGCTCAATGTTATCGTAAGAAAACTTTAAAAACTCAAAAGTATTAACAGCTATAAGCTTTTGCCCGCGGCTTCACCCGCGTAAAGGTCGGAAAATATCCCACAGGAACGTAATACCGGGATTTATAGTTTGGAGGAACAACACGGTCAAACAGACGTTGTACATGAAAAGCGACTAAAATATGTATAGATAAAGAAGTGGGATAAGATAATGTAACAAATAAAAAAGAACATCGGGCGGTCTTTGGGAACTGCCGAAAACTAAGTAACTTTTTGATTCTCGCGTTGATGTCTTTCGTTCGATACATATAGCCGGTGACGATGACGCGAGTTCCACGATTTTTGTTCACCCAGATTTGTGCTCTACGCGCCTAAAGAAGTTTTCACTTCAAAAAAACAATAATTTTTCAGAGAAGCTGATGATGGCCCCAGGATATTGAGCACTAGATCTTTAGACGAAAACTTGGCGGAAGAACAAGATGACGAGGACTCGACGCCGATGCCGGTTGAAATCAGGGCAGTCTCTGAGCATACCGACGGCAAACACACTGGTGATAACCCCAGTAAGTCCTTTAGGATAGCCTGCAAAATTAAAATTTTACATATTTAAGGTTCCATACCTGATGGGTACCAAAAGGAACGGTCTCTGCTTACCGTCCGTACGTCTGTCTGTCAGCGGGCTGTATCTCATGAACCGTAATAGGTAGACGGTTGAAAGGGCATTGCCCGCTGTCCATAGACAATTTGGCCTCAAGTGCCCACAATTCAAAGTATATGGATAGGATAATATGCGATTTAAATAATGAAACGGTCAAGGTCTTGGTTTAGAAAAAAGTTGGGGTTATTTAGATAAAATCGTTTTTTTCAATGAGGCAAAATCTTCAATTTGTGCTGCACTAAATGTTTTAATATGATTATATATTGATTCTAAAAGTAGATTCCAGGGGTTAGGTACTACTTAAATGGTAATAACAGATTCTACAATCCGGCGGTACATAGTAATTGTACTTACAAAAAAGATGTACCCGCAGTGCTGATGGGACAGCGAGCCGATTGGTCGTGTTACAGCCAGGAAAGAAACATTGATTTTGAGTGTTTGGTGCTCTTACATAATAAGGCAGCAGTATACTGTTGGATGTGTTCAAGCTTTGTTGTCCCGCTTGCTATGCACTGTCAGCTACTTCAGATTGCACCGAAGGTAGGTTGGATGGTTCAAATTGCTCCATAGGCACACTGGATGGTTCACATTCCGGTTCTGTAGTTGAACATGATGCTGCTCTAAACTGCTCTAACAAGATGATGATGGCAACTGAAATAATAATAAAAATTAAAGCTCAGTGCATAAATACAGTAAACGTGAATTACTGTGGTTTTGGTACAAATAAATACACAATCAAAAAAATATCTATCAATAACATTTTATATTATTATTAATTCATTTCTAAAAAATCTTTCTCAAGTTTCTAGACAATCTGTACTATGTGAAATATAACTTGTGCGGACACGAAAGAAGTTGAATATTACACTATAGACTCAGAAGTATGTCAGTATCAAATCTCAGAACTACGCTTGTATTAAATTCTAAACTGTTGATAACTTACCGCTCTTGATACAATCTGACAGGCAATCATTTCGAGTTGTTCATGTGAAGAATCAGACCTGAGTGTATGTGATCTTATTCTCAAAAGCAATCTGCCGCACGCAGCTGATGCACACTTGTCCATGACCATCAATCTGTACATTTTGTTGTTCGCACACTAAACTGTCACTCGACACTTGTACCTAATAAACAAGTCATAATTATTAGATATCCTAAAACAACACTAACTTTGATAGTACTCTGTCTATTTATTTAAAAATCATTTCTCAGAGGAAGACATGATACTGACCTGTTGTGTCGAATTGTTGTATAACATTTAGCTCTTTCTGCTATTTCCAAGAAATGCCTTCGTATTCTCGTGACGTTTAAACCACAATTAACACAGCGTAAATGACCTTTTGAATGAATTACTTAGGGAACGGAAGTACTCGGGCCAGCGACAATGCCGGGGTCTTCATAATTTGTGGATATCGAGTCAAAGTTCGTGCTGAGGTTATCGTTAGAAGCGGGAGCGGAATCCATGTTCAGGCCGTGGTCGTCAGGGCTCAGGGTTCAAAGAATCTTCGGAGTCCATTTAATAAGCGTATTCGATGGTTAAAATAACAAATTCGCAAGAAAATAAAGTTATGCAAACGAAAACAAAGAAAGTCGATTTGTGATTTGACATTGACATTGACTTGACAGCCGGCCGGTATAATTCAATGTTGCCACACCACACACAAAAAATTGATAGATCGATATCGATTGTTTTATCGAATCCTAATTTTAATACAAAATTATAATCGCCACTGTGACTCTTTAATCTTAACGACGTCAACTCTGATGACGTAACATTATTTGGTTAAAAAAAATGGATAAACAGTGTATTTTAGTTCAAATAATAAAACGATTAAGTACCTAATATTAAAAAATAAAATAAAGTCTTACCAGCGATTACACGACACGAAACACACACAAAACTCAAAATAATCACATTCACTTTTTCACTCACGGGTTCCCGACGTTTTTTTTGGTCGGATCAAAATAGGTATTTAATAAACGATGCTAGTTAGTGCAAATATTTATCTACCACGATGTATGTAAAGACTACTTATGGAAATAACAACACTTCCCGTCGATTTACACACAAAAATAATAAAAAATAACGAAATACGATGCCGAGCGCGCACTCGTGACTATAACGTTTTACCTGCGTCATGCGTGTGACGTGCGACATCAGTCAGTTTCAAAATTTTTTTCCAATGTTGGCTATTGATATTTTTGGATATTGGTTTTTATGATAAAAATCGTTAAAAAAGGGTGTATTCCCGTTCGTCCCACTGCCGTCGTCCCCCTGGTGGGACGAACGGGAATTTAATAATTAAATGATTTAGTTGACGAGAATATCCGTCAGGCCATAGAGTTAAATTGCTCACCGACCAGTTTAGCCCTAATTTCATAGTAGAAATAGAGATTTAAACCGTGTGTACCTGCGTCGGCCGTATGTCCGCCTCGGGGTTTGAAGGACAAATAGTTTGCGGCAGCCTTGCGGCTGCCTCGGGAGTTTAAAGGTTAAGAAGTTATGAACGTCTTTGTAAATATGTTTTCTTTAACATATTCTATCTTTATTGTGCTGAACAGCTAACGAATTATAGGTAATTAAAATGTGTAGTAGTAGCGTTTTTGTTATGATCCTATGCATTCATTATTATATCAACTATCAATTCGCTTGTTCATTTAGTATCAATAGTAAAAACATAACACCGTATTTGTTTGAATACATCGAATAATAAGCATTACGGATCTGATATTATAAGTAAAACATCCATGAAAACATAATCGATTATTTCGTGAACGGAATTAATAATTATTGGCAACACTGCTGATTTTATCCACAAAAGGGAATTATTTTCACGTATTTATCGTTTCGGTACTTTTTATTTGTGCAAAAATGTTCCCATCTTGTTCGGATAAATGAATATCTTGTTAGATAACTAGAAATAACGATGTTTTTTTTACATAAACGTAAATTGCTGGGCGTTCTCGGGCCATAAATGGGCATCCTTCTTTTCGTAGGTTATGTATTATTAGTGCCACAATAACAACAAATCATCATCATCATTTCAGCCAACAGACTTTCACTGCTAGACATAGGCCTCCCCCAAGCACCGCCACTTCGATCGATTCTGTGCTTCCCGCATTCAGCGGTTTCCTGCCGCCTTTACAAGGTCTCTGGTCCGTCTTGTGGGAGGCCTTCCAACGCTACGTCTTTCGGTACGCGGTCGCCACTCCAGAACCTTTCGGCCCCATCGGCCATCTGTCCTGCGAGCAATGTGTCCCGCTCATTGCCACTTAAGTTTGGAAAGTCTTCGGGCTATGTCGGTTACTTTGGTTCTCCTGCGGATCTCTTAATTTCTTATTCGATCACGTTAGGGAAATTCCAAGCATTCCATTGCCCTTTGGGTGACTTTTAGCTTTCTGATGAGGCCCATTGTAAGCGACCACGTTTCTGTGCCATAGGTCATCACTGGCAGCACGCACTGGTCAAAGACTTTCGTCTCGAGACACTGCGGTATGTGGAACGAGAAGATATTGCGTAGTTTCTCAAACGCTGCCCAGCCGAGTCGGATTCGACGATTGACCTCTTTCTCAAAGTTGAACCTTATCTAGCTGGACAGTTTGTCCTTGGTAAACATACTCGTCCACAACTTCGAGCGTAGCGTCTCCGATCTTCATAAGAGTGGGTGTTACATGGGTATTTGACTTGTCCTTTGTCTTGTCCATGTTCATTTTAAGACCCACTCTTTCGGAGGCTCTACTGAGGTCATCGAGCATTCCTCCATGGTCTCAGCCATGATAACTATGTCGTCGGCGAACCGAAGGTTAGTGATATACTCGCCATTGATGTTGATGCCTAGCCCTTTCCAATCCAGAACCTTGAAGACATCCTCCAGTGCAGCGGTGAACAGTTTCGGAGAGATACTGTTTTGATATTAAGATCGTAATGTACCATACATTACGATCTTATTACCAAAACAGCTTCACATAGTCATTTAATTATGCTACTGTTGCCGGTGCAGAAGAAATATTAAACGTTTGGTATGGCTTATAATGATTAAAAGACTGTCACTGCATTTTGTTTACTTTTGCCAAAGAAAAACCTATCGACAAACGAAAAAAATATGTTTTTTGTTTTCGGCCGAAATAAATAACCATTTGGTCGGACTCTACTTGTAGCAAGTCTATTCTTGTCCATCAGATATAAATTCCGAACCGATTGCCACTATAAGAAATGGATGTAAAAAATGGAGAACAAAATAAAATAAAGAACTTATGAACGTTTTCAGATCTAAGCGTGATGCAGTTCACTGTCTCAAACCAAGGCTCGCTACAAATGATCTTGAACCGTTACGTGTACTATCTGAAGCATACGAACAGGAACAACACGCGCCAGTGGCGCTGTGTGGACTATCTGAACAACGCCAAGTGTCCCGCGCATGTTTTCACTAGAGATGACGTCGTTGTGCAGAGGTGAGTTATCAATATAATCATAACATCACGCTATATTTCCCCGAAGGGTTGGACAGAACCTATAGTACACCCATATTTTGCCAGTTATGTTTAAGTCCCATGTAATAAGGGGCGATTCTATTGCAAATAACCGGCCACAAATCCAGACTTCGGGCTGCTACTGAAAAATTTCAGATAGAAAAACCCAATAACATTTTGCTCGACCTGGGAATCGACCACTAGACCAACGAGGCAGTCAATCATATCCATATTAATTCTTGCCAACTTTAATTTTCCCAACACTGGGACCCAGGCTTCGAAATTCTCACGAAGTTCTTACTACGTGGCCGTGGGCGCGTAGCATGACAATCATAGAAACTGGTTTTGTCGGAAGAATAGACAATATGACAGATTGTGATTGTTTATCTGTCATTTTGTTGTCTATTCTGCCGTCGACAAAACCCGTTTCTATTGTAGTCACGCTGCTCGTGTTCGAAATTCTGAATTTTCGGTTCTGGGATAATTTCGGTTTTCTCACGAAGTTTTCCTCGTTCATTAGAAAGGATCATGAAAAATGGTGCACTAAAGCTAGGCGCACATTACAGCCATTGGACTGAGGCGCATTTTAATACAAACGAGTCGGACACGCGCACCGAGGGTTCCGTACCTTGTGAACCGTGAAATGGTTTTAAATTACCATGGGTGAGGCCTACAGTCTTTTCACAGTTATTTTACCTCTGATTTAACGTCACTGTCAAAATCACAGTAATCTTTATTGTCGTTACAATAAGGTTGCTGTTGGGTTGCTGCTATTGACAAATCTGTGAAAATTATAGTGATTTTTAGTGTAGTTACAATAAGGTTGCTATTGGGTTACTGCTGCCAGAGGTAAAATAACTTTGAATGGACTGTATATTCGTCAGAGAATGACACAGCTGTGTAGAATATTGCAGTTTTAGATCAGCGCTATCTCTTGACCAGTAATGGAAATAATGTAATTTCTGAAAAATATTTGCTATTTCGTTTTATTTTTCCTGTAATCTTAACATAAACTTTATCACATAGAATAACTTCAGATTTTTCTCTATGCAAACTTCGGAGATAGAACTTTTTTTTTTACATTTTTCTTCAAAAGTCGATAACTATGAGAGTTAACAAAAAATCTGCTGTGACAAACAGACGGACTGAGTCACACCATCCGTAAGGGTACCTTTTTACCACTTTTAAAGAAACTTTTCTTGACGTCGTTAGAGCTGATGATCAAGTCACGTTATTAATTTCAGGATATCAGCTCACGTGCATCCATTCCACGACAAAAGGATACTAAAGAAGGTGAAAGCAGGCGCGGTGTTCTCAGCGATCCACGAGGCAGAACAACAACGGAAGATTAAGAAAAATGACGGAACTATGAGCGACTGAATTAAATAAAATAAAATATTGATATCTATTATACATTGTAACAGCGAATCAATTTTTACGCCTCCCCCTTCAGATCTAGGCCAATTATTTTCGGATATTCAGATAGCTCATAAAGTCATAACATAAGCATAACCTAAAGAGATGCCATAAAGAATATGAATGATCAAAATAAAAACATATTTGAAAAAAAAAACATGCGGGGTAGTCTTTGCGGACTGCCGATAGAAGTGAAAACTAAGTAAGTAACTAGAATTCACAAGTATCGTATACACAGTATACATATAGCTCATGGAAAGCGTTCGGTGACGATGACGCGAGTTCCATGATTTTTCTTCACCCAAAAAGTGCTCAACGCAAGATAAGGAGTCATGAGCAAGCTTTAGTTTTCTGAAAGTTTTTATTTTTTAAATTTAAGTAAATATTCGTTTTTTTTTTTAATGTCAAGCCCGTTCAATTATTTGATATCCAACATGGTACAATAAAAATAAAAAAACAATTAGACACTTCTGTGTATACTCTTGTAGATATTGTATTTGCTTACCTACAAGCATAAAACATGTTAGAATGCAGTTACACTCTTTATTAACCTTTAGTATGCCATAATTAATTTTTTTATTTAGTTCAAATTAAAAATAAGCCATTGTGTCTCACGTGGATCCACGTTCGTACATACATCATACGAAGGGAATTAATGTTCACACATAGGATATTATCCTAAACAGCCTATTATTGTCTACGGCTACCTACCCTACCCCTACCTACCTAACCTATCTACAGTACCTACCTCCTACATTACCTACCTACATTACCCATCTACCTACCCTACCGTTAAGAACATTTTGTATGGGGAAATGTTTTTCTTTTAAGTATTTTAATTTATTTCGTCAATTTTCCAATGATTTTAAAAGTTACTCTGCTATTCGGGACTGAGACAAATACAACAAACCAAAAACTATCGAAAATCGGTCCAGCCGCTCTTGAGTAAGTGTTCGAACAAACCCGACTTTCTTTTATATTATGGTTGGTACTTTGGTACTTATGTACCTACTTATAGAAGACAATCATTGAGATGACACCACTTTATCTGTGAACTACTTCAGTCAATGAACGTGTGTGTGTATAGAAATGTACGGCGTATAAATTTTCTTATTACCTCTTTGTGACCAAAGTACAAAGTATTTCTACCCTTCCTTTCTTTCAGGGTGAAGGCAAACTCAAGTCTGCCCCAACTTTCACGATAGTCATACTAAATTCGATAATAACTGCCTGCAGAATGACGCACAGACATCCTTCACCGTAATTATGTAGTTGTGTAGTGTATTATCTTTTGTTGTTCCACTCTTAGCTATCCAATAATAGATGTGTAGAGATGCCCAGATTGCATATACAAACCTATGTACTCGCATTACTGCAGTTGGCCATTGGCTATCTTTGTGTACAGACGTGCGTGAAAATAAACAAGATGCTACTTCCTATCGTGTTTATGATATTCGCGGGTGCTTGTCAAGGGTACAAAATACTGGCGCTTCTTCCGTATCCTGGGAAAAGCCATCATATGGTGTTCGAGCCGGTTTTAGATGAGTTAGCGAGACGTGGTCATCATGTTACTGTGGTTTCCTTCTTTCCGTCAGCGACGTCGCATGTGAACCGTCGCGATATCAGTTTAGTAGGATTGGCGCCGCTAAATGTAGAAGTAGTGGATCTACGAGATTACGACGACCCATCTCTTTATGCCAGAAAATTTTTCACTCAATTTTCTCTAGCCTCCAAGCTTATGGACTTCAATCTCAAACTTTGCGAAAAGCTGCTTTATTCAGATGTTTTCGAAGAGTTCGTGAAAGGTGAAGGAGGTTACGATGTGGTATTAGTGGAGCATTTCCATACGGATTGCATGATGGGTATAGTGCACAACTACAATGCGCCTTCAGTTGCTCTGATGTCGTGTGCTTTGATGCCGTGGACTCCTGCGAGGGTCGGAGCTGACGACAACCCAGCGACCTTCCCCTCTATGTTGCTTCCTTTTAGTGATGAGATATCGTTCTTGGAGAAACTTGAGAATGCTTTTAGCATAAACTTTTATAAGTACTGGCATAGATACGTGACTAGGAATGAACAGAACGTTGTGGAGACGAGGCTGGGCCGGAAACTGCCGCCGCTAGAAGAATTGGCGATGAACGCTAGTGTTGTGCTCGTCAACACTCACTATACTCTGAACGGAGTGAGGGTGTTGCCACCGTCAGTGGTCGAAGTGGGAGGTATCCATCTTCACAACAAAACTGTGCAGTCTCTACCTGAGGTAAACTAACATTGTATGTATGACCATGACCATGTCTATTTTAACTATCGACATGCGTTGTGCCTTTATAGCCTTCATATTTGCAACTTTATTTCTAAAACAACAATACAAAGTCGTGTACATTTTACTTAGCAGTTATAGGTACGTGAAAATATTTAGTTATTTTTTTTTTTTTCAAAAAGTGGACAATGAGTGCAACCTTGTACAGACGCCAGCACATCAACCTACTCCAATCCGTCAAATTTGCCAAATCAACATTGAACCTTATTCTTTAGAGATAAAGTTGAAAATCTATTAAAGAAATTTGACAGATTGTAGTAACTTGATGTGGCGTCTGTACCTACTATTCATAAATCTGGAGTTGTGTAAAGTGGGTGAAGAATGTTACTATGTTTGATCACCACAACATTTTCTAAATGATAATGTTTATTTCTTGAAATGTGTACAAAATTAAGAATGTTGAGATTTAATAAGAATTAGGTACAATCGGTTAAGAGTCCGAGACATCCAGAAGTTGAGCTTCACTTTGTGCCGCTTTCACACAATATATAGCATGGCTCAATATTTACATTGCCACGAAACGGAATGGAAGCGAGTTTTAGTAACGATATTGTACTCGCATAGTAAAATGGACTTTGTGTAAACGGAAATAAAGCGATTTTTTTTGTACAAAGCATAATGAACTTTATGTCAATAATACATTATCAGCCTATTAATGTTCCCACTGCTGGAACACGCAGGCCTCCTCTCTGTGAGAGGGGGTGGGCCGTAATCCACCACGCGGGCCCAGTGCGGGTTGGTAGATGTCACATGTCTTCGAATTTTTGGTTCTAGGACATGCCGGTTTCCTCACGATGTTTTACTTCACCGTTTTGGGAGCAGTGGTGATGAAATAATTTACACAAAGTAAAGCACCTGTTTGGGTTCGAACTTACAACGTACCATTCGTAAGTCGCGGCCGTTACCACTGGGCCACCACTGCTCCCTATATATTTATATGTCAATAATATAACGTTTATAAACTAGATTTTACGAGCCAAATATCGGGCCACGCGTTTTCTAGAGAATTTTCGCGCCTTCTCGTTAAAACCCGCAGTTGCAAGTTCGTGTCTGTTTGACCGTATTAATGACATGAAAGTTCATTATGTTGTGTACAAAAAAAATATCGCTTCCATTCCGTTTCCGGTTCAGCGGAAATGTCGATTATAAACGTTTTTGAGACTTTTATTCCTAACCAACCATTTAAGTATTATAATATCAACTTTATTCCACACAGGATCTTGAGCATTGGGTATCGGAATCAAAGCATGGATTCATTCTCTTCAGCTTTGGATCTCTAATTCGCAGCTCATCGTTGCCACCAAAACGTTTGGAAGCCATCTTGAAAGTTTTCGCGCGATTACCACAACAAATCGTTTGGAAATGGGAATCGGACGACATTACGGGGTTGCCAGAAAACGTTCTCGTACTAAAATGGTTGCCTCAGTATGATTTACTTCGTAAGTAGGTATCTATAGCAAACTATATGTATAACTTTTGATTTTCTGCAGTCATATTCGCTGCGATTAGATTAGCTGTCTGTGAAAACGTAATGTAGGTACGTTTTCACAACAAATCTGACTGACATTAATCCAGACGGACGGACAGATCGCTTTGATGCCAGGTATTATCTAGTTTGGAAGTGGAATGCAACTATACATCATAATACATGTGTAGCCAGTAGGTAACTATCAACGTACATAATCGTAGGTATCATGTGGCTCCCGTGCATAAACCCATAGCATTCACGGTAATATTACAATGCATCCAACATGTGAGATGACCATGAACAGGTACCATTGTTGCACGAAACAAATGAGTGCATTTTATTACCTACTAACTTTATTTTAAAGTACATAAAGACTGTCCTTGCCTATCTACTTTATTACATTATGTTACCTACTGGTGACAGTGCCTACCTAGAATCTAGTTTAGTTTTGGCCCAGCCGTACTTGCTCCTCTGAGTGAAGAGCAAGATGATGAAAAAAAAAATTCTTCCGTGTCACAGATGAATTTATTTGGTCGTCTTTGGTTACTACCAAAGACGACTTTTTGACCCCAACCAATTGATTAACAAATCAATGATTTCATATTGATAACCCTCAATTTCTTTACAACGCAGCTGTTTTAGAAGCGACAAAAAAATAACATTTTGGGCTCTGGCCAAACTGAGGCGAATCCTGCACAAGATGCAGAACGAAATTCGGTCCTGTCGGTCGATTGTGTCAACTAACTTCGGTAAATATGGAGGTGTTCGCTTGCGCGAATAGTTGCGTGACGCTTCTCAATCACTAAAACATATATACACATACACATATTTATATTGAGTCAGTCTTTATTATTCTGCCCCCGATAAAAAGAAAGACGCATCTAACATTTTTTCCAGATTTGAGTTATATACATTGCCGGAATCAGAAAAAAAAGGCGCATCTGCCTGTATTTTTAATATTTTTCTAACTCCCTCCAGTGCGGTTTTAGCACTACAAAATAGGGCGCTTCTGTAAAATTTTTACACCCGATTGAAGATGAAAAGACGAATTTATGTGAAACTAAATTAAAAAGTCGCATTTATGTAGATAAAGTCCTTATACTTTATAGTTTTTTTTTATTTCAGTAATATAAAAGGCGCATATTTGTCCCTATTTCTAAGAGGAAGTTAATAAGACGCAAATAAGCATTTGCGTCTAACGCGCTAATACAAAACTGCTTTCACATTAAGAAAAAAAGACCACATCTGACTGACTCACCACATCCACATCTGTCAGAGGGTTATCTACATACTCTCTAATTCTTAAGAAAAAAGGCGGAAATACCTATATGCGCCCATTTCTGTTAAAATCATGTACTAGATAGATAAACTAAATACTTAGAAGAAAAGTACAGCCAAAAGCGTTTGAAATTTAAAGGACGTATCTAGCCATTTGCGTCTATTCAATTAAGTATGTAACATTTTTCTTAATTTTTTATGCTAAGATGAAACTGTTTTTCATTATTTTTATTATAATCATTTAATAAATTCATACTATTTATTAAACCAAATAAAAGTCTATTATAGTGGCCATTATTTTCAATTTTTAGTATGTAATTATTTTAATTTACTCGAAGACAGCAAACGATTTTCCGTTTCATTCATTAAAACATTTATTTCTCCGTTTTTACTTTTTGTTAGATACGTCTTTCTTTTTATCGGGGGCAGTATTATTTAAACTGTTTGCATGCCTTATATTTAAGGTAGTTAGCATAAGGATAATTTTATTAAACTTAACATCTGTAACTTGTACCTACTTTCTGTGCAAATAAAGAACTATTCTAACAATCGACGAGCGCAGTCGCGTCCCGCATCCCGCGCAGGATTCGTCTTTAGTGTGTTTAAAACCAGCAACCCTTCTTACCCAATTATACAATTGTCAGATCACCCTAACTGCGTGGCATTCATAACTCACGGCGGTCTCCTGAGCCTGACGGAGGCGGTCGCGGCAGGAGTCCCCTCACTAGTGATCCCAGTCCTGGGTGACCAACCCGGGAACGCCGCATACGCCAAGCGCGCCAGAATCGCTGAGGCGTTGGCGATCTATGATGTTGATGAAAACAGGCTGTATGAGGCGCTCGTGAAGGTTTTGACGCCTGAGTAAGTATGAGAATAAGTACTGCAAATTACTAGTTTTCGGCCTATTTCAGTTGGATATTTTGTAGCCTGTTTTCAGCAGTAGGTTAATATGCAGAACATCATTAATTTCGACGGAGAGGCGATTAACAGTCCATCTAGAAGACTGAACGTATGCCACGGTTTTTCAACAGGGAAGGACGACCGACGAATAACAGAACAATATATTTTTAATATCATTACTTCATAACTGTTACAGAATGCGTGCCCGCGCTAAAGCCTTCAGCAGACAATGGTGGGAGCGGCCCCTGCCGCCGATGGACACCGCCATACACTATATCGAGCGCACGGCGCGCTACGGACATCTGGACATGTCCTCACAAGGACGGCACATGTGCAAGCCGCAACTGTTGTTCTTTCAGTCTATCGAGTATGTTGCTGTTGAAGTTTTGCTTGTGTTCATTGTTACTCTAGTATTCTGTTGTTGTGGTTCAAGAAAAACGAAGGTAAAAGTTAAACAGAATTGAAGTAGTTCAGTTCATTCGGTAGTTAGCAAATTGTAGTAATTTTTTAAACTTATATGGACTGTTATGATAGGACCCTAGAATAGGTAATCTAAACTTGAGAAAAGATTTGATGTTTTGTATGTTTGTTTGTAATGAATAAACTCAAAAACTACTGGACGGATTTTAAAAATTCTTTCACCAGTAGAATACCATATTATCAATGAGTAGCAAAGGTTATAATTTATAAAGATATCATGCGGGCGAAGCCGCAAGCGGAAGCTAGTATTTAATAAAAGTGGTGCAATATTATACATAAAATTATTACAAAAAAAAAGTTTTTTTATATAAAAATACATTTATTGTCCCTGATTTAACATTTATAAAAAATATACAAAAACATTGTACAAAAATATTTATGACGATTCCTTTATTTATCATTATCACATTATTATATGAGCAAGTTTTCTATGGATTGTAAAATGAGTGAGTTTACATTACACTCACATGGAATGTGGTTAAATCATATTTCTATTTTATATAAATTATAATTATTAATAATAAATATCATGCACTTTCCCCTTTTTATCGGATTAGTACCGATACTTTAGCCTTTAGTGGATCCTTAAACATATTTGTGTAAATATTGCCCACATAATAGTAAGTATATTCATGATTTTAACGACCACATAAGACCGCGCGCACTTTGCACACGAATTTGTGTCGTACGTAAACGTATGATCGTGGTCGTACGAATTGAGTCCTCACACTGAATACGTTTTTCTCCGTCAAATAGGTTGTTCCGGTGATATCGTATTAAACGCACAAAAAGTCTCAACAAGTTCGGATTATTTTCGGACAGCGTCGGAACTATAATACGTACGACTAACTCGCATTCAGTCTGCTCGCTCCCTTAGTACTTAGAAGGTCTGAATCGTTCGTGAGGGTTCTTATGTGTTTGCACGAGTAAAATTCGTACGAAAAGGCGTCCAAAGTGCGCACGGCCTTAGTCGACAGAGCCAAAACTATTTTATCTAACATATTCTAAGGTCTAAAGCGAGCCGTCCACCGCGAGCTAAACTAACTGCAAACTAACTTAGATTAGCTCGCGGTGGACGGCTCACGTACAATGAAAGCGACTTCAGTGTAAAGTGTATTTTTCTTTGCTTGTCTCATTTGGTAGACAAGTACTTATTGAGTTTCTATTTTGAGTTTTTTTTATATCTTAATGGTTTATTAGCGCAGATTTTGATGTCAGCCACCATATATGTGTTTCTTACAAAGAGACCTCCTTAAAGTGTGACTTCTTTTTTCGTGCCGCGTTTGTTACATATCAGACTTATTAAGGAATAAATAGATACACTACCTATAGATTATATTATCTCATCGAGTACAAGTTTTAATCGAGACTAGAAAATCGTATAAATATTATTCTTGATTAATTTTGTTATTGATAAGGAATGTAGCGGAATGGTAATTGACGCACAAAGTTCGAACCGAGTATTATAAAGTAAATATTCTAAGTTTGTAGACAATAACACTTATACACTAATATAATTTTCAATTTAGTAACAATAGTAGAATAATATTATAATTTTATTAAAGGCCGCTGGTTTACGGGTTAGTGTTGTTAATTACATTATGCTTTAAAATTCTTTCAACATCGAAATAATAGCTTAATTGCGGAATGTGACAGTCACAGATACTATGTTTTAACTTTAATTTCATTCGTTGGATTCTAGACGATAGTGATGCAAAACGTTGTTTTTTTTTTTAGTCAATTTAACGAAGGTACATTAAATATCATGCATGTTAGAAATCGAGTTCATTCAAGCGTACAATGTAATAAAATTAGACTTAATATAAATATGACATGTAGATTTAATATCAATAAACCGATACCAGTAATACCTGAGAATTAAATTAAATTCAATAAACGGACTAATAGATTCGAAATGCCGCCTTACCTTATGATAAAGACGCTTACAAACTAAAAATAAATGCACATTTAAGTACAAGTTACACAAAAATATATCAAGCTAAGCGATATTTTACGAAGGTGGGGAGAACGAACGCAGCTTTATGAACGTCGCTGCTGTAGTATCTTAAGTTCATCTCTTTTTCATCTTCGGCCGAAAAAACAAGTTGGGGCTGATCGAAAACGATATCTTTATCCAAGGAACCGATGACGAAGCCAATCTGTCCGGACGGGTACGTGGGGACTGATGCGTACGCGTAGGACGCGCTAGGGAACTGATTTTTACAGATCTTTAACGTGTTGGAGACTAGTTCTAGATCGTTCCACACGGTGCCTGCTTGGGAGCATACGATACCGTTAGGTTTGAGCGCGCTCTTCATAAGCGCGAAGTAGTTTTCTTGGAAGAGGTTGATGGCTGGCCCGACGGGGTCGCTGCTGTCTGTGATGATGACGTCGAACTCCTTGCTATGGTTCTTCATGAACTCGAAGCCGTCGCCCACGTGGAGCGTCAGCTTCGGACTGTCGAAACCCACCGCCATGAATGGCAGGTACTTTTTCGAGACTTCGATGACTTTTGCGTCGATTTCTACCTAGAATGTAAATATTTTTGGGTTAGCAAAGCTGCTCATAGAAGGAATCAAGCTTGACACGCATTAGAATATTAGATCCGATCATAAAGTTATCATCTAGTGGCGGATCCAGGATTGTCGTTTGGGGGAAGGGGGGCTTGACCCCGCTGAGGGTAGGTTTAAGCAGAGTAAACATTAAAAAAGCTCACAATATTTGAATTTGCTTATCACATAACAAGCCTCCTCGGATTACTTTTCGCAAAATTCGTCAATGGCTTCCTCAGGTTGTAGACTACCAGAGATATCTCGGTGAATACACATGACGGCCTAACCGGGCAACGTGAGTGGCAGAATGCGCGCGAATTCAAAATTCGCCACGCGTGGGTAAACAAAACATCTTATAGAAATTTAAAACTTGAAAACATAATACTTATTAAGTTAAGGATAATTAATAACAATTGTACCTTAGGTAGAGTAATGCTTGCTAAAAACTTTAATTAGAATTATCATGTGGAAGCAATAAATATTGAGTATTGAGTATTAATTTATCACTTTAAGATTTCAACGGAAGAGCTCAGATGCTTTTGGGGGGGGGGGCTTGAGCACCTTAGCCTCCCCCTCCCCTGGATCCGCTACTGTTATCATCGGTTCACGTGATAACATGATCTTCTCGATTTGTCATTGGCTTTGGCACAGTGGATTTGTCGCCCGAATTTAGTCTTGGACTAAACACACTTTGGTCTTATACATGATACTTACTTACAAAATAATTCATATTTTAGTTTAGGTAGTGGTTTTCTTATAAAACGTAACGTCTCTCTAACAGTCTGTTAGTGTGCTGGGGCTTAAAACTCGAGAACCAATATTGAAATAGATTTTCGCTTTTTATTTTTAACTAGGTAGCTGCTGCCAGCGGCTTCGCCCGCGTGCAATCTTTAAAAAACCGCATCAAAATCCGTTGCATAGTTTTAAAGATCTAAGCATACATAGGGACAGACAGCGGGAAGCGACTTTGTTTTATACTATGTAGTGATTGATAGATAGTGCAATTTCTTCTTTAGGCATCTATGTGCACCACTGATTTATTAATAGGTAACATATTATTATGAATTTAAATATTTTTCCCAAAAATCCTATTTGATGAAACTATTATTCCCTCCCTGCTGCATGGATCCCTTCCGTGGGTCAGATAAGTTCTTATCGAATACGTTAAGTAATAACGTAGTCACTGATAACGGGGTTATAGTGTGGAATGTTATCAATGTCGTATTGTCTTGCCACCTTAATGTTCCGTCTGTTTGATACTTTGTAGTAATCTCTTTTGACGCGTTAATTACGACACATAAATTATTGTAATTAGAACTAAACCAATACTTCTATATTAATGTCTCATTTGCTTAAAATTATTATTAGCCCACATTTTTATCGCGATTGGACTGGATTTTCAACTGTAGGTGTTGAGCCGAGCATTAAGAGCGTTTATTGTAAAAGTTAGCAACGTCGCAAATAGCTGTCAAAACATTACCTGTTTTGATTCATCATCATCATCATCATCATCAGCTTATTAATGTTCCCACTGCTGGGACACAGGCCTCCTCTCGGTGAGAGGGAGTGGGCCGTAATCCACCACGCGGGCCCAGTGCGGGTTGGTAGATGTCACATGTCTTCGAATTTTTGGTTCTAAGACATGCCGGTTTCCTCACGATGTTTACCTTCACCGTTAACCGTCACCTGTTTTGATTAATTTGGCAATATTACTAAATGGAACCAAGAAATGTGGCTAACTAGTGAACTAGATTAATAATGAATTGCAATTATAACATTGAATTTGATGTTGTACCCGTTTTAAGTGTAAAAAAGGCATTTGGAAAGTTTCTCAAACGAAATATTCGGTGTTACGATATTAATTACCTATTGCATTTTATAATCAATATTCTAGTTCGTTAGTTAGCCACATTTTTATTTCCATACAGTAATATTGCCAAATTAATCAGAGTGCATCCCAGCGCGTCAAAAAAACACACTGTTGGATTTTCGACTCTACGCGCTTAGCAGTGCGTTGAAAATGCAGTGCACGAAAAATAATCGCCGCGGGAAAAAGGTGGCCGTGCGTACCTAGGCCACAGACGAATACAGATACTTCATTTTAGGTATGAAGCTACAAGTACGCGGCGGGCTGGTCTTGTCGGGCCAATTCAGTGAGTGTAACGTAGACAGAAAAAATAACAGTTACGCGATAGAAAGAGAGGCAATTTCTAGGTCCTGGGTTCAGCCATTCTGTGGGGGTAACAAAGAACCTAATAATTAAAACCTCATCTGATCTAATAAAATAATATTAAGTACTTGCAGAGTAGAATTTCAAAATTATGATCTCAACATAATGTTGGCAAAAAGCTGGTGCCGAATATCCTGGTATAGCTAACAGAGCTTTAAAAATGCTTAAACCCTTTGCCACCACCTATAGATATGAGAGTGGTTTTTCTTTGGTTACACTGAAAACAAAGGCCAGAAACTGCCTCAATGTGGAACATGACTTAAGATGCGCTTTAAACGAAACTAAACCTAACATAAAAAAAACTTGTGAATGAAAAACTATACCAACCATCACACTAACAATTTTTACTTAATTCATTGTTTATTTAAATAACATAATATTGTATTAAATACGTTGAAATTGTAAGAAAAATGCGCAATTAATAAAGGTATTTGTATTCGCTTGTACTGCTGGTTGCATTGATAACATTTTAAGATCAGGGTAAAATCAGTTTTCCTAATAGCTCACAGGGGTAACCACTGTTCTAGGTGAATATAACTGAAGGTAATTAGCGCTGTGCGACCCGACTTGCACTTTATTATGTCGTAGCAAGCGTCGCTTTTTATTTAAATGAATGAGGAGAAACATCTGTATTCATCTGCGTCTGGGCTCAGGCTATGTGTCTGAACTAAGAAAAATCTTTCATTGAAAATCCAGTTGTGGGTTATTTTTCTTTTATTACAACAATATTCTACCACGCCTCGACGTGCCTCGTTGATCTAGTGGCTCGCAAACGCTACTGCTGAGCATGGGGTTCTGGGTTCGATTCCCAGGTCAGGCAAAGTGTTATTGGGCTTTTCTATCTAGAGCTTCTCAGTAGCAGCCCGGAGTATGAATTTATGCCCGGTTGATGGCAATAAGCTCGGCCCCTATTACATGGGACTTAAACATAACTGGCGAAATGTGGGTGTACTATGGTACACCTCTGCCCAACCCTTCGGGGAACCGAGGCGTGATGTTATGTCATGTTATATTCTACCATCTTATATCGCCATCTTTTAACTTGCCACGATTCTGTATCAAGGGACTAGATACCTCAAACAGACATGACGTCTTGATTAGCTTCTACGAAATCACGTCCTGAATAGTTTTGTAAATACACCTGAGTACAAAGCCTGGTGTTTAACTAAGCTGATGATTGTTATGAATACTCATCTATTATCCTAGTTTTGGAATCAAAAACATTCTAATTGTTAGCCTAGAACCTAGACTGTTATCATTGTGTTAAATTACATCAGTGTATTGAATAGAGGCAGTTCTTACAACTGTTTAATTGTTTAAAGCTTTCATTTTGATGCCAGAAATAATGAGGTGCAATGTATAGCTAAATATCGTAGCATTTTTTGGCATTTTGTGTCAGATTAGTTATAGTTGCATTAGATTATCTTTTGGAAGGGGCAATGTAGAATTCACTCAATTTTCTTGTACATTTCGGTGTTTAAAAGTGCCTTTTAATAGCATACTTGAAATAAATGTGTTTAGAAAACAATGTATGAATGTGATGTGTGTGTGTGTATGAATGTGTGTTTTGTGTTTGTATGTGTTTTACTGATGACTATATCAATTTTAATCCAGTTTAACTACTCAAGTAATGTACATAGGTGAGCCTTGATCGTCGTTGCGCTTGGAAGAGGCCTATGAGCTCTTGTAGTATTTATACCGTGCAACATTAGCAGAATAAGTGCCGTGGCACTTGGGGGAGATAGGCCTCCCCCAAGTGCCATGGCACTTATTTTATTATTTTTATTAAACTGAGTATATTTGAACTATTTATTAAAAAAATACAAAGCTTATATATGAGCTTACAAATTAAAACGCTTATATTATAACACAGACCTGTACAATTTCCTTGACTAGGGGATGTTTGGCGACCTCACGCGCGACGCCGCCGTCACCGCCACCGACGATCAGCACCCTCTCAGGGTTTTTGTGACAGCATAGAGGTAGGAAGGAGATCATTTCCTAAAATGTGATATTATTTTATTTTAAATATAATAACTTATAACTAAAAATATCCTTTTTTTAAATGATGATGCCCAATTAATTCCTATTTATATTAATTATTTTAAATTACTATTTTTTAAGATCTTGTAAAACACAACATGTGAAATGCAATAAAGAATTGAATTAAATTGAAGACAGATTATAATAATATTTTTTATATTTTTAAATGTTTTGTTTCTTTTTTGTTTTTATTATAAAAATATTTAAAGATGTAAACTATATGTATAAAAATTAATAAACAGAATAATAATATCAATATGAAGTACTCTGTTGCTGAATAAGGATTTATGAGATTTGCTAGACTAAAATAATGGTTTGGTAATGGAAATATAGACTACAGAAGTATGATTGCCCCTTTTTTATATAATATTAAATACGACTTTCTATTAACTAGTTAAGTTCTAGGCCTGCTAGAAATATCATAGTTCTAGTATGCCCTAGAACTAGAATCTAGGGATCATGGCTGAGCTTAGGATTTGGGGTGAGTAGCCAGGTTGGGCAATCCTTATCAAGAGTGCTATTAAAATTTTGCTATCCCTATTACTAAGGACCTAATACAATTATCTCCCTTGTATAAGGTATAAAGAAAAATATAGGAAGCTATATTTTTCTAACAGTTTAGTCCGTTGATGTGCATCATTGATACTAGATACATTATATTTACCTGATATGAAAACTCATCCTTCTCAGTACACTGTATGATACCGTCCAGTACCAGCACTTTTCCAAAGCTGGTGGTGTCAAACACATTTATGTCCTGATATTCAGACTTCTCAGAGTGCAAGACCTCTTTCACTTCAATGGAGAATGTGCCGCCGGGCCACATCTCACATGTTTCAGTGAACCAGTTGTTTTTTAGAGTATCCATTGTTTGATGCTGAGTTAAAAACTGGAATTTTATAGGAAATAATTATTGCAATGAAAAATTTGTTTTATTGTGGAGTCCTGTTGGCACAAAATAGTGCCATTTTCCTCACAATATTGTGCCTACGGGACTCCACGAGTTAAGTAAATCATCTGATTTACAGAATCAGATGATTTACTAAAGTCAACCCAAATTTTTGTAATACATATAGGTATAGTAATCAATAAAGGTACACAATTATTGTAGATAGTGCACCATTATCTTCTAAAGTACTTAACTATCTTTTCTTTACATAAATAAGTTTTTCATCTATCTGACAAAGAATCTGGAATTATTAATTAATAAATAAATTGCAGCTTCTGCAGTTAATTTATCATTACAATAGACAACACAAATTGCAGCCCCGCTAGAAAAATTTAAATATTATTTTACGTATAGATGAGGGATGTGGAAAAACTTTAGAAGAAAACGCAAGCTTCTCGCTTAAATCAATTGTCAGCAATAAGCCTGTTGGCTTATTGCTGACGACGGAATAGTGACGAAGTTGCAACGTTTACGATGTGTTCATCGTAAACGTTGCAACTTCGTCACTATTCCGTAGGGCCTGTACTTACAGAGTATAATTTCTTGATCTGGCCGTTATGTCGCAAGCGGTTGATAGTTTGACTACGACTGAATAGAACAATTCGTGGTTCAGTCGATAGCAGCCCCAAACGTTTTGTTTAATAATTTTTATCACTTTACTGATAAGATTTGGATACTTTTCATAAACTGTTAAAAAGAAAACAACGAAATAACTGTGCGCTGAATTGAGCTAAACGTCAAAACGGAATTGTGGAATTGTCTTTTGGTTTGAATTGACATTGACACTTTGACAGCGTGTGTGACTGTGACCAGTGTGTGCGACTCAGGCAAGTCCATGGGCGAGCGAGACAGGTGCTGGTAGTGATGATACTTTCCATCAAACTCTTTAGTCGATTGTAATTTACTGGGAGAGAAATATTGTTTTCGAGAGATTTTTCCATGTCGCGATGTCGCGTCGTGATGATTCGATCTTGTTTCGCTTCGCTCAACGCAGGTATAGGAAAAGGGATGCATCTACTACTGCATGCATCTACTACAAACCCGTTTCTATGGTTGTCGTACTACGAACTGGAGTCCTGATATGTTAATTCTGACACTGATTTAATAAATACTAGACACTGATAAATAAACACACACACCTTTACTATAATTTACATAGTATCACAGAGTACTTTTTCATAGTATCACACTACAAGTGCCTGTAGGTAATGAAAACAGACTTATTTCTCTTAGGGGCATCGCCTGTGGGCATCGCCTGAATACGAATGGCGATGTTTACTGCCATTTTATCACGATAGGTGGCGCATCGTCGACATGGCCATTGAAAACTGTCAATTCCATCCATTTTATAACCTATCATTCAGTAAATTCAAATTTTCTCCAAATATGCATAAGTGTGCTGTACCACGATGTACTAAAATACTTACTCCGGTGTTCATTTATTTCCCAAAGATACTACGCAAATAGAAAGTGGGAAACTAAAAGAGTAAAACTAAAAGTAACTCTTTGAGTATGTTGATTGGTAATTTTCGGCAATATGGTAGAGCTTTGGTGGAGCTATTAACGTCTTAGTAAAGTTCTACAGCAGGAACCTCAATTGCTTGGCTTTCGGAAGCTTGAGGGCTTTGATTGCTGAATTAAAAATTTCGGTCATAGATAACCTAAAAAATAAAGAATATCATTTATTATTAAAGTAAATGATCTCTCATTTTTCGTAAATTTTCCTACCATGAGTCAAGTAAGAAGTAACACGCTACAACTAAAAAAATACCCAAATCTAAAGCCTAGCACTAATGAAAAATAAACCTAACCTAAATAATAAAGAATACCATTTATTATTAAAGTACGGTTCTCTCAATTTTCGTAAATTTTCCTACCATGAACCAAGTAATAATTAACATGTTACAACAAAAAAAATATCCAAATCTAGACCCTAGCACTGATAAAAAATATTTTATTAGATAGAAGTCTACCTCGCAATAATGTCTCATTTCTTTCCAATAATCCTTGCTCCTGGTTTGTTTAGGTCGTCTTTCAATTCTATAAGCTTCCAGGAACAATACATGTTAGCAATAACCATGGTGGATCGGTTTCAACACAAAAAATAGCAAAAACCACTAATGTAAACAATGCGAAAATTATTTGACAGCGGCCATCCCGCCGCTGGCGACATCTACGCTGAGCTTTGCGCGTGGATCCCCATTCCTCAAATTCTTGGACTAGTGATAGTAGTGACATCTGAAGTTAGCAAATGGCAGTGTTTTCCCCCCTCTTTGGTGATTACCGAACGAAGATTCTGCTGCAAGTTTGACAGACCATAGACTACTATTGTGACAGACAGCAATAGCGAAAATCAAAATAATAAAGGAGTACCAAAAATACAAAATGTTACAAAATAATTTTATTGTATTAATAATTAATTTGATTAAATAAGTCGCTGTGATTTGTCGTTACCGTGGTCGTTACGATGTCTTTCACAACAATTACGGTCGAAGAGTTCCTTGAAGCAGCCGAAGAATTTGTTCACACATCTGAAAAATTATGTGATGGGTGGACGTTAAAACAAGATAAAATAGATTTATTTAGGACACTTATAAGAAAAGACACTTTGATTCAGTGTCAGGTTAACAACACAACGTGTTTATATAAAGTAGAATATGTGATATTCTACAATTTGAGTTATGGAGTACCTTCATTCAGTTTCAACGTGTGGAACTCTTCGGGGATGTTAATAACTTTGGAAGATATCAGAAAAATGTCCTTTATACGGTAACTTATTAATTTATTTGACAAGATTTTTCAATTCCAAACCAATATTTCGAAAGTGCTTCATCCTTTCAAAAAGCTTTCATATGTTTAGATGGTGTAAAAGCTCCCTCTTTGCTTCTGTTCTGCCTATTATCTACTGCTGGTTATAAGCATATCCCAACACTTGGTCCTCCACCACCACAAAATATATAATCTGTTTTAAATAAAATAGATGATTGACTTGGCAATCGCTTAAAAACAATCTTATTTAATATAATTATGTATTACTTGTGACTACTTGTGAGATACATTGTGTTTTCATGCGATGGCCAAGTCAATCTATTTTATTTAAAACATAAAAGATTTTTAATATTGATATGGTCACTATAAGATCTTGTTAGGTTAGCTAATTACGTTAGACAGAAGGTCCCATAAGCAGGGACTTAATAAAGTAACCGACTTGGTATTACATGGATCTCACAACTTTTTATGGTAGAAGAACTGCGAGACTTGTTTTTTTTTACAAGTTTTGTATTTGATGGCATATAACATCATGCCTGTATTTTCCGAAATGGGATCCTTATTTCAATCTGCCCCTAACACAACCCACTGACCCTTATTTCTCTTCTTCAAATCTGTATCTTTAATTACAGGATGAACCAGAAGGACTTCTACTCGGTGATAACTCAGCAAGAACACCCAATTTTCCAGCGACCATACTTCATCGTGCACCCGTGTCACACAGAAACATTGCTGGCTGCCTTTAGAAATAAATCCAAGAATATTATTGTTACCTTCTTAGGGCTTATCACACCTTTGATTAGGCTTAACTTGCCTTTGGAGTATGGGTTGTGATGTGATACCTATGATGTTAAACAAAAAACACAAGCTCAAACCTTGTTCACATGGGGCTAGGCAGAAACTACAGAAAGTCATGTGCTATGGTACTTGTACACTCCTTTTCCAATTGATGGTATATTTAAAAAAAAGTACTGCTAGTACAGTAGTACGCTACTGCTAAGCTTGTAGTCCTGGGTTCGATTCCCAGGTGGGAAGAATTGGCGAAATGTTATTGGGTTTTTCCATAGGAAAGTAGCAGCTTGGTGACTGGATCGGTGCTCACTCCCTATTAAATGGGACATAACTGGTGAAATGTGGGTGTATGTACGTGTAATATAATAATAATAATAGTCCTCCAGACCGAATTTCGGCCATGGCGACCAATCTCAATGGAGACTAGCCTTTGGCGCGGGAGATATAGTGCACAAGTGTGTGTGCAAACACAGGTGCACTCACTCTTCCCTCACTCTTATAGTCCGATGGGGCGGCAACCCGTCACGACCGGAGAGAGTGCAGGCGAACGACCAACGGCTGAACGTGCTTTCCGAGGCACGGGGGTATCACACACCGCCAACCTCCAAACAAAACTAAGTTTTCCTAAAAGTAATAAAATAAAATTTATAAATAAATAAAATTAAATAAACTCTGGGCTGTTACTAAGAAATTCCTAATGGAAAAACCCAATAACATTCCCGACTCGGGAATCGAACCCAGGACTCAGCAGTCGCGCTTGCGACCACGAGACTAACGGAGCAGTCAATGCGGGTGTAATATATACACTTTTTTTTCAATATAGGTACGCTTTTTGCCTAAACCTTTGAGAATAACGGCACGATGTAATGTGTATTTATAAAACCTTGCATTATGATTGAATAAGACAGTATAACATTTACCAAGCGGTCCACACTGCAGAAGACCGCATAGCTTGGGAGACGCGTCGTATGTGGTCACGATCCTCAGCATTGAGGGAACGACGAAGAAGAAAGAGATTTTCTCAGTATGGCCACTAGGCCAATCTATTGATTCAGCTGTGTTTCACTAGAATTGCCCTAGTGCATTTACATAGTCTTAAATTATATAAATTCAAAGAAATAACTTAACAGTTAATTTAGTAAGTTCATACAGGTTGTATTCTTAGTAACAGTTAATAGAATAAATACTTATTCAAAAATAAACCATAAACATTGCAGATAAGGTTCATTTTCTTGTTGTGTTATTTACACAAATATATACTTAATTTTATTTAAGTATTTGTTTTATTTAATATCATCTATTAAGATGTACCTAAATATGGTTTCCCCTATCTGCTTTATCTAAACAATCAGAGACAGTTTACAAGTCCATGATCAATGGATTACATTTTTCATTAAAAAAATATTATCTACCTTTGATACTTCTTTACCAAATTATGAAAGATTGTTTCAAAAAGTAAAGGGATTTCACAAACTAAAAAAAAATAATCTAATTCTAGAATTCAAATTCATTTGCTTAATAACACAGGTATCCAATCATATTTAATACAATTCAAAGTTTTTTATCAAATAATTTATTCTTAGGACATGCAAGCATATGCGCCTGCGACGACTCTGGATCAAATCTGCGACCCTAACTACATCAGACAAAGGCTGAGTGAGCGCTGAACCGGCGCCTTTTTGCTCTTTTATCATGGCTGTTTTATGCAAAGGTATGTAGTTTTAAATAATCAAAGCCCGTTTTCATTAACTTAATGCCTAAATAAAAACGCGCTGTTTGATTTTCAACGCTCGGCCTACCGCCGAAGGTTGAAAATCCAACAGCGCATTTAGATGTCGCCTAGTGTTTGTGAAAACGGGCATTATTGTCCCTGTAGTGGTCCCGAAAGGTAGGTAAAGGATTGCTCCTGGCTCTAGATCTCAAGCGATAGAGTCTGAGAGCAAGGGTTCTAAGTCCTAGCTCTTCTATAGTTCTATCATATCATTGAAATTAGCTAATAATGCAGTACATAATATTGTTGTTCTTAAAAAGAAGAGTTCACAAAAATAAAATATGTACCTACAGGTCAAACAGCACGTGAATTAAATAATTATACCTACTAATCACAGCTGTCAGATATTAATGCCTTTTCTAATTAATATTAACCTAGAAACAAACTAGTTAGTTTTCAATACTGTCTCGTGTTAATACCACCTGTTATTGGCGCCATGATTTTTATTTTTAAACTTTTCGATAACAGCTGACCGACAAAAACCAAGTGAAACTTGGAAGGTCTAGGACCGACGTCACGCGGTGTCATGTCGTCAAACTTTTATTGATATCGTATTGAACACGATAAGATAGTTTTTGCTATCAGTTTAGCCGTATAACACCCATTCTTATATTTGTGTTTCACTTACACGGTCATACGCGAATGTTTGTGTCTAAAATGTGAAGCAAGTGTGATTAAAATGAGACAGTGTGGTGTAGCTATTTACAACTTTACGCATCGAGTGTATTTGTACGTTTTCTCGTGGGTGGCATACGTCTTCTCCTTTTGCTATGTAAGTAAAAAATAATTACTTGCGATTTTATTCGTTGTGATGTACGCGTATGTCAATAAACCAATAGTGCGGCCTCTATGAATTAAATAGACCAATTAGGTGTCAGGATTTATAGAATTCATAATGCACTGGGTTGTCTTGAACACGGAATAAGTGCTTACTGCTAACGTACCTACTCTAAATATAATTTAAAAAATCCTCATCAAAAGTTTATTTTAAAACTATTTCACTGCTAAATAAAACTAGACAATAATACGAAAAATATGTATACCTATCTTATCAGATTAGAGGACACGTCGATTATTGCAATAATTATGTGACCATGTTAATTGTTATGTCGCTATTGATAAACAGTAAGTCAAGTAAATAAATCTGCACATTTTTTATGCAGGCATTATATTTTCTATGGGATGGCCAGTAGGTAGCTAGCCGCCTAATCATAAGACCTAGTGTTCAAAACTACTTGTATACGTACGTATATTACCCAATACCGCAGTTTCGCATCCTAGGGGAACTAACTAAGTACTTCACGTACCCTGACAAAAGGTATTCTATGGGTTAATCCAGGACATTAGCTGTTCTATGAGCTAAAATTCATCCTAATCTTATGCGTGTCTGAGTAACAATCAGCCAAACAACTGCGCAAACCTTCACATTAACCTTTTAGTGGAATTTATTGAGGAGAAAACCTTAAAGGGACCACAGGATCATATTTTTTTTTACATGCGCACTCCCTCCGCATAGGAAGACAGCTAAAGCGATTAGAGACTCCTCCGGTCTTTGTATTTATTTTATTTTATTTATTATCGTGTTTTTATTGTATTTTTTAAAATTTCAAACACAATATTTATTGTTCCTGAAAATAAATTGAATTTGAATTTGAATTTGAATTTATTCATTCATAGTTCAACTTAGTTTATGTAGCTGTTATTCAACGTAACTTACACTATAACTTATGCTTGGGATAAATTCATACCAACTACGGAACTCTTCATTGTGCGTAGTCCGACACGCACGTTACCCGGTTTTGTCACAACATCTTTTAAAACCGCACCATTTTGCCTTAACACATCATTCCTCAGCCTATCATTCATAGTCACACCAAACATGCTTCGCAAGCGTTCCTTGCATTTCCACAGCATTTATTCAACTCTCATGTTTCTGTTTCCACCCATAAGCGTAGGCACCAGCACACCATTGTGAACAGCCAGGCGAGCCTTTTTGGGCCTTAACTGTTAGGTCACAATCGCATGTATACCATCATTCACTTTATTTCCCGGATAAGCCCGGATTGACTCTCCTTTCCTCATTTTCATCAATCTTTCCATCTCTTGTGAACAGACGCCCCAAATATACAAACTCACTTGCTCCACAGCCACACTCTTATCATTTATTTTCACATCACACACCGATACATCCTCTTATTTTTCAACCACCATGACCTTCGTCTTATTCACATTTATATTCATGCCTTTCATCTTATATGCTTCATCTATCACAGTCACCATGTCTTGCAACTGTTCTGCTGACGATGCAAGTAGAACTTGATTATATGCGTAGATAAGGCATTTGACAGGCAGTTATATTAAACTAGCTTTTGCTCGCGGCTTCACCCGCGTGGATGTCGCACAATATCCCACGGGCGGGAACGTACTACCGGTATTTCGTACCTTATAGTCGAGGAAAAGGTCATTGACTCCTACCGCTGCGCCCGCGTTGCCGTCAACCATAATTACTTTGTTACGCGTAATTTTGAATCTGTGATATCTTTTAAACTATTCATTTAAATGATATGATGTATATTTTTATCTAAATTAAATGCCCAATTTAAATAACATATTTTATTGGATATGGATTAATAATACCGGTCAAAATAGCTTCGGTGAAAATGAAATTTTTATCAAATTCTGAAAGGTAAATATGGTTATTGTGGGTCATCCTTAGAAGTTAGACATAATAGGTATGCTATCGCGAACTTTTTTGTTGAAGTTTTTAAGATATGAAATCTCGTAGAACATAAATTTTATTGTATCTCTCACGGTTTACGCGGCGCACGCGTGTAAAGCTCCCAGTCGGCATTACTTTTTCCCACATCTTCAACAATAATCTTCACATTACAGCCAATTTACACAAAACCTTAATGGATTATACACAAAAACCTTCCTCATGAATCCATCCGTCCATTGGTGTAAACCGTTCGGTAGTTTTTGAGATTATCGCGTTCAGACAAGCAGACAGACAGACACGGCGGGGGACTTTGTTTTATAATATGTATGTAAGGAAAAGGATAAATGTAAATTTTATCTGAAAATCGACACCTGCCTCTAATAGTGCACCTACCAGCCACCCCATAGATCATCAGAAGCCCTGCTAATAACTCCCAATTGACCCGAATTCGGTCCCGCCCGACATGTGGTAGTCCTGTTAAAACCTTTGTTACATATTTTTTGTGATCATCTAGATAGGGATCTATCTAGACGATCACCTTCACCCACCCACCAAAACCCTTCATAAACCATAGGTTATTATCAACTATCGGTCCCCCTTGCGAAACCATAACTAGGTACAAGCTATAATGCTTTCCGCAATTTATGTAGGTAAAAGGTAATACCAATCAGCAACCTTGAAATATGACAATATTGAATCATTTCGCATACTTATGATTCATGCTATACATATTTTATTTCAGTCTGCCAGCACTATATCGATTTGAGAGTGTTTCGAATGCTTTACGCGTGTCTTCGTTAATTTCTTGCAGTCAGTTAGTGAATGCTCAAAATTGTTTGTTCAAAGTTGTACAATTTTATGTTCAAAGCTCCCTACTCTTAATTTCTCATGAGTAGTATGAAATCAGAAATGTCCCACTGGTGGGACACAAGCCTCCTCTCGGAGAGGGAGTGAGTCGTGATCCACCACCCGGCCCAGTGTGGGTTGGTAGACGTCACATGTTTTCGAATTTTTGGTTATAGGACACGTTACCTTACGATGCTTTCCTTCACCATTTTGAGAGCAGTGGTGATAAAATAATTTACACAAAGTAAAGCGCCTGTCAGGCCACTGGGCCACCGCCACCACTGTTCTATCATGCTTGATTCTCATGAGTACCTAATTTAATACAATTCCACTTTCAGCTTACATAAAAGCTTAGTATAAAATTCAAGCTCGGTGAATTGCAATAAAGTTACACGCCTATCTATTGATCTGCTGCCAACAGACAAATATTGGTATAGCTCTTTACAAATAATAGCATGCATTGAAAGTATTTTTTAATGGCACTGATGATCATCACAGAGTTTGTATTTCAAATGTTACTAAGTAATATATTTTGTTTAGAAACAAGTGACTTACAGCTTTAGATTAGCTTAGGTACTTTCAGTAAATTTTACCGCATTGACTTGGTGAAAATAAAAGTGGCTGGTGTGACCATTAATTTAGTAGTTTCCCGGTAACTTAGTATTTTTTGCGGTCAAAATACTTAATCGGTTTTTATTTCTTTGAATTATTATTAGTCACGTCAAATCATTGTAGTTTATCGAGCTGCTAATTATAAAAGATTGATGGATTTATCCATACTGCTCACGCGACTCAAACGCCGACCAACGGGTGTGCGTAGAAATCGTACGAAATGAATGAACCTAAATTAAAGCGACTGGCGCTAGTTGCCTAGTTTTTGCCAGCAAATGTAGATAGCTAAACTAGCTTATAGCACCTATAAAAAAAATGAACAGAATAATCGTTAAAAATAAAAGTCTTATACTAATAACATATTGAAAGTATCGACTGGTAATCTTCAGCCAATGCCAAGCGAAGCGCTAATTTGCAGTCAGATGCTAGCCTTCTCACGATTACATGCAGCGGTGCGTCGGTGGCGGCCGATCCTGACATTGGCCGGCTGTCCGAAGGCACGTCAACAGTGGGCCACCGATATGGTGCGCCCACCTAATGGGTTCCATTAAAAAGTTTCTTTCGTTATTCTTCTATCGGAATCCAATGGACTAATGAAGGTAACATTTTTTCAATTTTCTTGGTAATTTCTTTATAAACGTTAAAATGATGTATTTCATAATGTCACTATCGTTTATTAATTGTTGTATCTAACTAGCGCATAATAGTTTGTCCTTGTACTTTTATATGTTGCTGCATTATTGATAGATTCTCAAAAACGATAAATACAAACTATTACATTTTTACAAAACTAAAAAATTATTTCCAAAAAAACACTACAAAGTAAAAAATACTTACTTTTTACGGTTTTTGTTTCTCACCTTTTAATGGGTCAGTTTGTAATTTATCTAAGTTACAATAGCCTAATGTCAACTGCGCATCACCTCTTACAAAATATTGCTTTTCCCGATGTAGGGACGTTAATCGTTGAGGAGTTCTCCTGGTACTTCACCATCAGCTCCACTTCTTCATATGCATTGTGACGAGCATAAATTGCTTGGCAACCATAATAAAGTAATCGAATCGCAACCTGTGAAATACTTTTCATTGAGTAGTTCCGGTGGCCATCTGTGGTCTTCATCATCAGTCCCACTTCACCAAATGGTGCATTCCGAGAGCAACTGCACGAGTTATTATAAAAAATACCCATAACGCTAAAAGTGTGCCTATAGTATTTGAAGAGTTCCCTCGATTTCTCCAGGATCCCATCATCAGATCCTGACCTGATAATGGGACCACCTCGGAAGTATACCTGTCTATACATGACGGAGTAATGATCGAACATACATATATTTTTTAATAAACATCCGAATTGATAACCTTCTCCTTTTAGAAGTCGGTTAAAAAGAACTCGCAATGAACTCAAGTGTCATTTAAATTTCTATCGAACAAGACATTTTCCTTATGTAACTTCGGCATAACCAATTTTGAACTTGGCGTTGGGATTTGTTATCTAACTCCATTGGGTTATCCCCATCTATTTTGATAGCAGTCTTAAACTATTGAATAGTCAAACGAACTTACCTGTAAGTGAAGTTCGAACGTAATTATACGAAGTTATTGCCTCGTCGGAAGATGATGGTGACGCCACAGAGTATAAAGTCGAGCATACACTTGTTTTCTATCATCATTGAGGACGAGGCAATAACGAGTAATCATCATAATAAGTACTCAAAGAATGTTCTTAACCCATCCGATTTAGAGGTTTGAAGTCATACAATTGAATTTTCATAAATGCTTCGCCTAATTTTTATACACTTTGCTGTTATTGATTTGTTCTGAATTTGTAGTACTTCTGCTCTAATCTCTGTTAGGTGCGGATCGGATTTTCATAATGATTCATCCCGCCTTCTTATCCCTTACCTTTCCGTTGAGCTTTACTTCAAATGCCTGCACCGCCTTTTGGAGATAATAATGATAAATTAAACATCTGTTAGCAAAATACATTAGGTATGGAATAATATTGATATCGTACTATATGATTAAAAAGATAATGTAGATAACAGCGTAAAATCATACGATTTGATGTTCGGTCTATTTTTTTTTTTTAATTTTTTTATTAAACAACCTTGTTGACTACGTATCGTATTAAGCTTAGTAACTTTACCACGTTGAATGGCAGTACTTATCTTGGCAAACTGCCACAGAACTACCGAATTACCGATCCATCACCTTCGCTATTTCGCTATTCCACCGCTTCGCTATTTCCAAGAACCGAAAATAAGTACCTAGGTTCCTCGCGGACTACCCGCTACATAGAGCCACAGATCTAGAGCTACTGCTTTCAAATGTGCCCATAAGCACATTAAGCTCTATGCGTTTATTTGTTTTAAGTTAATGTCTCAAGCTATTGCTTTTGATTTAGAGACCTGGGTCCAGCTCTCATTCGCCGACACCCATCGAGCACAATGAACCGCCTTGCAAAATGATTACAAATCAGCTTATTCCACTTTCATTGGAAAAATATTCCTAATTTTGTGATGTGATATACTGTGGTTTAAAAAAATGCCTACAGAACTCAAAGCCAGTTATATTATTTTATCGATTTGTGACCATAGAAAACTGAAGGGGCCTTGTATTCACACTTCATTTCGCGTAATGTCTCACGGTGCTGATGGCATGATGCATATTTAAACACATTCTGACGGTGCTTTTTTCTTTGACAGGTTAAGTAAGGTTTGTCAGCGCTAGATAATAGCTGTTTAGTTCCTATAAGAATAATAAAAGCAACAATAATATGTATTCTTACTAAAACATTCGTCTGAGTAAGAGGATTTGTAGAAGAAAAAAATAACTTTTCCAATTTCTTGTTGCGGACTGAATTTCAATTGAGCTGGACATAAGAGTTCGCATTCACATAATTAGTTTTGCAATTTTTGGAGCAGGAAAATACGCCGAAAGCTAAGGAACATGTCTCACTCGGTAGGTTTTGTGACTGTAAAGTTTTTTGTGTTATTAGTACGTACCTCTATCTGCTGACCTTCACCATCAAATGAAAGTTTTATTCCGACCACGGCACCGCGACGCTCGTTTTTTTATTGGCTGTGAAAAAAAAAAAAATCACATGCTTTTATAAACTGCCCCGTCCTAAATTATGGTAGCACTAGCCTTTTGAATTTCTTGAAAAACATATAATTAAAAAGTTATTTAAACATGACCTAAGTCGTGACATTATATCAATGAAATTTACATACATACATAATCAGCCTATTAATGTTCCCACTGCTGGGACACAGGCCTCCTCTCTGTGAGAGGGGGTGGGCCGTAATCCACCACGACGCGGGCCCAGTGCGGGTTGGCAAATGTCACATGTCTTCGAATTTTTGGTTCTAAGACATGCCGGTTTCCTCACGATGTTACTTTCACCGTTTTGAGAGCAGGTGGTGATGAAATTATTTACACAAAGTAATGCGCCTGCTTAGGTTCGAACCCACGACCTACAACTCGTAGGTCGGGGCCGATACCACTGGGCCACCACTGCTCAATGAAATTTACCATTTCATATTTGATCACAATTAAAAAAGAAAATTGATATACTACCATTGAAACTTTCGTATTGATCAGTCAAGTTACATTGTGTTATGTGTAATCGTTTTTTACTCCAAAAGCTGGACGATATTTTATGTTTCGCATAAATGAAAGCTACTATAGGTTTTTAATTCAAAACGAGGGTTGGTTATGTTTAACAATTTATATTTTTCATAGTAGGTATTTATCTGCAAAATATTGCAATATAAAAACTTTTTCCATGAAAAAAACAACAGACTTCAAAAAAAAAACACTGAAAAGTAAAAAATAAGTTTAATTTCGGAAGTCGGTGGCAAAAAACGAAAATTCAATACCAAACCACCGACTTCCGAGTTTTTCATTCCGCCAACACAGACATACAACTTAAAAATAACATCGGTTTACATATTAACCAGAGTCACACGTAATCAGTACGATTTACTATTACCTACTCGAGTTTACGTGACGTCATAGACGTCATGACGCTTGTTTGTCAAAATAGAGTAGTGTAGGAGTTATGAGGGAACATAATTATGAACATAAGAGGTATGAGGAACAGGGTTAGGTCACTCATCCTTTATATGAAAGGAAGGATCCTCCGACCAAACGGGTGTCGTGTCTGTGGGTGGGCTACTGCCCGGCGATTGATGTCGGGACGTTGTATATATACGTCGCGAGGTAAACACTGCTTGCGCGATGCAGAATTTTGCGTGACGTTAGTGTGATGCGGGCGATGTAGATGCCGCCACACGTACATACCTAGCCTGTTAAAATCATAACTCTTCTTTGGCATTGCCGCAGTCGGGTAAAAAGCTCTAACATTCTTCCTTTCGTCTGCACAGGGCAACAAAGTATCAGCGACGACGGAGACGCGGCAGGTCCATGTCGGGGCCCCCATCGAAGGCGATAAGAAGAAGCACAACAAGATCAAGACCTCCAAGTATACGCTCCTCTGGTTCTTGCCCAAGAACCTCACTGAGCAGTTCCGGAGAGTCGTCAACTTCTACTTCTTGATCGTCACTATAATCGCTGTTGTTATTGGTGAGTCGAGAATTTACGTACAGCCTTATACATATTCGCACTCATTGGTCGGTGCGGTCGCAAGTGCTACTCCCAGATCGCGCAAGGACGGAATTCCTCAGTAGCTCCCCGGAGTCTGAATATGTGCTCAGTTGATGTCAATAAACTCGCCCCCTATTACATGGGTCTTAAACATAAGTGTCGAAATGTGGGTGTACTATACACTTCTCCCTAACCCGTCGGGGATAACAAACGTGATGTTATTTTATGTTATACTAGCTTTTACCCGTGGCTTCGCCCGCGTGGATGTCGCAAAATATCCCACGGGAACGTACTACCGGCATTACAGTATCTAATTGCCGAGGAAAAGGTCATAACTCCTACCGGCGCTCCCGCGTTGCCGTCAACGATAATTATTTTGTTACGCGTAATTTTGAATCTGTGATATGTTTTAAACTATTCAAAATTCAAATTCATTTATTTCGTGAATACAGGGTACATACAGAAGGTGTTATACTACAATAAGATCCTAGCTGTGTCCCACCAAAAGGCATACAAAATATCAATGGAACAAAATAATACATTTTATAAAATCAAAACAACAATACAAAAACAAAACTACAGTACAATCACTAAAATGTCAAATTAAATAAAGTAAAAATTGCAAAACAAAATAAAATAAATAAATAAAATGTCACTAATTCATTAATATAACAATAATCAAACATTATTCAGTATGTCACTTAACATATGAACAGATTTGGTTTAGTTAACGGGTATTATAATTAAAATTTGTTATTTAAATAATAATAATAATAATATTCGTCAACAGAATAATACACCTTGTTATTTAACAATTTGAACAGATTTCTTTTAAATTCGTTTATGTCAACACTTGAGATAACTTGTCCTGGTAACTTATTATACAATTTTTGAGCCATTGCATAAAAGCTGTTGCTATGAAATTTTGTTTTTGTTGCTAATACCTGAAATTTTTTTGAGATCCGTTTACTTTCTACAAATCTATACATATAAATTCATATTGTGTTTTATAAAAATACAGGCTTCATAAATATAGAGTGACGGTAATGTTAATATTTTAGGTTGTGAAAATGTGGCTTGCATGATTCTTTTTGTTTTATTTTACAAATGGCTCGGATACATTTTTTTTGTGCTATAAGTACTTCTTGAATCTTAGGGGCATTTCCCCAGAATATGAGGCCATACCGCAGAGCCGAGGCGACATAACCATGATAAGCTGCGAGTAAGGCGGTCTTATTCGCAATTTTACCCAGCATATGAAGAGCGTAGGAAAATCTACTAAGCTTTCCACAAACACTTTAAATTTGAGTCCTCCATGTCATGTCATTGTCAATATGAAGTCCAAGAAATTTAGTAACACTAGCTTCAAGTATTTCACTCCCTCTATAGTTTATTTGAAACTGTGATTGTTCTTTGTGTCTAATTTTAAAATTCATAACTTTTGTTTTGCTTAGATTTATTTTAAGGTTATTAGCATTTAACCAGTCAATAATAGGAATAAGGCTACTGTTTACATGCTCTTCTATTTCTTTTATAGTGCCAGTATCATTAATAACAGTGCTGTCGTCGGCAAATAGTGACATAGGATGTTCGACTACTTGGGGAAAGTCATTAATGTAGCAAATAAAAAGTAAGGGTCCTAACACAGAACCCTATTCATTTAAATGAAATGATGTCAAGGCATATTTTAATCTAAATTATATGCCCAATTTAAATAACATATTTTATTGGATAAGGATTAATATAATACCGGTCATAATAGCTTCAGAAATAACAATGAAATTTTTATCAAATGCTGAAAGATAAAAATGGTTACTGTGGGTCATCCTGGACTTTTTTGTTGAAAAACCATTCTGTAAAACATAATTTTGATGTATCTTTTATGGTTTACGCGGCGCACGCCAGTAAAGCTCCCAGTCGGCATGTTTTTTTCCGACATCTTCAACAATAATCGTCATATTACAGCCAATTTTCACAAAACCAAAATGAATTATAAGTATACTAAAACCTTCCGCATTGATCACTCCGTCCATTGGTGAAAACCGTTCGGTAATTTATCGCGTTCAGACAGACAGACAGACGCGGCGGGGGACTTTGTTTTATAATATGTAAGGATTCCCATTTTTACGGCTCAGAAATCCTATCTGTGTAGACGGAGTGTGGTCCACCACAGAAGGCATAAATCGTGAATAATCGTGATACAGAAGCGGGGAGTTTCATCTACGAAGACGCGCCCCGCTTCTCGGTAACAGTAAAAAGAAATAATGAAAAATTGGTTTATTTGTTACAGAAATACGTGCATACAAAAATACCATAATAGGTAATTAGAAAACAAAAAAACTTTTTTACAAAAAAAACAACCGACTTCCACTATAAAGTAAATCATAACTAAAATTTCGGAAGTCGGTGGCAAAAACGAAAATTCAAAACCAAAGACACGGATATTCGTTACATGCCACCGACTTCCGAAATTTTAGTTATGATTTACTTTATAGTGGAAGTCGGTTGTTTTTTTTGTAAAAAAGTTTTTTTTTCTCGCTTTTTAGTGGGTCGGTTTGTAATTTATCTAAGTGACAATAGCCTAATGTCAACTGCTCATCACCCTTTACAAAATATTGCTTTTCCCGATGCAGGGACGTTCATTGTTGAGGAGTTCTTCTGGTACTTCGCCATCAGCTCCTCTTCACCCTACGCATTGTGACGGGCATAAATTGCTTGGCAACCATATTAAAGTAATCGAATCGCAAGTTCGCAATCCGTGAAATACACGTTATTGAGTTGTTCCGGTGGCCATCTGTGGTCTTCATCATCAGTTCCACTTCACTAAATGGTGCTTTTCGAGAGCAAATTCAAGAGTTACTATAAAAAATACCGAAATCGCTATAGGTGTGCCTATAATATTTCAAGAGTTCCCTCGACTTCTCCAGGATTCCATCATCCAATCCTGACTTGATGACAATGGGACCAACTAGAAAGTATATCCTTTCAAATAAAAAAAGAATTTTCGAAATCGGTCCAGCCGTCTTCGAGTAATCGGGGAACATACATAAAAAAAAAAAAAAAAAAAAAAAAAAAAAAAAAAAACATTCCGACGAATTGAGAACCTCCTCCTTTTTTTGAAGTCGGTTAAAAATAGATTTAAGTACATGAAACCATGAGTATAAAACAAAAATAGTCGGCAGCTGCACGTCTTGACTGTGACAAGCAGGCTTCCACTCAGCATAAAGCTGTTTTCAGACCAGCGCGATTTGTCGCGCAACGCGACACGAACAATACAAATCTTCACGGTATAACAATAACCGGTGTCGCGTCGCGCGACAAATCGCGCTGGTCTAAAAACAGCTTAATGCTGTGCTGCGCTGTGCTGGTGTGGGTCCCCCATGGGTCCCCCATGCCTTCACACCAGCACAGCGCTGATTTTCAGTGGTTACCCGAAAAGGACACACGTCAAGTCAGGTACCTGGTAGTCAGGTCTGTACTGTACTGTAAGTTGTAGTAATTGTAGTATGCTGTATGCAGTATGCTATTGGTATAACACCAGTATTTTCGTACAAAAGGACCATTCCCCGATTGTGCTGTTTAAAGCCGACATAGAAAACACTTCATTTTTGATTACTTAGAAATCAAATAACCCTTTTGCATAATAAAGTATGAGTACTCCAATAAAACGAATAATTAGCGCTTGGAAATACACGTATCAATTTGTAAGGCCGGTAGTCTAGGGTTGCCAGATTTTAAGTTGACTAGGTTGAGTAGAAATAATGTTTATATTGAAGCAATAAATAAGACCTTATTACACTTATGTTTTTTGTTTGTGTTACATGTGTAGATTTTTGTCGATCGTTAAGGGTAATCCTCGTTAAGGGTAAGGCCCGAAAGTCTGATAACTAGTCTTACTAAGGGGTATCGTATTACCCAATAATTGGATTGTGGAGGTCAGAAAGGCAGTCGCTCCACCTAAAATACTGGTATTCTAGCTGCATCAGCTCGCGTAGAATGAACATAATACAATAGAAACGAATTTCGAGACAAAATTGATTCACAATCACAATCCTTCATTTTATCTATTCTTCCGTCGGCAAAACCTGTTTCTATGGTGGTCATGCTACGCGTGTTGATCAAACTGCATAGATGGGAAAAGACTATTAGGCAGATGATGATGACGTAGATATTATGTTTTCAATTCGAACACTTTGTTTGTGTTTACAATTTCTTCGCCTTTAAAATTAAGAGCTGACGTATTCACTATAATAAATAAAAAAAAAAGAAAATCGAAATCGAAAATTGGGCCTTCTTTTGCCTTGTGGACCTGCCCATGTGGTCATCCTTTTGATTCATCTCTTGTGTCGTAGGTGCGCCACATGTTCGGCCCATTTCTATTTTAATGATTGAGCGTGTACCATTCCATCCCTTGCCTTGCTGATGTGTCTTATTTTTTGTATTTTTTTAATATTCATCATACTGCGCTCTATTCCTTGGTGGCATGAAATTATTTTATCCTTTGCTTTGTTATTGAACTTCCACGTTTGGCATGGTATAAGGCACGACTTTAGTACCTTAATTTTAATTGGCATACTGCTTTTGAATATCTCCTTCAGTGCCCAGTATTTGTTCCACGTTAACTGTGTTCAGTGTCCTGCGCTCCACTTCATGATCGTTATCACGACCACGTTACTTTTCTGATCAAAGCTAATTTATTTACCCAGGTATATGCATTTGTCTGTATACTTGAGAGGCTCGCTAGCGCATATAGTATTGTCTCTGTGTTGTTAGTTATCAACATTGTTTTGGATAGGTTCATTTCCAAGCCTATTACTTTACTGGCGTCATTGAGTGACTCTATCATGTATGTACTGACTTTCTAGTCTTATTCACTATAGTCATGCTAAATTAGATGTTATAGTTCTAGTACTTGTGTATTCTGAATAATTTATGTTTTAGTTCTTGGAAAAAACGTGGGAATACTTGCACCTTTGACTTTATTACTGTCTTGTCTTTAGTTAATTGAACCATTATTATAGCATTGTGAACGAGTTACAAGAGTGTGTATTTGATCATTTTTTTTGTTTATTATACACTTCCCCCCTTACTAATAAACGTTGTATAGCGTCTGTATAGTTACACAACGCTTTGTGTTCTTCTTTCGAATGTCAAATTACTGACGACTGAAAGAGAGAAATCGGTGTGTAACTATACAGGTGATATACAACGTTCATTAGTAAAGGGGACAGTATGTATAAATTAACAGCAACAGCGTGAAACACACATTGTATGTAGGTCTATGTTCCCTTGGAGCTCTAAAGCTTCTAAGTCAACTTAATAAAAAAAATAGTTTGGAAAATCCAAAAGTGCACGCCTCATACATAACACTCATTCATAAACGAAAAAGAAATTCAAAACATAGTTTTTAACAAAAATGAACAATTTATCACTTTTCATGAAGTCGTAATGTCAAAGACTGACAAAGATATTTACTTGGCGGTTGCTAGGCAACATTAAGTCAATGGTTGGAAATATTTAGATAAAGATATTATATTTTAGTTAGTATTTTATTAATTATAATTAAACTACTTTGAATAAAAGAGCCATTTTCAATAGGGTTCCTTCTACGGCTGAAACGAATGTATAAAAAAAAAATTGACTCAATTAATTGATTTTATCGCAAGCTACAATGTTTTCAGGGTTCATAAATTGACGGACAGGAATTTTTTTTCAACTATTTTGATGCTGTTTCCATTTCTGTTGCATTAAATCAATTGTTAAAAAGTACAGTATTAATCTCCATTTAATCATCTATACAATGGTATATAAATTAAGTAGGTTCTTTGTACTAGCAGGAGTATAACAATAAAAACAGTTACAGAAATGGGGCAAAAAATATTTTTCGATCGTAGAGCACACTCTAATGCTTCGCATTAAGAGTCGTGCAATACGGTCAATGAAGCGACATATTTTGATACTCGCAAATAAATCAAAACCTACAGGGTAGTTCCCGTTGACCTAGAATCATGAAATTTGGCAGGAAACAAAGTCTCACAGCACATGTAAAGGAAAAAGTCCGAAAATAGTTAATTTGTAGTTTCATCTCACAATTTTTTTCTTTTTGTGATTGCAAACTTACATTTGCAATTGGAGAATTGACCGTAACGTATATCGTTGTCTGGGAAAACATGTTATTCAACTACAATGTTAAGTTTGTTTTTGGGACAATTTTATCTCAACTACGGAACCCTTCATCGTGCGTACTCCACTTGGCCGGTTTTTTTCTTACTGCTCGAACATTATCAGATCACTGAAAGCTACCAATTTCTTCTTGAACGGGCTAATTGCTGCGAACCCAATAATTAGCTTAGCTAGTAAAATTACAGAAATGAATAATTTATTATGATAACCCATTTAAAATTTTGGAGAACCCTAGTCAGTACTAGTCCATATATAATGGGATGATAAGAACTAATACCAATAATATGTTTCATCCAGTCCGACGATAAGTACTTTATAAATAAACTCAGTGAAACACTAAAAACCAACTTGCATCACAAATCACTCAATACGTTGGGTAAGTGCTAAACGTATTTGTAACATCGTTCTGTTTTTGTCAATCGTTTGAAGATGACAGAGACGGAATGATGTTTTACATAATGGGGTTTATTTATAAACGTTGCTTAAAGTTAAGTGACGTTCAAACGTCAAAAATGTATGGCTAAACAGCCGCTAATCATTACTTAACTTTAAGCAACGTTTATAAATAAACCCCAATATGTTTAGCGCTAAACGCATTTAGTGATTTGTGATGCAAGCGGACCTAAGGGTCGGGCCACACCTGCCGAACGTTCCGCGGCGGAACGTTCGGTTGAATACGCTCCTAATGTTTTTCAAGTTACCTATGACACATCAGCCGAACGTTACGTCCATGGATATATGACGCGACGGAGCGTTCCGCCGCGGAACGTTCGGCAGGTGTGGCCCGACCCTAAGTGGGTGAAATAGGGCCAAAGAAAATTAGCGTCTTATTTATGATCACTTCATAAATTCAGGGACCATAACCGTATATCGTAGATCGGCAGTTGGGGATCCATTTAGCCTTTTTTTTTCTGAACCGAACACTCATTTTTTCCCTTGACTAGCCCTTCTAAATTATCAACATAAAGGATTATTGTAATATACGGTTAAGGGAGTGACCGGAACAAACTTTATCTTGCTAATATAATAAAGAGGTTTGCTTTTTTGGAAATTTGTATGTAGGGAAAAATTTCCGCGAACTAAATTCTTAAGGAAGGCTCGCGGACGACGTCGCATGCAGAAGCTAGTTGATAATTAAAGCGAAAAAGACTTCATTCCCCTCCTTTCAGTTCGGACGATGCGACTTGACACCGTGTCGAAAACAACCAAGCGTGGTGATTATGATGCGTGATCGGCTCACGCCGCGATAGGTGTGGTCACTCCCTAAGAATGATTCCCAAAACGATAAATCATTTATGATATCCATTAACGACATAGTTATCAGCAGATTTGTTCAATTTTGATTGTCGTTATCTGTACCTAAATCCTGTTTAAGGCATGATGGGCTACTGATTCATATTGTAGGTACTAAGGTATATCATTCCGTAGGCGCTGCAGTCAGTCCAAGAAAATTTGTTCCCAATCAAAAAGCAATTTTTTGATTGGGAACAAATTTTCTTGGAATAAACTGTAATCAACTCTTCGTGTATTGAGTGCCATTTCAGTACTTATGCGAATATCTTCGACCGACGACATCTTAGGTAATCCGAAGTCTGATAAATAAATACTGAGGAATGTTCTCCAAGAGTATTACATATCAAGTATTTCACCGGGTAAAATACTCAGCCCCGGATCTAGAAATTTATCGAGGCGGGGCAAAATCTGCCGCCTGCTCCCGCCAATCCTTTTTGTTTCTTTAAGAAGCCGGTTTTTTTTTTAAATATCCTCGGTTTATTTTAATTAGGCTAGGACAGAATAGGGTTTTAAAAAATAGGTCGTGAGATTATAGCATATTAGAATTAGAATTGAACTCTTCGAACCATATTAATCTGAAGTGCGGTCCAATTTTCGATTTGAATGCAAGAGCGAGCGAAGCGAGCGCGAAAATTTTTGCACTCTGCCTGAGATAAGTTAGATTATCTTTAGAATTAATAATTTGAAAAGTTTTAAGAATAAGGAGTGACAAGGCTGCAACAGCGAGCTCGAAAATTTTGTTATACGTATAAACATATTAAGCAGATTTTATCGACTGAAAATGCGCCAATCCAAAAGGGGCGCCAAAACTGTAGTAAAAATTAAAGGAAATCGTGTCTCCTTTGTGCATACAGGCGTCGACAAGTGCAGGACGCCCGGCACCCCCGCTACGCAAAGTAAAACTTAAAAAACATTACCCTCCTTCTGGGGCAGTCGGGTAAAAATAGACCACAGAGGCGCGCATCGTTTTCCTGGTAGATTTCAACTGCGCCCGCTCACACCTACGCTAATCAGTGATTTCCTCAGTGCTCCACCCGCAGAGAAAGATCACGGGCCAAGATTGCCCCCCCCCCCCTCTCTAGATCCGGGGCTGAAAATACTTGATAGTTAGAGCGGTACTCTGGCCCATCTAGCTGAAACCTGACATCAAAAGTGTGTAGTAGCCATAACATCTAAAACTGTATTTTCTTTTAACGTGTACTAAAATTGTATGTTTTTTGAGTAAATACATTTTTATTACTATTATTATAAACTATGATACCATACCACAGAACTGAAAGAACATCCAGGGGATCAGTCATCATCATCTTCCTGCCGTCGTCTCATGTTATGGGGTCGGGTGCAACACGTTTTCCGCGGGATCAGTATGAAGCATATAGATAAATCATTTCGATGTTAATCAATAGATAATAACGTGGTCAGATATATGTATATTCTGTTCGTATTACAATATACTTATTGTTATCTTATCAAGTGTTCCTAATGTGTTTGATATAGTTTTGCTATTAACCTTACAGGGTTGCCATCCCCAAATTTTGAAAACCAGGATTAGAAGGTGCAAGTACTAGGACATTTCGGATTAAAAACAGGACTCAGTTTACGAGCAGTAGTAGTTATAGCAACACGCAATGAAAACAGGTTCAACGAAACTCAATTTTCGCGCACTAGAGCTCTCTATCTAACCATTAGATAGAGAGAGGTCTAGTGCGCTAAAATAGTAGTGACAAAGAGACAACAAGCTGAGCGCACGATAAACGTAAGGTAGACGGCGCGAAATAAAAAAAAACAGGACATTACCAGGATGCTTTAAAAACCCAGGACGTTACTTAAAAACTATCCAGGACATCCCAAAAAGTAGGACATGTCCTGGGAAAACAGGACGGTTGGCAACCCTAACGTAAGAGGATATTTTGACAGAGTGATTTATTTTATTTATTACTATCTGACCCGACGGACGTTGTCCTGTCCAAATTCCAATATAAAATACAAAAATTCCAAACAAAAACTGACGTTCAGTTTTCAGTTTTTTTTTTACTTATATGAAAATTTTCCGGGAAACTTAAAATTTTTCTTTCCATAAAAATCAAATTCAGAATATTGTCCTCAGTCCTCAAGTCATGCGCTTATCAACGAACAGCATTTAATTTTTATTATACCTACCTACATAGAGGCTAAGCTGACTGATCTTATCGATAGATCTACCAACTCATTTAGCCTTTATTTACAAATAACTTGATTTAAATCCTCATTCATAAATCTTAAAAATAGTTTGAGTGCGCTCTCAAAGCAATATACGTATACACTTTATTACTTAATATACTTTCAACCCTAATCATTTCTAAGATTTTTTACGATTTACGAACACTGCTTACCTACCTATAATTTAAAAAAATCTTTCTTATTAACCACATACATTCAATATTGATGGTTTATACGTTGATAATTATTAAATAATAATAATTGCTTTATTTTCAGGCAACTAAGGCCCATAGACAAAATACACAAAATAAACTAACAATAACGCTAAAAAAACAAAGCTAACAATTATAACGTAATTTATATAATATTGGATATTATTAGGTAAAGTAATTTCACTAAATTATGTTCTGATTGTAGACTAGCATGAAATTACAGGCTGAAAGAGCCTGTAATTTTCATTTTAAACTACTATAATAAACCAAGGGACGGATAACTGTAATAATTCGTTCGAAGACATACCTATGTCATTACTCTTTTGATTTATTCAACTGAATGACATTGTTTCGTCAAGGTCCAATTTGTTTACAATCTTTATTAACCGAAATAGAAGTGTTCATTCACTCTATTCAGGTCCTTTCTCTATGAGTTGCTGAGGAGCTAAATCTACTTCACAACCTCGGCAAAAACTTTCTTTTATTTTCGACAATAAACATAGGTTCTGTGCAGCGAGAGTCCCCGGAGTTCGATTAAATTACCCTTTGCAATATTGACGTACTTTTTAGTAGATACCTAATCTAAATAAAAACAGTTAAAAATGCAAAATATTGTAGCCTATCGGTATCGGGAACAGGGTCCAGCGGCGGTCAGGGCTCCAGAGAGAGGAACCTCCTGACAATGCGAGCCGTGTCCAGGAGTAGGTACCGGTTTCTGAACCAAGCCCAAGATCCAGCTGCCCAACGAGAGCCTCCTTAGGTGTTGATCCAGGCTCTTGGCAATTAAACCATTGGCTGATACGACTATCGGCACAATGATCATAATGAGTCCACATATTATTATTAATTTATAACTTTCTTTCTTTACAGACAGTCCAGTATCGCCGGTCACCAGCATACTGCCGCTCAGCTTCGTAGTGATGGTGACTGCCATAAAGCAAGGCTATGAAGACTGGCTCCGGCACAAAACTGACAACAAGGTCAACAACCAGATAGGTGAGATAACAAGAGATAACTAGACACCATTGTCGAAATTGTGTGTGGTTTGTTTAGGTGCACGTGTACTGTCGCTATGTTATTCGCCGACGATTAATGAATTTCAAGTGTTTTTAGGCAAATTGATGAGAGCAATGGTGGCCCAATGGTAACGGCCCCGACTTACGGGTCGTGGTTTCGAACATAGGCAAGCGATTTACTTTGTGGAAATAATTTTATCACCACTGCTCTTAAAACTGTGAACGAAAACATCGTGACGAAGGTTTTAGTCAGTAATTGTCTGACGCGCCCTCCCGCTCCGCCCAGAGCGGGAGAAGTTATTTAATAATTACCAACCCAAAAAAAAAAGTATAGGTTGATTATGCTAAGCAATTAATAAACTAGGACTCTCTCGTTGATCTTTCGATTCGAACTCCAAGTCAGGCAGTGTTAACTGCGTTTTTGCATAACAAAATCCTTAGTAGGTACACACGGCTACATATCGAGCTATACATTTCCAGTATAAGCGGGCCTCTCATTGTACGGAAATCCTGCACAATGCGAGATCAGCTTATACTGGAAATGTATAAATAGCTCGATATGTAGCCGTGTGTACCAACCTGCACCCTAATTGCGTCCCTAACACGATCAATCGCAATCTGTTTCATTTTGACAGTTCAACAACATTAATTGCGTTATTTACGTTGTTGAGCAGACTTTTTGGAACTTACGGAGCAATGGATTAGCAATATCCTTCAAAATGATTCAGATTATGAATGATTGATAATTTTATTATGATGATGATTATTATTATGATTGATCGTGTGTTACGCAATTAGGGTGCTGGTGTCCACATTTGTGTCCGATTAATGGCAATAGGCTTGTTTAGCTTATTATTAGGAAAATGGTATACAATTTTGAAAGTTCCTAAAAATAGACAGATTTATTTTAGTAAAGGCATAGCATTGCACGACTTGATTAGATTGCATTCCTTTCTGCAACTGTACTTTTCAAAAATTGATTTGAACCAGCAGAAACGAAAAAATCGTCAAAATAGTTTTAATAAATCCTGACCGTTAATGTATGAAACCTGAAAACATTGTAGCTTGCGATAAAATCAATTAATTAAGTCAGTTTTTTTATAGATTCGTTTCAGCCTAAGGAGGAACTTTATTGAAAATGGCTCTTTCTGTTTTTGAATGAGTGTTATGAGGCGTGCTCTTTTGGATTTTCCAAACTATTGTAAAATATACAATGCCAATCTGAAATCATTGAATGTTGCGTCCAACAGTTATCTTTTATCTTTTCATGATTCGACTATTCAATAAGTTGGTACTTCATAAGTTGGGATTTCCGCAAAGTAAATAGGTAGGGCATTGTTTGTAAGGGTTTAGTCAGTTCTGAATCACTTCGCTTTAGTGCTGCATTATGAAATAGCTGAATGTTAATAGTATAGAATACTCGAAGCCTCAGCGGTCACAACTCTCAAAGGGATAATATTCTAGCTGGGAAGACTGTATAAAGATAAACTCAAACTGTTCACTTAGTTTTATTTAGGCTAAGAACAAAATGACTCTGTTATACTTAAATTACTTATTACACTGTTCAGAACTAATTCTAATCGACTCTCGCAATCAACCACCCGGGAGAGAATGCCCTCCTGCATGCGCACTCCTGAATGCGCACCCGCTCCTAGCCAAAAAACCCCCAACATCCCGGCGGCAAATCCCGCTCTCCAATTGGCCCACGATATCGGGCGATTCCTTTGTCGTGGACCAATCGTTCCACTAATCAATATTTAATCAAGGGTTGCTATTCCCGAACAGTAGGATTGGATCGTTGACACAACATTCTTTTCATAATATCTAAAACATAATTATATTTATATAAAACAAAAATCCTAACAAAATTAACTCTTTTAAACAATTATTTTTCATAAACATAAGCCATAAGCTTTATTAAAAAGAACAAAACCTAACAATAGGTATTGAATTATCTATCAAATTAATTCAACAGAAATGATTAAATCGCTCTGAACTACCAGACGTACTGCAGGGTACCATCTGCACTTGTTTGATGGCCCGTCCAGTCGTACTCAGCGCTTCTCCTCCACATTTATAATGCGCACAGCTAAAGTGTGGATCTCTCTGCCGGCGGGCGGCGTCTGTGTTCCCTTCCACATACTCGTATAACCCGTCTGCCTTCAAAGCAAGAGTGAACAGGCATCTTCTGGGCACGCTCGTTCCATCATAGACCTCATCCATCGTGTTCCATCAGGCGAGATCGAGGTCAAGAGCCATTCAACAATAAAAATAAAAAAATTACAGAGGACCTGGTCTATGGAAAGAAGCTAAATCATCGTACATTTATATCAGTAACTAAGTACAATACAAACAATTTATTTTTTCGTAGCATTTTAGGCAAACGCGCATCAGAGGACCAGTTTCATAAATACGAATGGTCTTTTTAATCGATATTTTTGACAATGCTTTAAACAGTTTCTTAGGAAATCTAGGTTACAGTGTGCCGCGCGCTCGAGCCTGTTGCGTACTGATATACACTGACGTTTCGAAGCGCGTCGTTACGGCCGCTTTCTACGAATACATTACTGTTACTTATTTATACTGTGTATAGGTATTTTAATGAAGTTCCGTTCCGCATAATTTCGCTGAGGAGCTAGCATTTATCAGCAGTGCTTATGTGACTACAATAACAACGTATAAGCTAGTTATCTGTGTCCGGTTAGCTATTATTATGAATGACCAGTTCTTTTCCGAGTATTTGAAACTTGAAAATATAATATGTAAATAGATAGGAAACTACTTACAATTAAGTGAGAGGTGTTCATGACGTGTAATGTAATTTTCCTATAAATTAATGACACTTATTTGTTAACATACATAATATCCCATATAATTTGAAGGGGCAGTTGTGTAGGTTCTTTGTTCTTTTCGTTTTATTTTACAATTTGATGCACCCGATATATCTGTTGTTGGATTTTTAGAGGCATGAGGAACAGGGTGTAAAGTTCACTCATCCTCTATAGAAAAGGGAGGACCCTCCGACCAGACGGGTGTCGTGCCTAGCGGGCAACTGCCCAACGATTGATGTCGGAAAGTTATATATTATGTTGATCGCGCGGTAAACTCTGCTAGCGCGATGCAGGATTTGTGTGACGTCAGGATTTTGTGTGACATCAGGTCTTTGATGCGTAGTTCGCATGTGGCGATGCTACCTCAGATGTAAGTGTAAGATTCGTCTGGATAATGATACAACTTATTAGTATTATGAGATCGAGGGACCTATTTGTTTCAACCCAAATATATATAGCCACACTTTTTTTGCATCACGAATGCTTGATCTATTTCCACACAGCGACCCCAAAGAATGATACCATACCGCAAAATGGAGGAAATAAAGCCGTGGCCGTGGTATGCAGTCATGTTGAATACATTTATTTAATTTCTTTAAATAAAATAGTTAATAACCAATTAAAGACAGTTAATACACATACATGTGCACATAAAAGAGAAATATTGAATGGAAAGTAGTTTGGAAGTTCGTATTTTAGGGTTCCGTATTAAAAATGGTAAAAAGGAACCCTTATAGTGAGACTCAGTCTGCTCTTGCAACAGGGACTGAACGAAAGTCTTAAAACTTAGGGCATTATAAAAGAGCGCATTTTTAGATATTCTCAATTTTTTTTAGGCCTCATTGTTTTCGACTTTTGACGAAAAATGTAAAAAACATACCCCCCCCCCCCTATATCCGAAGTTTGCATAAAGAAGAATCTGAAAATATTCTATGTGATAGAAGTTTATGTAAAGATTACAGGAAAAATAAAACCATGCCTCTAAATAGACTTTTTCAGAAATTATTAAGAGATGGCGCTGACCTAAAACTGCAATATTTACTCCAAAATATTTATATAGGAAGGCACGGAACCCTCGGTGCGCGAGTCCGACTCGCTCTTCAATGGTTTTTAGGGTTCCGTACCCGAAGGGTGACAAACGGAACCCTATTCATAAGCCTCCGCTGTCCGTCTGTCTGTCAGCGAGCTCTATCTCATGAACCGTAATAGGTAGGCAGTTGAAAATTTCACAGATTGAGCATTTCTATTGCCGTAAGAGCAACAAATAATAAAATTAAAAAATAAAGGGGGGTCGCCATACAATTAAATTAAATTTTGAAAAATAAATTATCTGACCCTGGCATGTGAGGTATCATTTTCTAGAGCTCATCGAGTAGAGAATAAATATAATTTTTATTTGTTTTTATCTTCAAAAATGATGAATTAGGGGGCCGTAGAAGTTGTCTGTTTTAGACCATTTTTATACGAGCTCTATCTCAACAACTAAACAAATTAGGAATTTGAAGCTTGTGTGTATCATGTAACATATACTGTTTATAATCAACAAATACTAAAAACGCCGATTCATAACGTATTTTATATAATATGGGCGATTTTCTGCAACTTAAAGTAATAATTTTGTATTTCATGCTAATATTATGCGATATAAATTCCACAGATAACTATTTAATAGTCGGAGTAATGACATGGAATTAGTAAGTACCTACTATCATGGCAGCATATACTATTTCGATCATTTAAATTTCGATCATCCAAAAAGGTCTACAAAATAAACTTTCTTCACAAGATTTTAAAACCGGCCAGTATTTTTTGAGTTTAAGAACTTTATCGACTTTTTTCAAAGTATCCCTAGACGGTGTTGATGTGTGTACCTCGTGTTAAAACTACACTCCAATAGACAATATATTCAGTAACATTGAAATGAATGCTGTGCTGGCACATACAGTGTACTATTCAGTTACCTAGCTTAAACCGTTGTGGATACAATTTCATATTGAGAAAAATTATTGGTGTAAAAATATTCGGTCATGGCGGCCAATCTCAACGGAGACTGGCCTTCGGCGCGGGAGGTATTATAGTGCACAAGTGTGTGCGCAGACACGAGTGCACTCTCTCTTCCCTCACTCTCATAGTCCGATGGGATGTGTAAAAATAATAAGTAAGAAATAATAGATTTCTGTATGACTATCAAAAATAACGTAAATAAATACCTGTATTGACCCGTGCGTTTGCACTGGCGAAACATCACGACAAAACATGTTGAAATCTCTAGTTCCTGTCAAACATTGTATGAAAAATTGACAGAAAATAGAGATTCCAACATGTTTTGTTGTGAATGTTTCGCCAGTGCAAACGCACAGTTATAATAAAAATTTGGCGTACTACTTACATTCTATTTTGTACAATATAGTCTGATGTAGCAAGAGAAATCCTTTTATTTATAAGTAACTAGCTTTACCCGGCCTGGCTTCGCACGGTTAGCACTAAGTACTTATCTACGGCGCATCTACATTTCCTAATTACCTATTTCTACCTAATTACCTACCCTACCTACCTACCCTACCCTTCTTACCAGGGTAGGTAGGTACCTAACCTACCCTACCTACCCTACATATCTACCTGCTTTTTTTTTTTTTTTTGGGTGGGAAATCATCAAATGACTTCTCCCGCTCTGGGCGGAGCGGAAGGGCGTGTCAGACTTTTACTGACTAAAACCCACCCGTGTTCCTTCCCTTGCCTAGACCGGAGCCACGGTTTCCCCTAAGGACTTATCCGCAACCCCAGTGGACATATCTACCTGCTTACCTACCATATATACCTATTTATACCTACCAATACTATATTAGTAGCAAATAAATAACTTTGACTTTAGTTAATGCATGTTACTGGATAAAGTTAACTTAATATTTTTCTCTTAAAATAAATGAAATATACTCCTACACCTATATTTTAACACAACAACATTTTCTCATTAAAATTAGACAATTTCTTTACAAATCTTTGTTTTTTTATAGCGCCTCTGTTGTTACCTTTACGAAAGTATTACAAAAATTCATAGTGTTAAATCTTGTACGACATGGTATGGAACCCTTCGTGTGCGAGTCCGACTCGCACTTGACAGATTTTATTTTTTATTCCATAGGGCACACGGCTTGTGTTTAATAAGATAATTATACCGATTAATTTGTAATGCATGAAGCATTTAATTGAGTAGCTATTGCGTAGTATCCATAGCTAATGCGGTCTGACTAACATTATACAAGTTCTTATCAACTAGTCCGCTTCATCAATAATACAGATTAATGGATTATCTTTTCAGGAAAGCATTTGTTTTTATTAAAAAGGATTCGTATTACAATTTCCTAGTTGTTGATTGGGTATTTAGAAACATTGCCTACTGTCACATAAGTACTACCTACTTCATGGAGTTTTTAAAATATGATTGACGTGTAAAAGTGTTTGTCAAGTACAAACCTACTCACAGGAATAAAATCATTTATCATTTAACTGGCCTAAGTTTTGTTTTTGAACACATTTAAATAAATTATTAAGGCACATGATACCTATTAATTATCGTTTGGAAACAGTTTATTAAATTAATGTTTAGGCACAGATTAGTAGAATCACACACAGAAAATGTTCTTAACTAAGTTTTTAGACCTTTGTATCCTGCATATGTGTATGAAGTTTCATTAAAATCGGTTCAGTCATTTTGAAAAATAAGGGCTTGTAAGTTTGTATGAAATGCCGTACGGCGTAAACCCTCTTAAATGATTTTGCGGAGTGTCCTATTTGCATTAATCTGCGGTAAATATATAAAGGAAATGATTTCCCAACTTATCTGTTTAAGTTCATCGATACTGATACCGGCCGACCTTGGGCTGGTGCATCACAAGAGATGAAGATAACAGTTCAATTCTTTGCGAAGAACTTGTGATAATAACCTCCAGTGGTTGAACCGTAGATATAGTAAACCTTAATATCATTGTGTAATGTGGGTATAGATAGAGATGATAATATTTATCGCTTTTATTAAAATAAATTATCTAATCTCCCTTCTTTGAAACAGATAACTCGAAAAGCTAATTTAGAAGGTATTTTCCTGTCCACACCTTAAAATTTTTGTTACGGTGTTTTAATTACACACTTTAAATTTTAAAGAACACTGATACAACGTTGGAAATATTGTATGAAAAAGACTTACTGTGCCGAACCCAAATAATCTATACTTACTAATAGTAATATAAAAGCGAAAGTAACTGTGTTTGTCTGATAACTTTTGTCGCCTTAACGTCAGGTCTAATATAGAATAGGCGGATATACTTTTTATCTCTATAGTACGTTTCCGTATGATGATTACCGCTCTCTACGCAGTCGACGCCGCGGGCAAAAGATAGTTTGTATACAATGTCGCCCATGCGCATGTGACCGCCCGTAATTTTCTGAATATTCATGAAAAAATATCGAAAATAAACTTCAAAAGGGTCTATCTATAACATTTTTCATGTTATTCAATTTTTAATTTTTTAAAGATTTGCTTTCTGTTTTTTGACACATCTCCGAAGTTTATGGGTCGATTTGGATTCTGTTTATTATTTCCAAAAGCTTATGAGTTATTTTAACAGGTTAATTAAAATTTTTACAAAAAATTATCGACTACGAAAAAAAAAACGGAATCGAAGTCATTTTTTCGGTAAAAAATTGTGTATTTATTTAAAAAAAACTAGTGACAAATGTTTATTTTATTTTTTTATTTTATTTTTATTGTGTTTGGGTGGCTTACAGCTATCGATACAGAAGTATCAGTTAGGTATTTGACGAAAAGCCATTTATAAGCCTCCACAGTTAGCAAATGTTATAGATAGACCCCCCCTTTTGAAGTTTATTTTCGATATTTTTTCATGAATATTCAGAAAATTACGGGCGGTCACATGCGCATGGGCGACATTTTATATATGCGGGTGGATTAATTATCAATTATCGAAAAATAGTGATGAGTGCAATATTTACACCTCTTTCGGTGTAGGCCATAATTATCTATAACATTAACATTCGAGTACTTCGACGCTTAACTGTGCTTTTGTGTTTTTTTTAAGTTACTTATTTAATTTAGTACCTAGTGTAAACAGTTGGGTAGTTAATAAACATTTCCTGACGGACAATAAAAAACATTCTAACTTAAATTTATCATTCAACAGTGGAGATAGTCCACAAAGGCGTGATCAACGAGGTGCGCAACTCTTCGATCGCGCCAGGCACCCTCGTCCGTGTGCGGCGAGGGAAGGAGGTACCGGCAGACTTGGTACTGCTGTGCTCGGCCGGGGAGAAGGGGAAATGCTTCGTGACTACTGCCAACTTAGACGGAGAGACGAACTTGAAGACTTTGAGGGTACCCCCGCCGTTAGTCGGCTTTACACCAGGTATAACATTTATGTACTGGGATTGATTTATCATTTATAATATTCATACAGCTTATGTGTTGTGTGCTCATTTGTTAAGTTTTTTGTGATGTTTTGTGATAATAACATTTAAGTAATCGCCCATTTTGTAAAATGACCCATTATAAATCATATGGTTCAGTCGCCAGCACATCAACCTACTCCAATCTGTCAAATTTTCCCAATCAACATTGAACCTTATTCTTTTGCCATAAAGATGAAAATCTATAAAAGAAATTTGACAGATTGTAGTAACTTCATGTGCTGGCACTGCTGGCGTCTGTACTTTATTGTATGTGCATTTTTTTTTTAAATACCGTTTTTTTTAATTCAGCTAACCGATATTTCATGTATGAAACGGTACTTCGGAACTTCTGTAAACAGTAGCCATAATAAACCTAATAAGCTTTAAAATATTTTATACATCCTAAAAATATAATTAGATAAGTAATTTTATTACACGCGTGTTTTGTACCTACATTTCGTCACCTTGTGATTGTGGTAATAAAGATATTTGGAATCTCATACGTGCTTTTATTTGTGCCATCATCGCAGACTCACTTTTCATTGTCATCCTTACTCGCCCACTTACGTTAGCTTAAGGTAAATAACAACGATCTGTCTCAAAAGACTAATCTCTAAACACATAATTAATTTATTCTGAACAAAGATACATTAATCTATAAAAATCTATAAAGATTCAAAACAACTGAGGATATAAGGAATTTATGAACCTACAGATCACTTTAAGGCCTGCTTGCCAAAACCGTTTAGCGCTAAATGCATTAATGAATTGCGGTAATTCATTAAATGCATAACATTTAGCGCTAAGCGTTTTTAAAATGGGTTCCCTATTTGTTTTCGAAAGTTGATTATTCCATTTCTATCAATCGTTTGAACATGACAGAGACAGAATGATGTTTTAAATACGTTTAGTTCTAAACTAAATGTATTTATTGATTGGTGTTGCAAGCGGGGCTAAACTTGATCATAGTAAACTCGTGATGTCTTGTCAATATCTCTGTTTATAACCCGTGTATTACGTCAAGTGTCGTTGACGCGTCATTTTTGACGTCTTCATTTGCATTGTACTTTAGGACTTCAGACCAAATAAAAAACGTACTCAGACCAAATAAAAATTAGTTATACGCTCATTTTTCCTCAGATATTCTCCCGCAAGGTATGCGGATAGAGGTGCCCAACCCTGTGGCAGATCTCTACACGTTCTACGGACGGTTGGAGATCCCCTACCAGGACAGCCTGGTGCTCACCACTGACCACCTCATGCTCAGGGGGTCTCGGGTCAAGAACACAGAGTGGGCTATTGGATGCGCTATTTATACGGGTAAGGTTAAACAAACAAATCAGTTGAATTTTGCAGAAGAAAGATTGAATAATATACAGGGTCAAATTAAATTAGCTAGCGAAACTCTGCAGACGTGATGGGAATCGTTATCTCAATCAATCTGCCTAGCCTTTTCCCAACTATCTTGGGGTCGGCTTCCAGTCTACCCGGATGTAGCTGAATACCGTATTTTACATAGAGCGACTGCCTATCTGACCTCCACAACCCAATTATGGGTAATACGATACCCCTTAGTAAGACTGGTTATCAGACTTTCGGGCTTCTGACGACCCGTAACGACACTGTCAAAGATCCACGAATGACAGCCGGGACCAACGGCTTAACGTGCTTTCTGAGGCACGGAGGAGTCTTAGTTTGTTAAGATGGTCATACATCCACAGACCAACCCCGGCAAGCGTAGCTTTACTTAACCTGATGGATCGAACCGTGCGGCTGTTATTACTTAGCCACGACCTCCTGGATATCGTTATCTAAACATGATAAAACAAATGAATCTTTTGATGTTTTTTTGTGGGGTCATCGACCGTAGTTACTGTTACTTGAAATATTAGTTTCAAAAATCTGTTTTATGTGTAAACTTCACAGAAGTGATGGATATCTATATTTACTAAACACATTCAGCCCCGTTGGTCTTCGTGGTCGTAAGCGCAACTGCTGAGCTTCCTGGGTTCGATTCCCAGGTCGAACAATAAGGATGTTCCCAAAAAAATATTTTTTTGTTCGTCAGGTAGATTATTAAAAAAAAGGACAAGTATTTTTTGTTTTTTTTACGTAATTAAAAGATACCGGCAATACATTTAGTTTAAATGTGGCATGACGTCACTCCCTGGTAGATTTTATACTGACTTGTGACGTAGCGAGCCCCCACTTCCTAACTTTAATTTAATTTTATCTAAACCATTTTTTATTAATATGATAAAACAAAAAATACGTGTAGAGTCAAATATTTTTTTATTATCTGACTGACGGACTAAATAGTTTTTTTTTTTCCCCAGTCAACATCTCTATTGTTGATGCCGCTGTGACCGGGTTAGGAGGATATTTTTATATAATTCCACGAATCTTCTAAAACCTTTGAAAAAAATATCAATCGGCTATTTTGAAATGCCGATGACTTGTTTTTCTAAACTGTATCGTCATTTGTCCAGCCTTTTTCCATTAAGGTCAGTTTCCAGTCTAACCGGATGCCCCTGGAAAACTGTATCTAAAGTATTTAAACAAACATTTTCTGTTACAGGTGAAGAAACAAAACTGGCTCTCAACTCAAAATACTCAGGGAACAAATTCTCGTCAAGCGAACTGGCGATCAACCAGTCCCTTCTTTACTTCATAGGTCTTCTAGTTGTCGAAATATTCGTGTCTTTGATCGCAAAGCTGTTGATCGAGCTACATAATACAGAGAGGGATCTATACCTCGGTCCTGGGACCCCATACCCGATTCCATTAAGCTATGTTCTTCAAGATCTGTTCTCGTTTCTGTTACTCTATTACTATATTATTCCTATGTCGCTGTACGTCACTATAGAGCTGTATAAGTTTATTGGTAAGTGTACCTACTCTGTTTTATGAGATTTGTTTAGTTAATAAGAAAATAGTTTGGTATGCGGCCCATAAATAACAAAATTTGTTATAACTACGCATGCTATGTTATTATTGCGCGTAATAACTCATGTAGACGAGTTAGATACACTCGAAGATTCACATATTACACTTTGACTTTACTTTTCGTACTAATATGAACATTATTTTTATGCAATCTTATGTTCATTTTTGTATAATAAGCGAATTTTGAACAAGCGTTTCATATGAATACGAATAATATTCACATTGGTTGGCATGAATCGCTAACTTAGCAAAGTCAAAGGGCGATCCTTGTCTTTGTATTTTTTTGTACAGAGTTTCGCCCTAATATGAGCCGCTCCAAACTCTTGACTATTCAGCAAACGCACAATATCACAGATGCTCTTTTAGTGCTAAAAACTTTAGTATGTAGTTTTAGTATTTCAATAAACTTGAAATACTAAAAAGCAAGCCTTCAAATTTCGCCAAATAAATAACACACTTTTCCCCAGGATCCTTATTCATAGCCTGGGACGAAGACCTCCGTTGCGAAGAGACCGGCAGACCCGCAGCAGCGAACACGTCAGACTTGAACGAGGAGTTAGGACAAGTGGAAGTGCTGTTCTCGGACAAAACCGGCACTCTTACCAAGAACCTCATGGTGTTTAAATCCTGCACCATCAAGGGACAAATGTATGAGGAGAAGGAATCGAAGCTCTATGATGTGGAGAGGTTTGATGAGCCCGTGGATGTGTTTCAGGTCAGTTTTTTGTAATATCTGTGGTTTTGCTATAATTTCTCAGTAGCAGCCCAGGGTCTGGATTTGTGACCGGTTGATGGCAAACTCAAACTCTAAAGCATTTATTTCAATTAAACCATATACAGGCACTTTTGAATTGTCAAGGAGTAAGTCAGTCAGAAATATGAAGCTATTTGCCCATTCCAAAGCGTAGTAGGTACCTATGGAGAAGAACGGGCAAGAAACTCCACGGACACTCTTTTAAATAAATAATTGTTACAAAATAGTGGTTACATAATTCATGTTTAAATTATACATGTGAGAACAATGTAAAAAAGATGCGCACGTTAAAAGCGTCCGTAATAAAAAATAAAAAATAAAACAATTCAAGCATTAAAATAAAATAAGCCACGGCAGCTAAGAGATGACCAGTCCCAACTGACGGCGCCCGTTCACGAACATGACGCATGTATTAGCACCATTCAGCTCAACCATTTTGAAGGGAGCTAAATGCAATAGGCTCGCCCCCTATTACATGTAACTTAAGAGCGTTCAATCTAAAAATTGGCAACGTCGCAAATGGCTGTTTTGTTTACCTGATTAATTTGACAATATTTACTGTATGTAAATATCGCTAACTAGTGAACTAGTATATTAATATTACATCAAATTCAGTGTTATAAATAAATTGCAATTATAACACCGAATTTCTTGTTGTAACCGTTTAAGGTGTAAAAAAAGGCATTTGGAAAGTTTCATTAACACTACTCGTTCAGACGTGATCTTCTAAATAAAATCAATAAAAGTTGGTTATCGTCGCCTTAAGGCGTGAAAGGTAGACAGCCTTTTTACATCTAAAACTTGGTACCCGGTCAAAACTCTGTCGGTATTCGGTGTTACGATATTAATTATTGCATTTCATAATGCATATTTTAGTTCACTAGTTATCCATATTTCATGTTCCCGCTTGACCGTTACAGTGGACATCAGGTGGGCATAACAATAAAAATTCAATTGTGTCTCGTTAATGACTGCTGAAGGTATACAGCAATATTGCCAAATTAGTCAAAACTGCGAAATATTTGACATCTATTAGGTATGTATTTTACCTTTGTTAGAAAAACTAAATTGTGTTTGACGGCCGGCCATGGCAAGAGCGTTTCATGGTCAGTGCAATATGCTTAGTTGATGTAATAGATTAGATAGCTAACTACGATTTTCACACTGATCTTTTTATCTTTTTGTACGAATTTCAGTGTTGTATGTACTTGAAATAGTACGGAATTATCCGGAAAATGTTTTTATCTACATGAAAGACATCACACTAGGTAAATCTTATCTTCGCGAGTAAGCTATTTTGAGCCTAATCGATAGATTGGTCCTGGGCATAAGTTTATACCATAATTATTACGTAGGTAGATATTTATACTATTAACATTATAGTTTAAGTACGCAATAACTAATACGATGTTTTAAACATCGAAAAAAAAACATCAAAACATAGTGAGGAAACTCGGCCATGCCTGAGAGATATTTCTCGACGACATGTAAAGCCAAGACAGAGGCCCATGCATGGGCGGCCTTAAAACTGACACCAGGTTAGTCACTACCATACGAAAATAAGAATAAGTGTTAGTAAAGTTATTAATACCTAGTTAATTAACTTGGATTTTTGCACTATTTTTCCAGGGCCGCGGAATCCAAGTTACTTTTAATATAAATAGAACTAACTAACAAATACAGAGCCATCAATAAAACGGGGACATTAATGAGTACCTGCTAATATATATATTAATTACCCTATGAGTAGTTTAACTTTGATTAACAGTGGATCAGTGGACGGCATTAAACCGGTTTAAGTCAGTCCGCACTTTTAATCGCTACTCTCATTTATAACACGAATGACCGTGGATTCAGCATAAGAAGTATGTGGAATCGTTGCGCGTGCTGTTCTGAAGTTTCTGCCTACCTACACAAGAAAAAAGCCGCGATATTATATATGTAAATAACACTCTCTTTCTATTTCAGACAGACATTAAATTCTTCTTTAAAATCCTCGCCCTTTGCCACTCCGTGCAAGTTTCCAGCGAAGACATGAAGAAGCTTAGTGCCCGTCTCTCCGTCACCAGTAACTTGCAGCTAATGAACTTCTTTAAGAGAAAGAAAGTCAAGACCAGTACTGCATCTAACGGCACTAATGGAGTAATAGATAATGTTACGTGGAACACTATTATTAACGAAAATGGTAACAAAATGGACTACCAAGCCAGTAGTCCTGATGAGAAGGCTCTCGTAGAAGCCGCCGAGAGGTTTGGAGTGACGTTTCTGGGTGAAGAAGGAAATGATCTGGTGGTGAAAGTGGACGAACATACGGAAATGTATGAGCGACTGCAGGTTATTGAGTTTACTTCGGAGAGGAAGAGGATGTCTGTTATTCTCAGGGATAAGGATGGCAAGGTAGGCCGTTGTTTTTGTAATTTATGGTATGCATTACTGTTTTGTTTTAATAAACTGCGAAATATTTCGGCTGTCACAGACTTCAAACATGATACACTTAAATTATTCATTTTACTATTTAATTTAATAGAATTCTTTTTTAAATAATACATACCCAATTATTTTGAGTCTCCTATAACACTCAAATAAAGTTCTATATCGTCATTAAAGCCTAACTTTTCATAAAACATACACAATTATTTGATTACCTTTTCTATTTAAGTAACATTCCACTTGGGGGACTTTCATGCTCATGACGTAAATCTTAATTTATCTTTCTAATCGCATTCCCAGATCTGGCTGTTCTGCAAAGGAGCGGAGAGTTCTGTGTTCCCTCTATGCACAAACACTCGTCTGATAGAAGAGACCGACCGAGATATCAACGCGTTCGCTAACAAGGGCCTGAGGACTCTGGCCATCGCTTACCGGGAAGTGCCTGAAGAGGAGTATCAGAGAGTTGCGGATGGTAAGTCAAATTACCTATTACTGGTATAATCAGCCCACTCAACAACTTTTGACTTGACGTCCTGTTTTGACGGCTTTGCGGAACATGTAATTTTAGTTATTAAAACAGAAATTATACGAAAAACGAATTAACATGCTTGAGCGTGTTTAATCTAAATGAATTAATTGATCTCGTCATTATTAACATAGTTTTAAGATAATGTAATTGTAGAACTCGTATCGTACTGGCAGCGAAGGGGTGGACTCGGTGTTTATTGTGGGTTTTTTAATGAAACCCACAGGGTACAAATGACAATATTTAATGCCTTGACCAACAATTAATAAAATTATAAAAAATATTGAGAGATTCGACACACATTGAATAACGACCGGTGTCGTCGACTGACTCTGTTCAACGATTGAACGGAACGGTGGAGCGCTCCGCTCACTCCACGCAGGTACCCCCCGCACGTCGCTGCTCCCGCGCGTCGCGCCGTGCCCTATGCGTGTGTGTGTGTGGTGCTTATGCACGCACACATGCTAGGCGTCAACAGTAATAGGTACTAACAAAATATTGACAAAAATAGTCTGTTATTTTTTATTAAGCGTTATTTTCGATAATAAATTAACTTTAACATTACAGAGCAGAGCAGTGGTGGCCCAGCGTGGTAACGGCCCCGACCTACGAGTTGTTGGTCGTAGGGTAAATAATTTCATCACCACTGCTCTCAAAACGGTGAAGGAAAACATCGTCAGGAAACCGGCATGTCCTAGAACCGAAAATTCGAAGACATGTGACATCTACCAACCCACACCGGGCCCTCGTGGTGGATTACGGCCCACTCTCTCTCACAGAGAGGCCTGTGTCCCAGCAGTGGGAAGATTATAGTCTGATTCTGTTCTGTAACATTACAGCGATCAAGAGCTTAGACGGCAAAAGCGCAGACGCGTTACAACAAGTAACGCAACAATACAGAGTGTTAGAGAGACAACTGACGCTAGTTGGCGCCACCGGCGTCGAGGACTGTCTGCAGGACGACGTGGCCGACACGCTCGCCGCGCTGCGCCGGGCCGGCATCAAGACCTGGGTGCTGACGGGAGATAAGGTAACCAATATTGTAGTATAATGGTGAGCAAATAAATAAAGCATACGCGAAAACCGATAATCCGTCGTCATTTGAGGAACGTACGGGGCTAGGGGGCGCGTTTCCTTACGAGTCAGAAGCTAGAGATATTTTCCAGCAAGTAGACCGCAACACTAGAGTGCTGAGAGACAAGGTGAGTAGGTATACCTTATATGGTATTTTTAATACACGAGTGTCCATAGTAGCTTCTGATAGAATTATTATTAAAATATAAAGAACCGGCTTAAACCACTGCTAGCACAGAAAAACGTGATACCTGATCATCAGTTTGGGTTCCGTGAGAGGCATTCCACAATAGAGCAGGTCCATCGAGTGTGCAACAAAATACGACAATCTCTAGAGCTGGGAGAATATTGCGCTTCTGCATTCTTAGATGTGCAACAGGCATTTGACCGTGTTTGGCATAAGGGCCTACTCTTCAAAATAAAAACAAACTTATCTCACAGCTACTATAGAATTCTCGAGTCCTACCTAACAGATCGCTTGTTCCAAGTAAGAGAGGAGGATAGCTACTCTGAGTTTCATGAAATAAGAGCAGGAGTTCCACAAGGCTCTGTTTTGGGTCCCATTCTCTACACTGTCTTTACAGCAGATATACCACAAATTCCAGATGTTACAATTGCTACTTTTGCCGATGACTCAGCCATTATAACTAGCAACAAAGATCCAAAAGAAGCCTCGAGAAAGCTGCAAGAGGCACTAGACTTGATAGATGGCTGGCTTGAGAAGTGGAGAATTACAGCAAGCGTATCAAAATCCACGCAAGTGACATTCACACTCAGGAAAGGTGACTGCCCTACGGTTAAGCTGGGAAGTAATGACTTGCCGCACAAAGACGTTGTGAAGTACCTGGGTATGCACTTGGACAGGCGACTAACTTGGAAAACCCACATCAAAGCCAAAAGAGACCAAGCTAATATCACTTTTAGGAATTTGTACTGGTTGCTGGGAAGAAAGTCCAAACTCTCACCTGAGAACAAGTTACTGGTTTACAAAGCCGTGATAAAGCCAATATGGACCTACGGGATACAGCTATGGGGTAGTGCCTCGGATTCAAACATCAATATAGTGCAACGATTACAGAACTCAATACTGAAGTCAATTTCCAATGCCCCATGGTTTATCACCAATGCAGAAATCCACGAGCAATTAAAAGTAAACACAGTAAAGGAGAACATACTGATGGTAGAAAATACATACAAGGACAGACTTAAAAACCATCCAAATCAGTTGGCCGTAGACCTGCTTCAACCAAATATCACCAAGCTCCTCAAAAGGCACCACATCCTCGAGCTGAATAAATAATAATCATATGTGCTGTGCTCACTGGAGCCCTGCACAACCACGCCATGAACCAAGCAGCACATTTGCTTATAGCCGAAAGGCTGATTGCAGATACAAAAAACGAAAAAAAGAAAATATAAAGAACCATATGCGCCTTCAAAGGAAATGTAATAAAACACCTTGGGTAGGTAATAATATTATTTAATTACTCCAATCCAACAATTTAGCTACTGCAATGGTTAACTACAATCAACTAGCCACACAGTTACTTTAGTTTGTCCGACCCCTAGCTCGCTCCAAAACCAAGTGAACGAATCGATTGCCGGATCGCGCCTCCCTTGACCACCTGTCAACGGTCACTGCTTGGTGTTGCCACAAATCAAATCGTTCTTAATAGTCGATATGTCAGTTTAGTCGATTTTAAATAATACTGATAAATGAACCTAACAGAAAGAAAGTTGTTAATTCCTTTGTATTCTGGAAAGTTACGCTATTTTAACAATGCTGTCCTTCTGGGCGAGTCGGTTATAAAAAGATGTCAGTAACATGGTTGGATAAGAAGCTGTCGGATAATTAGAATATAAACTTGATAATTACAATCTACTATTTACATGGCAAACATCTATAAATATCTAATCAAAATATTGCATCCTGTGTCATCATAATCGAATAACACAGTCTCGTGAAAAAACATGTATGATTATGATATTGATGAAAGATTGTTTAGGGGTATAAGGAACAGGGTGTAAAGTTCACTCTTTCACCATAGAAAAGGGAGGATCCTCTAACCAGACGGGTGTTATGTCTGGCGGGCAACTGCCCATATGTTGATTTCGGATAGTCTTATCTATGTTTTTCGCTCGGTAAACTCTAACTGCGCGATGCAGGAATTGTGTGACATCATGTCTTTGTTGCGTAGTTCGTATGTGGCGGCGTAACCGCTACAATTGCAATATTTAAAACCGATTTTCTCCTAAATTCTCGTTTTCTACGCGTGATTGTACCAAAAACACCGATTTAGATAGCTAAAAAAGTAACGATAAACTGGTGATAATAATGTGTATGATCATAATATAACACTAACTGTAATTATGGGTAGATAAATAATAAATAAAATTAAAATAAAATAGCCTGTATTGTCCCACTGCAGGGCGAAGGCTCTGGGTAGAAATCTACATAAATGTTTGTTAAATCTATGGAATTAGAAAACAGAGTTCATCTGTTATCAAAGTCGTATCTTCAAAATTGTATGTATGAAGATACGACTTTGTTCTTGGGACCTGTCGATTTGCCCTGCAGTGAAACAAAACGGGCTTATAAAAAAAGGCTGGTGGTAGGTACCATTAAAATGTTGACGCGACGCGACTGCAGTTACTAGCATATCCTTCCAACGCATAAATATCTTACAATTCTTTGTTTACTCGATTTAACTGTTAATTACTTATCCATATCTTGTACGTAAAGCTTTATTAGAAAACCAGCGTCAGTCAGCATCTGTCTGGCATTCATGCTGAAATGAACTTTATTTAACTTTTTTAATTCGTATTTTGTGTCTCCAAATAAATTATATTATTTCTTTCTTTCAATTCCAGGTAGAAACAGCGATAAACGTCGCCCAATCCTGCGCACATATCTCAGAGAACGACAGAAGAATGTTCTTAATAGGTGTTGAAGACGACACGACATTAGAAGCTCACTTCAACGAGTGCCGACGAATCATCAGCGAGCCGAGTTACAGAGACTTGACGCTAGTGGTGGATGGGACCAGTATGTCTCAAGTGTTGGACACGGCATACGCACCCGCGTTTGTCGATATATCGCTGAACTGTCACGCGGTCCTGTGTTGTAGACTGTCGCCTATACAGAAAGCTAATGTATGTTTATAATAAGATTAACGATCTCCTGTTTGTTTGTGCTTTTCTTAAGCATATAACAGTTTTTTGTCTGTTATCAATTAAATATAATAAATTTTCTAAACCATAGACAGTGAACTGTTCGAATATTGGTTGATCATTCCATGTTGCTTACTATGATATCTTAGATTGCAGTTTGGTTGACAGATGAAAATTACACTAAAAACAAATATTTGTGAGAATTTATACTTTATTTGGGAGAATGCGTCACGGAATGTGATTAAAACACACTAAGTTTAAATTTTCGTATCGTAGTTAGTTAATGTATGTATGTAATTTTAATTTGGCAGATAGTAAAATTAATAAAGAACAGTCCCGGTCGGCCGATCACGGCAGCCATCGGCGACGGAGCCAACGACATCTCGATGATACAGGAGGCGCATGTCGGCTTCGGCATACTCGGCCGGGAGGGCCACCAGGCGGGCAGGTACATACATAACGATTATTTACTGCACACCACACATAACTAGGGGTCACAAAACCGCAGGTATATTAGAAAACCGGTTAGACGATTCTTATTTCATCACAAAAACCGGTTTTCCGGTTTATTCGATTATTTCGATTTTTTTAAATAAAGCCTTTTCTATGATTCTAAACTCTTTATTAATCAGTATTTATAATTCGTTTTAGAGCTAAATCAGTGAACACTAGAATAAAATGAAAAACTCCTTGATTGAATAAACGAAAAAAAAAAACAACAATTATAACATCTGAAAAAGTCAGAATCAACAAAACATCTGGCTTAAAGCAACGATAAATTATACTCCGTTCTTATTTTTGATGCATTGGTAATGCGATAATAGCGTAAAATTGAACGAATGTCTAAAGTGTCTAAAGTGTAAATCATTCTCAAATTCCGTATCTATAGCGGAGAACGTCCTGTTAGGTTGAGACACAGACATAGACTTTTCAATTGCTTGCAATTCTTCATTCATTCCAGCTACTGTTCTAGAAGCTCTAGAAGCTAATACGAAGTCATTGTCGTCACTTGAGCTGCTTTGACTGCTGGGCGGTATTGTCAGACTCTGGGATTGCCTGATTTTTTATATCTCACATCACATAGTGACATCAGCTAATTGTTGGCCATCAACACTCGGAAAAGTAGCACTTTCATCTTTCATACGAAAATAGTCTGATGCGTTCTGCAAATATTTCAGAACAGAGGTCAAATTAGTGCATCGCTGTTTAGTGCGATAGGTAATTTGTTCAGCTAGCACTAAAACGCCCCTGGTCTTCCTTTAACTTTGTGAGCATGAAATTCATAGCTATATCTGCAGTAATGAGATTTGCGTCGCAGCGACAAAGAGCTTCGACTGTCATCTTAGCTATTTGCAAACATTTGCTTACATCCGTTAGTATCTCAAAGTCTCTATCCTGAAATGTTATTTCAGAGTACTTAATAGAAAAATAAACCGATAAAATCGAAAACTCGGCTATCACTAAACTAAAACCGGTTTTCTAAAAATTACGTGAAACCCGGTTTAACCGGTTTTTTCGATTTCGGTGAAACCGATTTTGTGGCCCCTACACATAACTACAATTAAATAGCACACCACACATAACTACAATTAAATAGCAAATTACATGAAGAAAATACCTACAAGTTGCCAATATAAAAAAAACACATTTTGAAGACACTATTGACTATGACAAATGGCAGGCTCGAATCTACAGGCTCAAATAAAAATAGCTAGCGCAACTCTGCAGACGTGATGGAAATCTATATCTTAAAACGATAAAACAAAAAAAAAACAAAATAGGGTCATCGACCGCTGGTATTTTAGTCACTTGTGCGAATTGAGAAAATCTGTATTTTTTTTTTTTGTTTTATCATGTTTACACATCACAGAAATTATGAGTTTAAAAGACCCGTAACTTCTAACTACTAATCTAATAATTTTTACTTTTTTACAGTAACCGTTTGATACGGAAATGAGCTTTATATAAAACGCGTGATCACATTTGCTTATAGGAATATGCACTTTACCACTATACAAATAATTTATTTTCGTATGAAATGCTCCTGTACTTAGCTTGAGTAAAGTCAAAGTTTGCTCTATAATTACACTATAAAGCTTTTTTCCTTCTCCAAGTCCATCTAAATGTTGTCGATAAAACACCGCTCATTGGACGTTTGTGTTATATGACGTACAAAAAAAAAAATCGCGCCCTCATGCCCATGCTAGCCACAGCAGGAAACGCCCTAGGCGTCGGGAATCGCGAGCCGATTTCCGGCCACACTAGAGAACAGGTTTTTTTTTTACAAAAAAAAAATGTTCTCAGCTCCTCAGTGATAAGTCTTACGAACCTTACTCTGCGCTTATTTCGCAGCAGCTTATATTTATTAAAGAACCTACTATTCCATTTAGAGATTATGTCTATGAACTCCTGGCCATTTATTTAATTAAGCTCCATTTTTATTTTGCCTTAAGTTGTACTGTCTGTCTTCCTACAGATCAGCTGACTTTGCCTTCACAAAGTTCTCGATGATCAAGAAAATATTGCTAGTGATGGGACACTGGTACAACCAGAGACTAGCCACGCTAATACAATACTTTTTCTATAAGAATCTAGTCCTTGGGAATGTTATGGTAAGTTTATTTATCATATTTGTAGAAAAAAACATTACTATTATATTATTGGTGACATAAACTGCCTTGTGCAGTGGTGGCCCAGTGGTAACGGCCCCGACTTACGAGTTGTAGGTTGTGGGTTTGAACCCAAGCAGGCGCTTTGCTTTGTGTAAATAATTTCATCACCACTGCTCTCAAAACAGTGAAGGAAAACATCGTGAGGAAACCGGCATGTCTTAGAACCAAAAAATTCGAAGACATGTGACATCTACCAACCCGCACTGGGCCGGCGTGGTAGATTACGGCCCACTCCCTCTCACAGAGAGGAGGCCTGTGTCCCAGCAGTGGGAACATTAATAGGCTGATGATAATGATGAAACTGCCTTGTCGCGCCCTTGTCTACAATTTTTTTTGGTGGTAGTAGACATTCATAGTTCCAGTAAAAAGGACCAAACAGCTCGCAGGACCAATATATTGGATAAAAACCTTATTTTTTTAATCTCTACACATTTTCCCACATAACTAAATTAAAATAAACAAATGTTAAAATAAATAACTTCGTTGTAATTAATCCGCAGGTCCTGTTTCAAATCCACACGGTATTCTCAACGCAATCGATTTTCGACTCGATGTACCTGACGTTCTACAACTTGCTGTTTACGTCACTTCCGGTCCTGTTCCTGTCTGTCACGGAACAGACTTGGCCTGCTGACACTTTGGCCAAGTATGTATACGGCATATTATTATCGTTATATTAATCAATGATGAGCCAGATGTCTTCCTAGCCTTTTTCCCAACTATCTTGGGGTCGGCTTCCAGTCTAACCGGATGTAGCTGAATACCAGTATTTTACATGGAGCGACTGCCTATCTGACCCCCACAACCCAGTAACTGGGTAATACGATACCCCTTGGTAAGACTGGTGTCAGACTTTCGGGCTTCTGACGACTTGTAACGACTGTCAAAGTTCCACAAATGACAGCCGGGACCAACGGCTTAACGTGCTTTCCGAGGCACGGAGGAGTCTCGGTATGTAAAGATGGTCACCCATCCACTGACCAACCCCGGCAAGCGTAGCCTAACCTGATGGATCGACCCGTGCGGCTTGTTATTACTTAGCCACGAGCTTACTTACTTACACTACTTACTTTAGACCCTGTTCCTCATACCTCTAAATTCTTGTCGCCCCATCCAAAAGGTATTTTCGTATGGAGAAGAATGGGCAAGAAACTCCACCATTACTCTTTTAAAATATTTTGTATTGGTACATTAGTTATATAATTATAATGTGAAGACGATGCACCTAGTATAAAATTACTATACCACAATAGGCAATTTTTTTTTATTTTTTTTATGAAGCAACAACAGATAAATTCATTATGTGATAGATACTTGATGCTTTCTAAGTGTTACCCAGTAACTGGATTGTAGCTGTCAGATAAACAGTCACTCCATGTAAAATACTGGTATTCAGCTGCGCCTGGTAAGACTGGGAGCCGACCGTAAAGTTGGGATAAGGCTACATAGATGGTGATGTACTTTCTAAGTGTATCTTGGCTGTTGACTGAGGAATAAGTTTTCTTTTATTTCCAGCAACCCAGCGCTATACAAAGACATAAGGAAGAACAAGTTGATGTCGTGGCCGTACTTCCTGGCGTGGTGCGTGTCTGCGACCTACCACTCGCTGGTCGTGTACTGGTTCGCGTACTTCGCCGTCAAGTACTCCATCATCAGCCTGGACGGCCGCCCTATAGATCTGTGGTAAGTGCACAAATGTAGGCCGAACGGGGTTTGTCAGTGACCGATTTTTTTATTGCAACAGCCGAATGGTCACCGAAAAGCTGAAAACACCTAAGCGTGAAGTATTTGCAATGTATTTTCGGTGTGATGTGAAGTCGAAGTTCAAACGAACATGGCGAATGTCACTGCAGTTTTTATTGATCGAATATTATTTTACATAAAATTAAGAATTAGTTTAATGTTTATTGTTTATTGTTAATTAAAACGGTAACACCAATTACATTAATTACAGTAATTAAGATTGAACAGATAATTTTTTTTCTAAAACTAACTTAAAATAGAGAACAACCTAGCATACTTACTCTCGCAAAACATCAGACATACACGAATAATTCTGCTCCATTCATAAGCAAACAGATCACATTTAGGATTGGTGGTCAGGAGGGCGTTAAGCATCCTTAAGTTACGACACACGGGACTCAGCTCTGGCGACAGTTTTAGGTAACGGCGGCGCAAACAGATTGCGCCGACGGCTTTGGCGATGTCCGATGTATTTATCGGGAACAAATAGTCGACAGAAAAGACCGTGGAGTTCGGGACAGTCGATGCGTCCTCTAAGAGTTTTGCAAGCTACTGTGAGCTGTAGAAAGCCTCGTCTAACCTCCAACGAGTTGAAGCCCAAAACTCCTAGAAGGTAATTAGTAGGGTACATGAAAGGAAAGAAATGAAATGTCTTTTTATACAGAAATCTCAAGAAGGTTTTCTGCACCTTTTCCAGCATTAATGTATGAGTCGCTGTGTAGGGATGCCAGATACAGGCACCAGCCAGCCTCAAGTTTACTATGAACCAAAGTGTTGTAGAGAAGTTTAATCACATTTGGGTTGTGAAAATCACGGGCATTTCGCAAAACAAAACCCAAACGCCTAAAAGATTCCTTGGCAAGAGTGGAGACATGATCTCTAAATGTCAGACCAGTGTCAAATGTCACGCCCAGGTCCTTAATTTTGGTGACACGACTTATTTCTTCACTACCCAATCTGTAGTTATACTGGAGTGGTTGACGTTTTCGACTGTACTTCATGACGTAACACTTACTCGTATTAAAAAAGAGTTTTTGACCATGCTCCACTCATATATAACATCAATGTCCCTTTGTAGGAGTATGCAATCCGAGACCTTATCAATTTGAACTACTAGTTTTAAGCAAGCAAGCATTTTGCGAACCTAACCTTATTTATAAGATCATTGATCATGATAAGGAAAAGCAGTGGGCCTAGCACGGATCCTTGACTCACACCTGAGCGGGTATAAGTAAACAGTATAGAGAGGTATAGTAAACAGCTTGACTTGCTTTACGCACTGCCAAGTTCTAAAAACAGTTTTTCGTATTGTCGTGTATGTATTATAAGCCGTATCTCTCTTGTACATTAAGGCTGCCTGTCCACCGGAGCGGAGAGGAGAGGAGAGGAGCGGAGATGTGTCAAAATTAACCAATAGAATCGCACCTCGGGAGCGGAGTTTTGATTCTATTGGTTAATATTGACACCTCTCCTCTCCGCTCCGGTGGACAGGCAGCCTTACCCTTTGTTTTTGTGTGTACAGTGGAACAACGAGTTTGGTATACAGGCAAAATTATTTATCTATGAACTGCACTGCCAATTTTCATTTTAATTGTGTGCGTGATAACGTTTAAATTTTAAGACATAAGCATGATGTAATAGTAGATTGTTAGCCAAGGGAGCAAACAACTATTTTTAAGGCGAGAGTGTTTCTTTGAAGGATTCGAAGTACATCACTCGAGCTTAAAATAGTGTTGCTCCCGAGGTGAACACATTACTCTTTATCACCCTCTATGAGAAAAATAACGTGTGCGGTCCGACCCCCATCAGGAACGAATTTCCTACTCACGTATGATTTTAAACAAAAAAAAAAAAAAATCGCAGCCGCCATGTTGGATTTTCATTTCGACCTCACTATTTGTTTTACCACCCTTGCAAACTATGAAAACGATAGCCATGACGAAAAATTTGAAAATATTCGCATCCGCCATCTTGGATTAACATTTTGACCTCACTTTCGGCTTTACCACCCTCGAAAACTACGAATACGATACCCATGACGAAATATTTGAAAATTTTCGCATCCGCCGTCTTGGATTTACATTTTGACCTCACTATTGATTACCACCGTTGAAAACTATGAAAATGATATCCTTGTCGAAAAATTTAAAAACGTTCGCATCCGCCATCTTGGATTTTAATTTTCACACTTTATCCCTCTCTTGCCAGCCTGTTACTTATTTATACAATGTTCGTGATCGATCTTTTTGGTGAATAGAACTTTTAGTAACAATATCCGCATTCCAAATTCAAATCACTTTTAGTCCCTAGGGATTAAAAAGCTATTTTGGTCCCTGTTTACGAGGATTAAACTACGTCTTTTTGAATAATGTGAATTTGGTCAAAATTAAAATCAAAGATGGAGCGAAATTTGCGAAAATTTTCAAATTTTTCGTCATGGGTATCGTTTTCATAGTTTTCGACGGTGGTAAAGCCGATAGTGATGTCAAAATGTAAATCCAAGATGGCGAATGCGAAAATTTTCCGTCATGGGTATTGTTTTCATAGTTTTCGAGGGTGGTAAAGCCGATAGTGAGGTCAAAATGTAAATCCAAGATGGTGGATGCGAAAATTTACAAATTTTACGTCATGGGTATCGTTTTCATAGTATTCGAGGGTGGTAAAGTCGATAGTGACGTCAAAATGTAAATCCAAGATGGCGGCGATTTATTTTTGTCATAAAAATTTTGTTTTGTGTTTAATTTTTCTCATAGAGGGTGATAAAAAGTTGAGTGTTGACCTCAGGAGCAACACTATTTTAAGCTCGAGTGATGTACTTTGAATCCCGCGCTGCGCTCAGGATTCTACCTTAGTTAAAGCAATGGCACGTACAATTTTATCGGAGAGGCAACCGGGTGGACAGTCGAGTGGTAATCTGGGTCTTGAATTGATACCGAATACCGTACCATCCGAATGGACCCCAAATGGGCGGGGGTGGAGATATGGGGGGGGGGGGGGAACGTCAAATTTTTTGGAGAGGCAACCGGATGAAAATGCGGTAGCTTTGAAGTTTATACCCTATTTATATAGTAAAAAATTTTTGACATCCGAAACACGCGAGCCGTTTTCGCACACGCTAATTTAGAAAAAAAAAAAAAGATTGCCTCTCCGATAAAATTTTACGTGCCATTGCCTTGAATACCTTAGAATCCTTCGCTCCGCTTTGGAATCAAAGGAACACTCTCGCCTTAAAAATAGTTGTTTGCTCTCTTGGCAAACAATCTAGTATTAAAACTTATCTCTGTTTCGGTTATTTGTTTGAAGACGACAGAGATAAAATGATGATTTAAATGTGTTTAGCGCTGAACGCAGTATTGGTGTGCTAGCTCTTCTGGCTCTAAAATAAATAATTAAGTACCAAAAGGACATCAGCAGAATGCCTTGAAATTATTTCATCAAAATATTCAAGGTATTTCCTCCAAATTATTAGGACATTGTTTGTTTTACTGAACATTGGTTAAAGTATTACCAAATGCTAATTAATTATGAGAACATGGGCAGTCGTTTTAATCGTAAATCTATGCTACGTGGAGGATCTCTAATCCTAATAAAAAAAAAAAAAAACAAAAAAAATAATCGAAGCAACGTAATGACATAGTTGATTTATCAGTTGAACATTGCATCGAACTGTCCTGTGTTGAGCTGGATAAGCATGTTGTAGTGTGTGTGTACAGACCCCCTAATTATCAGAACTTTTCTTTATTTGAGTCAATAATGAAAGATGTCCTAGCAAAACTTGCATCCAGTAACAAAGCCGCAATTACTTGTGGTGATTTTAATATAATAATTCTGGAAAATAATTTAAATAGCAGTCGATTACTAAGCCTTTTTAAATCGTGCAATTTATCTAATATTTTTACAGAACCGACTAGAGTAACTCCAACTTCTGCTACTTGTATGATAACGTCTTCTGCGATTGTGATTATTTAGCTAAATCCATCGTAAATTATTTGCCGTCTGATCACAGCGGACAAACGGTAACTTTTAAGTTTAAAACACCTTTGCAAAAAGAGCAAATACAATTTAGACCAATAACAACGGGCAAATTAAATAGATTCTAATAAATTAAAGGTTCTGGGCCTTAATATGGTCGATGCAAATAAATTGTATGAGGATTTCTTTTCAGTAGTGGATACAGAATTCAATAAAACCTTTGAAAAGAAAACAAAAAATATTTGCCCCAATTTTATATTTTTAGTGACTGGGCAACAAGATGTATAAGGATAAGTAGGGAAAGACTGTTCGAGCTGTACGGCCTTAAACCTTACATTAACACTGAAACTTTCAACAAGTATGTTGCTACATATTCCAATATATTTTAAATACCTGCAAGATAGCTAAAGCCCTGTACATTAGCAACAAGATCAAATCAGCAGAAAATAAAATAAAAACAGTTCGGAAAGTCATAAACAGTGATCGGATATTCGGATGCATATTTACCTAAAGTTGAGGTGTTGGCTATTATGGAAAGCTCTTTTGTATCCAATGAAATCCCGCTATTCCGGGTGTATTTTTGTGTATTTTTACTTACGTGCAGGTGTTGGCTAATATGGAATGCTTTTTTGTATATCGATCAAAAATCTCGTGATTCCGGAATCGATTTGTTTCGTACTTTTTGATTATAGAAATGCTAGCTAATGTTGTAAAGTAGTTTACCAAATTGGCATAGCACATAGCCACAAACAATTCGGAGCCTTGAGTTTCGTTAAAAAATGTTTACAGTAGGTATATAAATTTTTATGTTAACACCACAAAAGTAACCTTCATAAGAGGGCTGATAAGTCGTTTCCATACCATGTATGTGATCCCGGAATTTAATCAAAACCGGGATTTATATAAAGAAAAAAATATATATTTAAAGCCACTTCCATAATTTCTTAGCCAAAACGTAACTTAAGGTAAATATGCATCCGAATATCCGATCTCTAGTCATAAATACCGAAACTAATAGGTTATAGGAATAAAATACGGAACAGTGAGTACATATTGGAGACTTCACGCGGTGCCATAAGCTCTAACTTAGAAGTAGCTCAAGAATTTGTACATTTCTTTACTGATATACCATCTAAAACGACGGAAGCTTTAAATTCTTCACCCGATGTCTCAATTGATTTATTAAGAGCGAACGTTCCAGGCTGCTCGGTTGAATTTCAATTTAAACATATAAACCTTATGACAGTTATAAAAGCTTTTCGGCAAATTAAAATCAAATTGACTGAAGATCTATGGGGATTGTCTATCAAAGTTTGTACATCAATAATCGAGATTATTGCACCATATTTGGCTTTAATATTTAATTTGTGTGTGGACCAAGGAGTCTTCCCGAATTTAATTAAATATAGTAAGGTTATACCACTTTTTAAATCTGGGGACAGTAAAGACACCAACAATTATAGACCAGTATCCGTGTTGCCGGTATTCAGCAGGGTGTTCGAAAAGGTAATGCTCAACCAAATGCTTAATCATTTTAACACCAACCAAATCTTACACGATCAGCAATATGGTTTCACCAAAGGACGTTGTACGACTGACGCCGGGGTCAGCTTATTAAAACACATATTTACAGCGTGGGAGGAGGCCCAAGATGCCATAAGAATTTTTTGTGACCTCTCCAAGGCATTTGAATGCGTAAATCATGAAACCTTACTCTTAAAACTTGAGCATTACGGACTAGATAAACTTGCGCTCAGTTTAGTAAAATCTTATTTAAATGATAGACAACAGCAAGTTCAAATTAATGGTGTCAATTCACTCGGTCTAAAAGTAAAAATGGGTGTTCCACAATGCTCGATATTGGGTCCTTTCCTCTTTTTAGTTTATATAAATGATCTACCCCATTTATTAAAAAACCAACCACAAATGGTGTTATTTGCTGACGATATTTTCCTAATTTTTAAGATAAATACACGTGCATCAAATTTTGAGGACGTAAATAACGCCCTGCTGCAGGTCCAATATTGGTTCACTGCTAATAATTTAGTGTTAAATGGGAAAAAAACTAAATGCATAAGATTTGCTTTACCGAATGTTAAAAGTACTGACTGTGATATAGTATTGAATAAGGAGAAACTAGAATTCGTAGATAAAACTGTTTTCTTGGGGATTACGCTCGACTCATTTAACCTCTCTTGCAGGATGGCTGAGTTCAGCAGCATATGCTGTAAGAAAGATCCGTCAATTTACTGACGTAGATACCGCGAGGCTAGTCTATTGCAGTTACTTTCATAGTATCATGTCTTACGGTATTTTACTATAGGGACGAGCTGCAGACATCGATTCTATTTTTATTCTGCAGAAAAGAGCCATCAGAGCAATATATGGTCTCCGCAGGCGCGATTCTCTTAGGGAGCTGTTTAAAAATATTAACATCATGACAGGAGCTTGTCAATATATCTATGAAAACATCATGTACGTAAGGAAAAATCTTAATCTTTTCAGTAAAAGAGGTGAAAGGCACAATTATAGTACCTACTAGAAATAGGAACAAATTAGTTCAACCTGGTTTCAGACTGGCTAAAGTAGACTCATCCTTCATGGGATACTGTTTAAAATGTTACAATAAAATACCTCCCCACATACTCGAACTAAATGAAACCAAATTTAAATCTTGTATAAAACGCATACTATGCTGCCAAGCATAATTATTATAAGTTGGGGGATTACATCGCGCACAAAAATGCTTGGCTCAACGCTGGTCCAGCTCCACAAGGGCGCATTAACTAGTTGATTATTAGCATCGAAAATATAGTTGGAGCTGCTGAAGATTGCAAAAACTATCTTTGCATTGTATAAATTCAATCTCTTAGTATTGTATAATTGCATAGCACATGTGTGAGTACTGTGACCATTTTACAAAACTACCATTTACTGGGTGTCTTTTAGTGACTTGAATGAGCCCTGACGGCTGAGAGTATGTCATACTCACTTAAATGTCTCGCTGGTGGTGGCGTGTGTGTTGGATCATTAAGTTCCCTTTAAAATGGTTGAGCTAAATGGTGCTGATCCATGCGTCATGTTCGTGAACGGGCGCCGTCAGTAGGGACTGGTCATCTCTTAGCTGCCATGGCTTATTTTAATTTTTGAATTGTTTTAATCTTTTTTATTATGGACGCTTTTAACTTGCACGTCTTTCTACATTGTTCTCACATGTTTAATTTCAACATGAATGATGTAACCAATATTTTGTAACAATATTTTGATTTAAAAGAGTGTCCGTGGAGTTTCTTGCCCGTTCTTCTCCATAGGAACCTACTACGCTTTGGAATGGGCAACTAGCTTCATCTTTCTGACTGACCAACCCCTTGACAATTCAAAAGTGCCTGTAATTGGTTTATTTGAAATAAATGCTTTGAGTTTGAGTTTAGTGGCCCTAAATATCATTGTGACTCCCATCAGGTGTTTCGGTGCAGTGACATTCCACTTGCTGACAGTGGTGGTGAACCTCAAGCTGTGGCTGCAAGCTCGCTACCACACGCTGATCTTCGTGGGCTCCGTCATAGGGTCCATACTGGTCTACATCGCCTTCAATACCGTCTACTCTTTACTTTACATGTAAGTATCTTCTTCTTCTTTTCGTGTGGTTAGTGACTAACCTGGTGTCAGTTTTAAAGCCGCCCATGGACCTCTGAGTTGGCTTCACATGCCGTCGAGAAGTATTTCTCAGGCATGTTTCCTCACGATGTAAGTATTATTATAATATAAAAACCAAAGCTTTTTTAAAGGAAAATATGCTAATAAACCGCCAATTTTTGTAGCACTCGCGATTTTTTAATGATGGAGCGAGACGACACGAGATTAAATACAGAGTTTTTATAAGTCCCGGTCACGACTCAAAAAAAACTATCAGGATTAAAAACAACACAACTATTCTGAGTCGGGCAAAGTGTTATTGGGTTTTTCGTAAGCGGAATTCTCGGTAGTAGCCCGGAGTCTGTTTTTGTGTCCGGTCAATGACTATTGACTCTATCCCTTACCTACTATTTGTATCCGGTCTAGATTTAAAAAAAAAGACGCGAAAAGAAAAATCTGCTGTTCCCTACATTTTGACGAAATATGTGAACACATGGAACAGCAGATATTTTTTTCGCGTCTTTTATTTTTATTTTTTTATAGATCTATTGTACTACCAAGACAACGTCATTTCGCTGCAGGAAAACAACCATTCAAATTTTAGGGTGTATATACGGTCGCAAATCATATTTTAATCATGATACAACCTGACAGTGATCTGCAAATTGTAAAATTGAATTTCGCGGGCTACCTTGGCGCATCCTCTGGTGAAATGTGGGTGTACATAGGTACCTCTCTGACTTATCTTTTGTGATGTGATGTGTTAATGTGTAATGCCATTTTACAAAATATATAGTTTCCTAATACAGAATTAATCATCCTTGATATTTTTGAATTCTAGCCAAATTGACGGTGATGTTCTCGGCACGTACATTCGTCTTTTATCCGCGCCTTCGTTCTGGTTCCTCAACGTAGCGGTGGTGACCGCCTGCCTGCTGCCCGACTACGCGGTGCGGGTCGTGTCGGAGCGCCTGGGCCGGCGGCGCGTGCAGTCACGACCCACAGCACAGGACTTATTCACCACCAGACTGTGATGATCACTATTCAAAAGTGGTGCCTATTGAACTATTTGTGCGGAAATCGTGTTTGCCTCAATGCAGTGTTGACGGTTTTCTGATGACATTGAATAATAAACTTTGTTAAGTACAAACGGTGCAGCGGTGTCTCACGAAGCTGCCCTATTCACAACTTTGCACAGTATGACAAACGAAATAAAGTATTTGTCCTATTTTGTACTGCCTGAGATTCTCTCAGTCTGCATAGAATACCTACTTTAAATGTAAGTGTTGGGTCGCCTTTGTGATTTTGAAAAAATTGGCGACAGTGGAACAGTGTACTTATTATTATTTTTATTATGAAGTTCCTAACATTAATACAAAGTAATATTTACACATTGACAAATGTAAATTAATTTACGTGGCAGTCTATGAATGAAAAGACAAACCAAATACGTGAATCATTGTAAGTTAGAACAAGATAGGTGTATTTTTGAAACGTATGTGATAAATACAGGGTGTAGTTTAGTAGGATAGACAATTTTATTGTACAAATTATATTAGTAGATTCGTCGATAAAACTAATGCAATACAACTGTTGTATAAGCGTCATGGGTACTTAAATAGTAAGTAAGTAAGTTTTTTTATTTATAAACAACGAAGTAGTTTTCAGCTAAACGGTTCTACCAAAAACATACCTCTGAAGTTGCAAACAGTTCCAGTTTGTGCATTCAAACCGAACTAATGTTCTGCTAAACACCTACATATATTTTTAGACGTACCTAGGTCACTCGTTGCAGCGTCAGAGGTTTTTAGTTTGGTAAAATCTGTACCTAGGTATTTATCAGTCAATAATGTAGATTTAGGAAGGATAATTAGCCTATGAATTAATAAGCTGTGTAGAAATACGCCTTGAGTAAGTGTTTTAACTTATAGCTGGTATAGATTCGATTCGAGAAGCGTAACATGAATTGCAACAAAATAAAAAATAAGGTCCAATAATCATATTAAATGAAAAGGCGCTACCTCACTGGGAGAGTCGCCGTAACCTGCTGTGTGTGTTACTTCTACCTATTTAATGATGTGTATTAAATTAACCTATCCTAATGATAGATGGACCAAAAAGATTATAGAATGGATCCCAAGATAAGGAACCAGATCTAGGGGACGCCAAAGGAAAAGATGGGCAGACTTTTTTATACAAAGACTAGGGCCGAACTGGATGGCTAAAGCCGGAACCAGACACTACTGGAAAAAAATGGGGGAGGCCTACGCCAAGGCGACTACCTACTAATTTAATTAATTAAGATTTATTATAAATAAATTATTATAACAGAATTAATACAATTACAAATCAATTAAGCATTATCATACAATTAAAATATTAAAATTCTTGAATAATTATAAATGCACCGAATGAAAATTTATTTGCATTTTAAAAATTGTATTTATATATTACAAACGCATGCTATAAGCATTTTGTCAAAAAAATATGTGTAGTAGAATAAATGGCTTTTTTATTTATTTATTATTAACATAACGTGCTGGTTTCAATTATCTCTCTACACTACCTACCAGTTGACAGCCTGCACAGTCTACTTGCAAAGCCCTAGCCGCTACAGTGGAATCTCAATTTGTTACATTACAGGCGAATGCTCCAAGTGAGGGAGCGCCTTAACAAAAAAAACTAGGCTTTGATTCAACGTGTGTTACATTTCATGTTACGTGTCAGTAATCTACCCGCCATTATACGTACGTATTTTGGGTATAGGAAACGAAGTTTTGACATATATGTGACGTAAAATAAGAAGTGTATTTAACCTGTTATAATTTGTAATTAATTTAGATATATTTTTGACTTTTTACATAATAATATTTACTAAAGTCTCCGTCACGAGTAAATAATGAACGTCTACTAAATTACGTAGCGACAATTCAATCGCGCTGTCGTCTAATGTTTTGTGGTAATGGAACTCGGACGCGGCCAGTACATGAGAGTCAAAATGGCGGGTGTACCTTAGCGAATTAAATTATACCATTTACCAAACAAATGTACCTAAAATGTAATATTTTGTACCTAGCTCTAAAAAATCTGTACCTCCTTCAGATCAGAACGACATTATTTCGAAATTAAGGTACATCCGCCATATTGACATCAAGATGGTGGGTGTTCTATAATATTTTATTATTTAACCATTCCTCATAAAATGTAATTACACTAAAAAATTGTAGCTAAAAAGTACCTCGACGTGAGATTTCTGTCTCTGGAACCCTAACGACCGATAAAGTATACAATGTCGCCCATGCGCATGTGACCGCCCGTAATTTTCTGAATATTCATGAAAAAATATCAAAAATAAACTTCAAAAGGGGGGTTCTATCTATAACTGTTTTCATGTTATTCAATTTTTAATTTTTTAAAGATTTGCTTTCTGTTTTTTGACACATCTCCGAAGTTTATGGGTCGATTTGGATTCTGTTTATTATTTCCAAAAGCATATGAGTTATTTTAACAGGTTAATTAAAATTTTTACAAAAAATTATCGACTACGAAAAAAAAAACGGAATCGAAGTCATTTTTTCGGTAAAAAATTGTGTATTTATTTTAAAAAAACTAGTGAAAAATGTTATAGATAGACCTTTTGAAGTTTATTTTCGATATTTTTTCATGAATATTCAGAAAATTACGGGCGGTCACATGCGCATGGGCGACATTGTATACTGTTGCTACCTGTGGATGCCGATTTTTTTTATATAATATTCAAATCATAATTCAGTATATTTATTTTAGAGAAATATATAAAAATATGGTTAGTATTTTAAGTTTGAGCTTATAAGTAAAAGTGTAAGTTTTTCTTGTACAAATAATTTATTCTAACTATTTATATAATTATTTATATTGGCAGTCTATTTTCTCTTATGACAAAAACAGACCAACATACGAATGTACCTCGCATAAGAGACATTATACCTTGCTCTATAGGAATGTTAAATAATAAGGAGTGCCTCAGCTGCCGGCGGGCGCACCTAAAAATAACGTTGGGAACCGGCAGTACTTTAGTGCCGGCAACCGAAGTTAAAAACATTGCCTGCCGGGGCCGCCGGGTCCCATAATGGACACCGGCGCGGCGTTTATTGAAACCCTTTCAGTATTCAGAACCCCAATTTACTAAACCTAACTAAAGTATATATTTTTATATATATAATCTAATCGTTTTTGGGGATTTCGTAGGGGGTCACAGTTCTAACCTAACCTAACCTTCTTTGCAAGAAGAATATTTAACCTAAACCTAATTTAACTAGTTCGATTTCGGGTATTAGTTGATAACGTATAGGAATGGACAAATAATGCCTCAACCGGCCAAATTTCCAACCCCGTTTTCCGCTTTTGTTTTCCAAAGTCAGCGCCTACACATAATTCAGCAACCGGCGCGGGACCAACTGGCACACGGCGCCGGCAGCTGAGGCACGTCCTAAATGATATTTTATCCAGAATTGAAAATAGATGTATTTATTTTTGTAACTTTGTGTTTTATTGAAATATACTATCCTATTTACCAAGAATTGAAAATAGAGGTAGGTAAGAGATTTTTATGAATTTATTTCTTATTGGAATAACTATCAATAATAATTATTAACATTTGATGGGAACGTTTATGAGGTTTAATGTATAGCTTAATACAATATAACAACTTTTTTGACTTGACTACTCGCGACCCGTCCCTGTGTCGCGCGGTTTTTGAGATATGATAAAATATCGATATTTCTGTATTATACCACAGTACAAATGGGGCACTCCACAAATACATTTAAACAAAAAACAACTCCAGCTACGAGAAAGTAAAGTGCAATTCAGGTCGCACAGCTTTAAATTACCTACAGTCATCTCTATTGTTCTCAGTAAAATCAAGAGTTGGAACATGCTCTGAATGGTTTTAACATGGTGTATAATTGGCTTCATAATAATCTACTAACATTAAATACAGTTAAAACAAAATACATTTTATTTACAATGAGAAATACTAACATACTTACAAATCTGAACATTTACCTACGCACATAATTGATGAACATGAACATAAACATGCAGTGTCAGCGTACGTGCTATACGTACGCTGACACTGCATGTTCCTGCCCCACTTTAGCTAAAGCTGACCATTTAAAATATCTGGGTGTCACTATTGACTCCAATCAATTTGGTCATTCTTCTTTTCGTAAACATATCGATTTACTTTGTACTAGAGTGCGCAAATTAATATATATTATGTCTTTAAGAATTTACGAAACATACCAGACTATAAATTAATTAAACAGGTTTACTTATTTAGTTTTGTGTCAATCCATTCTTACCTATTGAAAAGTGATCGGTTCCCGATTATTTTATATCAGTTTAACTTTAAATTTTTGTGTTCCAATTTAATAGAAATATAAAGTCATGGCCTTAAACACTGGTTTGAATTAACCTAGATCGGGCGGGACTACCTAACATTGTAATTCCGAACCATCATTACTTGCACCTATTATACATATTTTAGTTTATTTTAACGCACTATAATTGTTTGGAAAATCTTACTGTTGACTAAATGTACTTACACTTTTTGTAAACATTTTATTAAATTTTTTTATTTTTTATTATTAGTTAAATTCACCTAGAAATTGCCTCTCTTTCTATCGCGCGTAACTCTATATCTGCTGACTACGTTACGCCTACTGAATTCGACAAGTCGACCCCGCCGCGCACCTACTTGTAGCTTCATATGCGGAGTGTCCCATCTATATCATCTGTGGTTATGTGGTTATACGTAAGTTTAATATTCATGTTTTATAGGTAGGTACCTACACATAAACCTTGCAGAATAAATTCTCCAAATGATGTTGAAAACCGTAACAAAAACGATTGCGTAGTTAAAGAACAACGCGGCCACACAGACATACACGGAAATCGATTTTAATTAATATTATGTTCAGATTCTGAGTCATCTCCAGACTTCACAGTCAAAGAACACGGTACGCGCCGTTGTTTCTTTGTCCCGTCAGCTTTATTTTCAGCTTCTTGGAATATTGAGTAAATCATGCCAAGTTGAACTTTTTTTAAGATTTTTTCGTCGTGGAACCCATGATTGTGTGTGTATGATCTGAAACACAAAAAAATTAAATTAATTAGTAGAAAATTGAAAACACACGGGATTGTCCCGCATGCGTGACATAGTTTTGTTTGATGTTAGATATTTAATTTAAATATTGGGAAACAATAAAGAATCTTGGTGGGCGGGAGTAATTCCCGTGCGTGACTAAATACGCATGACAGTAAAGTGAAATAAGATACCTAGCGGTTAGGTAAAGACCTTACCTGATGTCGCTTTACTAAAAATATATGGGCAAGGTCTTAGCCCATGTATTTTACCGGATTATGCGAAAACCAATGTTATATTTAAAAAAAAAATAAAGAACATGATAAAAAAGCCGGCCGAGTGCGTGTCGGACCGTGCCGTTGTTTTCTGTTTTTGTTTTTTTTAGTTATAAGGTGTTTTTTTTATTGTAATGCCAATACACGCATTTTTCTTTCTTTCTTTCTTTCACAATGAAGGGTTCCGTAGTTGGGATGAATTTAACACCAAAAACAAAATTAACTTTGTAGTTGAAAAACATGTTCTCCTATAGGAGAACATGTAAATGAGAATGGCAATTGCATGAGAATTGCATTGCGTTTTATTTACGTGCATGAGAATTGACCGTGACGTACATCGATGTATACATCGATATACGTCACGGTCAATTCTCCAACTGCAAATGTAAGTTTGTAAGCGCAAAAAGACACTTGCTCATAAAGTGGCTCTTATTGAACCGCTTTTTGGTTAAAAAATAAGAAGTACGCGTGTTTAATACACTGCGTACTAAACACGCATAGGTACTTTTTACTTTATATGCATAATGTGCACCACAGATAGGGTTGTCAACTTTTTGTACAAGAAATAAAGTACCTATGTTATGGACAAAGTCGGAAAATAAACATTATCTCGAAAAAAATAACAACCTTCCCAAAATACACAAAGTGAAAAATATGTAACTTTAATTTCGGAAATCATCCTTTTTATTTAGGCTCTAGATATCATAAAACAGTAAATTCATATACTTTATATCTGTTGAACAGTAAACAGTATGCCTACTGTGTAAATAAATTAAATAATATCTGGTGAAGCCGAGCTCTGCTCGGGTTAAAATATAAACATATCGTCCAGGTACACCTACGATTTATCAGATACCAGCGTTTTTTCTGATTTCGAGGCTGTGAAAATAGAGAAAACGACTTTTCCCAGATATGAGACATAGCTTTGACCTCACTATCGGCTTTAACAGCCTCGAAAACTATGAAAACGACAAGCCCGACGAATATTTTCTCAGCCGCCATCATGGATTTACATTTTGACCTCTCTCCACCCTCGAAAACTTTTAGACACCCATGACGAAAAATGAGAATATTTTCGCAGCCGCCATCTTGTATTTTCCTTGTGACCAAATTGACTCCTCTCTTAGCTTCATAGCTTTATTCTTTACCCACGACGGGGAAGCTCTTGGCCTGCATCTCACCTGATAGTAAGAGATGATCAAGCTGAAGGTGGAAGCGGAGCTTCACCCGGAATTCTCAACCACAGAAGAACTGGTTATCTTATCTCTAACTGCCGAAACGCAACAATGCTGTGAATTGTTATGGCGAGTATGGCGACAGACAGATAAGATGGTGGTAGGTAGCCAGGCGGAAGAACAAGCACTACCACCAACCAAACCGAGCAGACATTTTTGCTCCCACTGGGAATCGAACCCGGGACCTGGAAAAGAGAGACAAAGTGTAAATTCACACTTTTTCTCTCTCTGTCTCTCTTTCTTTTTGGATTAGAAGACTGTCGCAAGTATTAACACTTTTTCGCGTGACGATATCTGCCAGTGCACTCCTACCGCAAGCCGCGTTAAAGAACTTCGTTCCAAAATTTTTACAATGCATTTGCTCGAAAAGGGCGTTTTCCAAGCAGTCAATTTGTGCGGAAAGTGTCACTTTTTTTGACTAGGGCTTTTTACTTTTAAGTTTTTTTTTAATTTTTGAATCCGTCGTCTGCCCGACGCGACGCAAAGTGTTTTCATTATTTGAGAAAAGTTTTACAAAAAAAAGAAAAGTTTTTTTTTTTTCGGTTAAATGATGATGATGATGTTGATGACGATGACCATGGCGATGGCGATGTAGATAATGTTGGTGGTGAAGATAATGTTGGCGATGGCGAAGACGATGGCGATGGTGAAGGCAAAGTCGAAGTCAAAGTCAAAGTCAAAGTCAAATTCAAAGTCGAAGTCGAAGTCGAAGTCAAAGTCAAAGTCAAAGTCAAAGTCAAAGTCAAAGTCAAAGTCAAAGTCAAAGTCAAAGTCAAAGTCAAAGTCAAAGTCAAAGTCAAAGTCAAAGTCAAAGTCAAAGTCAAAGTCAAAGTCAACGTCAACGTCAAAGTCAAAGTCAAAGTCAAAGTCAAAGTCAAAGTCAAAGTCAAAGTCAACGTCAACGTCAACGTCAACGTCAACGTCAACGTCAACGTCAACGTCAACGTCAACGTCAAAGTCAAAAAGTCAAAGTTATAAATAATGTTTATATCATTTATATCAAATGTCAGCCAATATGTTAGATGTTAAACATATGCGACTACTGTGAAGGTCGCTAGTTTTTTTGTTTCCTCGCACAATGCATAGTAAAACGTTGTATGATACACGTGCGTCAGATGATTTCCGACTCGTGTAAAAGCCACTCGTCAGAAATCACCTACTTTCCGCACTTGTAGCATAAATAACTATTTATCGTTTCTTCGTCGTTGTTTGTGGTTAGGATTTTTTAGATTTTAACTTTCTTTATTTATAGAAAGAAAAATAGGTTTATTCATCACAGAAACACGTGCATACAAAAAGACATGAGTAAACAAAATAGAGAACAGAAATAGTGCACGTCATGACTGTGATAAGAAGGCTTCCACTCAGCATAGCATAATGCTGTGCTATGGGTGACCCACAGCACAGCGCTAATTTTCAGTGGTCACCCGAAAAAGACGTACGGAAACCAAGTCAGGTACCATAGTTCTAAGCTATGTATGTTACGTAAAAATAGAACAGCTCACCTTTCTATAACTTGGTTGTTTTCGTTTGTACAAACGTTGGCAGGACACTTCAGGTTACTCGAATAGTCGATGCACCGCCAGAGCCTTTTACGATTCTTTTTACCAAAATATCTCAGGTGGTATAAGAATCTGTTGTGGATTACTTGCAGACCTCCTTGGTTTGACATTGTGTACTGCACCTTTTGACTCACTATAACAATAAAATTGTCCTAAGATAGAGTACAAGTAAAAATAAAGACTTGAAAATGGTTTTTGAAGTGAAAACTTCTTTGTGCACTTTGCTCAGTAGTGTTTTCTGAACAGTGAAATTAGTCCATTAAAGACTCAGTTGCCATTTTGAGAATTAGACATTCTGCAACAAAACCCGTTTCAATGTATGAATTGGAAAGGTCCGTTTCCAATCCATAAGTACATTGAAATTGGAAATTATTATTTTTCTCAGTTCCTGTCGGGACTACAGAGTTGAAGAAACTGATTTGTCAAAAATTAAATGTCCACCAGCGTCGATTTTGACCCCATTGTGCGCCGTAGAGGTAAGACTCGCACTACAAGTGTAAAGCTTCATGTACTCTTGACTGTACCTACAAATCAAACTTTTCTCATCCTCCATATATTAACTTGCCCCCACGATGGTCCAGGGGGACCATCGTCTGGCGACGCCCTTGTGTAGGTACAATAAATAGTATACCTATCAATCTTGGCAAGATTGAACCTTACAAGCATTACCTACTATTGTTAGGCAAACGCAACGTTGCAATTAACAATTCATTCGGTTTTAGTTCTGAAATCCTAAAAATATTATTGAACAAAAAATAAAATAATTAACTATTATTGTGAACCTCAATTTTTTTTTTGTGTCCTGAAAACTAAATAACTGCTACCAACTTTATAGTGGTGTCTTAATGCTTCAGTAGGTAAGATTACCTCAGGGTTAAGGTTCATGCACACAAGTCATTCACGTCAACGTCAAGTCGCCTAGCCTTTTCCCAACTATGTTGGGGTCGGCTTTGAGTCTAACCGGATACAGCTGAATACCAGTATTTTACATGGAGCGGTACTGCTTATCTGACCTCCACAACCCAGACTAATTAACACGATACCCCCTAGTAAGACTTTCGGGCTTCTAATGATCCGTAATGACTGTCAAAGATTCTGGAATGACAGCCGGGACCAGCGGCTTAACGTCTTTTCCGAGGCACGGACGAGTCTCGGTATGTAAAGATGGTCACCCATCCACGGACCAACTCCGGCAAGCGTAGCTTAACCTGATGGATCGACCCGTAGGGCTGTTATTACTTAGCCACGAGCTCCTCACTAAGTCGCCGATCAGTCACGTCAAAAAATATTGTTACGAGTCCGCGCCACCACTGAAGTTTTTCAATACAATTTGATGCAATGACACTACAAGATACAATGACTAGCGCCCCGTCCAAAAAACTTCAGTAGTGGCGCGGACTCTACGTACCAATAGGAAGTTGGCTACACACATCAGTCACGTCACTACCGACAGTCGACCGACGTCGCGTTACCGGCAAATCAAAACTTGTATTGCTACGAAGGAAACAGGCATTGCTATGACTGACTGACTATCTGTTCACACACGTCCCTGAAATTGACGTGACTGATCGGCGACTTGACTTTGACGTGACTGACGTGTGTGCATGAACCTTCAGAGAACACATGTCATGTTGTCTTACCCCACGATGGACTTAGGACGTGATGAGGTTTCAAGCATAACTGAATATTACCAGGCTTTTAATTAAAACAACTGTTTTGTATTATTAATTAAGTTATTTATTGCGTTCATTATACGTTAGTACATCAACAGTTTCCATCCTTAGTCTTGGGATCGGGTAGATTATTCTTTTTACATTCAGATTTTATTGATGCTTCTTGAAATTTCGAGTAAACTATACCGAAACCTATTCTCTTTAGAATGTTCTTATCATGGAATGGATGATTGTGTCTGCATGTACTGAAACAAATACATAAAATAATTCATGTATAACAGCAAATCTCTTCAAATATCGCTGAGTTGTGTTAGGTTAGGTAAACGCGAGACAAATAATGGTTCGCGTTTGTTTCTCAGTTGATGGTAGACATGGTTGACGCTGATACTTAAAAACTCCTAAAAATATACTACATGCTGATGTACAGTCGAGTTCATTTATATTGGCCCTTTCAGGCTTCGTCCCCGCCTGCGATACCAAAATTCTATAGATTATAATGCTTGTTTTTCTCTTTTCGGTTACGTTTTTTTGCAGTCGGGTTTTTTGTTTTTTTGAATATTTTTTTTGTAAACGTTATTCTAGAGTGTATGTCTTTGTTTAATATCTTGTGTACTAATATGCAAGTGTTATATTTATAAATGTGCGATAGTGTCATCAATTTAGTTTCTTTGTAAATTTCTGTGGGAGTTAGATAGTGGTAATGGAACAATAGTTTAATTATTTTATTTTGACATGTTTCTGTTTCCTTTAAGGTTGTTTTAGCTGCAGTGCCCCACACCTCTATTAGGTAGTCTAGATGACGTTTAACCTAGATTCATTAATATGTGACTGATTTTTTTCAGTAACATGAATACAGTCAAAGGCACATTATTATATGAACCACTTTAAGACTATATTATCTGAACAATGTAGGATTCACAATTATGTATGCACACATGAATACAATAATATCTGAGCAAGTTAATGTACTTCAAATTCAACCTTATTACTACGTAATAAAGATGATTTTACTAGCAATCTTAAAATTGCATGGTCAAGGAGTTTATATAATTAAGAAGCTTAGCCTGCTCAGATATTTTTAAAGCCAATACAGTTTAGATATATTTTTGAAAAAGGTAGGGTTTTGTATTGCCTAATGCACAGCATATATTATTGAACCGTTCACATAAGGACATATTTTTGATCTATAGGTTCTATAGAATTTATTAAGCTTTCCAACGCTCACAATATTTTGAATCCTTGACAGTACCAATATATAAATGAACTCGACTGTACATGACATACACTCAGGACTATATTATGTCTAATCTGCATTCGCAAATTATTTGCCAAAGATGTAAGCAAACACGAGTTTTTCACTTAGACAAACATCAACTTTATTCAAGTGTACATAAAGTTGATTTTAGACCGACTAATACTGTTGAAAAAGTCATAAAAAATATGAAGTTGTAGTGCAAACTGAGTCTTATTTCTACACAAACACGAGTGTGACTGAACTGTAATGCGTACGCATTACTGTTGTATTTCCTAAAACTCGTGTTTGTTTACATGTTTGGCAAACGCAGAATTGCGAACGCAGATTATGTGTGTGCGTGTGTATGTGTTTGGCGCAGAGCATATTTTATTAAATACTGTTCTAGCTAATGTTATGTACAAAAAATAAACTCACAGGTCGGTAACGTCGTCGTTGGCGTTCGTAAAAATATTCGCCGAACAACGGGTTTTATTGTAGTCAACGCAACGCCATGATATTTTACGACCTTTACTGATATATCTCAGCTGGTATATATATCTGTTGTAGATTGCCTGCAGACCTCCTTGGTTGGATACTGTGTACTGCACTTTTGGTCTCACTGTAACAATAAAATAATGTTTATAAATATACAGACACAATCTCTTTTCACGACCGATGATGCCGGAGCCCTGAGATATTCAGTTTTTTTTTATCTTGCGGTCAGGCGCCACCGCGCCGTTGCGGCGCATAGGTGAATATTCATTCGTATACACAAACGTGCGGTCATTTACAGACGCCAGCACATCAACTTACTCCAATCTGTCAAATTTTCCCAATCAACATTGAACCTTAATCTTTAGCAATAAAGTTGAAAATCTATTAAAGAAATTTGACAGATTGTAGTAACTTGATGTGCTGGCGTCTGTACACCAAGCCTTAAGGGTCATTTCAGTCACACCGAGACGTGACACAACGGCACGCTGCGTGCACTTTTTAAGATAGCTGATAGTTGGTAGAATCAATACTATATTTTGTAAATTTTGACGTTCAAAAGTGCCTTCAAGGGCCTATTTGAAATAAATGATTTGACTTTGACTTTGATAGCGATACAATATCTAACATGGCAAAGAAAACATGTGAAACAAATAAAACATATTTAGTATAATTTCAGTGAGAGCGTGAACTCGTGTGTCAAAGTACGCTAAGATGCGCCGTGCTGCGCAACGCGTACACTTTATTGTATACTATTATAATAATATTATAAATGCGAAAGTGAGTTTTTTTGTTACGCTTCCACGCTAAAACAGCTGAACGACCATGACCTGGAAAAGGACATAGGACATCTTTTATCCCGATATTCCCACGGGATCGGGACTTATGCGGGTGAAACCGCGGGACCGCGGGGCAAAGATATTTTATAGCGATCTTAAAAGCGTGCAGCATCGCGTCACTTCTCAGTATGAATTGACCCTAATACCCGCTACATTATTTTTTTTATATTTTTCAGGTTCTGTTTTTTTTGTTTCTTCAAACAGACTTAGGCGAATCCCTATAAAACAGTTTTGTCGTGCGGCGCCCGCGCAGGATTCGCCTCAGTATGAGTCCATCTTCAAGCATAGCTGGCAAAAATTTATAATTGATATTATGATAGCTAATAAGCTATAATAATTTATTGCATTTTATTTAGTCTTAAGTAACCAATAAATATACAGTATAAACATAAAAACACTTACCTAAAACAGTACCAACGTCCCACTTCCCATTTTTGTGAAGAACACAACAATGAAATACACCTGTCTTGTTCATTCACTGGACAATAACCATACAAAAACATAGGTTAGAGTGAATAAACACATAATTTGTCTTAGATAAAAGCGAAATAAATACACTTTTGCCGCTAACAAATACTCCACGCTTAAAGAAGGACTCATCTTTGTAAGGTATCCATCTTATAAATTAGAAAAAACAAACGTGGCAGTGCCGATTGAAGTGAAAATTAAGTGACGCCATCTAACGAAAATGTCAGGAATTTATGAGGCTTGCTGTCAGTACAAGAACGAACTCTGTAGCTCCATTATAAAAAAACCAAAAAAATAAAACAGAGCGCGCTGTCAACAAAAACTTGAACGTCTTACGAATTTTCGATCAGGTCAGGTGTCCTGACGCGAGTTTAACATTTTTTACCCATTCCAAAAAAAGTGCACAACGCCGCTAAAGAAGTTTTCACTTAAAAAAAGAGACATTTCTTCATAAATTCACAGGGTGAGTCAATGTATTCAATATTTTTTTACATTTACATACATAAATAAACTCACGCCTTTTTGCAATAGGGGTAGGCAGAAACAACAGAACACATTTACAACTTTTCGCTGTCAAGTTTTACAAAGTTCGGCTTGTAGTGCGTTGTCTCTCTCTAAACCTTAATCTGGCTCATAACAAAAAGAATTCTAACTTTCGTTCCAAGTTTAAACCTACGAGACAGTTTTTTGTATTGAGGACTTTATCTTTGTCGGAATAAAGTTCAAAATACAAAAACTGTTTCAATTATCATTTAATAATTTTGAACGATAACGCACGGTAGCACATTTAGTGCTATACTCACATAAGGTTTTCTTTGTATCCTCAGATGTCAGGCTTATAACAGATTTTCCAAGTCCATTATTCGAGTTGTTGAGTGTTCCAGTGGTGTCAAGTGTAGTTTCGCCAACTGAAGTTGAATCTTGTATGTCTTCGGTTGAATCGTGTATGTCTATGGTTGAATCGTATACATCTATGGTTGAATCTTGTATGTCCATGGCTGAATCTTCGCCCGTTTCATCAACATATATTCTGTAGAATAGAAAGTTATCATAGTAATATTTTTGGGAAGTGTGCACAAGGTATCTTTTGTTTTTGAAGTGCCAACTTCTTATGGGAGGGTAAAGGCTTTTGCAGACCAGCGCAACTTGTCGCGCGACGCGACACGATATAAGTTATCACTTCTGTCGAGCGTCCCGAGACGCTCACGTTTTTTTTTATATGAAGCCAATCCTAAGAAACCAACGGCAGCGGTGCGACTTGCGAGCAAGGATTTGCGATCGATAAACTTGTGAAGTCGACACATTGTAATTGTGGAAGTTAGGAACTTGCTTCGATAACTATATCTCTTCTTATTATTTATTGACAAATGTATGGTTTTGATTTTGTAAAAAATTGTAAAGGTTGTACAATTTTTTACAAAATCTTCGCAGTTTTTTTTTATATCGCCGTGGCCACGCCGTCGATAGACATACAAGAAATTTGTTACTATTTCACCACACGTTTTCACGAAACTCTGCACACTTTGAGTTTGACTGGTCTAAAGCTCTAGAGGTCGCAATCGCTAAAGAGGTCCTGGTTTCGATTACCGTGCAAAATGTTATTGGGTTTTTCCACTTAGAATTTCTCAGTAGCAGCCCGGAGTCTGGATTTGTGTCCGGTTGATGTCAAAAGGCTCGCATTACATGTCAGTCCACTCTGTCAGCAATCGTTTTCAGAACCCTGTTAGGGCTGGCCGTGACTCGAGCCACCATCGAGGCTGCGCGCTTGCGCATTATTGTGTAAAAACAATGGGTGGAAGCGGCAGCGTTTCCCGGGATCGCGGGATTCCAACGAATTTTATTCGATTTTTATCGAAACAAGTTTTAACCATCAAATATCTGTGCTCGTTTTACAGGCATTTGTCCTGCATGTACTTTCGTCTATATTAATACTGTGCTTAGTCCTACATAGTTTGGCAATATGTAGTATGATGAATATGATGATTGATGGTATCAAGCGTTTATGTATGATTTTCCAGATAGACCATGCAGAAGAAAACTGTGAGGCCCATAATTATTGACAGCGTAGTCAAGGAGATGTCATTATTGTCTTGTTCTAATTTATTGGTGGTTGGCGCAACATGAATTTTTCTTCCATACTTCTCTATTAGTCGTCTTCTCGGTAGTCACCCCCTTTTTAGACATATCGTCTTTCACACAGTCCATCCATCGTTTCTTTGGTCTTCCGAGAAGGAGATGTATTCTTTTGAATTTGAACTTTATTTGAATTACATCAAGAATTTATGTCAGTTTGAAAGAATAATGTTTCCTTGACAACACTAATTTTTAGGGTCTCAGTTTTTCTTCTGCACATTCTTTCTGGAAAAAAGATCATCTAACAAACATTACAATTTGCTCATACTTGCATATAGGTACTGGTGCTGTTGTTTTCTTCTCTTCTTTGGGTTTTGCAGCCATCTTCTTTTCCCTGAGAGCTCTTAGCCTTTCAGAAATACTTTTTGCTCTTGGTGGACTAGGAGTGGCTTTTGTAGTTGGATCAGAATCTGCAGTTTGTGTATCATCCTTGAAAGGAGAACAAAGGTGGTTAAATAGGTAGACATTTTCTTAGGGTTCTGTACCCCAAAATCCAGAAACGGAACCCTTATAGGATCACTCGTGTCTGTCTGTCTGTCTGTCCGTCCGTCTGTCACAGCCAATTTGGACCGATTCAGAATGATCTTGTTTCGAGATTCAATCTCGTGGGAAGTAAATCTCGGTCTTGAAATCTCTTTTCGAGATCTGAACCAACACGGTCCCGAACGAGGTTATGAGACTGAGCGCGAGCGACTTAGCACACTATACTTCTTTAGAAACCTTTTATAATATGAGCTAATGGATTGATAGTGTGTGTAATTTGTTGTGATTAGTATGCATAAGTGCAAATTATTTATATAAGACTTTTGTTTCGAGGTTCGATTTTTATTTTTTAGGGTTGTGAAAAACGGAACCCTTATAGGATCATTCTGTGTGTCTGCCTGGCTGTCCCGTCTGTCACAGCCAATTAGCTCCGAATCTACTGTATTTCTGTGACCCAAACACGGATATGTAACGTAAATAAATGAATTTTGAATATGAAGGTCATTTTTCAAGCAACCGAAAAAAAAAAAAAGATGTGAACTGTACCGTGTGACATATCAACTGAAAGGGCTTATTATGAGGATCTCAAATAACATTTTTTATAATTTTAAAATAAATACATTTAAAAGAAATATTTTAGAAAATAGATGAAAATTGGCCATTCACCTAAAAATTAAATTATAGGCTCAGTAAAACTGAGCCAAAAATTATCAAAAAAGTACAGACAAAAACTGTAAGAAGTCTATGGTCTTAAAATAACATGTTAAATCTCTCAATATTATGCGTACAAACTTGCATTTGCAGTTGGAATGTATGGGAGATCGTGTTTTTCAACTACAATGTTAAGTTTGTTCTTGGCGTGGTCCCTTCATTGTGGTTTACATGATTACCCTAAGTAGGTGTAGTTTTCATTTTAATAAACTCATTTAGCATCGTGGCCGGGCCAGAACGGAACACACAATCTAAAGCGATTGCTGGGCGACATCTCGAATAGCCAATCTCAATATCAGACTAAGCATGCAACATCTCAAGTTGCCATCCTGACTCAAGATTGCATTTCTTATTTACAATAAGTAGAGCCTTCACATTGTTTGTAACTTTAGGAATAATTTTAAAGCTTTAGAATTAGAATTAGAATCTATTTATTTGTAAGAATGTAGTTTTACATAGTATGGTGTTAATAATATTTTTGTTAGTTCTATACATTCTACCACAAAATATATGGTGTACAAATATTTACTTGTCATTCATAACTAAGTGTAAAATTAATTATAAGATTTGCAATTTACATTAGGTAAGTCCAATATGAATTAGTATTATTAAAATTAGGTAATTGTTACTTTAAAATGTCAAAATTAAGTGAATGTCATCTTAGAGTTTTACAATAGTCCATATATTCACCAATGTCATAAAAGCAATGATCTAATAGCCAACTTGTCAGCTTTTTCTTGAACATGGGGATGGGAAGTTCCTTAAATGAATTAGGTAACTTGTTATACACCTGAATGGCATTAACATATACATTCTTTCTAAATAATTGCAATCTACATTGAGGTACATTTAATTCGTATTTGTACTTATTTCTAGCAGTAGCCTTCTTGTTCTTCTTCTTTGCTTGAAAGGTTCTAATATCTTATTAAAAAGCTTACCATTTCTCGAAGCCCTCTGATATGCAGTGCTTTTCCAGCAGTTATCAGGTCAGGCAATCGGTGTTTAGGCACTTGGACTTCCCCTGTGTATATGTACTCCAAAATAGCACTTAGTGTAGTGTAGGAAATGTTCTGAAATGTCCAATTAAACTTTAAATAGCGTCCCCATTTAAGTAACCAGCAGCATCTTCAGGTACTTATAGCAACATTTTGCAGAGAACTGTCAGCGTTATCTAAGCAGAGGGCTTAGTGCGAGTTTCATTTTACCATCTCGATCAAACGCATCAACCGCATTTGGCGCTTCGATTGGCAGCCAATGAAACTCACACTAGGCCCTCTGAACAATCTTTTGGTATCACAATATATTGCTACTTACATTGAGAAATATTATGGGATGTGGACACTGTGCTGTTGATATCAGGTCCTTGATGTAAGGACTAACTAGAGACAAGACCATCTGATGTACTTTGACATGGTGTCCGTCTGCAGCTAAAGTCATGTCAACAAACTCTCCACGCTGAAACATAATTACAACATCACAGATCATAATTAATCTGATACAGCTAAGATGATCCCCGACCGAAAGGCAGGAAACCGGTCAGTGGGTCGCCTTATCAACAAATATCCACATTGCTCTGTATTTATTTATTGCTTGTATGACCAGATGTATGAACGTAAACGAGACAAAAGGAGTATGTAACTATCTAAGGGCAGAACAGGCGTTCTGTAGTTTCTGCCTACCCCCATGAGAAGAAGGCGCGAGTTTATACAAGCGGGTTTTATGTGTTGCTTTTAAAAGCTTCCCAAAGCAAAGCTAATTGAGGCTTATTTTATACGCATTCGCTCTCATATAAGTTAGTTAAATTTAAATAAGTCTTTTACTTTTATTTTATGTAAACTCAACCAAAGGTGCTCACCTGCTGCAGTTGGCTCAATCCATTACAAATGCTCTTCTGATGAGCGTCCCACGATAGCGACAGCTGTTCAGTTACTTCAGTTTGCGCCATGTTTTCTTTGATTTGTGGTAAACCATTAGTTAAAGTTAGTCATTTATTATTTATTAAACTTGAGAAAAACAAAGAATACGCAAATCCAAGCGGGAGAAGCTTGAGCAGGCAGTGTGACCAGTGTTGCCAGATGACCGTCTCGCGTTCCCCCCAAACCTGCCCCAAAATCCCCCCCAAAATTCACGTTTTGAAAAAAAAAAAAAACCCCCACATATATGGTAAAACTTTCTCGTCAATTAGACGTAAAATAATCAAAAAATTATAGGTAACACCAAACTTTCAGTTTTTTTTTTGAAAATGACGTAAAGCGCGCGTCAATGTCAAACCGTGAGGCTTGAACGTTAAAACGTTTCACTTTTTGAAGGTCAGACCGGAAACCCAGTCAAAGATGAACACATCCACATCCTTCTAGCAATGATCATATTCTCAAGATGGATTCGGCAGTGTGAACGGCCAATCTGTTTCGAAGTTTGTCTTTAATAACAGCTACTTGAGAGAAGGCTCTTTCCTTAACAGCGTTATAAAAAGGCAACGACAAAATTTCGACTGCATTTCCGACGATTATTTTGTGGTTTAATCGCGTTCAGACATTGATCTATTAGTGATCGATGCGTTTAGATAATACATTTTTTAATCATCACGGCCTTTCCTAGATTACAGTTATGTTAATAAAAATCCCCCAATTCCCTCCACACCCAGTTTTCTCCCTCCAAATATCCCCCCATAAATATTGTCCCTCCAATTCTCCCCCCATGACTATAAAAATCCCCCAAATTTGGGGGGATTCCCCCCAATCTGGCATCACTGAGTGTGACCATCTCATAAAATCATAAATAGCGAATCTGCCACAGACTGGGCAAAAAATCTGCCAAATTCTGTCACACTTATCGCCAAAAATTTCAAAAATATGCCTTGTTGGAAACGGAAGACAATTTCAATGACTTATCAACAAAAATATTTAACATTTTTCTTATGCATTATTAAAATATACTACTTACTCCAAATTTTCGTCTTCATTTTCCGTGAAGTAGTAGGTACAGACGCCAGCACATCAACCTGAACTTACTCCAATCTGTCAAAATGTGCTGGTGCACAGAGTACATTCTAATATGCTGTGCTGGCGTCTGACATAGATTTTGAATACATCTTTTTGAACATGTTTTGAGTTAGTTACGCAGGAGACACAGTCTCCGTATTCATTAATCCCCTCTTTTGTTGTAATTAAAGAGCTGAAACATATTGGTTTAGGAACCTATTCCTTATTTTGGTTTTGTTTTGGGAAATCCCCGTATAATCTGGCCATGACACAGAAGCTGCCAGTTCGATAAAATTATTTGTATGTACCCTAATTATACAGCTTAATTTTTTGTTTATACTTGTAGCGGTTAGACCGCCACATACGAACTACGCAGCAAAAGACATGACGTCACACAATTCCTGCATCGCGCAGTTAGAGTTTACCGAGCGAAAAACATAGATAAGACTATCCGAAATCAACTTACGGGCAGTTGCCCGCCAGACATAATACCCGTCTGGTTGGAGGATCCTCCCTTTTCTATGGTGGATGAGTGAACTTTACACCCTGTTCCTCATACTACTAAAATTGGTGACCCCGAGAATGAACGTCAACGCAGCCTTCGTGCAGTTACTTCAGCGTGACGTCATCATCATCATCACTCCCGCAAGCTTTCGTGAGGCGAGTCACACAGCCAGCCAGCACCCACGGCTTCAAAAGGTATCCTGACCAGTGACCACCAGCATCCAGCGAACGCGCATTCCTGGTCATCACCCTCAGCCTCATCAGTAACCTTGGCACAGCACCTGCACTCCCGGCCGGTCTCACAAGCAGAGCCTGTTCTACCCTCTCCTGGTCGATGCAAGCAGTCAGCCACAACCCGGCGCTGTACCACATCACTCACTGGATGACGACGAAGCGCCACCCCGATTCACTAGGGAATCACCGCAGACAGTTCCAACTCACCGTTAACTATGCGGCACCCGATATCGACTCACTGGACTGGAACCACAGCTGGCACTGTGAAGCATCGCAAGATCCAAGACTCAGCCCACTATCGACCTCCGGTCTCCGGAGGGGAATGATGTAGCGGTTACACCGCCATATACGAACGATGTTGCATTAGTGTGCAGTGAAGTACTAGGCCTAGTTTTGTATTGTTGTGGATAAATAAACAACGTTTTACGATAGAAAATATATTAGGTAAATATATTGAGTCATTGAAGTTTTTCAGGTGTCAAAGTCATAAAACAAAAAGCAAAGTTACATACTCTGTGCCTAGCATATCATCATAAAAAATCATTAAAACACAGAACACAAATACAGAAGAGTACTTGTATCTTATCTACCTCTTTACCTCTTTCAACAATACTAAACCTCTTAAGGAATCATTGTACTCATCATTATGAACAACTTTCACTATGCGACCAACGCTGAAAATGAAATAAATCAGCTGATCCGTACATTTTGACAAGTTATGCCAACAGTACGGAACAGCTGATTTTTATTTCGCGATTTCAGCGTTGGTCCATATTAAAGGTTGTTCGTAATGATGAGTACAATGACACCTTAAGAGGTTTAGTATAAGAAAAACTAACGTTGTATTTATAACCTAATGTAAATGAAAAAACATGAATTCATAAAAAATTCAAATAAGGTCATGTGAATTTTCTTGGAATCTGCTAAAATCTGCCACTTTTGTAAATTGTCAGCATGATCTGCCACAGACAAAATTTAGGAGCGAAATCTGCCAAAATGGCAGAAATCTGCCACAACTGGTCACACTGAGCTTGAGCCAAGTCAAGTCATAACTTCTGTCACTTGACTTTGACATTAGTGATTAGCATGACCACAGATAATACATGCTCTGTGCAGATAATATATACTACACCATGACATTCCTTAGATAGTGTTACCAATGTTGGGTTGACGAAAAAAGAAAAGTTAGATATATATTTCCTCTATGGCTAGCGCCTTAGAGCATTTAGGTTAAATGCTCTAAGGCTAGCGCACACTGCGGTGCAGTGGAATGTAGTGCTTTTTTATTTATTTTATAAATTATAACCTCTGAGGAGGTCGTAGCTGCTACCGGACTTTCCTGTGCTACTAACGCGAGATTTTCGTTTCGCGCGCTTTTTTGCGGGACTTAATCGGTTAAGCCTGTAAGCCCAGGGCGTCAAATATAACCTAAATATTAGGCGAGCGCTCGCTAAGGGCAGCCCCTGTGTGGTACGGACCTCGGCTTAGGGCGTCGCTGGGGGGAGGACGGCAAGATAGGACAGGCTGGATCAAACGTAGGATTATTATTATCGGGAGAATTTAAAGCTACAGGCTCAGCATCGACGCGGGCAAGGGTCGGGGGAGAGTATCATTTACTCGGGAGGGCAGCGAGGTTGGAATGCTTGTCAGTGTTTGTTTTTGTACACTGTACTGGTGGCCCTATTGCTCTCCTGGAGGAGGGTTATGGGGTCATCTGGGTCGGTGAGAACACGTCGGACGGCGGACTTTACTAATTCTAGAAGGTATAATATTTGGCGGCCTCCAGAGGGTAGTGATGTTTGGCCGCGAACTCAAAGAAACGCTTGGAATTGCAGTCAGGTTAAAAATATAACAGTTGTCTTATTTACAGAGGCGTCCGCTACGACAGGTCCTCCGTTCTGTGGTTTAGTAGGTCCCATTTTTCATGTAGGTATGAGGTACTTTAATATTTGATGTGTAACATTTTTGATTGAATTCCCGAAAAACGACGGTGTAATAGGAAGCCGGGGAAGCGTGTGCTATCAATGAGCGCGGGCGGTGCTAAACTTGAGCGTCAGAAACGACTTTCACGAGGGCCCCCGCCCCTTTACTATTGCTCAAGGTGAGATGTCGGAAATGTTACACATCTTACTGCTACTAGGTACTAATGTACCAGAAATGTTAGACATCCTTGATCCTACTACTACTCGTATATAAATAATATGATTGATCGCAGATCGCATTTTACAGTTCACCCACGCTCATTGCGAATTTTTCAAACGAAGCAATGGATTATTATTAATCCTTCAAAACGCTCAATTTGTGATTGAAAATGACACATTGTGTTATGAAATTAGGGTGCTGGGTAAGGGCTTAATGCCATTTCTCATCCTGAATCGTAGACGAAGTCGCGGGCAACAGCTAGTAATAAATATTTGTAAAACGAAGGCCGAAAGTCTAAATGCAATAAAATGTTTGAGTTCTAGCTAGGTACTTAATAAAAAAAAGTTATTTTTTTGCTAGTGCTTGTATGTTTCTAGAACATATAAAATGAAAAAAAAAAACGGTTTGTTAAACTTTTATTTGATAGAAACGCCTTTTTGGGTTAAAGTATTGTCTTCGTAAGTTTCGAGCACATCAGCCAAATGTTCGTTGTCTCTTGGTTTCTTGAACTGCCTCCTTTTTTGAGCTGTTTTCTTTCGTTTTGGTGCCACCGGTTTTCGTTGGCCATGGTCTTGCATTGATTTGATGCCTTGTTTCTCTAAATATTCTTCAATTTTCGCATCATCCATTGCATCGACTGCAGTTGCTCGCCATAATTTTACGAATTCTTCATCAACCTGAAGACAAAAAGCATTACATTACGAGTACCTATGTTTCGGCACCTCTTTAGAGCAGTACCCTAATTGCGTAACGCCATTTCTATCAGAATCTTTCAGATTTTGGGGGAAATTCCTAAATTCCTAATCGTAAGCTCCATAATTTTTAAAAATGCGTCTGCTGACAATTTCATGAATTTTGTTAAATTATTATTGTCGAAACGAAAGGCATTGCAAAAGGGATGATGCCTGGGTAAAAAAAAAGTGTGTGCTTAAGACCGCACGGCACGGCAGAAGTGAAAACTTCAATGATTGTATATTTCTCGCTCGGGTACACTCGGCGGTCCCGAGTTCACCCGATCGAGCTTTTCACCTCAGAGCGTGACGGATCAGCCTAACTTACTACCTACGGAAAAATCTGTGTGCGGTGGGCCAAAAGAAGTTTTCACTTCAAAAAAGAAATTCTATTTAGTCCGTCAGTCAGATAGGTACTTAATTAAAAAAAACATGAGGGGCAGTCTTTGGGGACTGCCGATGGAAGTGAAAACTAAGTAACGCCATCTAACGAAAATGTCAGGAATGTATGTGGCTTGCTGCCAGTACAAGAACGAAAGCTGTAGCTCCATTAAAACAATTCCAAAAACATAAAACAGAGTGCGCTGTCAACAAATTCTACTCTCCCTCCGTATTACGAATTTTCGATCAGGTCACGTGTCCTGACGCCTGACGCGAGTTTAAACAATTTTACCCATCCCAAAAAGTGCTCAACGCGCCTAAAGAAGTTTTCACTTCAAAAAAAAAAGAAATTCTATTCAGTCCGTCAGTCAGATAGGTAATTAATTATAAAATGACTTAGATAAAATGCAAGTTAGGAAGTGGGGGCCAGCTACGTCACATTACAGTAAAAATCTAGCAGGGCGTGACGTCATGCCACATTTTAACTCAATGTATCGCCGCCGCGCCGCCGTAAGCCCATAATCTTTTGATAACGTACAAAAAGAAATATTCTTAACCGACTTCAAAAAAAGGTGGAGGTTTCTCAATTCGACCGTACACATATTTTTTTTTTATTTGTATTCGCGCTGGATAACTTCGTCGTTTATGAACCGATTATGATGATTTTTTTTGATGGAAAGGAGATATCCCAACGGATCTTATAAGGAAACCAACCAGGATCTGATGATAGCATCCCAGAAAAATCGAGGGGAACCTTCGAAAATCGTAGTGGCGACTTGTGCGTTTGTTATTTTTTTTCATTAAGTATTTAATAGCAGTACTATTTAATGAAGGTGGAGCTCGTGGCTAAGTAATAACAAGCCGCACGGGTCGATCCATCAGGTTAAGCTATGCTTGCCGGGGTTGGTCAGTGGATGGGTGACCATCTTTACATACCGAGACTCCTCCGTGCCTCGGAAAGCACGTTAAGCCGTTGGTCCCGGCTGTCATTTGTGGATCTTTGACAGTCGTTACGAGCCGTCAGAAGCCCGAAAGTCTGACACCAGTCTTACCAAGGGGTATCGTGTTACCCAGTTACTGGGTTGTGGAGGTCAGATAGGCAGTCGCTCCATGTAAAATACTGGTATTCAGCTGCATCCGGTTAGACTGGAAGCCGACCCCAAGATAGTTGGGAAAAAGGCTAGGAAGATTGATTGACTATTTAATGAAGGTCTGGAGTCGATCTGATGTTGGAGCCGAAAGACACTAAAGACAGTCCAGGGAATTCCTCAACGATTAACAGCAATTACCTGGTGTTTGGGCTTGATTAATTTGTATTGATAAGAACTTTACACCTACATGGGTTGTGATTGTGACTGTCATTAGGGGCCTGATGATGAACACGAAGGACAGTCAAGGGAACTCCTCAACGTTTTACAGTAGCTACCTTGTGTTTGGACTTATTTCATTTTATTTTATGGATGATAACTTCCTGTCACTGTTAATTACGTAGCTGGTAGTGGTATTAGAATTTGTGTGGGGTAGGTACCACAACTAAAAAGTGAAAAATCAAAACATGCAAACAAAAAAAAAAAAACCGTCTTCCAAAAACAAACACCACAAAGTGAATAATAACTTTAATTTCGGAAGTCGGTGTCTTTGGTTTTAAATTTTCGTATTTTGCCGTTTTTCACTTTTTAGTTGTGGTATGTACCCTGCACAAATTTGAATCGGTTGTTTTATTTTTGTTATTAACAGATGGACAAAAAAACGAGCGAGCCTTACAGTACTCGCATAGCATATTATAAGTAACATCTGACATCTCGCCTTGGTAATAAACAACTATCTAATTAAAGGGGCGGGGCCTCGTCAAGGTCGTTTCTGACGGCCAACTCTAGCATCGCGCGCACTCATTGGTCAAATCCAATAACACGCGCATCCCCGTCCTCCTGTTACACACTTCCGTCGCTTTTCACGAAATCAGTCGCAAAGATTGCAGGAAAGCGAGAGAAAATGTTACAATTAATGCTTCTTTTTGAATATTTAACTTACATCTAGTGTTGCAGTTTTGTCATTATAAAACAATATTTTCTTCTTATCAGTAGAGCGATTTATATACAGAATTTCTTGAGCTAAACTTTTCAGTGCCCTCTCACAATGAGGCAGAGACTCTTGCACATCTTCCAACAATACACCTCCAAGACCTTTCAAATCTTGCTGTTTTAGTAATCTGGAAGGAGAAAATAATAATACTTATTAAAATGTCTATAGTTGACTAAGTATATCTATGGTTGGCTACATGCAGATAAAAAATTACAGGGTTTGTTTTAAACAGGCATCCCTATCTACCAATCAGAGCATTGTAAACTCTAGAAGGATTTCTAACATAATATTATTTCTATCACTAAAAATAACGTACATGCATTCACTTAGACGCCGGGTAACCGGCACCATCTACCCGGCAATCGGGACGTATGAAAAGGTACTTAAGGTTGCCCTAGTCGACGACTAGAACTCGTTGGTGGGCGTGGCTAGTATGAATGTTATTTAATATACTTAGTTATTTATTTATTTCGTTTTATTTATTTAGTTTAATTCAAATTTTATGAACATACGTTTGGGCGTATAGATAATGAGGAAAAACTACTGGATGTATCTACTCAAAATAAAATTATTTGAACTTTGGATAAATTATCTATCCCTGTACGGTTTCTATTTTGCCATTTTCATTCTACATACGTTAAGATGAGTTAAAATTAGTGTTGAGATATGGAAGTTTAGACATTCATAATATAATCATAACTTCCAAACCAATAATTTTTTTCCAATTCTGCTTCCAAACAGGGCTAAATAATGACAAGACAAGTTGATATAATTTTTAGTTAAGAATGTACACCGTCAAACAGACGAGAAATCACCATACTATGTTTGTATGGAAGAATGACCGACTAGCGTAACCTTAAGGCTGCCTCAGTGGTTCTCTGGTTAAAAAACTCACCTCGTGAAATAACATTAGTGACTGAATATTAATGCAATATTTTACCTTAGTAAAGACTTCTTATCCTTAATTTTATACACAGGCTTAAAAATATATTTTCCATCTGGAGTGCATTCTATTTTAGGATTGTTTTGAAGTGCTTCTGTTTGTAGCCACTGAAAAAAGTTTGTATTTATTACTGCAGCAACAGCATCTATGTATATAATAAAAATTAAATGATGTTCCTTCATAACAGCAAGCACATAACTTCAGAATGGCTGGACCAATTTGACAAATTTTTGTTTTAAAATGTTTGTATTAGTCCGAATCAGGTTTTTACAGTTGGAAAAACTGAAAGTGCATTTTCTATGGGAATTTTGTATGAATTTATCATTGAAATTTGGACAGGACGTCTACTCTGTTGGGTCAGCTAGTATAACAGGAAATATTGTTCTCTTTAACTTTAAGCCATCAATACTCCTCTTTAAGATAAAAATAATTTGCATTTATAAAGAATTTCCAACCTGTTTGACTTTATTCCCAACATCCAATTGGTTTGTTTCGTCCAGGACTTCGTCAAGATTCAATGGATGGTCATCTCCTTCTTGATGGCGTGCTCTCATGTGTCTGACAATGCGAGCGAGCACACCAAACCGATACGATGAGCTCCCCGACATTGTTTTGTAGCTAGAAATATCGTACTTGAATTATTTTTTATGATTTAAGTTAGGGATACCAATTCAAGCATGGTATTTCGATAACCCTGAGGTATACTTCAACCTTTTTCAGTGTTTATAATAATGTAGTGACATACTTGTTAGCATCAAGCTTCGGTCCGGAGCTGACCGAGCTTGATGGTTTAGATTTCTTCTTGCTGTCATCTTTGAATTGAGAGTCATCTCTCTTTTTTTTTTCGATACTGAAAAAGAATAATTAATTAAGTAAATAGTAATTTTTTATTACATATGAGAGTAACATAACATAGCAGACAAGGGAAAAACAAAAATAACATTGAAACTGCATTTATTTATTAAAGTTAAAACGTACGTGACTTAATGGCTCACTGTAGTGTAAGGTCAAATAAAAAGTTAGCAATCATTCTCAATAGATTTTCTAAAGTTATCATGATGTAAATTGATAATTGGGATTGTTGGTGCCAGCGTGTGTGAGCGAGAGAAAGTACGCGCCTGTCGTAACGGCGCGACGCGAACAGTGTCCGCGAGCTAACGGTGTCCACCACAAGCATGTAACGTACCTCGGCGTAGCAAGTGCCTTTTTCTTAAACGCTTCACGCTCCCGGAGTAGAGCGGGATCCATTATTCCGGCAGCAGCTTTCTAATACAATTTAAAACGTAAGTGTTCAGTTAGTCATGTTTACCCATTTTAAATAAAATAAAACCTTCATTTACTTTTGCTTGGAGTATTCGATGTATTATTAATTGTCAAAGTCAAATTTAGGAGTGGGCGTTGCGACGACGAACCGTTTCCAAAGACCGTTTTATGTTCTGCGACGATGGAACCGTTTTACGTCCTGGGTTCAAACAGTCTTCGTTGCACAAACCAGTCTTCGAATTATTCAGTGCGATTCTTTATTTTACGTCTTTGAAAATACAGTCGAGAACGCAATGATAAATGATTCAACGAACGGAACAACACGAGTAGACGAGTCGTCGTCTTCGAACGACCGAACGGAACGCGACAAGTAGTAGACGGACGGACGACGAGTCACTCGTCGTTCGTCGTCGTCGTTTACAAAACAGTCCTTGCAATAAAAAGTGAACTTTATACCAATGATATAGAGTCGATAATATATTACCAGTTGTCAATGCGTCTCGTTCCGTTTGTTTGCAAAACAGTCCTTACAATAAAAAGTGAACTTTATATCACTGATATAAAGTTCACTTTTTACATACAGTCGATAGTTGAAGTTGAAACTAAGAAACTGCAACTATTTCACTCGACGAGAACGTCGGGAACGTCGAAAAGACGACAACGACGAGAACGTCGAAAAGACGGCAACGCAATTATTCTTCGTCTTCAAACCAGTTGCAACGACGACCGTTTCTTGCAACCGTTTTCGTCGTCTCGAAAACGGTTGCGTTTCGTCCGCGAAAAATTCGACAACGACCCACCACTAGTCAAATTCATTTGACAGTGATTTGACATAACATCTTGTCTGTCAAATTGAACGTTTTAAAAAGGATTTTTAGTACGGAATCAATGCGTATTGGCACATAGAATCATAAAACTCTAATTTCTCAAAACTTTCATCATTGTATCATATTAGCAAAACTATAAAAATAGTTCATCATTGGAGATTGAAGATATTGCCGCATGAGTTTATCCTGAGTTAAAATAGTGGCTTCTTTGATATACTTACTGATTCCATGATGATGATGGTAGGTAGGCATGGTAGCGCATAGGATGATAATAATTTAAAAAACGAAAGATTTTCTGTGCATTGATGAGGCATTGATGTATTGTGTAATAAGGTAATAACTATGCTATGATGTAACTATAGTTTTTCTGTAAGTATTGAAATAAAAAATGTAAAAAAAAAACAATAAAATTATCCTATCGGTATAAAACTAAATATACTAAAGGCATTTAAAAATTAAAGTGTTTTACCTCACGTATGTACAACACGTGTTCTCGGTATTAGGTATAAATAAAGTGTAAGTACCTATTTATGTGTGTATTTATTTTATTTCAATAACAATTCGAATTAATTAATAATCGCCCGTATCGCCTGTCTTCTCTAAGCCTGACCTTTAACGAAGCAGTTCAAGAATAATTTAAACATTAAAATTTTGGAGAATATTATCCTACATCTTATACAGGTGAAAGTAATTGCGTGCCATAGCTTCAGGCTAAGTTCAGTATCGATAAAGGAACCGAGGAAAAATAAAAATATAATAAAAAAATGCAAGAAAAACTTTTTTTGATTTGTAGGTTTTAATTTTGGAGGAGATAAGCACGCTAAAGTAGAAAGATGAAATACTAGGAATTTTAATATTTACGTACCTAGTTACCTATCCTTCACTCGGCGTTATCGAAGTGTTCAGGCGTACTACGTATTTCATTACGTTCGATAGTAGGTAGTTATGTAACTCTAGGAAATTATGAATTAGCATTTAAACAAAATAAAAACATATTTTAAGCAATTTTCTAATCAATTCTAAACGATCGCTATTTAATTAGTAGGTACTACATTAGGTTAATCTATAATTTTCGGTTTTTAAAACTTTTTTTAAAGGTATTTTATTTTTACTTTTTACGGGTTCCTTAAATCGATACTGAACTCACCCTGAAGCTATGGCACGCAATTACTTTAACACCCTGTATATACATAACCTAAGGAATAACCCAAAGGCTGTAGCGCTGCAGTAGGTTGCGAATTGCGGTATAAACAAGTTTCGTCGCACACTTTGCATAGGCGGGAAATCGTGAGTTCGCCAACATAAATTAGCCACTGTTTGCCACTGGCCACTGTCCCGGCCATCGCGGAGTAGTGTGGACGTAGTCGCTCCATAGGTGCGTATTTATACTACTCTCATTGTATTTACGAAAATGTATTATTAAAAAAAAAATTGCAACAACTTTTCGGTTAGGTACTATAAATTAGTGCTAAGTATGTACCTATTTACAAAATTATAATCATTAGAATCATGAATACATCTCTTTAATTTTTTCCATAAAAACAAATCTCTTAAGGAAAGTTCATATGGAACAAATCTAACTTAGAGGGATGTATTAATGATTCTAATGATTATAATTCTGTTAATACTTGTAATGATCGCGTATCAAGATACAACCTGACATTGACGTGTAAATTGCAAAAACACGTAAGAAAATTTTATTTTCGCGGCCTAGAACTGCCTCCAGCCTGTCCCTTGCTGTCCCTCCCCAGTGACGTCCTAAGCCGAGGTGGGATCACAAGGGTTGCCAAAAATACTTCGGCGAAATATAGTATTTTTCAATAAAATCTAAAAAAAATATAGTACCTACACTTCACAAAAATATAGTATTTTAGAGAAAAATCAAAATTTTTACAAAGATATTTGTTACATACTTATTTATTTTTATACTTAACATATTTTTTTTTTTGCACTTGTTTTTGTTTTTTTTTTGTCTAAAATATAAAAGTGTTTATTTTCTGTTAATACGTTAAATTTTTTAACTAAGTAATGTTTATCAAAAGCCATATCTACACTCTTTCACTCCTTCCCACTCTGGTTTATTATATTTTTTGAGTCTTTTTCGCTTTTTAATCGGCGTTAGTAGCGGCGCACTTGAACTTGACGCACTTTCGTTATCGCTACCTCTGCCCATAACTAATTTATTTAGGACTTCAATTTCTCAAAAGAAAAAAACATCATCAAATTGATAATAATAATTACCAGTTATTACCTACTAATACCTCTGAGTAATTACCAAAATCCACAAACAAAAATAAAGCAGATCAAAAAGTCGTTTGAAGTTGTCAATTTGACATTGTTGACAAGATCGGAACGAATTATGACAGAGGAGTTCGGCTGTATGCTCAGAGTAATATCCATGAAGGTATAATGGTAATAATTAAAGGCTGTATGTTAAAGGCATCAGTCTAAAGTAAAATAATTTTTTATTTATTTATTTACTACTAAGGCACCAAGTCCCAATATACTAATCACAACTACATACAATTCATTCAATTCATTACATCATTAAAATAAAATAAGTTACATTACAATTCATTCGCTCTTTTAAATAAGTATAATAATTATGAACATTAAAATTCAAAAATTAAAATTAAAAACAATCACAAATTACATCACAACTGGGTAGTCATTATAATTATATTTCATAAAATTATATTAATACTTAAAAATAAATAACATCACAAAAATTAACATCACAAAAAAATTCTCGTCGGTTGGCACTCCGATAGACTTCGAGCCAATGCCTGTGGATCGGGCTGTTCCAATCCTCACTAACGACCCTCAACAGTTGATTGGTGGATTTTCGTAAAAGTAAAGGCGCGTTCATAAACTGTTAAAATGAAGGATTTGTTTGTTAGATTTCGATGTTGAAAATATAGTATTTTTGCGTACTATACAGGGTGTTAGGTGCATCGTGTGCCAAATTGAAATGGTCGACTGAAGGGGTCATCTGCTATCCTTTCAGACCCCTTAACATCTCTCATGCCCTGTGGATTTTTTTATCGACATTTTGTCTCAACAAAAAAAAAAAAATTTGTTTCCACCCGGTTTACGCTATGCAAGATAGAGATAGAAGATAGATTTTACTTCGCAAGAGTGAAAAAGCAAATTTTACTTGTTTCTCTAGTAACAGTTACGCAAAAAGATTTTTTAAATCATAATTTTGAATATTAGCCTTATGTGACTCGATTCACAATTCTAGCGAATTCACAAAGTTGTTACGAGATTTTAATGGCATGTGGCACATCATTAACAAGAGAATAAAATAGAAAATTTTTGGGGGAGTTGGAAGATCCCGGTCGCTTTTGGTTTTTTTTTTTGTAGCCATGTAAACCGCTGTAACATGTACAGCTTTAATTTAAGTTTTACCTTTACGAGTAAATTAAAAAAAAAACTAAATGGCTAATGTCACTCATTTTGTATTTAAAAGTACTCTAAAACAATACACATCTAAATAAAATTAAAATTCGGAGTCTGCGCTTTAAACTTTTACAAAAAAAAATTGTATTTGAATGTAAAATTTGGGTCTTTTTTTAATAAAACAATAAAAAGTCGATAAAAAAAAATCCACAAGGCATGAGAGATGTTAAGGGGTGTGAAAGGATAGCAGATGACCCCTTCAGTCGACCATTTCAATTTGGCACACGTTGCACCAAACACCCTGTATATTTCTTCAACAGTATATAGTACGCAGACCCGAAATATAGTACAATACTATATATTATAGTACGGTTGGCAACCCAAGATCACATAGGGGGTGCCCTTAGCGTATAGTCGCTTAGTTCCTAAGAGTAAGTTTAATGCCCTGGCTGGGGCGGTCCGGTTAAGCAGCCGACAAACTCCTAGGTTCACCTGCGAGATGCCATTAAAAAAAACTGGTCAAGTGCGTGTCGGACCACGCACAATGAAGGGTTCCGTAGTTGGGATGAATTTATCGCAAGAACAAACTTAACACGAAAAACATGTTCTCCCGTAGGTACATTCCAACTGCAAATGTAAGTTTGTCTTTACGCACAATATTGAGAGATTTCCAAGATTTCCCATGTTATTTAAGACCATAGACTTCTTACAGGATTTCCTGTAATGAGTAAAGAACCAGTCTTTGTATTTAAAAAATAGGTTAGGTAGTTTCATGTCACTCAGGATGGCTGGACAAATCTTCAAAATAGCTCGCATTTAAGTAGGTCAACAGGGCACTTTATGTGACGGCTAAACACCCTTATCTCAGAATTTGTGACGCTACAGAATCTTAGATAATCGATCGAAAACGTGTCCAGCCAGCTTGAAAAACCACTTATCGCTGGTCTCTCAATCTCGGTAACGGAAGTGATTTTGACGACTTTTTGCATATCAACGGGCGTCACATAAATTTGTGACAGGCATGGAGCTAAAAGTTTTGAGATACGTACAGTGGTTTAGTAGAAAAATGCAAAAATCTGTGTCCAGCCATCTTGAATTTACGTATAAAACTTTTGGCTGGCACTTACGAATCTCAATAACGATAGCGTTTTCGAATATGACTCCTTTACTAATATTTAGTGACGCAATTTGTGACAGTAATAACGTTTGATTTATGGTGGCACATGTAAGGGTTTACGAGAAATCAATAAAAACTAATGTCCAGCCAACCTGAAGTTCAAGATGGCTGGACACCTGTATCTCCGCTGCCTGATGATCTACGACCTTCAAAATGTGTTCAAAATTTTGTGACGGGGACGATAATGATAACCTGAATTTGTGACGGAGAAACTTTGCGTAGTTTCAAAGATATTGATCATTTAAACTTTCCCATACAAACATCCACTAATATTGTGAGGTGACCATATTTTTTACTTAAATAAAGGATTTCTTTTTAATCGACTAATCTGCCGGTAGCAGCTACTGATGCTGTGATTGTTCTTGTGTAATAATTGTCTTTTATAAATAGGTATTGAAGAATATTTAAGTATATTCAAGAACAATCACAGCATCAGTAGCTGCTACCGGCAGATTAGTCGATTAAAAAGAAATCCTTTATTTAAGTAAAAAATATGGTCACCTCACAATATTAGTGGATGTTTGTATGGGAAAATTAAAATGTTCAATATCTTTGAAACTACGCAAAGTTTCTCCGTCACAAATTCAGGTTATCATTATCGTCCCCGTCACAAAATTTTGAACACATTTTGAAGGTCGTAGATCATCAGGCAGCGGAGATACAGGTGTCCAGCCATCTTGAACTTCAGGTTGGCTGGACATTAGTTTTCATTGATTTCTCGTAAACCCTTACATGTGCCGCCATATATCAAACGTTATTACTGTCACAAATTGCGTCACTAAATATTAGTAAAGGAGTCATATTCGAAAACGCTACCGTTATTGAGATTCGAAAGTGCCAGCCAAAAGTTTTATACGTAAATTCAAGATGGCTGGACACAGATTTTTGGATTTTTCTACTAAACCACTGTACGTATCTCAAAACTTTTAGCTCCATGCCTGTCACAAATTTATGTGACGCCCGTTGATATGCAAAAAGTCGTCAAAATCACTTCCGTTACCGAGATTGAGAGACCAGTGAAAAGTGGTTTTTCAAGCTGGCTGGACACGTTTTCGATCGATTATCTAAGATTCTGTAGCGTCACAAATTCTGAGATAAGGGTGTTTAGCCGTCACATAAAGTGCCCTGTTGACCTACTTAAATGCGAGCTATTTTGAAGATTTGTCCAGCCATCCTGAGTGACATGGTAGTTTCGGAGATAAGGGTTGGAATTGTCAATTTTCATATTTTTTCTCAAATATCTTTTATAGTATTTATTTTAAAATTTATAAAAAGTATAAGGGTGGCAGGGACATCGACGCGAAACCTGTTACCATGGATTCAGTACATGATTCTAAACCCCCCTGCGTTGAAATTTTTCGTCGGTTATTTAAAATAAAAAGACGTGTGGCACTCGGGGACTGCCCCGGCGAAGCTATTGCATAGCATTTTTTATCAACTTACGCAATTGTAAAATATTAACCCGAATACAAGAAATAGCAATGATGACATTGACAGGAACTGTTATTCACATTTATAGTTTTTAAAACTTGACACAGCGTAATGGGAACATCAAACTAATAAAAAGGTTTTAATTTAACTATTAATAGTCAAGGATCATTCGTCTAAGTAAATTTGAACTTTATTGTCAAACAGTTAAACATAATTTTCAATACAACACTCTCGTATCATTCGTCTAAGTAAATTTGAACTTTGTTGTCAAACAGTTAAACATAATTTTCAATACAAAACACTCTTTTCTTAGGTAGTATTTTCGTTACGAAATTTCTGGATTAGGTCTCCACGCTCAAGGCCCGCGATAGAAGCTATGCAATAGCTTAAAAAAAATAGCTGTTCCATACATTTTGACCGCGTAGGTATTGCACTTTTCTACGAAACAGCAGTATTTTTTAAAATAACCGACGAGAAACTTCAACAGGAAACCCTCGCAACAAACCCTTTCATTTGATATGTTACACGGTGCACATAGCAAAACTTTTTTTTTTAATTTTCTTATTAGCCACCCAAAAGTGATCCCATATTCAAAATTTATTTATTACTGATACCTACACAAGTGTACCAAATTCAACTTAATCGGTCCATTATATTCGGAGCAAATTGGCTGTGTGTGACAGACGGACAGACACACGAGTGATCCTATAAGGGTTCCGTTATTTCCTTTAGGTATAGGTAGGTACGGAACCCATTGTGGACACAAGGATTTGAAGGCATAGGTACCTACTCGTCTCCACAGAGTAGGCAACTCGTTCATGGGTCAATGTATAGGCTTTTACAACAAACTTCCCATTGACATTGGAAACTTACCCATTAAACGATTTAAAAGCTGTATTAAAACCAAACTTTGTAAAAAAGGATACTATAAAATTTCTGATTATCTAGAAGATAAAAAAGCTTGGGATTGAGCTGCTCGCTCTGCTAAGCTTTGTGATAAAACTTGACATTTTAATTATTACTTATGTAAAATCATCAAAATAAACCAGATTTATATACACATTGACATTGTTTAAAATTATATATAAAATTACATGATTACTTTGCAAAGTATTATACAGGATGGAAGGGTAAACACCGTTGTCACTCAAACTATGGGTAGTTGGCTTAAATATATACATAAAAAACCGAGTAAAAAAAAAATTACGTTATTTTCTTTAACAAATATTAAAAAGGTTATTGTCCGACACCGTCCGCAAATTCATGGATATGCGCCCGCCCGAGTGACGTAATCGATCGCCGCCCGTCCTACCTACCTACTCAACACATGAATAAATACAATACAACCTTTTGACAGTCAAAAATACCTACCTTAGGAATTGCGTGACGATTCTAATTAATGTACATCTTTAAAAAAAAAGTTGTGATTTTCCATTGAATTTATGAAACGAAACCAGACCACTGGTTTGAAGGATAACGGTGTTTACTCTAACACCCTGTATTATTTTAATTATTGTGAATGTGAGGACTATGTGGGTTCTTTCCTTTTTTTTTTTTCAGTTGTTTTAATGATGGTCTGGCAGTTTTGAGTAGTTGATGCGGCCTACCCAAATGTCCTTTCTTTGGTATTGTTCGTCGAGTTGAGCTCCTTAGTTCTGAGTTGAGCTCCACGATTATTGACAAATGCTTGCACTGACTGGACAGGTCCACTCAAATCTGTGTGGTTCTTTCCTCAAAAGACCATTTCAGACACTAATCTACATGGTTCTCATATGGCTTGACCGATTATGTCTGGACTTAAAAAAAACCGCGACCTCTGAGTTTGTTTCGGCCTTTCTTCTCAGAGTAGCCAGTTAGGAAAAGCCGACCTCTTCCAGCTTATTTTAATTTTTTTTTTTTAATTTGACGTGTAAAAGTGATTCCAATATCCTATTTACAGAATAAACAATTTCATTTCATTTCATTTCCTACTTACTAGTGGAGGTGGACCACACTTAGGGCCTTAGGCCTTGTTCTGCTCGTGCATTTTTACGAAAGAAAACGAAATCGACTGATTTTAATAATTAGCCCATATTGTCCCACTGCAGGGCAAATGCCTCCTTTTTCTTTTTCCACTCGACTCGATCCTGACCCAATATGATTTTGATAAAGTTTATTGTTTGTGAGAATGGGAAAAGAATTTAAATTATTTGTGATTTGAATATCGAGTTCTTTGTTTTGCATGTGGGTGGAAGGGATTTTTCAAGTAAATTAAGTATTCTTGGAAAATCACTAATATTGGCAACAAGTTTTCCCCGTTTAGCGCCACGAAAACTGTAGGAATTTTATAGTCACTCAGTCATAATGTTATTTTTTTTTTATATTGCCCCACCCACACTAGGAATTTCTCCGGTATTGTGGGCGCGTTTACAAACATTTAAACTCACTACACTAACAGCCAGACCCGGAACAACTACTTGTAGGTCATACAAATATTGGTTCCGTGCGGGGATCGAACCCGCGACACGCAGCGCAGCAGTCAATCGCAGCAGTCACTGCGCCAACCGTACCGGCGGCCCCGGTCTAGGCAAGGGAAGGAACACGGGTGGGTTTTAGTCAGTAAAAGTATGACACGCCCTTCCGCTCCGCCCAGAGCGGGAGAAGTCATTTGGTGATTTCCCACCCAAAAAAAAAAAAAAAAAACCGTACCGGCAATTATTTCAACGTAGGTATCTCAAAATTATGAAATTGACAAAAGAGGGTTTTATTTGTGCCCCTAGCCTTAAGTTTTTTTCTTTCGTAAAAATTGTACGTTTGTATAGTCACTCCATAGCTGGCAATTATAAAACTTTGTTACAAATTCTCTAATAGTCTCAATTCAATAATAATAATATCCATTTCAATGAAGCTGGTAGGTAGGCCTAGGCACACATTTCGTAGAGCGCCTGTCTTTATGTGTACCGTGGAATTTATTTATGCTGTAATTTTTTTGCGACTACATACCTAATATTAGTCGCCCTAGATTCCTGTTACTTTTACTTTTGCTCACGACTACATAAGGTCGTACCTAGTTCTTATCTTTGATTGGATTGTTTAAACTCTGTTCCAAAAGTATCTGATGAAAGTGTAAACAAACCATAAACTCGAAAAAGGCACTTTGACACCATTCTATATCTCGCGACGAGATACCGATGATGCAAATTATTCAAAATAAATAATTTTTATGATAGCAACAATGGCTTGAGATACCGTTTTACCGATACAGGGCAAATTTTTTTTTTCGATCTTATGTTGCATTGGATTAGCAATCTGTTTCAAACCGATTCAAATTCTGATTGATCATGTATTACGTAATTAATTTTATTAGGGTACACCGTACAGCTAGTGATGGGCAATTCTCGAGAATATTCTCCTTGCGAGAACTTTGCTGTTAAGTTCTCGAGAACATTCTTTTGGTAGGGAATTTACGAGAATTTAAAAATTGGATGAATGTATTGAATCGGTTTTTTTTTAGTTTAATAGTTTTTAGTGTATTTGAACGTTTTACGAAGTTTGAGTTTAAAATAAACTACACCACAACTTAAATTCTCAGTAAATTCTCCTGAGCGAGAACATTCCTGAGAATATTTCCAGTGAAAATTCTCATAAATTCTCTTAAATTTCGTATGGTAGTAATGTTAAAGTACAATTTCTGTATTAAAACGAACTTTATGAGTTTAAAATAATCAGCATTAATAAAATGAATAAGAAAACAACATTATATGAAAGGTTGGCGCGCAGGGGGGCAGCGTCGACGTGTTTTTATATGGAATTTTCACTTTTTGTATGGAAAATGTATAAAAATATTACCTACATGTTGAGATTTAGGGGTTTAAGGGTTTTATAAAGGGGGTCGAAATTTCCATTATTTTTGCGATAGGACACACCATTTCCGAGATATAAGCTAAAGTAAATAAGAATTTAAACTAAAATGTTTATTGTAAAAAACCAAACTTGACTATTTTAGATTTTAAAATAATCAGCATTAATAAAATGAATAAGAAAACAACATTATAAGAAAGGTTGGCGCGCAGGGGGCAGCGTCTACGTGTTTTTATATGGAATTTTTCACTTTTTGTATGGAAAATATAAAAAAATATTACCTGCATGTTGAGATTTAGGGGTTTAAGGGTTTTATAAAGGGGGTCGAAAATTTCATTATTTTTGCGATAGGACACACCATTTTCGAGATATAAGCTAAAGTAAATAAGAATTTAAACTAAAATGTTTATTGTAAAAAACCAAACTTGACTAATTTTGCTTATCCTACACAAAAAAAAACTCTAAATTCAAAATTATTTTGACACAACTAAAATCGAATTTGACAATCGCGACTCCACATGGTACCTACTTGTTTGCCCTAACCCATGATTTTTTTTAGAGCTGGAAGCGCGCTTAGGCGGCAGCGTCGACGTGTTTTTATATGGAATTTTTCACTTTTTGTATGGAAAATATATTAAAAAAATATTAACTCCAGCTCTAAAAAAAAACACGCGGTAGGGCAAACAAGTACCACGTGGACTCGAGATTGGCAAATTCGATTTTAGTTGTGGCAAAATTATTTTAATTTTTTTTAAAACAGTCTGGTTTGGTTTTACAATAAACATTTTTGCTTAAATACTTATTATATCTCGAAAATGGTGTGTCCTATCGCAAAAATAATGAAAACTTCGACCCCCTTTATGAAACCCATTAACCCTTTTTTTTTTTTTGTGTTGGAAATCATCAAATGACTTCTCCCGCTCTGGGCGGAGCGGAAGGGCGTGTCAGACTCTTACTGACTAAAACCCACCTGTGTTCCTTCCCTTGCCTAGCCAGGGGCCGCGTTTTCCCCTTAGGACTACCCGCAACCCCGGTAGACGCTTACAGCTCAACATGTAGGTATTTTTTTTTTCATATTTTCCATACAATCAGTGAAAATTTCCTTCCCCCCCTCCCTCCCAGCAGCTCTTAAAAAATCACAGGCAAACAAATATCACGTGGTTTCGCGATTGTCAAATTCGATTTTAGTAATGTCAAAATTATTTTTTAAATAGTTTTTTTTTGTAGAATAAGCAAAAACATAGCTTATCATAGCCAAAAGTAACGAATTTTAGTGAAAGTTTAGTTAGTTTAGTTCGGTGTACAAGAGAATCGGCGCCATTTCCACTCCGAAACCTAATACAGTAACCTTTTTTCGAGTAAAGTATAAAATAAAAACAAAAGAAGTTGACTTTAATCATTGAAATCAAAACATATTGTACTAAAATTTAGCAATTTTACTTCCAATTTTAAATTCTCGTATATTCTCCGTCGAAAAGAACATTGCAGAATATTCCAGAATATTCTCGATCCGAGAATATTCTCCGTGTGAAAATATTCTCCCGACCCATCACTACGTACAGCTATATACACACATCAAAAGTGTCTAGGGATCAAGCATTTTTATGCGGATTTCTTGAGATTGAGATGTGGCTTTGTAATAAAGGACATTGACCATCCATATATGGGAGTTGGACCAAGTGCTACCCAGAATGGACACATAGTGCATTATGTTCCTTGGGTTTATACTAGTCTCTAAACCAAAGCCCTTCAAAATCTATCCACGGAGTTTTGAGAAAAACTATTTTTTGTTGAGTATTTCTTATTGATGAATAACGACAACCAATGGTGCATTTTGTTAATTAATGACAGTAATTATGTTAAACAACACATTATTATTTCCTTTATTTCATTTAAATGCATATCATTTACCTTTTTTAAATATTTTTGTTAAAAAACATTTTGATAAACAAATAAATATAAATGTAGCCCACCGGTATCAGGAACAAGAATCCCAGACAACACCTGGGATGATATTGTCACTGCACTGGAGTATCGAACTATTTACCATTCATATATGGGAGTTGGACTAGGTACTGCCCAGAATGGACACATAGTGCATTATGTTCCTTGGGTTTTTACTAGACTCTAAACCAAAGCTCTTCAAAATATATCCACGGAGTTTTGAGAAAAACTATCTTTTGTTCAGTACTTTTGATTGATGAAAAAAAACATTTAAAAAACATTATACAATATAAATGTAGCCCACCGGTATCGGGAACAAGGGTCCAAGTCAACACCTGCGATATATTTTCACTGCATTGGGGTATCGAATGATTGACCATCCTTATAATGGGAGTTGGACTAGGTGCTGCCCAGAATGGATACATAGTGCATTATGTTCCTTGGGTTTATACTAGTCTCTAAACCAAAGCTCTTCAAAATCTATCCACGGAGTTTTGAGAAAAACTATATTTTGTTGAGTATTTTTGATTGATGAATAACGACAACCAATGGCGCATTTTATTAATTAATGACAGTAGTTATGTTAAATAACACATTATTATTTCCTTTGTTTCATTTAAATGCATATCATTTACATTTTTAAATATTTTTATTAAAAAACATTAAAAAAAACAAATAAATATAAATGTAGCCCACCGGTATCAGGAACAAGAATCCCAGCCAACACTTGGGATGATATTTTTACTGCACTGGAGTATCGAACGATTTACCATTCATATATGGGAGTTGGACTAGGTACTGCCCAGAATGGACACATAGTGCATTATGTTCCTTGGGTTTTTACTAGTCTCTAAACCAAAGCTCTTCAAAATCTATCCACCGAGTTTTGAGAAAAACTATCTTTTGTTCAGTATTTTTGATCGATGAAAAAAACAAAAAAAATATAAATGTAGCCCACCGGTATCGGGAACAAGAATCCCAGACAACACCTGGGATGATATTTTCACTGCACTGGAGTATCGACCGATTTACCATTCATATAATGGGAGTTGGACTAGGTGCTACCCAGAATGGACACATAATGCACTATGTTCCTTGGGTTTTTACTAGTCTCTAAACCAAAGCTCTTCAAAATCTATCCACGGAGTTTTGAGAAAAACTATCTTTTGTTGAGTATTTTTGATTGATGAAAAAAATATTACAAAATATAAATGTAGCCCACCGGTATCGGGAACAAGGATCCCAGACAACACCTGGGATGATATTTTCACTGCACTGTGCTGTCTTGTTTAGTTGAGGAGTACCCGTGACCACTTTTCGGTTCCATCATCAGACCCTGAATACAACCTTTGGTTATACTACTTGTCAAGACAAAGCCAACGACCCCAAACACGATCGTCCTATCTTGTTCGGTTGAGGAGTTCCTATGGCCACCTTCCATCATCGGTCCCATCATCTGACCCTGGATACAACCTAGTGTAATAGTACTTGCCAATACGTATCCTATCAAACCACATACGACGGGGCTAAAGCACTTGTATATTCAATGAGTCCAAAAACGATGGTGCTGTCTTGTTTGGTTGAGGTGTTCCTATGGCTACCTTCTGGTTCCATCATCAGACCCTGGACAAGACTTAGTGTAATAGTACTTGCCCATACGTATCCAATGAAACCACATACGATGGGGCTATCTGGTTTATTTGAGGAGTGCCTGTGACCACCTTCCAGCTCCATCATCAGACCTTGGATACAACCTTGGGCTATACTACTTGTTGAGACAAAACCAAAGAGTCCAAACACGATCGTCCTAACTTGTTTGGTTGAGGAGTTCCTATGGCCACCTTCCGGTTCCATCATCAGACCCTGGAAACCACCTAGTGTAATATTATCAATACGTATCCAATGAAACCACATACGAAGGGGCTAACTCGTTTACTTGAACAGTGCCCGTGACCACCTTCCAGCTCCATCATCAGACCCTGGATCTATACGACCACATCCAAGGCCCTATAGCACTTGTCAAGATAAAACCAACGAGTTCAAACTCAACAACGTTATCTTATAGATTTCGAAGAATAAAATCAATAAATATAACTACCAGCAAAACATTAAAAAATCTTTTTAACCCGGGGACCAATATTTTTTTTTGTATTTTTATTTTGTATTAATTGATACAAGGAACCATTTGGAAGTACTCCCATGTCTGGGCAGCATTTGGTCCACAACCGGTCAATGTCCTTTATGATTTTATAAATTTATATGGATCCTTTTTGGTGCATTTCATAATTTGAATCAGGAACTGTGAATCAAATTCGAGTAAAAGATGAAAATCAGCTGTCAATATTTTCCCTATAAAAACATACAACGCATTGAAGACATTATTAGTGCTACTGTTTCCCTACTACTGATTAAAACCAACGTTATTATGGAGCAGCGACGTCATTTAAGCAGGGAAGAAATGCTCAGAGCCGTGGGAATGATAGAAGCTGGTTCCCGGCAACGTACTGTGGCTTTAGCTCTGAATACAAGTCAGAGTGTTATCAGTCGACTTTGGACACGTTACCGAAGCACTGGTACCGTGGCTGAGCGCCATGGAGGACGGTATCGCTGCACCACACGGAGACAAGACCGATACATTCAAATCTTAGCTCGAAGAGCTCCAACAATAACCGCCATGATGTTAGCCGTGAGGCTTCATCACTCTTCAGGGAACTTAATTAGCGACCAAACAGTCAGAAACCGCTTGCATGAAGTGAACCTTCATTCCCGAAGACCGCTACGGGTACCACCTATAGCAATGCACAATCGTAGGATTCGATATCAATGGGCTCTTGAACACAGAAATTGGACAGAAGAACAATGGCGTTTCGTGTGCTTTTCTGATGAGTCTCGTTTTGGTATGAGACCGGATACAAGACGTATACGACACTGGAGAACCCCTGGACGCCAACAGCGATTAAAATCCTGCCAGGAAGTCCATCCTTATAGTGGTGGAACCATCATGGTATGGGCGGGTATTTGGATCGGCGGAAGAACTGAGTTGATTTGGATTAGAGGCAACCTCAACGCTCAAATTTATGCTGAGACGATTGTATCAGACGTCATCGTTCCTCTACAAGTGCAAATCGGTCCCTTATTTCAGTTAATGCATGATAATGCACGACCGCACACCGCAAGAGTTGTAAGACAGACTCTCGCCGCAGCTAACATCAATGTCCTGCCCTGGCCTGCTCAGTCGCCAGACTTGAACCCGATTGAGCATGCATGGGATATGCTACAGAGAAGAGCTCTGCCGAATATGGAGGGTATCCAGTCGCAAGAAGACCTTTTTTTGTTGTTGCAACGAACATGGGCGGCCATTCCACAGCGTGATTTGGATGAACTCATTTTGAGTATGCCAAACCGATGTTCTTGTGTTGTTAGTGTTCGCGGTAGAAACACGGATTATTAATTGTTTAAGTTACCCAATAAAATTTTAAAGAAAACTGTTATTTCAGTCTTTTTTTCGAACTTTAATGTTAGTGGTTCAAATGTCAAAAATCCCTTTATTAGGAAAATGGCAAATTTCTTTATTAATGCAAAGGTGACTTGGTTTATCGTTACTGTGACAAACGAAAACACTTTATTTGATGAATCCTTAAAGAAAATTTTAATTAATATCAATCAGGAGAAAAGTTATTGCAAAAATATATGTTGATCCCTAGACACTTTTGATGTGTGTAGTTGCGTAAACATTTTCGGTAAACCTAATCTAATCTGTTTCATTTTGACAGTTCAACAACATTCATTGCGTAATTTACGTTGTTGAGCAGAGACCATACCATTCTCTCTCGTTGGATTGGAATGTATGGGAGAACATGTTTTTCAACTACAATCTTAAGTTTTTTCCTGGGATAAATTCATCCCAACTACGGAACCCTTCATTGGTCCGACACGCACTTGGCATTTCACGTCCCCACCCCATTAGTACATAAACATACCCCCAGAGATAGTTCTTACAGCGACAAGTCCCCCGGAAATCACGATTTTACTTCGTTTTACAGTGTTTTATAACACGATTTCAAACCTAATGCCATTGACCGTCCGCGAGAGTTAACAGGTTCACTGTCCATAGACCACACGTCGGTTTGTAGAGAGTAGTTCCATACCAGTCCACAGACCGTATGTGGTCTGTTCGCCAGTACAATAAGACTTTGACTTTCTTACTTAAGTACTTACTTTTTTGACGTAAGAAGAAATTCTCCTATTTATTGCGGACTGGGCAGGACACATCAAAGGATTATAAAAAGTGATGGGACACAGGGAAATACTCGATTTTTAATGGTATTAAATATATCTGGACGTAAGGAAGGACCATTCCCACTCTGGAGCCTGGACAGTGAACCTGTTAAGACTATCAGGCACTCTAATAAATTTCCACGCAAGCTCCGCCCCTTTACACCCCGCTACTACACGTATTGCTAAATGCTAACACATCAGTAGGGGTCATCTTCAGCTCGTCCTCCCATCTTCTCACTTTGCGGCCTCTGCTCCTGAGCAGCATCAGTAAACAGGTGACTGTCTGGTACCCATCTCTTGGGTACCAGACAGTCACCTGTTTACTCCACTTTTCAAGTGCACAGCGAAGCATATGGCCTGTCCACCTGACGAGCTGAAGATGAACCTAGGTCCACTCTGGATAAGAGTTACGGCAGATAGACAACAGTGGAAGTTGTTGGAGGAGGCCTATGCCGTAAGGCACACCGAACAAAGAGACATACTGTATGAAAACAACATAAGTTACAAAGTTAAAACAAAATTGGAAAAATTCGGAAGAAAAGGCTCTATTATAACACATCCGTAACAATATACTTTCTTAGGTATAATTGTAGTCTGTGATCAGTAATAAAGTTAATAAATAGGTATATCGCTTACGCTCTTCGATCGTGTTTGAGCACAGAACTAAATGACGTAAGTCTCAATTCTTATTTCGTTTAGAACTAGAGTAATAATTGATTGATTGAAGGGGGGGGTTCGCCACGTCACAAGTCAGCACAAAATAACACAATGACGTCATGCCACATTTTAATTTAATATATTGCCGTAATCTTTTGATTGCGTGAAGAAAGAAAAAATATGTGACCAATATTTTTTTTGAACTACCTGGCAGAACAAAAACATATTTTTTGTCAATATCCCTATTACCTATCATCTACTTACATCTCTCTGGAAGTCTGGATAGCGAGACCATCTCGAAAATATTCTTCTATCTCGAAGTGCAGTTGCTGGGCATCCTTGGTTACATTTCATGGTCGAGCAACAGGGTTGTTGGGTTTATCAATAACAATTTCTCAGTAGGATTTGTGCCCGGTATATGTATATAATAGCAATAGGCTTGCCCCTTGTGGCGGAATGTGGGTGTGGGTACATTACACCTTTGCGTTATCCTTCGGAGAATTCCAAAGTGATTTTATAAGTCACTAGCTTTCCCGACAGACGTTCTGGCCAAAAAATAAATATGACCAAAAATCCCATGGAATAAAAGGACGTTCAGTTTTGGCAAAGGAGTAGGTATGTAAGGATCGTAGCAGATCACATTCTGTAGTTTCTGCCTACCTCCATGGGAAGAAGGCGGGAGTTTATGAATAAAAAAATAAAAAAACAGTTTTCCCTACATTTATGTTCGCATAGTTCGTCAAAATGTAGGGAACAAAAGATTTATTTTCGTGATTTTAGGTTTGGGTCCATACCATAGTGAAAAATGTTCATAATGATGAGTACAATGACCCCTTAAGAGGATGCCCATGAATTCAATTTCACCCTGTATAGTATTTCATATTATTTTTACTTTATATTATGACGAGTCTTCCACCATTACTGATCACATCGTTCAATCGTCGTTCGTTTCTGAGCAGAAACTTTAAATAAAGCTTTAATTAATTCATGATCGTTAATTGATTATGTACCAACCTACTTAGATGTTTAATGACTGTTAGCAAGCAATTTACGTCGTTATTAGGAGTTTGCTATTAATCTTATCAGCATAAGAAATACTCATTCTTTTCGGTCGGCTCGAACCGGCCTGTCATAAATTGAGACATGTGTAAGCAAGTTCAAGGTGAGTTCATTTTTTGACATAAAATAAAACTTTGACTTAGGTCCGTGCCCCGGTCCAAAATGAGGATACGATTGCTGTGACGTACTCGATTATTGGCCCTTATTTTTGTGATTGGCCACCAAGAATACCCAATCGGAAAATTCACCTTTTTAACTGTTGCAAGATAACACTTGGGACTGTATACAAGTTTCCTACCTGATATTTATTTTCTTCTTTTCAGGTTAACATGTGGCTTCAAAGATATTGGTTGTGCACTATTTACGTAGCGCTATTATCAATAATATGGTAAGTTTTATTTTTAAAAGATAGGTGTTATTTTAGATATATTATGCTAAAGGAGTAAATAGAGATAAGTAAAGTAGATATATTTTATCTTAAGTGGAGTGATGCTCATCTATATCATTGATACCGTAAGTTAAGGGGCTGTAGGTTACTTACAAATTTTGTGTAGGTACTGTTGGGCCATTATTGTTCTCCAGTTTTTTTTCTTGTCCTGGATACCTCGCTCTATGAGTGTGCGAGTGCGGTGCATCCTAAAAGTTGGCAACGTCGTAAATAACTGTCAAATATTCACCCGTTTTGATTAATTTGGAAATAATACTGTATGGAAATAATAAATGTGGCTTACTAACTAACTAGAATATTAATGATGAATTGCAATAATTATAACATTGAATTTGATGTTGTGCCTGTTTTAGGTGTAAAAAAGGCATTTGGAAAGTTTCCAATTGCTTTTTTTACATCTAAAACTAACTATTCGGTGTTACGATATTAATTGTTGTATTTCATATTCAATATTCTAGTTCGCTAGTTAGCCACATTTTTTATTTCCATAGTTACAGAAATATTATCAAATTAATTAAAACAGCGAAATATTTGACAGCTATTTACGACGTTGCCAACTTTCAGAATAAACCCTCTTAACACATAGGTACCTATTTACTGCTTACTTCTCCGAAACTTTCGGGGATTTGATATTTATTAAGGGTCTTATTAATATTTGTGGTAGATAAACAGCATAAGAGCAAAGAATTTAGTTTTCTGTTTCTTTCAGTGTTTTAGTATGCGTCAACAAGTTTCACGCTGAGTAGGTATATCAATAATTTTTTTATTTGCTTGTCGCTATCTTTTAATACTTTTTGTTAAACATAGTCCTACGAATTTTCATAACTACTAGGACATGGATTCAGTAAGTACATTGATTCTAAACCCCCTGCGTTGAAATCTTTCGCCGTTTAAAAAAAAAAAATGCTGTTTCTTAAAAAAGTGCAATAAGTACCTACGCGGTCAAAATGTATATGTATATGGAACAACTGTTATTTTTTAAATTTCAACGCAGGGGGATTCAGAATCACGTACTGAATTCATGGTAACAGTTTTCGCGGCGATGTCCCTGCCACCCTGTATAGCTTATCTATTTCGATTAGTAATCGATCGTCTCAGTGAATGAATTTTCTCGGCTCGCTGTTAAAGGTAGTTCGTTTCCTGTTTTACAGCCATTACAGGTAAAGGTATCACGATCATGTAACACCATATCGTTGGTACAGTTCGATTCAAAGTTAATGGGGGCTTTTTGGAAGGTTGGGAAGTTAGCTCGCTTCGCAATATCCTACCCCTCACCCCCGCTGACCCATGAATTTGTTACTGCGCAGCGACTCGCCTCATGTTCCGAGCCGCCATTAAGTTTGAATCAGACTGTATACAGGGTGTACGGGACATCGACACGAAGCCTGTTACCCTGGATTCATTACATGATTCTGAATCCCCTGCGTTGAAATTTTTCGTCGGTTATTTAAAAAAAAACAGCTGTTTCATAGAAAAGTGCAATACCTACGCGGTCAAAATGTATGGATTTTGGAAAATTTCAACGCAGGGGGGTTCAGAATCATGTACAGAATCCATGGTAACAGGCTTCGCGTCGATATCCCTACCACTCTGTATAAGTAGACTACAATTTATCTCTAAACTTTATAAAGACTTATGTATGTGTCACCGTATCTACTGAACTGAACCGTACCAGTTGTAAAACAATTTTTCAATCAAATAAATGATGAAATATATGTTGCGACTTTGTGAGTATTCAAATGATTTTATTTCTTATACGTATACATGGGCACATAAGAAACATCCTAAATAAAGAAGTGCTGCAATCAAGTTTTTGTGACCGTTAAAATAGAGCGACGCGGACGCTCTATTTTAACGATCAATGATGTGTCATCTGCAAATAACACCATCCATGCCACTTTATTGCAACAAAACACGAATTACGGAAAGATTTTCAGTCACCATTCTGTTAAAAAATAACAATTGTCGTTTCGTTTATCTAATTACGAAACAATTCAATTTATTGCACGACTCATAACATAATGCGAAGCATTGTGCTCTACGATCGAAAAATTTTTTTTGCCCCATTTCTGCAACTGTTTTTATTGTTACACTCCTGCTAGTACACAGAACCTACTTAATTTATATACCATTGTATAGATGATTAAATACTGAATGATTTAATACTGTACTTTTTAACAATTGATTTAATGCATCTCAATTCATTTAATCAGAAATGAAAAAAGCATCAAAATAGTTGAAAAAAAAATCCTGTCCGTCAATGTATGAAACCTGAAAACATTGTAGCTTGCGATAAAATCCTGTTAATAAATTACTTAATTGAGTAAATTTTTTTTTAATACATTTGTTTCAGCCATAGAACGAATATTGAAAATGGCTCTTTTATTCAAAGTAGTTTAATTATAATTAATAAAATACTAACTAAAATATAATATCTATATCTAAATACTTCCAACCTTGACTTGACGACCGCGCGTCCGTTGCCTAGCAACCGTCAAAGCAAATAATTATCTAAATAAATAGTCTTTGACATTGCGTAAAGATTGCGAGGTTAGAAATTTTACCCATATTGATGGGTAAAAAAGCAGTCAAAACATACTTCATGAAAAGTGATAAATTTGTTAATTTTTGTTAGAAACTATGTTTTGAATTTCTTTTTCGTTTATGAATGACATGAGTGTTAAATGCGGCTTGCACTTTTGGATTTTCCAAACTACACACATCAAAAGTGTCTAGGGATCAACATATATTTTTGCAATAACTTTTCTCCTGATTGATATTAATTAAAATTTTCTTTAAGGATTCATCAAATAAAGTGTTTTCGTTTGTCACAGTAACGATAAACCAAGTCACCTTTGCATTAATAAAGAAATTTGCCATTTTCCTAATAAAGGGATTTTTGACATTTGAACCACTAACATTAAAGTTCGAAAAAAAGACTGAAATAACAGTTTTCTTTAAAATTTTATTGGGTAACTTAAACAATTAATAATCCGTGTTTCTACCGCGAACACTAACAACACAAGAACATCGGTTTGGCATACTCAAAATGAGTTCATCCAAATCACGCTGTGGAATGGCCGCCCATGTTCGTTGCAACAACAAAAAAAGGTCTTCTTGCGACTGGATACCCTCCATATTCGGCAGAGCTCTTCTCTGTAGCATATCCCATGCATGCTCAATCGGGTTCAAGTCTGGCGACTGAGCAGGCCAGGGCAGGACATTGATGTTAGCTGCGGCGAGAGTCTGTCTTACAACTCTTGCGGTGTGCGGTCGTGCATTATCATGCATTAACTGAAATAAGGGACCGATTTGCACTTGTAGAGGAACGATGACGTCTGATACAATCGTCTCAGCATAAATTTGAGCGTTGAGGTTGCCTCTAATCCAAATCAACTCAGTTCTTCCGCCGATCCAAATACCCGCCCATACCATGATGGTTCCACCACTATAAGGATGGACTTCCTGGCAGGATTTTAATCGCTGTTGGCGTCCAGGGGTTCTCCAGTGTCGTATACGTCTTGTATCCGGTCTCATACCAAAACGAGACTCATCAGAAAAGCACACGAAACGCCATTGTTCTTCTGCCCAATTTCTGTGTTCAAGAGCCCATTGATATCGAATCCTACGATTGTGCATTGCTATAGGTGGTACCCGTAGCGGTCTTCGGGAATGAAGGTTCACTTCATGCAAGCGGTTTCTGACTGTTTGGTCGCTAATTAAGTTCCCTGAAGAGTGATGAAGCCTCACGGCTAACATCATGGCGGTTATTGTTGGAGCTCTTCGAGCTAAGATTTGAATGTATCGGTCTTGTCTCCGTGTGGTGCAGCGATACCGTCCTCCATGGCGCTCAGCCACGGTACCAGTGCTTCGGTAACGTGTCCAAAGTCGACTGATAACACTCTGACTTGTATTCAGAGCTAAAGCCACAGTACGTTGCCGGGAACCAGCTTCTATCATTCCCACGGCTCTGAGCATTTCTTCCCTGCTTAAATGACGTCGCTGCTCCATAATAACGTTGGTTTTAATCAGTAGTAGGGAAACAGTAGCACTAATAATGTCTTCAATGCGTTGTATGTTTTTATAGGGAAAATATTGACAGCTGATTTTCATCTTTTACTCGAATTTGATTCACAGTTCCTGATTCAAATTATGAAATGCACCAAAAAGGATCCATATAAATTTATAAAATCATAAATTTATTACAAAGCCACATCTCAATCTCAAGAAATCCGCATAAAAATGCTTGATCCCTAGACACTTTTGATGTGTGTATTTAAAAATATTATACTAACGTAATTGTTAATTAAAACCTCATTGTTTTATCAGATTTGCACAGGTAATAAAGGTGGTTGAGAAGTTATTATGACACACTACTGGTAACACAGATGTGATGCCCCCCTCTGCAAGCCAAATGGTTGGTTTTGGATAATATGTGGAAAAAAAAACGACAGTAGTATAACAAAATTAAAAGGAAAACTATCACAGCTAAGTAGGCTTTACAAGTTAATGAGTAATAATCGACCAATTTACATTTGCGGTTGCAAACACAATCATGTTCTCGTTATCTTGTTCTTGGGATAAATTCATCCCAAATACTGAACCCTTCATTGTGCGTGGTCCAACACGCACTTAGCCGGTTTTTTTAAATTATTTTTTCGCAACATGTTACTCAAAGAGTATTTAGTCTACTTTCAACACTATGTCATATCGAGCTACATCACGCGATTAGATTTTATCACCGAGCTATTCACAACATAGTCCAGTTTGAAAGTGCGAAAACACTAAAACGATATTGAACAAAGTATTTTCGCAACTATTAAGAAATTCAGACCTAACTTCAGCCTCTCGGACTCTGCTACTTGTGTTTTTACAAGCTTTTATTTAACTTGCTGTGTTAGTTAGTATGTATTAGTCAAATCTTGCAAGCTGAATTAAAACCACTTCCTAATAACCTACGGAGTTGAAACTTTTACACGTTAGTTCAGTTCTGAAGACAATGCATTTTTTTATGATTCATGACCTGATTCTAAACCCAGGATTCGCTTCAGACGAAGAACTTCTCAGCGGTCAACATCACAGACACAAAATGTTATATAATACGCATTTAATTATGATAGCCCGTTCTAAAGTTCACCATGATTTGGTTGCACCACCCAGGGTTGGCTCCAGAAGAGGGAACTCCTCAATAGTCAACAGTACAGACACAAAATGTTATATACGCATTTAATTATGATAGTCCGTATTAAAATTCACTATGACCTCAGTGCTGCACCCAGGGATTCCTCCAGACGAGAGAACTCCTAAACGGTCAACAGCACAGACAGTAAAATTTATATCTTACGCAAATACATATACACCATGCATGACCTGTCTGATGACCTACGCTTGACTTCTGTGATGTTGTCAGCGGTCAACATCACAGGCACATAATGTTGTTTACGTACTTATTCAATTATGGTAGCCCGTTCTAAAGTATAGCATGACTTGGATAGTGCAACTAAGTTGGATAGTGCAACTAAGTTGGATAGTGCAACTAAGTTGGATAGTGCAACTAAGTTGGATAGTGCAACTAAGTTGGATAGTGCAACTAAGTTGGATAGTGCAACTAAGTTGGCTTCACACAATGATTTGTGAATGCGTTTTTGGGTTCGCCGTTTGTTGGATTTGTCTTTACAAGTACCTTTCAAGTGAAGGTGATACTTGATAGAGAACAGATTTTAAACAAATTGTAAGTAATGCTAATAAGTATAAAATAAAATTTAAGGTAAAACCTTTTTAAAAACAAGCTTTAAAAAAAGTAACTTTAGGCATGAGGCGTGAACGTCCTTCTTAAGCCCGACTCCCACCGTGCGCCATATCGCGGACGCACGCGCACCAGCCCGCACGACGCACCGTGGGAAACCTAACGTGCGCGGTAGCGCAAGACGCGTGCGTGGCGGTGCGTCCTCGTGCGGGCTGGTGCGCGTGCGCGATATGTAGGGTTGCCATAACTTCTAGGAACCAATACGGGACGTTTTCTCTTCCGAGGCCCAAAACTATAACACATTTAACGACGACACCATGGCTTTTCAACTACGCCCAGGGCCGCCGTACCCAGGTATTCATTTGGGGGAAGGGGAGGGGGGTTTGGTTGGTTTGGCAACTTTTTTAGAAGAAATAAAGTATTTCTGATTTCGAGAGGGTAAATAAAGAGTAGGTACTTATAGATGTATAAAAAATAGTTTTATGGGGGGCCCGGGACCGGGAGGTTCTGGTTAGCCCAGGTATGCAGAAAAGTTTAAGAAGTTGAATACACAAGCGAGCGGAGCGAGCTCGAAAATTTTGCACCCTACATTAATATTTAGAATACATAGTAGGCCCTCGCAGACCGCACCTGCCGCCCCCCCTTAGTCCGCCAGTGCAGCGGTTGGGCCGCTACGGACGATTTAAGATGCAAGAGCGAGCGAAGCGAGCTCGAAATTTTTACTATCCCGCTCGAATAAGTTAGGCTTTCTTTTTCTTTGACCGTTCGTAGGTACAGAAATAGAAGTAAATTGATCGACTTAAGCAAAAAAGTTTGTGAATTAAGTGATTATAGGATGCAAAAAAAGCGAGCGAAGCGAGCTCGAAAATGTTTGGGTTGCCTTAGATAGGTTAGACTCCCTCAGAGAATGCGGAAGTTGCAGGAATTCATTCAATACAAAGTCAGACTGGATAAAAATACAGACGTATTGTACTGTTCTTTTTGTAGATTATAAAGTACTCCTCTGCGAAATAGATTACAATTATCACATGTATTAGAGTACGGAGGTACCCTAGTAGGAGGTTCGATCTCTGGATTGAGATTGTGGTTTCTCACATTTCGGGGGGTTCAAACCCTGGGGGGGTTTGAACCCTCCCCCCTGGCTATGGCCCTGACTACACCATACACATAGCACGCATGTGAACATGTGAAAGACAAACTATGTGTTTTCTAACAGATATCCTCTGATCTCAACCGTAGTGGCTATCAAAAGTTTTAAATAAATAAAACAGAAAAATCTACATTATAAAATCAAAGTTTTTATTCGAAATGTTACATGTTTATATTTTTTCAAATTATGTTATTGCGCGCGCCCCCACTTATTTTGTCGAAATACGGGACATTGTAGTAATACGGGACGGGATGGTCAAATACGGTGACAGTCCCGTATATGCGGGACGTATGGCAACCCTAGCGATATGGCGCACGGTGGGAGTCGAGCTTTACTTCTACTTAATTTCGGTCGACTTGACGTACTTAGTTTCAAATTGTTATGATAATGGCTGGTTCTGGTGTATTATGTGCAGGTGATGGATGTAGATCCAGCAAAAAAAGAGATAAAATGTATCTTTTTTCAGTTTACCTGCCGATACTGGAATGTGAGTAGTATCTAATTTGTTTTATTTATTTATTTAGGGTTCCATACTTCAAAAGGAATAAACTGAACCCTTATAGGATCACACGTGTGTCTGTCTGTCTGTCCGTCTGTCACAGCCAATTTGCTCTGAATCTAAGGGACCGATTAAGTTGAAATTCGGTACACAATTACACATATGTAATATAGTAGCGTAAATAAATGAATTTGGAATATATTGTAGAACATGTTTTTCAACTACAATGTTAAGTTTTTTCTTGGGATAACTCCGGAACCCTTCATTGTGCGTAGTCCGACACGCACTGGGCCGGTTTTATTTAAATAGGTATGTTTCATGTTTTGTATTTTATTGGTAGGTTCGGAATTACTTCTACCACGTGATTTATGCTTCTAAGCGTCTGAGATAAGAATATAAAGGTCAATGACCTCCATCTGCAACTGTCATTTGAAAATTACGTACTTATAGCAAAAATTTTACATGCTAAAACATTAAAAAGTATTTTATTTTATTTCATAACTAGCTTCCGTCAGCGGCTTCGCCCGCGTGATACATTTATAAATTATAGCTTACTATGTTATGCATGTATTATACACATAAACCTTCCTCTTGAATAACTCTATCTTTTAATTTAAAAAAAACCGCATCAAAATCCGTTGCGTAGTACAGTCTTAAAGATCTAAGCATACATAGGGGCAGACAGCGGGAAGCGACTTTGTTTTATAATAAGTAGTGACAGTGATAGTGATAGTGATGAAGTGCACTACAAATACCTACTGACATTTTTATCGAAAGAGGCAGCCCTGGTAATTCACAATAACCACGCAGCGACGCGCAGCTACAAAGCAAAACTCACTTTACGCTTGTAAGGTTAGGTACATTTTCGTTCGCAGCGTCTATCGACTTGAAGGTGTAGGCACTGTAGGCATAGGCTATTATAGCAGGTAGGTATTGAAAATTTTGTTTGGAGTGCAGTGCACTAATGGTAATATGTAGCTCGGTTAGAGAATAACCCGAACGAATAAATCGAACGCAACATCGTTCGATTTTCGAAGCTTGGTCACGTGCTGGTGCACACTTGCACAGTTAGGGTTCGGGGAGACCGCTTTACAGTCTCCCTAGAGATGTGCCCTAACAGGCGCTGCAGAGAAGGGGTTCCGGATTGGTCTTTGGAGAGGTAACGGTGCCCCTTCCATGTGTAGATGCAGATGGTGACCACCGGGGTGGATTTAGTGAGGTAGGAATCCCACACTCCCCGGTCTTATCCCCAAAGACCGGGCGCCTTTTGTAGGTTTCCCCCCGACAGCAAAAAAGGTAACAACACCGTTCGTGAGAATGCATGAAGTGAAGTGAAGTGAGTTATTTAAGTTATTTTTCGAATACTTATTCCGTCTTAGGGCGGTAGGGAACATGAAACGATCTTTTAAATTTAGGTTAGCACTAAAAGCGTAAATATACCGTTAAACCTTAGAATAATAACTATTCTAAGCGTTAAACATATTTAAAACATCGTTATGTTTCTGTCAATCGTTTCAAGTTAACAAAGACAGTATGATGATTTAAATAATTTATGTTTAGCGCTGAACGTATTTAGTGATAACTGTGATAATAGGTGCAAGTGGGTTTAAAGGCTTTTGCAGACCAGCGCGACTTGTCGCGCGACGCGACACGAACAATAAAATTTCTAAGAAAACTTCACTGTATAACAATAACCGGTGTCGCGTCGCGCGACAAGTCGCGCTGATCTGCACAAAGCTTTATTGTCATGCGTTCACTTGAGAGAGGTTCGAAGCGAACTTAGGTAGTTTATACAGAATATGGCACCACAGTTTTGAAAGTATTCGATCACTTCCGTTGTGGGGTCGTCGGTCCCAAACAGTTTAGCGTTCCTGGGATATCCTGAGCTGTTTGGCACTTAGGATGGTGGGACAGTACCCGCCCTACTCCATAAAACTCAGTTTAAAATGATCCACCTACAACTTATTCAATCATTAGATACTGTAATGTGCACAGCGATTTCAATGTCACTTTTGTGGGAGGATTTATTGAACTAGTTAAAGGCAGATTGTTAAGTAGGCTAAGCATTCAAAAATGCTCTAGCCCCATTTGCGTTCAATTTACGACCTAAATGGTAATCATTTAGGTCGTAAATTGAACGCAAATGGGTAATTCGTCTTTAATCGATTCGTCGATAGCGGCATTAATTTGTTACTAAGCATTCAGTATTTACGTAAGGTAGTTGGTGTCTTTAATTAAAGTTTAAAAACATCGGTCAATGATAAACAGACATTGCAAATAACAAGTAAATTCGCATTGTATTGAGCTGACATAAATATTTTTCAACTTCTACACTACAGTGCTATTTTTAAAACTGAAGTACCAAGTTACTTACTTACCTACTTACTAGTTTCAGACCAATAATCGCTAACTCGCTCTCGCGCTGATGGTAAGTGATGATCAGGCCGAAGGTGGAAGCGAGCTTCACCCGGACTCCTCAACCACGGAGGAACTGGCTATCTTATCTCTAACTGCCAAAACACAACAATGCTGTTAACATAGTTTTTATGGCGACAGACTTAGATAAGATGGTGGTAGCTAGCCAGACTTAGAACAAGCCCTACCACCAACCAAAACTAAACTATGTTTTATTTTATTTTAGCGCAACTGCCGAAGAAGCGTCGCCATGGAGGTGGTCGTGCGAAGAAAGAAAATGCGTGAAAACCCGCAATGACCCTCAGAATAAGGACCCTGTTCTCAGTTTGGAGGCCTGCAAGATGTTCTGCACTGAGTATGGTGAGTCTTCAAGAAGATAAATGTAGATACCTTGTCTTCCTTCTCTTTAACCTTCCGACTTGTCTTGTTGCCTCAAAGCTCGGCGTAGGTAGCATGCGAATTTCATTGAAAAAATCTACCAAATTAGGTAAGTAGGTAAGCAAGGCCGTCTTAGGACAAACTGGGGCCCCTGGGCACATAAGGCAATTTGAGGCCCCCTTTGAAAGTAAAAAAAAGTGAATGACAAAATAAAATTTTTCTGTTATGATTTTATATTTACTTTGTGTAAATGGTTTAAATAAAATAAAAATAAATTTAGGTAGGTGCGTTATTAAATAAAATGCTGCAGATTTGAGTTGGTTTCGAATTTACCATTTTCTTTAGGAATTTGTGTTCTGCAAACTCTTCTATTATCTTTTTGAGTGCACGCCTTGTATCGGGCTTCCGGGGCCCCCGTGAGGTCGGGGCCCTGGGCACGGGCCAACTGTGCCCTTATGGTAAAGACAGCACTGTAGGTAAGTGTTTTCTAGATTCATAGGTATAGATTCATAGGATACCTAGGTTTTGTCAAGGTCTACGTTTACCATCCGTTCTTCAAAGGTGTTACTTATGTATTTTTATCTGAACAGAAATCCGGAGAAATACTCAGGTACTTACGGCATGTAAAAGGCCAGAGTTTAGTTTAGTTGTTTTTTACCCGACTGCTCCAGAAGGAGGGTAATGTTTTCTTATAAGATTTGTGTGTGATATTTGCTCCAGAAGAACTTTTGCTGAACTTTTTTTTAAATATGTCTACCGAAACAACATTTGATTTTTTTAGATAAGTATTTTTTGTACTTTCCAATATTTTTAGAGTCTGTTTTGGGAGCTGCAAATTCCGATAGTGCACATTCTCAACAATACTGACAGCGTCGATTTTTATGAAAAATTGTGTTTGCTTTATCCACACGTTTGTGTTGTCTAAGTGTAAATATTAGGTGGAATAAAAGGATGGACATTCCTGTACCCTAATTACGATGGCAAATCCATTGCTCCAGAAGTTCGAAAAAAAAATCCGCTCAACAACGTAAACCACGCAATGACTATTGTTGAACTGTCAAAATTAAACAGATAGTCGGAATTGTTTATGAAAATATTGAAAATGTGTTGCGTAATTAGATAGAAGTGATTCTTTTGCCTGAACTATACAATGTAGAGACAACAATACGACAATAAATGAAAACACTGGCAATACTAAAGCATATGAGTATTTTGGAACCATCAAATAAATCCTAACATCAAAATAAAAAAAGTGATGTTTTCAGACAAACTAAATAGTAGAGCTGGGCCGACTATGGGTTTAGCAAATCTTTGACTAGCTATAGTGACTAAACTATTGGATTATATATTTGATTGAATTTTCGTATGCAGACTGGGAACGTCAGTTGTCAGTACTCTTTAGATAAACGTAGTTTAATTTATTGTCGTAGTGTCGTCTCCACCTTGTATTTATCTTATCTTAGTATCTAGGTACTTAATCTACTTATCAAGGTAATCTTTTCAGAAGTTTGTCTTAGTTTTGGATACAATGAAGTGTCGAACAGTTTGTTATGATCATAAAATCCAAACGATAAAATAATCTGTCAATGACGTAAACGCTCGCGCAGACAGGCGAGTCGACTCTAGTAGAACAATTTCTATGAAAACTTAATGGAAATTGTTCTACCAGAATCACGTCGCATCGTCGCCTCGCGCCTGTCTGCGGAGGTCTTAACACTGATTCTTTTTCAAACATAAAACGGTGGAAGCTTAGGCTTATTCTATTATTTCTATACTAATATTATAAAGAGGAAAGATTTTTTTGTTTGTTTGTACCGAATAGGCTCCGAAACTACTGGTCCGATTTGAAGAATTCTTTCAGTGTTAGATAGCCAATTTATCGAGTAAGGATATAAACTATATATCATCACGCTAAGACCAATAGGAACGGAGCACCAATGAAAAATGTTTCAAAATCGGGGGTTTTTTTTAGCGTTAGCCCAAAGTAACTATTCCACGCGGACGAAGTCGCGGGCAGAGAAGCTAGTATCTAATATTCCTACTGCTGCTGTACATAATTACTAAATACCAATTACCTATTACTTTTTTTGGTCTGTATTGTTCCCGGTTGATGGCAATAGGTTCGCCCCATATTACATGGAATTTAAAATATAACTGGTGTACGGGTTGTAGTAGTAACTCCGTACACCGATTTGTCGTGAAGGTTTGTAAATTCAGTAAGTATAGAGAAACACCGTTCCACTGAGATGCACTAAATAGTTAAGGTTACAGTACTAGCGGAAGGCGATTATTTCTCTCAGTTGTTGATAGCTACACAGTTATAAGTTCACGTAGTTACACTATAATCAAATTCGTTAATCATGTTACTTTATTACGCTAAATTATGACGCGCATGTTGGCCTAAAGTAGGTTGCAGAGTAAGCAGAAAAATGTGCGGTGATGAGACCGTACATATTGGCAACCCCCTAAAGAAGCTAAGATGAGTAGAGAGAGAGAGAGAAAGAAACGCCTGTACAAAGTCAAACATTAAAGTAAAAGTAAATAGGTATACAATTACCTAATCAAAAGTAAAGGCAATGTTGTCTCGGTGTCCTTGAGGTTGACCGTGGCAGTCGTCCGTGGGCTCCTGCTGGTTTTCCTCTCTGGCAGTCTGCTGTCGAGATCCCATTGTGCATTGGTTGAAGTTCGATGTCTTCTTGCGTTTGCTTTCTATGTTGCGTCTTCCTCGGAAATCGCTTCCTGAGCAGTTCACGGCAATGTATTCCGAAGATAACTTCATCAATTTGTAATTTGATTCCGCCTTGAATGGTATAGCGATAGCCCGATAGTAGGTGTAGTCCTCATTCGAAATTAAAGGAATGTGAACTTCGAACATAAAGTAGTTTTTTGTTATTCGTGCTTTCACGTACAGCAACTTGTAAAGTTCCTTGATATCTTCTCTGATATTTTCAGTCGGCAATGTCAGAGTCCTCAGCAGTCTGCCGGATATGTCTTCCAGTTGCTTTACTAGACTGACTGGTGATATCAAGTGCACGTCCATATGTCCACTGTAGACCTTAGTGAGAGTGTTCAGGAGCATAGTTTGAATTTCCTTATGATTTCGTAGTAGTAGTGATGCTGTGAGCGAAGCGGAGTTAAAGTAACTTGTGGCCATCATTATTTGTATTTCTGTTTCAATGCTGCCCAGATTCGTCTTAGTTTCTTCCATGAAGTGTTCTATCATGTTGCATTGAAGCTTGATATTTTCATCGTTTTTCTTCAAAACGTCATTTTGTAGTTGCATGATCGATGTTTGGTTTTTTGCAAGTTCACGCAAATAGTTTTCGTTGAGTTGTATGGCATCAATCAATGTCCTTGTGGTATTTGTCAGCAAACTTCTGGTCTAAGACGCCGAATAAACTGTTTGCTACCATGCCTACTCCGTTGATCAAGCCGCGCCTGCGGTTAGTTAAATGTTTGTGGGGAGCCAAGTTGAGTAGTTCCATCTCGTGGGATAGTTGATCCGTCGTAGCTTGACAATAACTTTGATGGATCTTCTGGCAAAGGTCATTTACACCGTTTATGTATTTTTCAATATGTTGAACGCCCTGCCAGTAGTTAGTTGTAGTAGGTTAGTTAGTTAAATTGTAGTAGGTACGTAAGCAAAGTCCATTCATCGTGAATGAGTTCAATTTTGCCTATGTTGTCATAATAAATCGGCCGCTCGGCTTCCAGGTTGGTAAATTGAGTGCCTGACTTTAGATGCGAACCATATGATCCATTCACAAGTATCAACATTGTGAAAAGAAACATTACAATGTTTGTAAGACATTTGCTTCCATAATGTTTTGTTGTGGTAGTTTTCCCAGTTTTTTGTAAATCCGTTTTACATTCTTCATAAGTTTTGTTGCAGATAGTTTTACTATGGGTCGTTTAATGACACCAGTTTGGGTTTTCAGAGTTGTCACTCGAACCTATCCATCCGCTCCGGGGTGAAGTTCTAACACCTTTCCCATGGCCCATTTTCCTGGCGGCAAATTATTACCCCGGACTAGTACGATGTCCCCCTCGCTGAGGTTTTTCTTGCGATTGTTCCATTTGCTGCGCATTTGTAGTTGAGTAAGATAGTCGCTTGACCAATTCTTCAAAAATTGTTGGTACATACCTATATGTTTAGTTAACTGCCATCGTCGGCGTAGGTCAATGCAGTTTTCATTAGTGTATTTAGCCCCCCAATTACGCAATGCACGATCAATTTTAAATTGAAACCAATTGAAAAAGATTGCTAGTCCATTGCTTCATAAGTTCGACAAAAATTATCTGCTCAATTTTTTTTGTCGAACTTATGAAGCAATGGACTGGCAATCTTTTTCAATTGGTTTCAATTTAAAATTGAAAATGCATTACGTAATTAGGGTGCAGCTCGTGGTAAAGACATTGTTGGTCCCCCCGTTAGAAAGTGACCTGGTGTCAAGTAGTTATAAAATTCTTCGGGGTCTTCAGTGAGCTGGCAAAGCGGCCTGGAGTTCATGCGCGCTTCTATCTTCGCAAGCAGGGTAGTAAATTCCTCGTACGTCAGTTTTTGGTCTCCTAGCACCCGACGAAGGTGATACTTCATCGACTTGACCGCTGCTTCCCATAGTCCACCAGCAGTCGGCCAAGCGGGCACATTAAAATGCCATTGTACTCCGTTGTCTGCGATGTTATTAAAGAAGTTTGGCAACAAGATTTGCTTGAAGTCTTTAAACTCTTTCTGAAGCAACCTTGATGCGCCTATGAAATTTGTGCCACAGTCCGAGTAGACGTGACCTGGTGTACCGCGCCTGGAGCACATTCTCTGGAAGGCTGCTATAAAAGTTTCAGTACTTAAGTCGGATGCAAGTTCGATGTGCACAGCCTTTGTCACCATGCATACGAATAATGCATATGTAACCCTTTGAAGTTCGAACCCCTCTTCCTTTGTTAAGTCTGACTTCAACGTGTCCTGTGAAGTCAACTGCCGTTTGGGTAAACGGGCGCGAAGGTGTTACTCGTTGTGGTGGCAGTTCTCCCATGAAAGAAAGAAGAAAGAAGAAAGAAAGAAAATACATTTATTTAGCACAGACTTAAAGACACACAGCACAACATAATTATAATACATTAAAAAAAATAAAAGATAAACAGGAATGTGCCTCACGGCTGCGCCAAATAGGCCCAGTTCAGCAAAAATGCCAGACATTTAGTGCCTGACGCTGGTTTTCAACTGGACCTGGCGTGTGAGGTGACGGATGCAAATCAGTTTTATACTACAGTGTGTGTGTATGTATACTTAGATAAAATAAATTGTGTAAGATAATAATAATAATTACAAATACCAAATTCGATTAATACAGCAAATATGTGTATGTATCTATACTTAAATACTTAAGAAAGACCAGTGTAAAAATAATTAATAATATTCTAATATTTAAAATTGCAAAACAACAAAACAAATCAACCTGATAAATAAGTTGAGTGAGTTGGTTCATCCCCGACGGGTTGTAGCGGTGGCAGCGCACACAGCGCCGTAGTTCAGCTTTCACCGCTCTGTTACCGCCAACGATCCAGTACCGTTGCCGAATGTACGCTAAAGTTAGTCTGGCTCCTCCGTGTAAAGTCGTTAGGTGAGCTTGATGGATCACCAACTCAGTTAGTCGTCCACCCTTAGGTAGAATGACTGGATTCTTCATCTCAAAAGGTTGACTGGAATAGTTCAGTCGACCTCCGACTCGGATTAAGCCGTTGTGGTCCAAGTATGGTTTAAGTTTGAAAATGTTGCTTTTTGTTGAAATAGTTTCTTTCTTTATAAGTTGTTTATATTCTTGCATAATTTCCGTTTGTTGCACATATTTTGTTATTTGTTTATTTGCGTTGTTTAATTCGCATAAAGTGAGGCATCCGGTGTCACGTTTCGTGTTATTACGTGCATTTCCGATAAATCGTTGTATCCATGCTACAATTCTGAACGCTTTGGTCAATGAACTGCAATTAGTGAATAAGGTATGATTTACACGACTTTGTTCTTGGAAGGTATTCAGAAATGTAGGACCTTCCCACCACAGACTGAATGTTGAAAGCTTGGTTGGTAGTAATCCTCTTGATGCACAGTCTGCAGGGTTATCTTGTGACTTCACATAACGCCATTGCTCGGCTGGTATGATTTGTCTTATTTTTGCAACTCGATTGGCGACGTATTGCACGACTCGTAATGCGAAGCATTAGAGTGTGCTCTACGATCGAAAAAAAATTTTTGCCCCATTTCTGCAACTGTTTTTATTGTTACACTCCTGCTAGTACACAGAACCTACTTAATTTATATACCATTACATAGATGATTAAATGGAGATTAATAGGTACTGTACTTTTTACCAATTGATTTAATGCAGCAGAAATGAAAAACACATCAAAATAGTTAAAAATTGTATTGTATGTATTTTTATTGTATTTTATATGTATTTTTCGGTTCCAGCTGACTTCTCTGAACTCTTTATGTCCTTCTTTGAAGTCTTCATGGTTTCTAACGCTATAAACTGGTTTTCTAAGTACATCAAAAATTCCTGTAGTGTTGGCACTACTCTGTTGTCGTGCAAGTTCTTTATGTAATCATTGTAGGTCACACAGTCTAGTTTCTGTGACATCAGATGGACAATCATTGGATCCCAACTGGTTATATCAAAACCAATGTTTGTTTGTTACGTCATGCAGCTTCTTTAAGTTGTAAGCGTCTGACTTCTGTATGACAGGCAACTGCAGCATAGTGTTCATGTATGATGAGAATTGTAGTCGACGGTTGTTGTAACGTTGATTCAGTATATCCCAACACGAAGTGTAGTTGTCGGCGCTGATGCTCAAGTGTTGCACCAGTTTCTCTGCTTCACCTTTCAGCCTGGTCTTCAGATACTGCATTTTTTGAGCTTTGTTTAATGTCGGGTTTTTGTATGGTTTCCAGGAACAGATCTTTGAAAGATATCCATTTGCTGTAGTGTCCTGAAAATTCTGGGACCTCGATTCTCGGTGCTGAATGTTGGTGATGAGGGGTGGACCACATCTTGCTTTTCAGTTGTTTCCTTATTTCGTCATATTTGGCTTCGATGCTGTTGAACTTGTCATAGTACGTATGTTTCGAACCTTTCAGTAAGGCCTCCAGTTCCAACAGTTCAGTCAACAGCTTCCCACTTCGACTTCAAGATTGACAAGTGATCGTCAAGTTTCCATTTTTCAGCTAAGACATCAAAATCAATTTTTGCCATAGTCCGATCGATGGCCTTGAAGTTGCATTCCTGTTTAGTAAGCAAAGTCTTGGTCTTCTCATCAGGTTCTCCTCTCGACAGGTCTGTCAAGTCGAATTTGACATTTTCTTCAGTAGTTTGCAGCATTTTTTTAATGTCTGGTTTAGTTGATTCGTACATGGTCTTTGTCTTACCGTGCACATCTTCCACAAAATAGTTAATGTTTCTGTCTTCAATTTCTTGCAACAGCAATGTATGCCGAGCATTGAAATCGAGGACAACCGCTTGTTCAAGTAATCCGTCGTTTTTCTAGAGACTTTCGTCGTTTTTCTTCTCTTCCGGGAGACCAGCTGAACCGATTCGCTACCGTAACAAGAGACACAAACACACTAAGATACACGAAGGCTCGAAGGACCATAAATGTACGGGTTGTAGTAGTTAACTCCGTACACCGATTTGTCATGAAGGTTTGTAAGTTCAGTTAGTATATAGAAACACCGTTCCACTGAGAGTAAGTTACAGTACTAGCGGAAGGCGATTATTTCTCTCAGTTGTTGATAGGTACACAGTTATAAGTTCACTATAATAAAATTCGTTAATCATGTTATTTTATTACGCTAAATTATGACGCGCATCTTTGGCCTAAAGTAGGTTGCTAAGTAAGCAGAAAAATGTGCGGTGATGAGACCGTACAACTGGCGAATTGTGGGTGTACTATAGGTACACCTCTGCCCAACCCTTCGGAGAATACAGGCGTGATGTTATGTTTTGTGATTATACAATGTTCCTACTGCTGTAACCAGTAGCGGATCCAGGGAGGGGGGGCTAAGGGGCTCAAGCCCCCCCCCCCAAAAGCATCTGAGTTCTTCCGTGATAAACTTTAAGTCATAATATCAAGTTCACTTTAAGAGGGTTTACGTCGTACGGCATTTCATACAAACTTTCAAGCCCTTGTTTTTCGAAATTACTGTTCCGTTTTTAAACTTCACACCCATATGCAAGATATAAAGGTCTAAAAACTTAGTTAAGAAAATTTTCGAAAAATAGTGTTACAGCCAAATAAGACCGCTTTAAAATTTTCCATAGAAACAGAGATTTTCAGGTAACTGTTTTTAAACATGACATTTCGAAAATGTTCTTTACTAAGTTTTTAGACCTTTGTATCCTGCATAAGCGAATGAAGTTTCGTTAAAATCGGTTCAGTCATTTCGAAAAACATGGGGTTGAAAGTTTGTATGAAATGCCGTACGACGTAAACCCTCTTAAAGTGAACTTGATATTATTCTAATTAAACTTTTTAGCAAGCATTACTCTACCTGAGGTACAATTGTCATTAATTATCCTTAATAATAATCCCAGTTTGGCTGCCATGTACGTATATTCACCGAGATATCTCTGGTAGTCTACAACCTAAGGAAGTCATTGACGAATTTGTGAAATTAATCCAAGGAGGCTTGTTATGTGCTATGCAAATTAAAATATTGTGTGCTTTTTTACCCGACTGCCAAAGAAGGGTTATTTACTGTTTACTTTGCTAAAACCTACTCACAGTGGGGTCAAGCCCCCCCGAAACGACAATACTGGATCCGCCACTGGCTGTAACTATATTTTAGGATCAATATTTTCTAGACCCATTATTCTGGCTGAGTTCAACACTCAACCAACTTTATGGTTCGCAAACGATAAGATCGGAAAGCTAAGTAATCGATTGTCCAACACGCAACTGTTATTATGATATATTCGAGTCGCGATAAAATCGGAACCGGTTTTTTGTAAATGTCAGGGTATGCGTCACCTCCGGGCGGGTAACGTGGATCAGTGTATTATAGCACTGTCACGTTATGGGGCCAAGTAAACAAGTTGCTGTACGATTTGTTATGGTTATTGCCATGCATCTGTAGCTAAGACAAGACCAATCTGAAAAAAAATCGCTGGCATCATGTTATACAATGCAGCCTAATTGCGTAAAACGTTACACTTTCAATCATTATACGAAAGATTTTGAAGGAAATTGCTTATCCAAAGCTTCGTGTTTGCGTGAATAACGCAATGATCGTCGACTGTTGTTGAAATGTCAAAATGAAAGGCATTGTAAGTAGGGCATGCAATTATCCGCCCATTTTACTATCCGGATATTTCGGATACTTCCAGACGAGTATCCGGATAATAATCATTGTTATCATATTAGCATTTAGATAATAAAAATAGTTTTAATTTATTTATAAATGTATTACATTTTTGTTCTTTTTAATTAATTCTGGTAATTTATTACAATGATTACTTATATATTTTAATTGACATGACTAGTGCACAGACGCCAGCACATCAAGTTACTACAATCTGTCAAATTTCTTTAATCGATTTTCAACTTTATCGCTAGAGAATAAGGTTCAATGTTGATTGAGAAAATTTTACATATTGGAGTAGGTTGATGTGCTGGCGTCTGTACTTGTTGAGTGCATTTTTAACTTAGACCCTGGTAAGTTTAACCTATTTTTATGGCGTAATGTAGGTATTTAGACTGTATGTTTTCTCTTGTCGTGTAACTACTTCTATTTAGTCTCGGATTGTTTTCTTTCTACAACCGTAGGTTTTGTTTACCCAAAACCTCTTTAAATAAGTTTCATGGTTCAATCTGAATCCATAATCGTTTACGAAAATCTGTTACGTAGTTATCTGAACTAGCGCTCTCCTGTCATAATATGCTAACCTGTACGTTAACAGTTGAACACGTATGGAGAAGCAGGTTTTTTCATTATTACATACAAGTTTCCAAAAAGAGTAAAGTTATTGAGACATACGCTAAGAATCTAGTGAAAAGACCAGTGGGGGAATTGTGTACCTCCTACCTAACTAACTTACCTACCTTACAATTAGGGCATGCTATCCAGATATCCGAATTATCCGGATTTCTGTCGAAAATATTATCCGGACATAAATTGTTTACTATCCGGATAAAACGAATAATACGGATAAGTAGTTAATTTTGTTCCATTTTCCTTTTGATAATATAACATATAACGTTGTGTTTTAATAAAATAGGTATTCGCAATCGTGACAATTCATGCTATATATTCAAAAATCCATGTAATGACACAATTACTGTATAGATTCATCATAAAGAAAATTTAAACATGCTTTTGCACAGAGCTCGACTTCAGTTGACGACAGCGATGGTGATGACGTAGCACTCAGTGATTACCAGCAGCAGAAACTGAAATATCATTTACTTTAACAGAGAAAATAAGCAAAGAGATCAAAAGGACTCTGCACGTTGACCATCAACAGTGAATGCCTTGACAAGCATGGCATTTGCTTTAAAGGTATTGGCAAGAATGATGGCTTTGATTAGTAGTGTTCTTCTCTAGATTCATCTCGGTTTTGTGTCTTGCTTGACGAGACCTCACAGAACCAAAATAGAGTTCCTGCTACATGCAACATAAAGAAAAGGTTAAGATTTGCTACACTTGAATAAGCCGTTTTGGTAACCAACCCAAAATCTGATTGATATGGGAAGTAGGAATGTGGAGCAGAGGCCGCATCATGATTCTCGGCATTCATGATTTGCATTCATTCGTTTCCTGCCTGGACCGTAAAAACGCAATCCGGAAAGTCATCTTTAGGATTTAGGAATAGGTACCCATAGTTTCACATATATGTCCAACGGAAGATAGGACTGCACAATCGCGATAACGAGAACTGACCGACCCGAAACGCACAGAAGATAGTTCATATTCAGGGAATCGATGAAAGTACATGTCATTCGTCGCTACTAGTTTGTGATAGTCCCGATCAGTTTGCCAGTTCATATATTCGGTAATTCTGTCCACTCCTGCGTTCACGGGTACCTGCTTGTCATCAGCCACATCTAGCTGTGTTCGCAGAACAGATAGAAGTCTCTCACGTCTCTCTGCAGTGACTCTCATGATCCGATAGATGTATGATATACACAGAACATACAATAACACATTCTTATAAGAATCATCTCATCCGCACTTCCGGACGTTCTTATAAGAATGTATTATTGTCTGTATCTACTGCGTGATGCATCAGTTGGATCAGCATTAGTTTAAATAAATAAATATTCCTCATTCCGTCGTATCTCATACATAACCATTAAGAATCACCACTGGGCTCGTAGTCTGCCTCCATCAATCATTGTCTCTATTAAAAATTCTAATCCGACCAATAACTGCAAATAGATGCACTCCATAGTGTTCCGACGTAAATGATCATTCAGCTACGATAAAGTTTCACGCTTTCTAGATAGCTAACGACTTGAACATGCTAGGTACTGCTTTGTTACATGCAGGAAACTACTGGAGCTAGGCAATATTACATAGTGCAGCACTGATTGTCTATCGTGACCGCCATGATGACCCGCTTCCCCCATTTGATTGTGGCAGAAGATAAGCAGCTGATGTTTCTGTTATTATAGTTATTGGTACTGGAAATAAATGCATTGTTGCACTTATAATCCTTGATTTCAATGTTAAAAGATTTAAATCGACTGATGCATAGGATCGTAAGTTAAAAAGTTCTAAACATTATTGGAAGATATGGCGAAGTCTTAATTTGGTTCGCGATAGTCTCAAATTAATATCAGTGGTTCTTGACCTCTTGAAACCAGAATTTGGAATTTTGTGATTATGCAAATGTACAAAACGGAACAATAAACACACTACTTAAGTATGCATACTTTATGGCGATGTCTCGCGTTTTGGGTCCCAAAGTCAATTAGAGATGATTTTTGCGTCATCTTAATATACAAGGTGGAGACGACAATACAACAATAATTATATTAAACAGCGTGTCTCTAATGACGTTCCCATTCTGCATACAAAAATTCAATAGCATATATTTAATAGTTTAGTCAATATAGCTACTTAGTGGAAGATCGGCAAAATCCATAGCCGGCTCGGGATTTTCCGTTTATCCACCCCAAAAAATCCACCCTAAGGTGGATATTCGGAAACGTATATCCGAGAATCCACCCTAGGCCAAGTTGGATAAACGGAATTTATAGGCTAAGGGTGGATCGGCATACACTACTATTTAATTTGTTTGGTAAACTCATTTTTCGAATTTCGATGCTAGGATTTATTTGATAGTTTCAAAATACTCTATCAGTAGTGCCAGTATTTTCATTTATTGTTGTATTGTAGTCTCGACATTGATATACAGGATGGACCAAAAATACACATCATAAAAAAAAAAATAGAATCCTCATGTCTAGGAGTATTCGAAAATAAAATAAATGTATGTTCCGCGATTTTTTTTACTTTTCGAGTTATTATTTTTTTTGTAATTTTTTTTGAGTTTTCTTGCCGGTGGGGCCTTAAAAATTCATGTCTTTAGTGTAGTGAGTATTTTCCAGTTTTTTTTTAAGGCGTCACTATTTTGACCACCTATTTTAAAGCTTAAAAGGATTTTTAGCCTAACCTTCTTAAGTACTAACTTATGTAACGTTAAGTACTAACTTTTTTTTATTTTTTGCGTAGCTTAGGAACCTGCATAGTTTTTAAAGTCAGCTAGAATATATAGAACCACATTTTTGTATTTTTAAATTGAAGTTGAAAAATTCAGTCTTGCCACTAAAAACTTAAATTTCTGCTATCGATACTTTTTTGAGTAACTTGCAGGAATGTTAGCAAGTTTATTATTTTATGTATGAAAGTAACATTCAAGATAATACTCTCGCAAAAAAAAAGCTGGAAAATACTTACTACAAACCACATATGAATTTTTGAAGCTCCACCGGCAAGAAAACTCGAAAAAATTACAATAAAAAAATAATAACTCGAAAACTACAAAAAATCGCGGAACATACATGGGGTATTTTCGAATACCTCTAGACATGAGGAATTTATATATTTTTTTATGACGTGTATTTTTGGTCCACCCTGTATATTTTGGGCCTTTTCATTATTGCTTTAAAGTTCGTTTCCGAAGACGACAAGAGATCAATAGCGCCATACGGGTGTCGTTTCGCCACTATATTGATGCAAATAAGAATTGGTTCAAAAGTTTGCGTTGGAAATTGACAACTTTGGTCCAACTGATTCAAGAGCGTGCGTTTTATAATCCCATTTTTCTCTTGCAGGTTTACTATGGCCGAAGCCGACTGGCAAGATAGACCTCGGCAACTTCTTGTCAAAGATCAACATTAATCTCATCGATGTGAAGCTGGCGCAAGAAGGAAAGTCCGCTGGTCTTATGAAGGATGCTGGAGAGGTAAGTCCTATTTTATTTGGTAGTTTTATAAAGTGTGACAGCAAGAAACAGCATTATTGAAGAAGAAAGTTTTGTTGTTGGCTGTTGGCTAACGTAATGCCCGTTGTAGATAAGACAAGAGAAAAGCACGAAGAAGTAATTTAATTCAAAATAGAAATGAGTGCAGGTAGAAAAAAAATAACCAATCTTCTGTAGCTGAAACCCATGTAGATTAGAAAATACGAAAATACATATTAAAACATTAATGATCTGTTTGCAAACAAAAATATAAAGTAACAGAATACCTACTCAGATAAGTGATACAATAATTAAAATCACATTTGCAATAATAATTATGATTTAAATTGATTATGGATAGTGTACTTAATAGATTTAGTACCTAAGCTCAATGGATTGCGGAAAGGACAAGCGACAAATAGATAGCAGCATCCATTCTCTGTGGTTATAATAATTATGAATGCTAGAAGTTATTGATATTATTATAACAATGTGTTACAAAAACCCTGTCCGATCCGAAAAGGGACTACGGACGGGTACTGCAATAACATTACCAAAAAGTTATAAAAAACTTATTATTATTAGAAATAAAAAAGTTATTGCTCTTTAAAATTCACGTTTTTTGCAATGATTTATAGGCAATAATGTCAAATATTTAGGTACATTTTTCGTTCATAAAATCTTCAGTCGAGTAAATAACATTTGCTTAAAAGAAGGTTAAAAAATTTACATTTAAATATTCTGAGGCTGAGAGTTTTGTAGCCATCGGTAATTTGTTATAAACGGTAATGGACATGCATTATTAACGCCTAGGAACACTAAGCATATTATTATGCACTTTGCGGCTGGGTCTGGATACAACATCATTAAACATTTTCATCACGCATTTTTTCTGAGCTCGAAATTCGAGAGAGAGAGCTCTTAATTTCAACCGAATTACCCCGTATTATAATGCCATATCACAAAATTGATGAGTCATAGCCATGGTATGCACAATTGCACATAGTGCCGCATTAAGCCACAAGTGTTATTCTATATGTTACTGTAAAAGCCCGAACTGCGGTAAATCTTAGGATTTACCGGTAAATCCTAAGATTTACCAAGTCTCACCGGTAAAAGTCCGAATTTTTCTATAATAATCTTTATATTTGGACTTTTACCGGCTTTCAGTCGGTAAATCCTAGGTTTTACCGCAGACACCGGTAAATGTCCGAAATCAAAGATTGCAAATAATAATAGTCGTGTCAACTCGTGTTTCGCTCGACACCCACTCGGCTAGACAGTATATTAGTGAGAGGCTCAGTGTTATTATTATTATATTATCTGTGTTATTAGTGAGAAATTATTTTTATTAGAGTAATTTTTTCTGAATTTTAATTTTCTAAAGAGTGTTAATCATGTTTAAAAAAAATGTGTTAATTTCAGGTTGGTAACCCACACAGAAATAATAACAAACGAATAAATACTCATTAACACACAAATTAAATAATTCAAATTAATAATCATAATTAGCTCTTATTCATTCATTACAGTAGTCTCTTACGTGCCATTCTATTATGTAACTTGTTTGTCACAGCAGAGTCGCACATAAGGACAGTCCAACCTATTTGCTATCATAGTCAGAAAGTTTATAGACGTTTTAAGACTTGACTAATAACAATGATAATTATAGTAATGTTAAATAAATACCTAGTTTCTGATTATTAACTGCATTGTTTTACTCTGAAACCTAACATTTACCGGTATCTGTGGTAAAGCCTAAGATTTACCGACTGTAATATAATATTCTCTCTAATATGGAACTCTCACTTACTTATAATTTGAACGCAACGAGGAAAACGGGAAGTAATTTTAATTATTTGATTAAATTCCCTTTGTCCTTTTAAATGGGGCCGTAGCCTAGGGGGACAACGGGAATACACACAAAAACACGATTGTTATCAGTATAATAATTATAAATAAATTAAATTGTTTTTTTTCCATGGTACCTATTTCAATGACAAGAAAAATTGAGACGAGTAAAAAAAGGATGTTGGTCGCATAGATAATACACTTAGTTTGACATTTGTTTAACCCTTTATAGGACGGCTCATACAAAGTGGCCAGTAAACTGGACAGTCACTTTAAGGTCGATATCTCACAGATTTTTATTTGTATATTGAATCTTATGAACATTTACCACCCGCGCTAGAGCACACTGGCCCGTCAACTGGCCAGTGATCAAGTTGGTCGCGCGGTATAACAAATTCGCGCCTTTTTTCAAGATGGCCTGTGAACTGGCCACCGTGCATCCGCGCAAGAATATTTGTTGTCATCACGTGTATACGTTACGTATTTACAAGGTTTACGGTAATAAAAAATCATGTCTTCTTGAAAAAGGTAAGTGATACTATAACTTTACAGTATATACTTTGACGTTATGTGCAAATTTAATCGAGGATGATATAATAAACATGATTTTTTTGCCATTGAATGCACACAGGTCTGTTGATAAAACATAATCAAAAAATTGCCTACCCAACTTTGAGATTTTACCTATGAACCATATCGTTTTACAACAAGTATGTAAGTATTTGTTATGTTATAATAATAAATGTACCATAAACGCTCTTGCTCGGTAGTTATTACCTATTATTATGAATTTTTTCTTTTTTTTCTTTGCCGTTTTTTGATGGTGGGTAGATATTTATGAAAATAGTAATGTAATAGTTTTGCATTGTAATTTCCTCATTATTTTAGACAGACATACACTCATCGGAAGTTGGAGTCACTAGATGAGGACTACTGGAATGATGGCCAGGCCACATCAGACGTCGGTGGTGATTCTGATGCTTGTTACGACGAAAGTGTTACTTTTAGTACCAGCATCCTGAGCACCAGTAGTCAAAGTCAAGGATCAAGATCTAGAATATCGTCTTCATAACAACCACCAGTTTTTATTTCTGCCACCATCACCTATCCCACCATCGCCACCACCACAGCCACCACCATCTCCACCACCACCATCATCGTACCTACCTAACCATGTATCACGAGTTAATTTCTCCCGAAGACGCAGGTCCTCGAGAGCATATAATAAATAAAGATATAAGTGGAGTAATAAGAGATTCAAGATCCACCAGTGTACAGGAATAGTACCTTCAATCATTACGTGGGAGAATTAGAAGAAATATGTTATTTTCATTTTCTATTTGTGATTAAATCTTATTGTTAAGTATAATTATGTTTTATTATTAAAGGTTGATTAGGAAATACATAATTTAAGTCTTTTTTTTATAATTCTTTCACAAAAAAACAATAGATTTCATTAGTGTCCATTTTACTGACCAGTGATCTTGCAGTGATGGTTAGTGACACAGAACGTTCAATGGCCAGTTTACTGGCCACAAGATTTTCGGGATTTTCTCGAAAAACAATGATTTTCAGGTTTTTTTTCTAAAACATATCATTATGATTTACGGCACAGAATATATAAATGTATCACAAAATATTAAGAATTCGAAAAAAAGTTAGGGTGTGCGTTAAAGGGTTAAATTCAAAATCCATCCCAGTTTTCGGTTTTATTGTTAACTATTAGTATATTTGCACAGGATATAAAAGTGGGTGTATACGTATATCCTATTTAGTGCGTATTTAATCAGTGACACGCAGATATCGCGTTCAATTTCCAGGCAAGTTCAATGTCCCGCTTTTAGCGACTCGCGACCAAATATATGTATATCGAAATTCCAATTAGTATAATGCGAAAACGTGTTCTGCTAGAACAGTGATACTGGTGTCGTTCCCAAGAGTTGACAAAGGACTACCAGGACATAAAGAGATATAATAAATATATTTCATAAAATAGTGGTAAAAATGCATATGAAGTTGACAATAGCAAAATAATTTCATTTAAGTATACAGACTTATATCGGCCGTAAGTCTGCTCAGAAATTTAAAAAATCCCAATCGAAGAAAGCTTGCATCATAAGGAATGCAATGAGCCTAAAAATCGAGTGCCGAGCAAATACAACAGCATCGGCAGTATCTATCTAGAAACCGTAAGAAAATAAGATGTCGCATATCGCCGATATGAGACTACATCTTATCGGCCGTAAATCTGGAACTGAAAAATATCACAATCAATAAAAGCTTGCATCATTAGAAATGCAATAAACATTATTTTCGTCGATTAAAGGGCGCCGAAAGACAATCTCGCTAGCGGCCCTAGCACTTGGTCAACCCTGACCAAGTGCTAGGGCCGCTGCTGATTAACACATAGGGTACTTTTGATCCCGGTGGGTCATTTTCCGACATCCACGCGAGCGAAGCCGCGGGCAAAAGCTAGTATTAACTAGCATCGTTAAATAAATTTGATATTATTTCACCATACGTTTTCACGAACCTCTGCAGCGCGGGCTCGAACTGCGCCTAACTCAATTTTATTTTTATATATCATTATACTGTCGTGGATGTCCGCAGTAACGCTGAGTACACAACTTATGATAATGCTAGTAATATTATTGTCTACAGAGATTCAAGAAAATGGTGTCAATGGCGATACCACACGGGGTTTCGCCCAAGTCGACTGGAAAGGCGGTGAATGTGGAACTTTTCAATGAGAATCCTGATGTCAATGGTAAGCCTCCCTATAATATAATTTACTTTCCAGAGATATTTCTATAATATCTATTAGGTACTTTAAAACCCACAAGTTCTATTACTAGTTTGTAAGAAATGGTGCTTAGTATCAAAAGGTAATAGTGTATTTACCCTCGTCAAGTCTGAAATATTTAAAGTTTAGTTGTTTCAAGTCTAAAACAGCATCGAAATCCGTTGTGTAGTTTAGAAGAACAACGCGATCACACAGACAGACTCGAAAAGCGATTTTAATTTATATTATGAGATAAGTCTAAATAACTCCAACACCATTGAATGGATAAACTTTGGAAACAAAGTTATAATGTTTTAGTTTGTCCTAAGCAACCTTCTCGTCGGGCAAACTCGTTCCAAGTTTTGTTGACTTTCCAAAGGAAACCGCGCCTCGCGAGCAACACGAGCTACTTTACGAAACGTTTAATTTGTCACACAACGATTTAGTTAGATCCTGTACACGCAAACAGCTATTCCATTTTGTTTTTCACAATAATTGATCCATATTGATAAATTATTAAGCTATTGCATAGCTTCTATCGCGGGCCTTGAGCGTGGAGACCTAATCCAGAAATTCCGTAACGAAAATACCTAAGGAGAGTGGTATTGAAAATTATGTTTAACTGTTTGACAACAAAGTTCAAATTTACTTAGACGAATGATCTAAGGAGAGTGCTGTATTGAAAATTATGTTTAACTGTTTGACAACAAAGTTCAAATTTACTTAGACGAATGATACGAGAGTGTTGTATTGAAAATTATGTTTAACTGTTTGACAATAAAGTTAAAATTTACTTAGACGAATGATCCTTGACTATTAATAGTTAAATTAAAACCTTTTTATTAGTTTGATGTTCCCATTACGTTGTGTCAAGTTTATTAAAAAACTATAAATGTGAATAACAGTTCCTGTCAATGTCACCATTGCTATTTCTTGTATTCGGGTTGAGATTCGGGTTAATATTTTACAATTGCATAAGTTGATAAAAAATGCTATGCAATAGCTTTGCCGCGGCAGTCCCCGAGTGCCACACGTCTTTTTTTTTTATTTCTGTAAGTAGGTTGGGTTTATACAAATACTTTTTTTTACACGACGAGGTCAGTGTTTTCTCTCTGTCTATAGACACTGAGATAGAAACACTGAAACGAACTTAGAGGTCACAGTCTCTTTTAAAGTCCTGATATAATCTTGGTCAGATCATATGAGGACCAAATAGTATCTGAAATGGCCTTTGAAGGAAAGAACCACACAGATTTGAGTGGACCTCTAGTCAGTGCACATATTTCAAAGTCAAAGTCAAAGTCAAAGTCAAATCATTTATTTCAAATAGGCCCTTGAAGGCACTTTTGAACGTCAAAATTTACAAAATAAAGTATTGATTCTACCGCCCCTTCCAAAAGGTAGTTTTCGTATGGAGAAGAATGGGCAAGAAACTCCACCGTTACTCTTTTTAAAATGTTTTACAATATTTTGTATAGGTACATTATTTATATAATTATATGTGAAGACGATGCACCTAGAATAAAATTACTGTATAAAGTAAAAAGAATTTAAAGTCGAGCAAACGACAGATAAATTAATTATGTGGTAGATACATGGTGTTCACATATTCACAAACATCAAAATCAAATTCAAATTCAAATTCAAAAGTAATTTATTCAAATTAGGCTGAGAATCAGCACTTTTCGAACGTCAAAATTAGACTGTCCCCCAAAAACGCTCGCCCTTCGCCACTTCCTAGTGCTGGGAAGAAGAAATGGCGCAACAAACTCCCCAGCAGACAGCTGTCTGTTCAAATTCAGTTGGAAAAACTTGATTCTATTATACATACAGTAGAGTACATAAGCAAAAATAATTTATATTACCTCTTATAGCAATACAACTCATAAAATAAAAACATTGTAAGTCCCAAGCCTTTTTATCGTCTAAGTAATCTTAAATTACCTATAATACCTTATACTTTTTACCTTTTTGACAAAGTTTCTGTTTAGTCTGCTTTAGTTATTACTCTGAGGTTTAGTCTCTTTGTTTATATTTGTCAGTATTAATCGTGTAGCTTAACTCATATATTGTGAAGTATAATCTTCTTTGTACAATCTTGGACTTATGCCAGTGTTGGTACACAATCACGCATACAGGAACTAGTGTCGTGTCCTCGGTGTCCTTGCTACCAATGCCTTCACCAATTGCCTTCAGTCTTTTCAAACGGACAGTTAGGCATTTTCAAATCAAGCAATATGGTATTAAAAACGATTTGTTTTCGATATAGGTTCCCGAAACGATCAATTGTGAATATTGCGATTGATCAATTGCCATTTTGTATTGTCAATCGCTTCAATTGCATTTGGTAGACGATCTACCAAACGATGCGCAACGACTTTGCGCATCAATGTGTATCAATCACGTAAAAATTGACAATTTGCAATTGATCGTTTCTAGGAATCGTGCGTAGACAGTTAATGAGTTTTTAAAAGGTGCTTAACCAAAGTATCGTAACTGAATCACTTTCATCTCGACTATCAAGTAGGTACATAGTTAATTAAATTTTTAATGATTGATTATTGGCAACGGTTGCTACTACTTATTAATACTCGTTCCACGCAAACTTCATTAGAGTAACAGAAATGACGTAGGCATAGTTATATAGTTTATATTATATTATATATTATATTTATATTAGACCTATACTGATACTAGCACAGTAGCAATGGGTACCGCTCATTCAGAGGTCAATATACTTGAAGGTGACATAACGTTTATGCATGTTCGTAGTTATAAGCCAAAACCGGTATTCGAACAATCTTCGCGACTGATGGTGTATGACAAAAGTTTCAAGAAAAAACCGAGCGTAGGATTGTGATTAGCATGACAATTGGTAGCAAGATATGCACAGCGGTAACACATCAGCTGGGGGCCAAGTCTACTTACTAATTTACAAACGTCATAATGGTGTCACGAATCACGATGGTGAGTTTTTGACAGATTTTGTATGGCAAATCTGTCAGAAACTCACCATCGTGACACCATTATGACGTTTGTAAATTAGTAGACTTAGCCCCCTGGTGGTTATGAGATCGAATCTGACACATGGATGAACTGTTTATTTTTGCTAAATAATGTATCGACATAGACATAGTTATTTAAGTTTAACACTTTCGACTCCACCCATTTTCGTCGAGCTCATACGCCATGCCGCCGTACATATTGCAAGTGGACCCTCCGGGAGGGTTCCCGGCATCGCGGATGGCATTAGGTTTAAAACCGTGTTATAAAACACTGTAAAACGAAGTGAAATAGTGGTTTCTGGGGGTCTTGTCGCTATACGTAGTTTCCAACCTTTTAAATTTTTAGTGAATATTTATAACCGTTACCAAAAAATTCAAAAAAATCGAATTCATTGATTTGAAAACCAACGCATGTACTAATAAATCTTGTTAAAATATACATCTGATTTAATTTTCACGGTTTATAATGAAAAACCTACATTTGAAATGAGCCCTCCGCGAGGGCTCTCGGCATCCCATATGCGACTAGGTGAACCTTCCAGGGGGCTCCCGGCACTGAACGTGTTATGAAGTTTTATTTAAGCCAGTTGAGGATTGTTCGTTTTTTTCATGTTTAAATAGCAAAGTGTTTAAATATTTCATTAGTTTTTAGACCGTATTACGGTGACAAAGCACATATAAAAAGTGTTATTTTTACCGAAACAAGCAGTGCAGGCCTGCGGCTCGAAGGACCAAATTTACCTAACTACAAACGCAAGTTTTAATTTAAGTGTAATCGCTCGTGTACAGGGATTGCGTAACAATCATAATGATTGTAATTAAGTACAATATTAGTGCTTAGTGCTATGAATAAAATAATAATCGTTTTACAGAATTTTCGCTGGAGATGGACGAGAGCTACACGCTCCGCGTGCAGGCAGCATCGGGCGACAGAATCAACGCTACTGTCAAAGCTGGCTCGTTCTTCGGTCTGAGACACGGTCTCGAGACGCTCTCCCAGCTCATCGTGTACGACGACATCAGGAACCATATGCTGGTAAGACTGAGAATCAATCACATTATGAATGCTATGGATGCAGCTGATTTTTTTTCGCGATCAGCGTTGGTCCCATAATGAAAGTTGTTCATAATGGTGAGTAACAATGACCCCTTAAGAGGTTTAGTATATAAACAAAAAAATGCGTTGTATAATATATCAGTATATCGTTACTGCGTACTACATTATTTGCCTACGGTAAATTAAATTAAATTTGTTTAAATTGGTGTTGTACCGTTTGAATTAACTATAAATTAAGAAACTGCTCAGGATTTCGGGAAGCAAATCCGGGTGGATTTGACATAATGGTAGAATTTTTTGGCGACAAAAATAGAAACTAAATTGAAACGAAACTTTATGCTTGTTTCGTAACGAGGAAGTATTTATAGCAGTATTGATGCTTCATCAAGCACATAAAGAAGATTCGAATGAAAAATGCAACGCGGGCGTTGCTAGTCATAATCGTATTACCTCGCTACTGACAAGAACGGGCGAACTTGCTGTTTTTACAATAAGCGTCCGACACGGATGTCTACAGAGTTAAACGTGTTTTCGATTGTAGTCTGTTATTAGCACTTTTTTCTGTGTTATTAATATTGTGTAGAACAAGGAAAATAATGATAATAAAGATAATGGTTTGTTGTTGATGGTAATAAGCTCGCCAAACCAAATAGGACAACTGGCGAAATGTGGTTGTGACAATCCTTCGGGAAAACACAGGTCAGTGACAGCTCGGCCCGAGTCATCACAACCCGAATAATATTAATACCAGATATTACCTACGTGGCCGCGTCGTCATCAAAACGCCTAAAACAGTCGTGTTTAAACACGTACACACGACTTTTTAAGCCGTTTTGACGACGACGTAGGTAATATCTGGCATTATTATGAAAAGTATTGACCTCTTAAAATAGGTACGAGTTGTAGCTCGTAGGTTCGAACCTAAGCAGGCGCTTTACTTTGTGTAAATAATTTTATCACCACTGCTCTCAAAACGGTGAAGGAAAACATCGTGAGGAAACCGGCATGTCTTAGAACCAAAAAATCCAAGACATGTGACATCTACCAACGCGCACTGGGCCCGCGTGGTAGATTACAGCCTACTCCCTCTCACAGAGAGGAGGCCTGTGTCCCAGCAGTGGGTCCCACTGTCCTACATTAATAGGCCGATTATGTATGTACGGGTGATGTTATATATTATGTGATATTGTAGTAGATTGTCGTTAACTTAAATCCTCACACCCTCAGCCTTTTTCATGGTTAGGCCATTGACCAGTCTCAGGTCATGATTTGCTTTCGTCATAATACAGGGTGGCAGGGACATCGACGCGAAGCCGGTTAGCATGGATTCAGTACATGATTCTGAACCCCCCTGCGTTGAAGTTTTTCATCGGTTATTAAAACAAATAGTTTGGAAAATCCAAAAGTGCACGCCTAATACTTCTCACTCATTCATAAACGAAAAAGAAATTCAAAACATAGTTTAAAAATGAACAATTTATCACTTTTCATGAAGTCGCGTCGTAATGTCAACGACTGACAAAAGATATTTACTTGGCGGTTGCTAGGCAACTTACGGACATCAAGTCAAAGGTTGGAAATATTTAGTAAAGATATTATATTTTAGTTAGTATTTTATTAATTATAATTAAACTACTTTGAATAAAAGGGCCATTTTCAATAGGGTTCCTTCTACGGCTGAAACAAATGTATAAAAAAAATATGACTCAATTAATTGATTTTATCGCAAGCTACAATGTTTTCAGGGTTCATAAATTGACGGACAGGATTTTTTTTCTACTATTTTTATGCTTTTTCCATTTCTGCTGCATTAAATCAATTATTAAAAAGTACAGTATTAATCTCCATTTAATCATCTATACAATGGTATATAAATTAAGTAGGTTCTGTGTACTAGCAGGAGTGTAACAATAAAAACAGTTACAGAAATGGGGCAAAACAAATTTTTCGATCGTAGAGCACACTCTAATGCTTCGCATTACGAGTCGTGCAAAATCAGCTGTTCCATACATTTTGACCGCGTAGGTATTGCACTTTTCTATGAAACAATTGATGTTTTGGTATCAGGCTTCGCGTCGATGTCCCTGACATGTATAGGTACGGCCTTGTTGGTCTATTGGTCGCAAGCGCAACTCGCAAGCGCTACACTGCTGAGTATGAGGTCCATCTTGGGTTCGATTCCCACCCACGTCGGGCAAAGTGTTATTGGGAAAAACCCAATAACACTTTGCACTTGCATCAGATTTTTTTCAGTAGCAGCCCGGAGTCTGGATTTGTGCCCTGTTGATAGCAATAGGCTCGCACCCTATTACATATATGGCACTTAAACATAGCTGGCGTAATTTCGTCGTAGGTGCTATAGCTACACCACTGCCCTACCCTTCGTGGACAACTGGCACGATGTTGTGATGATGATTCTTAAGTATTAACAATTAACAACCGTAGAGGAAACTGAAAAAAAAAAACATGCGGGACAGTCTTTGGATACTGCCGATGGAAGTGAAAACTAAGTAACGCCATCTAACGAAAATGTCAGGAATTTATGTGGCTTGCTGTCAGTACAAGAACGAAAGCTGTGGCTCCATTAAAAAAAAAACTAAAAATAAAACAGTGCGCTGTCAACTCTCCGTCTCTTTACGTAATGTCAAACACTATTTATTTTGATATTTACTTTGTCGGTTGCTAGGCAACGGATGTTACGGTCACGTCTTGACACGAGTTTAAAATTTTTTACCCATCCCAAAAAAAGTGCAAAGTGCAAAAAAAAAAACTTTTAATCAAACAAGACCGGTTTTCGAGAAGTTTCTTGACCTGTCCTGGCAATTACTTACCATCTGTATACAGGTCCCTCCGCCTCATAAGGGCATCAGCAGGCAACAATTTAGCCTCAACTGGCAAACGAGTCTATATTTAAACCGACCGGTTCTCACCGACTCAATATTAGTTGTCACCTCTGAACATTAGCATAAACAATTCAGGATCAAGACCAAGGCGATATTTGCTTTAACATTTTAATGGCTCCCCAGGTCAGCCACACCGATTTGTTTAAGATTAGGTTTTTATTGTGTTTTTTATTTTCATATAAAGTTATGTGGTTGTAAATCGATTTTAAATAAGGATGCAAATTACATGCATACTTATCAAAATATTTTATTTTTTATTGAGAGGAACAGCAAACAGTTACATTATAAGGACTTAGAACTAGTTTAACAAAATATTAGGTTATAAAGTAACCCACAACGCTGCCCACAAGTAGGCCTAGAAGTTTAAGAAAAAAAAACAGCTTATCGCTAGGAACATTAATAGCAGTACGTGTGGCAAATACTTAATTAAAAGTTAAATGATAATAAAAATAAACACTATTAGGAAAAAAATTACAAATTATACAATGAAAAAAAAAAAAAATAAAAAAAATAAAAAATCGGTCGGTCGGTCGGTCGGTCGATCGGTTAAAAAATTTTGACTATGAATTTAATTTGTTGAACCAATGAATATGAACTTGGTCAGTTTAGTTGGTTGTTCATGTTTTTACCAGCCAAACAAAACAGTGCACATAAAAAAGTCTAATAAAATTTAATATGGCTTCGGCTTAGTAATACAAATTACTTAATTGTTCTAATGCAGTAATCCACTCTTAGTGAGAATGCAGAAGCCCTACCACGCCAAGTACCTAAGTATTTAGGTCGTCAACTGTATACAGTAAACATCGATCACTAATAAAGAACTTATTAGTGATCGATGGCAGTAAATGATAAATAAAGCATTCAAATCAAGAACAGCTGGGAATCTGGATTTGTGTCCGGTTGTGGCAATAGGATCTAATCATAAGAGAATAGGATATCAACTGAATTGTGGGTGTACTGTAGGGTTGCCATCCCCAAATTTTGAAAACCAGGATTAGAAGGTGAAAAACCTGGATATTTCGGATTAAAAACAGGACGCAGTTTAAGAGCAGTACCTAGTAGTTATAGCAACACGCAATGAAAACAGGTTCAACGAAACTAAATTTTTGCACACTAGAGCTCTCTATCTAACCGTTAGATAGAGAGAGCTCCACTAGAGCTCTCTCTATCTAAATCTATCTCTCTGCTAAAATAGTAGTGCGAAAGAGACAACAACAAGAAGAGCTCACGATAAACGTTAGGTTGAAGACGCGAAATTTAAAAACAGGACTTTAAACTCAGGAATTGACCGGCTAAATACAATAATAACTGCTTAAAAATGTGTGTACATAAAAAAATACCAAGGCAGTACAATACATTAAATATAAGATTATTTAAAATTAAGTGTTATGAATGGGTACTGGAATGTAGTTTGTTGATGTTTTTAGAAATGTTGATGGTTGATGCCTTCTTCACCTAACTTTATAATTTTGGATGCTGTCTTTATCCTAGCTAAACATGTTTGTGCCATATTAATTTGTAATTAACACTTGTGTACCATGTTTTACGCAAATAAATATTATATTTTATATTAAAAACTATCCAGAACACCCCAGGACATCCCAACAAGCAAAACATGTTCTGGGAAAACAGGACGGTTGGCAACCCTAGTGTACTGTATGTGTATAGAGAGGTGTACGGTGTACAGGACCTCTGCCTAATCCTTCGGAGGGGAATTACAGGCGTGATGTTATATTATATTCAAATCGTAATGATGTATTATTACCTTTCAATCGTCGGTGAAAGGTTGGCACTCGAAGAATCGAATTATAATGGTTATTTATGCAACCGTTGTATAATAAGGGGTATTAAAACACGAATGAGGGTTTATTACACGAGGCGAAACAGAGTGTGATACTGATAATAGTATCACATTGTTTTAATACATAATCATGTACAGTTGCATAGATTTTATCTACACCCATGATATGAATATTGAAATTCATTACGAATACCATGAGAATGAGGCTGTTTGATGAGTAAAAAAGGAGTTGCATAATGTTTAGTACAACATTATATCACTCGTTTGGATGATATTATGGTTACTATGACACTGGCTGTTTTAATGTTGGCAATAAGCTAACTGTTTCAGAAACTTTTATACAAGATTTATAGCATGGTACACCCATGCTATAAATTCTGTATAAAAGATAAAAGTACCTACTTATATAATTATCATCGTAGCGCCAATCGATCGGTCCAGTCAATGAGGTTATACAATACTAGAGGAGCAGCGTCCTACAAATAATTTCTGAAAAATGTCACCACTTACGAGTTTAAAGACGTAGCTTTGAAACGGATATATAAAATGTCAATCTGTCAAAATAATCTATGTTTGTCTCATTTCTTCTACCGTCAAACTAATGACGTTGGAATGAGACAAGACATTGCTATCGGAAAAACGACCAGAGTTGCCAATTATCAACATAATTTGCCCAGAATGAATGAAGGTTTTATTGAATCAATTAGTTATGTACTATGTATTGAATCAAGTAGTTATATAAAGGTTGTGTGTTATGGAACTTTCACTAGATAATAGTTACTTATGTAACTGGGGGTATAACAAGTGGTATTAAAACACGAATGTGGGTTTGTAAAAAATAGTATCACATGAGTGTTTTAATACCTAATTATAACAGTTGCATTCAAGACTTTATCTACACCCATGATAATATGAATCCTCTATAAACAACAAAGTAAAAAATTTTTGCAATACTAATATCTAACAAAAATGGCGGGATACGACGTGAATTCGAAGAACCTACTCAACCTTTTATAATTGTGAAACACGCGTGCATGACAATGTTCTTTTTTTGAAACTCATAAACATACCACGAGAATGTGGCTGTTCGATGAGTAAAAAACGAGTTGCATTATGAAATTTAGTACAACATTATAACACCCGTTTGGATGTCATTAGGGTTACTATGACATTGGCTGTTTTAATTTTGGCAATAAACTAACTGTTTCAGGAACTTTTATAGAGGACTTATATCATGGGTGTAGATAAAAGATTTTAAAAAATTTACAAGGATTACGGTATACTTACAAAACATAGGCAAAAAAAAAAAATGTTTCAAAAGTTTTAAGATTTGTGACAAATAATAATGTTCATAATGGAATATATAATTTATATATTCATAACAATCGATTAAAATTAATTAAAGTGATGTAACGCACTAACCAGCGACATTCACTTTTTTTAGAATAATCTAAATCAATCTTCCTAGCCTTTTCCCAACTATGTTGGGATCGGCTTCCAGTCTAACCGGATGCAGCTGAATACCAGTATTTTACTTGGAGCAACTGCTTATCAGACCTATACCTGTAAAACTGGTTGTCAGACTTTCGAGCTTCTGACGACCCGTAGGTAACGACTGTCACAAGATCCACGAATGACAGCTGGGACCAACAGCTTAACGTGCTTTCGAGGCACGGATTAGTCTCGGTATTTATAGATGGTCACCCATCCACAGACCAATCCCGGCAAGCGTAGCTTAACCTGATGGATCGACCCGTGCGGCTGTTATTACTTATCCACGAGCTCCTCCTCCAGTTCAAATTTCTTAGAACAATAACATCAATTAAAAAATAGTTAGTAGTACCTAGTTTATGAAACTGTTGGAGGGGTATTAAAATACGAGCGTTTTAATACCTAGTTATGTGCAGTTTTATACACACTACTACATCTATCCCTACTAAATAAATGATAAAAGTTAAAAGAGTACGAAATATTTTTACATGTCGTCATTCACTAAACTCCCAACAGTCTGGCAAAATCAACATCGTTTTTCCAGGTAACATTGATCGCAAAAATCAATGTTTGCTAAATTTATTTCGTTTTGTAATGTTTTTTGGATAATCTGAAGAAAATTTAGCAAACTTGATTGTGAAATGTATCACCACATGCTATATTAATCCTTTCAGACCGTGACATACTAATTTTAACCGCAAATTCCACCATTTTTTTTTTATCGCTAAGCAATTGCTCACTTGACGTCAAGCTGACAACTGAATTCAGATATGCGTGCGGACACCTAAGTAGTGGTGACGCTTTTGTGCCGTCCACTTCTCCTCTAGTATTGTATAACCTCATTGGGTCCAGTGGTTTGCAAATGAACTGCTTAAAGCAATTAACAACGTCAGTCACGCATATTCTAAATAATTGCAATAATTAATATCGTAACACCGAATATTTAGTTTTAGATGTAACAAAAGTATTTGGAAACTTTCCAAATGCCTTTTTTACACCTAGGTAAAACGTGTAAGTACAACATCAAATTCAATGTTATAATATTGCAATTCATTATTTCTTATTTCCATACAATATTATTTCCAAATTAATCAAAACATGTAAATATATGACAGCTATTTACGACGTTGCCAACTTTTAGAATGCACCCTCGTAAAGGTAAATGTTTTCCTTATAGATCGTGCGTGATGTCGACATTAGCGACAAGCCGGTCTACCCGTACCGAGGTATCCTCCTTGACACGGCGCGAAACTTCTACAGCATCGACTCCATCAAGGCCACCATCGGTAAATATAAATCCTGATTCCTTATACATACCACTTTCCTGTATCTAAAACCTTTGACAGACGGTGTTCGACAAAATTAATAATATTATGTATCAAGGCGAAACTCCGCATACATAATGGCTATCGATAAAAAAAAAAAATATAATGTAAACAGGTAAAATGAAAAGAAAAGAAGATCTTGTTGCCTTTTTTATACAAAAATATTAAAAGGATCTCAAAGGTTTTTCTTGTGACCCTTTTATTTTTAAGAATTTATGCAGCTGAATAATAAACAAATAATTATTATTTATTTATATGTGTCTACATATCTCGGGACCCTGGGGTCCCGGACCTTTGGAAGGCGTACGAGGGGCCAAAGCCAACTCGCAGAGGCCCGTTAGACGTGTTTAATGAAATGAGGCACCAACCGGCGATTATCCCTGTATGCACTATGCAAGTGCACCCAAGGACAACCCCCGGTTGGTGTTAATTTAATATTAATTATTATCATTCTTACCAGATGCGATGGCGGCTGTAAAGTTGAATACCTTCCATTGGCATATCACCGACAGTCAGAGTTTCCCCTTCGAAGCCAGCAGGAGACCTCAGTTGTCCAAGATCGGCGCCTACTCTCCAGCTAAGGTAAAAAATCTTATACTTTCTGTCTATTTACTTTTTAAAGGCTAACTGATCTTTTTTGTGTTGGCTTAACTTGGCTTGCCAATGAGGAAAATCGTCTGGACGAGACCTTTATATTAAGGGGGATGCGCCAAAGTAGCCCGCGAAATTAAAATTTTCTTAGGTTTTTTGCAATTTACAAGTCAGTGTCGGGTTGTATCTTGATTAAAATATGATTTGCGAGCGTAACCAATATGGTTTCACAGAATTATAATCATTAGAATCAGCAATACAATCTCCTTAGGTTAGCATAATCCCCAAATGTCATGATTTCATGAAATAGTAATTCAACGGGATTACATGAACTTATAGAGTTGTATTGATGATTTCTATGATTATAATTATATAAATAAACATTTGATACCATCGCAAATCATATTTAGATCAACATACAACCTGATACTGACCTGCAAATTGCAAAAAACGTAAGAAAATTTGAATTTCGCGGGCTAGCCCGACGCATTCACCTTAATGTGACTTTAACAGTGTTATCTTTTCACAGATCTTTAGAATCTGAGCAAAGGATTAGCCACAGAAGTTCTTCTGTCTTTCGACGCTAAGGAACCGTAGAGTGGCGTTTGGTGTTAGGACGTAACATGAAAATTTGGTCCTTCGAGACGGATGATCGTCTATTCGGCTATCTATCTTTAAACATAGATTGTCTACTATCCGATTCGAATTTAATCTTTACAAAATAAGGCAACCACCGGCTGATAACTTGCAGGTGTACTCGAAGCAAGCGGTGCAGGAGGTGGTGGAGTACGGGCGCGTGCGCGGCGTGCGCGTGCTGCCCGAGCTGGACGCGCCGGCGCACGTGGGCGAGGGCTGGCAGGACTCCGGCCTCACCGTGTGCTTCAAGGTAAGCGTGGCTAAACAAAGCACCAGGGACAGGGCAACCCGGGATATTAACAGATCATTTCGGGGGCTATCTAATCGGAACACCCTTAAGAGGGAACAGGGCCTGCAGGGAATTTAAAACGTAAGTAGGTATTTGAAGAAACTACTGTCGTCTTACCTCAAGCTCAGACCGATTTAACACATAATAAATTGACGAGATCGACGTTTCGTACTTTTTTCTCCTCGAAAATTAGTTACTAATAGAAAGAGTAGGTATGTCTAGGTTCCTATAATTTTCTTTTATGTATATTATTTTTTTTTCTAATTTGTCTAGTACCTAGTCCTGTTATCACGGGCGGTAAAAATGGGGCATTTTTGTAATTTTTGGAGGGTCATATTTTCTTTACCAATAAGTTATTGAAAAAAAAGAAATAACAGGGACGTGTCTACAGCAGCCTAGATTTTATGAAAAATTCAGGAAGAAAAAAGGGGAATACATTTGTATGGACAATTGCAGGCCCTGTTCCCTCTTAAGTGCTTACACACATGAGCGGCTCGCGTCAACGACAGAAGCAACTCGTCGACACGTCGACGGCCGCCGCTGACAATCGTGGACCCGTGAGAGATGCCAAAGATACGTACTCTTAGGTACGTATCTTTGGCATCTCTAGGTACGTTAAATTGTCTATTAGAAGTGGTAGATAATGCCTGATGACTAGAGATAGGATATTCGGATCCATATTAAAAAATATATATAAAGTTGATATGTTGTCTATTATGGAATGCGCTTTTGTATCGAAAAAAATCGCGCGGTTCTGGGATCAACAATATAACCAATAGAATCTAAACTCCGCTCAAAAGGTGCGATTCTATTGGTTAATATTGACACATCTCCGCTCCTCTCCTCTCCGCTCAGTGGACAGGCAGCCTTATGCGCAATATTCTGAACAAAAAAATCTGTCACTTTTGGCGGGAGACAATGACCAAATTAGTATGAAGACTGGTGCGTTTTATTTTTTTGGCGGCCGTCGATCCAATATGAATAAAACGGTGCAGAAGAATATTATGAATGAATTATTGTATGGCGTCCTATATCGAAAACTCAGTCCGGACTGAGCTATATCAGTTTAAAGATTAACTATTATTTTCATATATTATGGAAAATATGGAATAATTCTTATTACAAAGCATAATTTTGATCTTCCCAAGCGAGATTCACTATTTAGTTATTACTAATTATATATTCAAATACATGATTATATTGATTTTATTTATGTATTAGTTAGAAACAATAAAACCGGTCATATGGTGAATGTTTTATTTGAATTATAACATATTATATTATATTACTTACAAGATATAATAAATATAAAAAATAAAATACTTAATTTTAAAAAAAAGTGACGCGTTTAATATACATTATATTTGTTTTATGATTATATTATATTATTTTAATTCCTTTATTTCATTTATATACATATAATTTACATTTTTAAATATTTTTATAAAAACAAAATAATACAAAAACATTTAAAAATATAAAAAATAGTAGCCCACCGGTATCGGGAACAGGGTCCAAGCTACCGGCCGACGGTCAAGGCTCCAGAGAGAGGAACCTCCTGACAATGCGAGCCGTGTCCAAGAGTACCGCTTTCTGAATCAAGTCCTTGATTCACCTGCCCAACGAGAGCCTCCTTAGGTGTTGCGAGGCTCTTGGTAATTAAGCCGTTGGCTGATATGACTATCAGCACAATGATTGCTCACAGATCTATATTTCATGCAATAACCGCAGGACACACGGAACTAAATAGTTTTCCAACTCTTACCACAGATGACCTTATTTTATATGCTCTTGGTACTTATCAGATAAAACAAGCTCGAAGCAACTATGGTCATTTATGGTTAGCATCGTGTTGGTAGATCGAGTAGAGCGGCGCACAATGATCATTGACATAACGGAACCACATGTCGGCAACCTCGCGAGCCAAGTCAAGATACTTGACACTACACCACCACTATATCAGGTTTATTGGCAACAATAGTTTCTGTCAGTGGTGATGGAACGATCCCAGTACAATGTGATATTTCCATTTTCGAGAACTGTGTCGGGCACATACCTGACGGCGCATTCGATTCCACAAGGCTGTATTTCAGAGCAAGTTGCTGGTGGATAATCCTGGCTACAAGGTTATGTATATGCAAATACTCTTCGATAGCTAGACGATGTTGGGATCAGATATCTGAGATATCCATATCTCAGTTCGGACTGAGTTTGTGATATTATAAGACCCCATACAATAATTTATTTGTTATGTTATTCCGCATCACTTTTTTCATATCCTATCGACAGCCGCCAAAAAACAAAAGGCATATTTACAATAGTATTGTTTTTCCTTTTAACTCCCATATCTCAGTTCGGACTGAGTTTATGATATAAGACCCCATACAATAATTCATTTGTTATGTTATTCTGCATCACTTTTTTCATATCCTATCGACAGCCGCCAAAAAACAAAAGGCATAATTTTACAATAGTATTGTTTTTCCTTTTAACTCCCATATCTCAGTTCGGACTGAGTTTATGATATAAGACCCCATAATAATAATTTATTTGTTATGTTATTCTGCATCACTTTTTTCATATTCTATCGAGAGCCGCCAAAAAAACATAAGGCACCAATTTTACGCAATGGCCTTTAGGTTTCTGATTATAGAGTCGGATGTATATTTACTTACTTTCAAATGTTGGTTTATACGGAATGCACTTTTGTATCTATCGTATAAATCCCGCGATTCCGGAATCGCCTAATTTTGTTGTTTTTTTTTTCTGAATCTACAATTGGATGCATATCTATAATCTACCTACTTAAAATCGGTCTAGCCGTTTCGGAGATTAGCCGGAACAAATAGACAGACAGACAGACAAACAAAAAAAAAATTGCGATTTTGTTGTATGAATCGTATAGGTATACTTTCGTATGCATTTAGTAAGAAGCTGTTATTTTGACATTACAATCAGACACTTCAATTTTATTTATTTGTATAGATATAGATTATTCATACACCTATGGGTTATTTTTTTGTTATTATTGTGCTTAGTGAAATTCGGTTAATTTTCTTTCTTCTCTCTACATAGTCATCATGTCATTGTGGATGCATATTATGCATCCACAATGACATGATGACTATACATGAAAAAAAAAATGGTTAATACACTGCGATCAATATTGATCGAAGTTTATACATCATAGAGATCTGGATCTGGATCATCATAGACACCAATGAGCCAATAGGTAAGTTTTAGGTTTTCGATGAATAATGATTCCTTCGCAATGTTAACATATCTACTTAATAATACCTGTTGTTTTAAATACCAAATCCTTATACAAATAACAGTTAGAAATGTGCCGTTGTACCTATCCAAACGAGTTATGTGACTTGTTTTTATAATGCGAATCATGGCTATTAGCTGCGTCTTCGTGATCTCAATCTTCAGAGTTGGCGACGCGTAAGACACACATAAACATTTGTTTGTACTTGTTTTTGCAGTTTCTGCTGGTGTTAGCGCAGTAAAGTTCCCAAGCAAATGTCTCATCGAAATAACTTGCACATAATATGTGCATATTATGTACCTACCTAATTATATTTTATGGTCACACTCGCGTCAGAATCAGACTGATAGTGTCGCTCTTTGGTCAATAATACCCTAATTATGTATATGTCGCAGGCATATTGTATGATTCGTCATTTTACAAACGGCGCCGTCCGTTTACAAACGCTTGCGGTTTTGCAAAATGCCTAAGGCAAAATGTAAATTGCCTAGTCACTATAATAATATGCCGCAACATTTGATGGACAATTCAAACGCCGTTTACAAAATGCCGCGGCAAATTGAAGAATTTAGTTCTATTTTTTACCACGCGCGTCGCTGCTAATCAAAACAAGAAAAATGGCGTCAAGTAATGGTTTTGTGACAGTGAATAATATTGAAAACAGTGCAAATTCTACGTGTGAAAAGGACTTTCCACAAAAAAAAAAAAATTTGAAAGACAAATATAAAGAAAATTTTACGATTCACGAACGGGAACAGTGAAAATACCGTGGACAAATGATAAAGTTTTTAAGGTTATCCGGCACGTAAAAAACGCTCAGGTGTCCATGGAATCTGGTGCTCGGAGGACTAATGCGGAATATTATTGGTACAAAAAGTATGAGAGTGTTTTTGTTACTTAAATACTTTACAAGTACCTGTAACGGTTACTACGTACGACGCATCAAAGACATGACGTCACACAAATCTTGCATCGCGCAATTAGAGCTTACCGCGCGAACGACATAATATAAGAATATCCGACATCAAATTTTGGGCAGTTGCCCGCCAGACACAACACCCGCCTAGCCGCCCGGTCGGAGGATCATCCCTTTTCTATGGTGGATAATTGAACTTTACACCCTGTTCCTTATTACCTTTAAATTATTAAGCACATATTCACTTTTACTTTAGTCTTCATAGGTAGGTACCTGATTGCTCGAATAATAACTGATTTGTCCAAACTGTGTTTTTGTGATGGTCACCCTACAATAACAATGAATGTCGAAATTATAACAATTGAACGAGTTGCCAATTTGCCTTAGGCATTTTGCAAAACCGCAAGCGTTTGTAAACGGACGGCGCCGTTTGTAAAATGATGAATCATACAATATGCCTGCGACATATACACGATCAATCACAAACTGAATCGTTTTGAAACAGATTTCATACAGTTCCGTTGCTTCATAAGTTCGAAAAATAATCTGCTCAACAACGTAAATAACGCAATGACGCCAGAACTGGCCAGAAGCACACTTCCGCCGCGAATACGTAGAAGCGAAACCGCAATAGTTCAACTGAACTGGCTTCCGCTATCTCGAAATTTCGCGTAGCGGAATTTGACGCGAGCCAGTTGAATTGAATTACTGCGGTTTTGCGGCGGGGGTGTGCTATGGGCGTGAATGTTGTTGGACTGTCAAAAAAAATTTGAAGTTTCGCCATTTAATTAAATACAATGTCACCCATGCGCATGTGACCGCCCGTAATTTTCTGAATATTCATGAAAAAATATCGAAAATAAACTTCAAAAGGGGGGGTCTATCTTTAACATTTTTCATGTTATTCAATTTTTTATTTTTTAAACATTTGCTTTCTGTTTTTTGACACATCTCCGAAGTTTATGGGTCGATTTGTGGATTCTGTTTATGATTTCCAAAAGCTTATGAGTTATTTTAACAGGTTAATTAAAATTTTTACAAAAAATTATCGACTACGAAAAAAAAACTGAATCGAAGTCATTTTTTCGGTAACAAATTGTGTATTTATTTAAAAAAAAACTAGTGAAAAATGTTATAGATAGACCCCCCCTTTTGAAGTTTATTTTCGATATTTTTTCATGAATATTCAGAAAATTACGGGCGGTCACATGCGCATGGGCGACATTGTATAACCCCGTGCAGGTGTTTCGTTCAGGCTAAGCTAGGCTTTTTAAAAATAACACAGCCTATTGGTTGCTCGAGACATCTCTTCTCCACTCAGGAGGATGGCTGGACCGTGGGATCTATAAAATTGGTAAAATTGTTAAACAGGCTGAACCATGGGCGTCGTTCTGCGTGGAGCCTCCTTGTGGACAACTGAACCCGACCCGCGAGGAGGTGTACAATTACTTGGAGGACATCTACAGGGATATGGCTGGTAAGTTATTGCTTTACTTCTTCTTAAACAGCACCCTAATTACGTAATGCACGATCAATTTTAAATTGAAACCAATTGAAAAAGATTGCCAGTCCATTGCTTCATAAGTCCGACAAAAAAAAACTGAGCAGATTCTTTTTGTCGAACATAAGAAGCAATGGACTGGCAATCTTTTTCAATTGGTTTCAATTTAAAATTGATCGTGCATTGCGTAATTGGGGGGCTGGGTGTAAAAAGACCGTGGCCATGGAGTTTCTTGCCCGCTCTTCTCTATAGGTACCTAGACCTACTAAGTACTACGCTTTGGAATGGGCAACTTTATATTTCTGACTGACCGACACCTTGACAGTTCAAAAGGGTCTGTAAATGGTTTAATTACGATGGCAGACCTGGTGCTCTGATTGAGAGGAGATAATAATTATAAAAAATACTAAAAAGATAATAAAATTTCGTCAGTTATTCAACGAATTTAAGATTTTTATTAAGTTAATCCTAGCTTTCTATAATTGCTGTGTACTGTTTTTCTAGATGTGTTCAACCCAGACATGTTCCACATGGGCGGTGATGAGGTCAGCGAGAGATGCTGGAACTCCTCGGCGGAGATCCAGCAGTTCATGATCCAGAACAGGTGGAACCTGGACCAGGCCAGCTTCTTGAAGCTCTGGAACTACTTCCAGATGAACGCACAGGATAGGGCTTACAAAGTACTTGACAGTTTGTATTATGATGTTCCACCTGATGCCGCCAGCTGAGGGCTTATAAAAGAGACTGTGCCCTGGTTCCCGGTTTGTTTCGGTCTCTTTTGGAGCAATTTCCGGAAATAAATATCATTTATCATTTTCTTTAGTAAGAAAAAACAATTTATAGGGACAGAGATCTTGTATACTACAAATATTAGCCAGTCAGCTAGCTGTTAGTAGGTAAGACTGACTGTCCAAGCTGCACAAGATGGTCTTAAATTATGGCCACTCCTGAAAGCTATTTTAATGCACACAGTCTTATTGATATTGATTGCAGACTCTGTTGGAACCTCAGGGTACACCAGCCTAAGTAAATTATCTTTTTTTTGCAGGCCTTTGGGAAGAAACTGCCTCTGATTCTTTGGACAAGTACCTTAACAGACTTCACACACGTCGAGAAGTTCCTGGACAAGGATGATTACATTATCCAGGTTTGTTCTAAATTCTTGCACATTTAGCCACACCGTATGTGTATCTTGCCAACCAAGATAATTATCAGGGAGTTCCTGATAGTGGGGTTGGCCGGTGAAAGCTTTAGATAGATGGCGCTAGCATAGGTTTCACCTGTCAAGTTTGTGTTGTAGGCTTCCTTTGTTGACTGCGTTTTATAATATTAAAAGAACAATTGTGAAAAAACATTTTAAAATATAAATAGTTAAATTAGGTACTCGAATATCGCTAGGTACACATGAACAAAGTGTCTTTATCAATTATCAGACCCTAAGAAAGTGCTACGAAATTGTGTAAAAGTGCAAATTGACACTATTCTGCGTATTTCCAATCTATACAAGGCCAGAAAGTAGTCGACCTATATACCTACGAATTTTGCGTACTGCTCGTGTATAGTTTGTAACGTGGACGCGCGTCCTGGTTCCAAACTATACTACATCACTTACGCTTGACATGAGTTTTAAAGATATAGGTAGTTTAATAAAATTAAAATTAAACAAAATGTGAACTGGGTGAAATGGGTTAGGTTAGGTTAGAACTATAACAAACCGCGCGCGAGCCAAGCGAGCGTAGCGAGTGTTGCCGCGGCAGCGGCCGGCGAGCGCTCCTTCCAAGTTGCTCGCAGGCAGGCAGGCTAGTTAGTATGAGCGCCGAGCGCAAGGTGCATTACGTCACAAACAAGTTGGATGATACCAGTTCACAATTTATCACAATCTACACGATTATTCCGTATGCCTACTGGCACTGTATACTTTGGAATAAGGTAGTTAATTGGGTCACTACGAAGTATACACGAGTATTTGCGTACTACTCTTGTATAGATTGGAAGACCTTACTAAAAAACTGATTTCCAATCTATATGCGATTAGTTTCACACCCTTGCGTTCTGGCCTTGTATATACTAGAATGACGCATTCTTAGTTAAATTGCTTATATTAGCATCTTAGGCTAGATTAAGAACATTTATTTGTAATGGATATCTTCTTCAAACAGTTCTATACAAATTCGAAATTGGTTTACATTGACATGATCGGAGGTCATTTGGTTGCAAATGACTCACACAGACGGACACGAAAAATAAAGTACCTAGGTATATATTTTCAACGGGATCCCCCGTTTTGCCTAAAGGATTTTGACAAATTTTCATTATCCAAACAAATTTTAGCAACCTTTTTTTATACCAATGCAATATTTGGAATGATTTTAGTACGCACATTTTCATTTGGTCAAATTTTTACTTGGCAGAATATTACCAAGGATAATGTCATTAAGGCATTTGGTCTTTAATCAAATGATTTATTACAGCAAACTATCTTTAGACAATAAACATTTAGTCAATTGATTTGTTATGACAAAAAATATAAAGACAAAATTAAGATTTTTTGGTAATTATATAATTAAAAAATGCGCTTTTATTTTAATATAATCATTTGTATGCGATGTTATTTGCGTACTTCTTTGTAAGTTTATGTAAGGCTAAAAGCGTCTTGGTAATTTTCGTCTCCGACCAACTGTTTGTCGTAAAACAAATACACAGAAACGAATCGCTGCAAAACCGACTCCACGTAGTCTTGTCTGCCCCACCCCTAGAGTATAATTTAAACCCGCGTAGGCGCGGAGGGGCGAGGCGGCCCGCGAGCTGAGGAGCAGGTGGTTTGAAGGCCCGCCGCCGCGGCTGAGGCTGGCCGGCGAAGCCGGCCAGCAAGCCGAAGCTGCGGTGGTGAGCGTTAAAACCATCTGCGACGATAAGCTCGCGTGGAGCCGCCCATACCCCGCAGCGCCGGAGCCGTGACAGAAACAATGCTTGCTGCATGTTGCATGCCTGCTTGCATGTTGCATGCCTGCTTGCATGTTTATTTGCATGCTGCTTGCCTGCTTGCATGTTTATTTGCATGCTGCTTGCCTGCTTGCATGCTGCATGCCTGCTTGCACGCTGCATGCCTGCTTGCACGCTGCATGCCTGCTTGCATGCTTGAAGCAAGCAAATCATGATATTGACCTGTTACTGGTCCTGAGAATCGCGGATCTTGACTTTCAGAATGTTGACCTTGACATCTAGGTCAATAACATCAAGGTCAAGGACAATGCCCTTAAGGTGTCCCATGGTGTTTCCCCACCCTACTACACCCACATCGTATCGATTTTTTTTTTCGTAAATTGAAAACTAGCGAAATTAAGTATTTGGCTTATTTTATTTTGCGTAAAATATGTTAAGTATACCAACTGAAATATTTGACTAAATTTAAATTGGTAAAAGTACTAGTTGGTAAGCAAGTTATTGTTTAAACGTCCACTTGCCAAACATTAGGTTTGCGTTACAATTATTTGTGAAGAGTTTATTTGCTAAGTAATAATTTGGCAAATGAAATTATGCAGAAAATTGTTTGGGAAGTGATAATTTGTCAATTTCTTTTAGATCAAACAAGGGAGACCCATTTTCAACACCTCTTTACTTGTGTCTCAGGTTTGGACGACCGGCTCCAGTCCTCAAGTCCAGGGTCTCCTTGAGAAGGGCTACCGACTGATCATGTCCAACTACGACGCGTTATACTTCGACTGCGGATTCGGGGCCTGGGTCGGTGAAGGTTAGTGCTGCTGTGTTTTCATTTAAACCAAAGTCAAATAGAAAAGATTATAATATCTACTCTTTATTATTTATTATTGTTCTTACGAGTGTGCATCCTAAAAGTTGGCAACGTCGTAAATAGCTGTCAAATATATTGATTAATTTGGAAATAATACTGTATGGAAATAAGAAATGTGGCTAACTAACTAGAATATTAATAATGAATTGCAAAAATTAATATCTTTACACCGAATATTTAGTTTTAGATGTAAAAAAAAAATAGGTTTTTTTTTTTTTTTTTTGTAAAAATGTTTTATATTTGTATACCATTATGAATTACAGATTATAGGTAATCCTAATCCTCGTTTCCAATTGACGTTATTTCCACTCAAACAAATATCAACTTTATGACAGTATCAATAAAGTTGATTTCAAAAAGTCTAGTAGTAACGGAAACTACACTTTATCTATGTGTATTTTTAGGCGATATTCTTGTTTCTCAAATCACAAATATGGGAAACTAAATCGTGACCGCAATTTAAATAAACCGTTAATGTACCAGGTAACAACTGGTGTTCCCCGTACATCGGCTGGCAGAAAGTGTACAACAACAGCCCGAAAACCATCGCCAAGGAACATAAACACTTGATCTTAGGTAAGTGCGGGCAGCTTTTTATATTTTATTTTCCAGCTACTGCTTCGTTCGTGCTAAGTGAGTAACGTTTATAGATCTCGGCCTAGGGCTGATTACACCAAGAAAACGCGATCAGTGTCAAAATTGTTATGGAATATTGTACACTCACAGCTCTTGAACGCGTTTATATGTTCTGAACGCGTTCAATTGAATTGGTGAAATCCGCACTAAGGGCTGATTTCACCAGTGAAACTGAACGCGATCAGCACTTGGAAGGAAGTGTACTGGGTAGTGGTGGTGTAGTGTAAGGAAGTGTACTGGGACCATTATTATTTATTATTTACATCAACGATCTACCAAAAATTATAAAACAACCAACATTTCTTTTTGCTGATGATTGTACCATTGTATTTAACGGTAAAGACAGAATGACACTTGAAAAAGATATTAATGACACCATCGAAAAAATTATAGAATGGACTACATCTAACAATTTAAAATTAAATTTCGATAAAACTAACATAATGATATTTCGCAATAGAGTTGCACAATTTAGTGACATTAATATAAAATATTCAAATAAAAAAGTCATTCATGTAGAAACTACAAAATTTTTGGGTCTAAATATTGACTGCAGTTTAAATTGGAAAACACACATTGAGAATTTATGCTTAAAATTAAATCAACAATCGTATGCTTTAAATATGCTTTCCAAGATGGCTGATATATCGACTGTACTGTCTGCATACCATGGTTATGTGGGATCCATAATAAGGTATGGAACAATATTTTGGGGACATTCTGTATATAAAGACGATGCTTTTAAGGCTCAGAAAAGATGTGTCCGATCAATATGTAAACTTAAACAAACAGATAGTTGCAAAGAGCATTTTAAATATCTCAAATTAATGACACTTCCATGCATATACATTTATGAAATTATTCATTTTGTCAGATCAAACATTATTTCCTTCGAAAATTATAAAAGTAAACGACACAGTAATAAAATTTGTTGTCCTAATAATAAAACAACTCTTTTAAATAACAGTATATTTTGCATGGCTCCCCGTGTATACAATCACCTACCTAAATATTTAATGGAGGCACCATCGCCTGTTATTTTCAAAAAAAAAACTAAAAAGATTTTTGATAAATAAAGCATATTACAGTGTATCTGAATATTTGCAGGATAAATTATAGTAATTATAATTTTAAACTAGTTTGACTGATCTCATTCTTAATTTTATTCTGTTTAGTTTTTATTTATTCTGTGTTTTTCTTTTTACGTACCTTGCATGCCGAAAGGTAAAATATGGTGATACTAAGACTGTGATATACAATTATTACATGAATGTAAAACATCTGCACATTGTTTACCCATATTTGCAAATAAATAATTTTGAATTTGAATTTGAATTTGACTTCCAAAGCGCGTTCAAGAGTTGTCAGTGTCAAAATTGTTTTGGAAAATTGTACACTGACAGTCCTTGAACGCGTTTAGATGTGCTGAACGCGTTCAATTTCTTTTGTGAAATCCGCATTAGAGTCTCTAAAGAAGATTGATCTTTCTTAGACCCAAGACTAAAACCATTTTTAAACCATCGAGCCATTTTTGAATTTCGATCTTTATTCCGCAACGCATTTAGTGATTTGTGGTGCAAGCGGGACAATATTGAATCCCTCGCTGCACGCAGGATCTCGCTTCGCTTAGTTAGTAATTAACTCAGAGCTGCTTCGTTGAGCTCGGGAGCCCTAGAATCAATGCCTAGAATCCTTCGTTGCGTTCGGAATTTAATATAGGGCCCGTGACATAAAACACCGCCCTAGGTGAATAATCTAGTATTGTTTTGTACGTGTGCAGGAGGTGAAGCAGCTCTGTGGTCGGAGCAGTCGGACTCGGCCACGCTGGACAACAGGCTGTGGCCGCGCGCCGCCGCGCTGGCCGAGCGCCTGTGGGCCGAGCCCGACGCGCCCTGGGAGCACGCCGAGCACAGGATGCTGCATATCAGGTCAGTACCATACACACACAGCCTAATCGGTTCTCAACCCACGCCGGCTACACGCGTTGGTCACAACGCTGGCCCCAACGCCACTTGTCCAACGTTGAGACCAACGCCGCAACGTGTAGAGCCGGTGTTAGCATATCGCAGACCACTGCGAGTCATGGCTTTTACTAAGTAGCATTCTGTCTCCACTGGGGGCTTTCTGTTTTGCTCATTCATACACGACCACTATACACAAGGATTCAGGACTGTATTCAGGATTTATTTCGTTCATTATTGAAGCAATTTCTTGATAGAGCATTCAGGCCAGTCCATTCAGACGATTCGATTTTATTTTATTTGAGGGGGGCACGTGCCCGTGTGCCCCCCCCCGGGTCCGCCCTTGACTGTACATGACAGTCTTAGTTTACATGGACATCCACCACCTATGTACCCCTTTTAGAACAACTACATCACTTTAAATTTTATTTATTTTCCTACAGGGAGCGTTTGATCCGCATGGGTACCCAAGCCGAGTCCATAGAGCCGGAATGGTGTTACCAGAACGAAGGCTACTGCTACCGATGACTTTATCAGCCTATGACAGGCAACTGTGATGCCATGCTGCCACAACACTATCTAGCACACGTCACAATAGCGCTGGTCACGTATCTACGTGTTACCATTTTCACTTCACGATCAATGTTGGCAACACTGGTCACATATACCGAGTAGATAATAAATGGAATGCCAATACGTCTTTATATTTTACGCAGAGTTTATTATTTTTCTGTAATAATGTAAGTAATAATTATCACGCTTGCATCGCATTCTAACTCTCCACTAATGTATTACTCGTTGTCTCATACCAATACGCCTGATAAAGGCGATAATACTCGGTTAACATTATTGCCCAAAAATTTTCACTTTACTGACTTACTTATTATAAATTACGATTTGGCCAACATTTGTGACCACATTGCCTAACATGAAATCGTGTAAACTCTGATTTTTAATTTGCTAGACCAAAATGACAGCTGCGGTGGACCTTTTTTTTTTTAAAAAAAAATTAAATAATTAATAATACAGAGACAAGACAACAACAGTGAAGGCTCTCTCGCAGAGAATTATTAGTAGTCCTTGGTAAGAGTCACTCGGTAACTAGAACTTTTACTAGGTTATTTTGATGTCGACACTAAATGTCATTTTAGTCTATATTAGCAAATAAGAAATCGGAGTATAGTGAAACGTGGCTTATCTCTGTCATAAGACAATCACTGTGATCGACTCATTTACACGTAGGTTTTATATTGTAACATGTCTCGTAATGTTTTGTACGCGGATGTGCTAATTATGTCAATTTATGATTATAATTAAGTAAAGTATTATTGTAACTTTACAGTCTTTTTGTAATAAATACTCTAAATATAAGTATGCCTTTTTTTTGGTTTATCTGGTGAGGTGATCTTAATCTCGTAGAAAAAGAACAAGTGCCTAACTATAGGTAACAATTTCACGTTCCACTTGAAGAAATAATAATTAGGTGCATATTCTATCTGTCTAGATAGAGCAGCTATCTAATTACGCAACACATTTTCGTAAACGATTCCGACTAATCTGTTTCATTTTGACAGTTCAACAATCTTCATTGCGTCGTTATTTACGTTGTTGAACAGATTTCTTTACGAACATAAGCAATGGATTAGCAGTCTGTTTCAAAACGTTTAATTTACATTACGTAATTGGGATACAGGTTAGGGCAGCCTCAGGGTGTGGTTGCCTGCTTGGAACCTCTTCAATTTTACAGTAGGTACCTACGGATCTATCTTCCAGTCGTTGTGTACGCATTCAACAATCGAAATTAGAGATGAATCGACAATGCTTTATGTGGGAGCACGATCAAAAAATCTGTTTCATTTTGACAGTTCAACAGCATTCATTGCGCTATTTACGTTGTTGAGCAGACACATTTTTCGAACATATGAAGCAATGGATTATGATTCAGATTATGATTGATCGTGTGTTACGCAATTAGGGTGCAGGCGCTACCACGTTTGCGCAATTAATTTAGACCAATAATCTGCCTTATTAACAAATGAAAGAAAAAAAAAATGTAGGCTCTACCTACGTACTAGGATAGTTCGTTCCTCATTCGGGGAGAATAATTAGGTATGTAGGTCTGTAAGCGATGTAATGTTTTTTTTTTTGTTAAAATAAAACAGCAATTACATTTTACGTTTACAATGTTTTATTACAAAGAAAAAGAAATGAAAGAAAATGTTTAAGGACTCTCAAAGGATATTACAAACAACAAAAAGAGAAAACATAAAAAAAAACATATATTTACAACTGTTCATAAATAACTTATAGTCTAAGACCTATCGTATCCAGTGCATCCTGGTGTACCAGTACCACCGGCCGGTACCACAACTTCAGTAACGGGACCCTGTAAATCGACAATACCGATATCACCGGTACCGCATTCATAGGACACTGCACTGTTACCGGCAGATGGGACAATACCTTCCAAACCAACAGTTCCAACGAAGGGCAGGTTACCTGACACAAAAACAACACCCTCAATGATCAGATTATCAGAGAATATCGTCACTCCAGCCGGTCCGATGTATGCGTGCGGGGCTGAAGTATCCACGATAATATTTCCTCCGACGACACTGCCGTAAAATGGTGCTGTTGGGGTAACACCAGCTAAGTTGTACCCTTCGACGAATGGAGATTTGGGACACAATGGCTCCCGAGGATATTGGGGTGGTGGAATACATTGAGTGAAGACCGACTGGAAACAGAAATTAGGACCATTACGACATAATATAGGTACTTATATACGGCATTTATCAGAAAGGCGTGGTTTAATAGTGTACAGACGCCAGCACATCAACCTCCATTCTGTCAAATTTTCTGAATCAACATTGAACCTTTTTATATAGCGATAAAGTTGAAAATCTATTAAAGAAATTTGACAGATTGTAGTATTTTGATGTGCTGGCGTCTGCACTTCAGACCATTTTTAAGTAGGAAGTAGAATGTAAGTAAACTTTTATAAACTAGGTAAATCAAATTAAAATTGACGTGGCCCAACACACGTTAGCACGTGCGTCCGTACCCAGTCCCTCATAAAGAAACTGACGGCTGGTATTTTTGGACGGCTGATATTTTTTCGCGATTATGATGTTGGTCCCTTGGAGAAAGTTGTTTAGTTAATCGATGGTACAGGCCATCGATTAACTAAACACACCACACCCTTAGCCCAGGTTCGCACGGACGTAATAAAATCCCGGCGATTTTTTTTCGCGTAGGTAATGGATTTTGGACGCTCCACTTAGCGCAGAGTTGAATATCCAACAGTGTGTTTTCTAACGCGCTGGGATACGCGCTGGATTCGCTCTGACGGATTTTCAATACTTGGCTCACTACCGAGACTTGAAAATCCAGTGTACGAAAAAAATCCCCGCGATTTTATTATGTCCGTGCGAACGTGGGTTTATATTATACATGACCACACGTTTATGATACATGCTGTATATATTCTCACAAGATAAAATGATAATTATGTAGTTGAACAAAACTCTTACCTTAAAAAGCACAGCTTGAATACACAAACAGAATATTCCCTTCAGCAACATTTTTCACTCTTCTAATGAACTACTAATAAAAATAATAATGTTTAATAAAAAAGGCGTCTTTGTATTTTATAGCAAGTGTGCTTATCAATAAGTGTAACAGTTACATCAATTGCCCAATAATAATATATGTAATCGACACTCATTTCTACTTATTACGATCACTATGATCGATGTTATTACGTGATCATAAATTGCAAAACCTTTATACCTAAGTATTGCCTTTTGAAGCCATCGTTCAGACAGAAGCGGTGGTGGACGGTATACCTACCATGTGGCTTGAATAGCTCCGTGACCATATCAATTGTACATTACAAGTACTGTCCGATACTGCTCCCACCGCTACAGGTCGCCTCTGAAGCGTTAGCCCTTCATTTGTAGGAATTAGGAGCGGAACTGAACCCACATAAGGTTATAATCTTGTTATAATACCTAGATGCTGGTTTGCTATTGAAGATTAATTATATTGTAGCAGTTACACCGCCTCATACGAACTACCTACGCATCAAAGACATGACGTCACACAAATCCTGAATCGCGCAATTAGAGTTTACCACGCGATCGAAATATACGTAAAACAAACTCCCGACATCAACTTTCGGGCACTTGCCCGCCACACCCGTCTGGTCGGAGGATCCTCCCTTTTCTATAGTGGATGAGTGAACTATAAACCCTGTTCCTCACACCTCACCACCATTCAGAACTGTAGTGCTGAAACGTAATAATGTAAGTACCTATTATGACTGGGCCTACCATCAACACATAGATACTACCAATATTACGTCCCCGGACTCCGAATTAGACCCCGTTTAGGAGATAGGGATCTTTAAAAAACCTCTGTATTTGAGGGGGGAGGGGATTTTTCAATACTATTTATTTACTAATTTAAAATTTAGTAAATAGTATTGTAAATAGTGGTCTGCAGACCAGCGCGACGCGACGGCACAATGCGATTCGAACTATATGAAAAAAACGGTAATAAGTATACGGTGTCGCGTCGCGCTAGTCTGCACAAAGCTTAATTATTCCTATCAAGCAAACCGCTTTTTTCTTATATAAAAGTAGCGTCATTTAATTAGCTTTGTAATTACTGCTGCAGAAAACTTTAAGTTGCAGTTGGTGCTTTGATGAAGTTGAATTATTTATTATAGGTAGTTGAATTACAACATTGCTTTTCTAATAGTTGATCGTGTTTGCTTTTTATTTATAGCACGTTAGTACAATAATACCAGGTCTATAGAATACTCCTACGTCACAGTCATCAATCAATGTCCAAAATTGTAATTGCACAAGAAATGGAACGCAACTAAATGGAACGTAATATCGCCTAATATCTATGGTAACGTCTGTTTAACGTCACACTGGGCGATAATTTGGGCTGTCACTTTTTATTTACCATCTCCAATATTTGTTTTTCACTAGAAAAATTCGCAATAATCGTCGTTAATTCTTGTTCAAATCAATTTCAAACATGAGTTGTTTCGAGAATATGACTATGCCCAGCTGTGTGTGGTTCGAAAGTGGAGAGAAGCGCAACATTATAGCATCTATAACATCAGGACTTTTGGTTTGTAACTATTTGATGAATCATGCAGTATTTCTATTCATTATGTTGGAGTACTAATCTTAAAGAAAACCCTAATTCGTTTCTATGGCTGTATTAGGTTACTATCATGTTCTTTCTTGACTCTTAGATTTCGAACTATTGTGAAACTGAAACTGTGGAGACATCATTTTCGAAATCGCACTAAGTGTTCTTGTTTATAGTTACTTCAAAAGTCTACTTCTGTACTCTATGCGGAAATTCAAACAGTCTCCTATGAACAACAAAGTCATTAATCATTCATTTAAAAGTGATTTAACAAGAAACTTTTTAAGTAGGTACCTACATAGTAATAATTAATTTTTTCCTCAGTTCTTCACAGGATGGTGGTTCATAATCGACGCGTCGTCGGTGTACCCTGGAAACCTGCCCAACGCCTCCCATGTTTGTGGTGTGATGGCCACTCTGTCTCTCATCATGGTCAACTCGGTGTCAAACGCACAGGTCAGTGACACTTTATACACAGATAGCTGTTTGTCAGCTTTTGCTTTGTTTTTATCTTATAATAACTAGTTATGTAGGTCAAAATTAAATATACTGCAAACTGTAACAAAGACTTTAAACATTCACCTAGAGATAACCAAAAATTGAATGTGGTTGTTTCAACATCAAAAAATTCTGATCCCCATGATATTTATGAGAATTTTGTACCCAATAGGTATTTTGATCAGTTCTGTGTAAAGGTTGTTTGATGTTAGTAACTGTTATCAGAGTTTAAACAAAGAACAAATATGAATATTACCATAGGCTGGGCTTGTATTACTAGCTATCTTATCAAATCATATTTTTTTTATTTTTTTATTCTTCTTTGTTGTTCCCTCAATGCTGAGGATTGCGACCACATACAACTCGTCTCCAAGGTATGCGGTCTTCTGCAGTGTGGACCGCTTGGTAAATGCTGCCTCCAACAGCCTTCTTGATCGCGTCTGACCATCTCACCGGTGCTCTGATTGCTGTTGCTCTGAATGTCTTTTTGTTGTTGTTGATTTTAATTAGGTATTTGAAAATAAATTGTTATATTTCGTCTTCCTCTTCTTAGGGTGTTCATAGGGCTCAGAAATTGAGAGAATTTGGCAACAAGTTTGGCACCTTCAGTAGTGTCCATCAGTTCCTTTCTTCTACTAACCAGTTTAAATCTCTGCTAGACCAATTTTAATTCCAAGTTATATTAAAAAATATCTTATCCATTAAGCATAACATTAAAAAGATATTTTTTATCACTTTGCAGGTGCGAGGTGAGACTTACACGGGAGGTTGCATGGGTCCCCGTGGGGCCCGTCTCTGGCTGTTCCTAGGATTTGTTGTTGGGTTTGCTTCACTCATTGCTGCCTGCTGGATCCTCTTTGCAAACTATGTTAATGCTGGTATGTACTTTTTTTTTTTTGTTCTGTCTACTATTTAGCTGTAACCTACATAGGTTAATCCTGTGAAGCCTATGAAGACTACTGTATCTGAGAATCAGGCGAAGTTTGTTTATTTAAATATTTTTATTGTACACCAACAACGGCTTTTCTATATTGTCAGTATAGAATCCAATGCCAAGAACTTGCTGGCCTTCTTTGAGGAGCTGGGGTGGATCGAATAACCTTTTTTCCCACCCGTTCGCAAAATACGCGCTTTGACGTGGAGTTGCGGATACCAACCCGTAATAGCTATGTATTACTTAGCTGTTCTATACATTTTGACCACATATGTATTGCACCAACGAAAAATTTAAACACTGGTGCGGCCAGAACATGTACTGAATCTATGGTAACAGGTTACGCGTCGATGTCCTTGCCACCCTGTATATATTTTATTATCTAAATGAACAATCAGAATTTATTCACAATATCATAAATTCTTCTAATATACCACCAGCACCTTTGTTCTATATCTGATTTAACTAAAAAGGGGATAACTAAGTCCATTTATTTTTCTTTGCAGGCGCAACCAAGTCTTCTTGGCCGGGCGTGAGCCTGTTCATGCAGAACGCATTCATATTCGCTGGCTCGCTAGTGTTTAAGTTCGGTCGCACTGAGGAGCTGTGGGGGTAAAGCAGTAATCTCGTATCTACTCCATGATTGTCCTGTCTAGTTATGATTGTGTATATTTATAGTTTCTCGAATGAACATTATCACAAAATTAATGTGACAAATTGTTACGAGCCAGTGTTGTGATTGGTTGAATGGTTAATCATCAGCCAATCTCGGCAGTTTACGCGCGCTTGATAATTTGTCACATTAATTTTGAGATAATTTTCGTTCGAGAAACTGGCCCTTTAGTGCGTTTAAGTATTGACAGTTGACTTAATATCTGTGTTCGCAATTTATTTGCCAAACATCACGAGTTTTAGGAAAAACAATTGTAACACCTACATTATTATAAAGTTCAGTTTGCGCTCAGTCTAAAATCAACTTTATTTACACTTACATAAAGTTGATGTTTGTCTAAGTGGAAAACTTTGCGAACGCAGATTAGATATTCTGTGTGAGATTTTTATAAAAATGGTAAAATTGAGTGAAGTAAGTATTCAATAACGATAAGGACTTGTAATGACAAAAGGCCTTATAATAGGTCCTATCATTTAATATAAACTTCCTTCCTAAGCTTACTGGAATTATTTTAAAATTGCTTGGAAATTCAGTTGAACAAGTCTTTTTAACTGAATTTCATTCACTGCCTTAATTATTCTTCCGTTAATCACAAAACTATAACTAGCCATGAAAATCAAAGGATTTATATAATCTAGGATAAATTATAATTATTTTAAATTATAGGTAAACTTTTTAGTATATTTTACATAATTATTATTCTCTGTTAAGAAAGAATTTTAGATTCCAATAATTATTTTTAATAAGTATTATGTTATGCTAATATCGTGGGAATAAACCAGTCAAAAATGTCTGTATAAATAAATAACTTTATTGATTTGGCATTAATAAATTACATTGATTGAAGTACATTAAAGATCTTATTAAGAGTATTTATTATTTTATTCTAACATTTTGGTTATATCAGGAACAAGATAACATCTTTGGGTACAAATTATTTTCTATAATAAAGTGTATGTTACTGAAATCTCTGGAAAAATAGTATGTGTACTTGAGTTGCAATATTGCAAGCAAGGAAAATTTACAAAATATTGCAAAACTGATTTTAACTATTTAATAATTAGTCAAGGTTAAAATTAGGCGGGAAATATTTTTAGTGGTTAGACAATCTTGTTAAAAATCGTTAGTATACTTGGTAACATTAAACTAGTGCCTTTATAAAAACTGTTTACTTCGAAATTATCAAACATGGTTTATCAATTTCTTTGTCAAGTTTAGTAATAATTCGATAAAGTTGCGTTCTACTAAGATTCAGAATAATTTTCCATGTTTCATAATTTGGTAGTGAATTAGGTTTTGAAAGTATGCTGGCCGATAAAATTTAAGTTTAAATACAACTTTATTATTCGTCGGCCTAAATATATTTTAGAACAAATTATTGCACAAATTCAGGCCACGGTCCAACTCCATACAAGATGGCTATTACTTCGAACCCTGAACCTTTAAGTCAGCCACAATCAAAACCTTCTTAAACTTAACTCAACGACATTGATATCTAGATGCGCTGTTTCATAGAAACGCTTTAAAGAATAAACTTGAATTCAGAATCATAAATATCCACTTAGTCAACTAAGTATCTTTGTATCTACTTTAGTTCTTTTGGTGTACCTAAGGGCCTTATCATACTAGCGGATTGCGAGCGGAGCGGTCGCGCAGCGAACACGCGGCGCAATGCGACAGTGAGACAGTGTGAGTGTGGTGTCAGTGTATCGCGACGCATTCGCTGCGCGCCCGCTCCGCTCGCAAACCGCTAGTGTGATAAGGCTCTAAGTGCAAGGGAATTTGAACTTTGTCTTGTATGACATTTAGTTTGTGATTCCAAAACTTGATAACTACCTAAGATTCTGAATTCAAATTTAGTGCTTAGGGTGCTTCAGGAGAATTTATGGACAGTTCGTTTGAACGGAGCTGCGGAGGCGAATAGGGCCACTAGCTCATGTCTTTCGTTCGAAGTTGCACGTCGTATTGATGTCTCTAACCTAACGTTGTTAAGGGGATTCGCGAAGGTAGCCCGCGTAATTCAAATCTTACGTTTTTTGCAACTTGCAGTGTCAGATTGATCCGATAAACCGACCGTAATGAATGTGTTTACAGAATTCTTATCATTAGAAAAATCAATACTACTCTCGTGTCATACGTCATAAATACATTTCTGTAATGGTCCTGAATCATATTTTGATTAACATAAAATCTAATCCATCAATAACCAGAAAATTGAAAAAAAAAATAAAAGAATTTTGCGGGCTCTCCTGGCGCTTACGCCTTAACTTTTTATTTAACGCCTGCTAAGGGTCTGGTCAGCGTCTGCACATGTCCTGCCGTTGTTGCCGTTGGGCAAACACAGCTGGTCGGCACCGCAACCCCCGTTCCTGTACGCACACACGCTTTGTGCTGGTGGGCATGTGTCCGGGGCTACTGCGACTCCATACAATCTTCTAGATGCTGTAGCGATCGGGACCTGGCCACGGACTTGCGTTGCCACATCGATGGACTCGATTTTTAATCTGAAAGTTAATGTTATTGAGAATGTGGGTAAGTGAATGGATAGGTATAGCAGAAGCTGATAACTGATAAGGGATGAATTGATTGATACCAAAAATATGTTCATCTTTCCCTTTGTCGTATCGACGATTCCTTTTCCATATTGATGACCAGAATTCAGCCACCAAAAAAAATGGTACCGAGCTACAGATGCAATTTTATTTGTAATCAATCATTTAGGAGCCTTCACTTACGTTTTCCAGTCAGTCCAGTAGAATTTATTGCCGTGGATCGCAAGCCCGAAAGGATACGAACAGTTGGTGGCAATGGTTTCCTTCTCCTGGGTTTCTATAGTGACGCACTTGATGCTAGCCAGGCCAGCGTCGGCGTAGCAAAGGCGGTCTCGCTCCCAGTCGATGGCCAAAGAGTTGGGTAGAACCACGTCAGTTTTGTCCAGGAAGATGCCTCGTTGAGACCCGTCCATGCTCGCCCATTCAATTTTTGGATCTGTCCGTTTCCAGTCAGACCAGAAGATTTTTCTGTGAATAAGATGTTAATGTTGGTTGTAAATACTAAAGTTAAATTCTTATTTTGTAAATGTGAATTACTCCTCGAAAAACAAGATTTTGATGTGTGACTTTACGGAAGTAAATGATTTGATTGCAAATATAAAAGTCGGTTGATATAACTTTCTTGCTTTTCGGATCTAGAGTTAAATTATTTTCTTTATATTTACCCTCTCCGCGGATGCACGGCGATGCCTCTAGGGTTGGATATTCTGTCTACTGCGAACAATACTTTCCGCGCTTTCGTGTCCAAGTTTGCTACTTCAATAGTCAACTTTCTAGAGTCAGTCCAGAAAATGTTTCTGGATGACCAATCCACTGCTATGCCTTCGGGTGACTTGACGCCTGAAATTAGCAATCATAACATTTGAGTTTATATCTTCATTTTGTGAGTCAATTGGCTGTGAATTCTACAGGAAGGTATAATACAGTAAGTTGAGACAGTGAGTCAGAGACTTCATCTCAGATATCAATCCATAACTCACCTTCTGATAAGAACAGGCCGGAATCGCTACCGTCATACGCAGCAGTTTTGATGGCGTAACTAACAACGTCTCCCCAATATATCTTGCCTACTTCGCAGTCGACGTCGACCCCAACAGCGATCTGCGATATTGCGCTGTTAAACGGCGTCGCGAAATCTCTTGGTGTGACTTGGAAAGGTACTCTGTAAACGGAGGCGCCGTCACTCGCAACCAAGAAGTTTCCAGCCTTTCTGGGGTTCAAATTGCAGTGGCTTCCGTTTCCGTTGTAGCCTGCATTACATTCGCAGATGTACACATCGTGCCTCTTCAAGCAAGACGCGTGCAAGTCGCACATATTGGGGTCGTTCCTGCACGTTTCTTCAGGTATGCAGCTGTACCCGTCACCATTGTATCCGTCTCTGCAGACGCATTGATACGTATTGTCGACAGGCGTGCACACAGCATAGTCGTTGCAGTCGTTGGCAACGTCGCACGTGCGTCCCTCGGGCACACACTGCGAAATAGCATCGCCAGTATATCCGTCGTCACAGTGGCAATAGTTCAGTTCTATATCGGTGTCGTAGAGACAGGAGGCGTGCTCAGCACACCAGGCTCCGTTGCAGAGTTGTGCGTCAGGGATGCATGCGTCGTTCTGATCTTTGATATATCCTTTGACGCACTGGCAGATGAACTCGTTGCTCTTTGCGTCTGGGCGACATTCAGCGTTGTATTCACAGTCTGAATTGTTCTTGCAACTGAAGTTTGGTCGGCAGGAGTAGCCGTCGCCGTGATATCCGAGGTCACACACGCAGATGAATTCGTCTGTGCGGGTGTTGATGCAGTGTGCGTTAAGACCGCACGCGCAGTTGGGTCCGGTTTTCTCGATGCATTCGAACGCATCGCCTTCGTATCCTTCTGGGCACACGCAGTGCTTTCCTTCCCAATCGCCTGAAGCGTCAGCAGATAAGTAGGAGCAGACGGCGTTTGGCGGACAGTCAGCGTCCTCTTCACATTTAACTGAAACGATAATAATAATTCGTGTTATTTCAATTAACTAAGTTTATTTTGAAGATAGGTATTTTGTAGAGATAAATATTAAGTCATCTTACTTAGAGGGTCGCTGTTGTCCTTGTCCGTAGGTGGGTAATCGGGTTGCGGGTAGTAAGGATCTGGCGACTGTTGGTAATTGGTTTGAGGAGACGAGTCGTAATTGTTTTCTGAAGGTTGTTGATTGTTATTTTGTGAAGACACTGAAAAGCCGTTATCCGTTGGAGGTTGATATTGATTCGGTGTGGGTGAAGGGTAGTTGTTGTCTAAAGTTTGTTGATAGTTGTGATCCTGTTGATGGTAATGACTGGTATCTGTAGATGGATCTGGGTAGTTGTTTTCTGAAAGCGGTGGGTTGCTATTTTCAGACGATGGGTTGTAGACACCTTCAGACGGTCTTTCGTAGCTAGGGTCCCAAGGGTTCGGGGAACGATCGCCGGAGTCGGTAGGAGGTTGATATGCGGACTCTGTTGACGTTGGATACTGAGGTTCTGTGGTTGTTTGATAATATGGCTCCGTAGGCGGCTGATAGTAAGTGTCGGTAGGTTGCTGGTAATTGTTCTCTGATGGTTCATGTGGTGGAGCATCATATCCGAGACGACACAGCTGGTTGTTAAGTTCATCCCTGTAGTCAGAGTATCCTGGTGGGCACGAGCAGCTGTATGAATCGCAGTTAGGTAACACGAAAGTCTCGTTGTAATCAGCCTCGTTACTTTCAACACTTGGTGATGCTCGTGTTGTTTCATCCCCACGAGCGTTTTCAATGCAATAACGTCCGTCACCGGAGTAACCTGTATTGCATTTACATTCGTAACTATTGCCAGTGAAAACACAAGCAGCATACGGCGAGCAGCTAGCACATGCTGTCTCGTAATTCGGTAAACAGTACTGTCCGTCTCCATTGTACCCAGGATTGCACGCGCATATGGGTTCTCCATCGGGGTTATCTATACATCGAGCATTGACATCACATTTCTTGTCTCGGCATGTAGTTAGAGGTTTGCAATTTATGCCATTTCCGATAAATCCTTGACGACACCGACATTGGAAGCCGCCGTTGTGGTTGTTACAGTCCGCGTTGCTATCACAGTTATGTGTTCCTGATGTACACTCGTCTATATCCACACACGCGACAGCATTGTCTTGGTAAATGTCTGTGAAACCAGTGTCACAGACACAAGCAAAGGAACCTCCTTGAACAACACAAGAGCTGTGAGGTCCACAAGAATTTCGCCCTATAATACAAGGGTCCTCTTCACCCAGAGGGAATATCTTGTTGCTCATTCCATACCTTACTATGTTTTCCCTAACTTCATATCCTAAATAATTTTTATTTATTTTCAATGTTGATGGCGTGTTATCTTCGACTGATGAAGGAGCGAAACGACAGGAGTTGAATGAGAAGGTTTGTGAAACTCTTTGCTCGTATTTTTCACCCGTAACCTTGTTTGTGAAAGTTCTGGTAGATTCGGAGCGAATGAGGCCTGGTTCTACTAGGGTGTATTGTTCATCATAGTCACTAATCTCGAGTTTTATTCCGGCAAGTATTACTGGCAACGAGCCCCTGACGTCTGTCTCTAAAGTGATTTGGTCAAAAACATCATGCCCGAGATACTCTTGATTGACTGTAACTCTATCACCAGTAGCTGGGAACCATACATCTGCGGTATGGTTAAACACCGAGCCTGTGAGTTGGTATCCGTTTTTGGCGGATCCTGATGGTTTGGCAAAGATCCAACCGACGACACCCCCGAGCACATGTAGTAACTGCAAACTGCTTCCGAGCCCGCCCGGCACGAGGGACAGCGCTGTGTATGCTCGGCCCTCAGCTACCACCACATACGCCTGTATGTCTACATCATTCAGATTGACGTTATTTATGACACCGTTTATTTTACCGTGAACTCTAAGTGGGACATCATCTTTGATACACGATTTTCCATTTCCGTAGAAGCCTTCATTACACTGACAACAAATTCCAGCTTGGTAGTCGACGCACCTCGCTTGTATGTGGCACAAGCTGGGTCCGCTCTGCGTGCATGTTTTGGACTCTTCTTCGATCTCCACTTCATTTTGGTTGTACAGGTCGGGGACAACGACGTTACTTTCAAGGGGTACATCTCCGACGCGGAAAACATACCGTCCAGGCTCGTTAGCATTTGACCATCTGGAATTAAATACAAACATCAGTTAGCCACATATTATTTTGGAGCAATAATATTTATTTTCCGATAAATTAGCACTTACGAAACGATATTCCTGATTTGATGGCTACCGGATCCACGGAGGATGTAGACGCGTCCATCTTCGGACACAAAGCCAGCCTGAGCCTTAGCGTCCGGCAAACTCAATACTTGCGTGTCTTTCTGGACCCACTGGATATCTCTCTCGGGGTACAGGAACTCAACAAAACTTTCCGTGCCATTGTTGATAATGGCTGTTTGGAAGCGGTTCCTTCGCTCGTCTGTTCGTCCGTTAGATGTGTAGGTGACGTCTTCCCACGTGGCGATGAACACACTGGTTGGCTTGAAGTCGTAGTAGTCGTGGAAGTTGTTCTGGACGCTCTCTTCTGCTTTGGAGAGAACGTGTGGTTCGTTGGTCTCTCTGTAGTAGACTGCACCCACGTTTGTCGTGTCGATGTTCGTGTAGAACGCGGCGATCGACGGGTACGGCAGTGGAAACTCAATGTTCAGGAACGATGGTATGTCTGCTCTGAAGGTCAGCACTCCATAGTTATTTACCTGCGAATACAAAGGTACGTTGTTAAACTCTTTTTATAGAACGTCATTTTCTATAACTGTAGGTACATCTTTTCATCATTGTTATAGTTGACGTTTATATATATAATACGATTAGGCATATAATATAAACACGGCTGTGACCCGTTGGCGATAGTGTGGTATCACGTACACATTTAGGTAAATTCTACGAAAACGCCTCGTCTCTTGCTTAACTGCTACGATAAAGTGTTGATTCTTAATTTAATTTTATGAAATCTTTTAGTAAGTTCTGAATTAAATTCAAACAACAGTGTTATGACCAGGATAATACCGTTCAATTACAGAGACTTCACATATTATGATTCACAGCTAGAATGTACGGGGGCGGGCAGAGGTTGCAATTTAAACATAGTATAAATTATAAAACTTGCTTTTCGTGTGGGTCTGTGACTCTGTGTGTGACCGCGTTGTTTTTTAACGGAAACTGCGCAATGAATTTTGATTCGGTTTTCACCATCATTTAGAGAAAGTTCTCCGAAAGGTTTGTGTGTATAATACATAAATATTACCGTTACCTACATATACTAAAGAAATTTAGATGATTTAAGTCTTAAAATCCGCGCGAAACAGGCGCGAGTCGTTTTAGGTATAGGTACGATAAAAGGAGAATTTCAGTGCTATTATCGAAAAACTAAGTTACCCGAATAATAAAGACTCAGGACTCCTGAAGCTCTTTTCAAACTTTTTGCGTACAGATAAGATATGGGTTCAGGGATTTAAAAAAAACAAAAGCTGCGTTCAGTGACCGTTCCTATCGATTCCCGCCCACGTGCGCTTCCGTTCGCTCGAGTCGTCCTTCCCTGCACAAATGCGCAAACGCAGTGCACTATCGATTGACCATAACTTGCTGAATTTTTACAGCAATTTTTTTTGGAAATTGAAAGTGAGTATCTTTGTGAATGGCTGACCCTTCGATGTCTTTATCAGAAAACTAGTTATCATTTTCAGGGCCCACTAAAATACAAAACGTTTGTAAATTATTGGAATCAGGGCCCAGCTTCTTATTTGGAAGTTGTAAGATTTAAGACCATTAGTGAACCTAGGTACTGTAAATGGGTTCATAAGCCCTTTCGCAGCGGACATCAGTCAGAATGCCACTTGTTTACTTAATGAACTATTTATTCACCCTGTCGTACGACAGGGTGAATAAATAGTCTACGTCTGAAAGTGCCTACTAGGCACTTTCAGACGTAGGTACCTAGATAACTGATTCATTCAGAATTTCTTGTCCAAATTCCGTGGCCCCCACAAAAATACGCAAATAAAATCAAATATGTGCATAATCAAATGTGACATTTTGAACTGTTGCTATTAATTCAAGCGGTAAGTTAGGCAACAATGAAAGTAATTGTGACTCAATATTACTTTCGCATTAATTGTCATTTTAATAAGTTTGATTGCTTGAGGTCGTTGTGCTATTTTGAATTGATGTTATGAGTGTCGATGTAGTGCTTGTGCTACCGGTATCAGATTTATCTATTAAGTAATATTTCAGATCACTGAATTGGGCAGATGATTATTTTTATTTACTTATATTATTTTATTTATTAAGGGATAATAAACAACTACAACATAATTATATAAAACTTTAAGTAGTCATGTTGCAGTCCACTGCATTATCCGCAGATACGACATATCGTCGTATCCTACGAAGAGGGGCGTAACTGCATAATAGCTACTATTCAGGAGACAGTTTTTTGTGTTTAATTAAATAAAATATGAACAAACATGTATTGGTGGTTTCATATAATGTGTATTGGTATCTTATGGTTCGGCTAGCATTATTAAAAAAAAAAACTTTATATTACATACGCAAAGAAAGCCCCTATGTTCGTTAGGGCACTATTCGTAGGATACGACGATATAAGGATCAGTGGTTGCCACTAGACGAGCATTATCAAAATTAACAAATATTTTAAAATAAATAAATAAGTTACTATAAAGCTAGCTATAGAAACAATTTCATTAGGGAGTCTTTATAAATGTACCTATGTATGATTATTACGATATATTTTGAAAAGAACTAACTAGCACGCTATAACTGCCTCGTTGGTCTAGTGGTCGCAAGCGCTCCTGCTGAGCATGAGGTCATGGGTTCGATTCCCGGGTCGGGCAAAGTGATATTGGGATTTTCTATCTGGAATTTCTCAGTAGCAGCCCGGAGTCTGGATTTGTGCCCGGTTGATGGCAATTTGCTCGCCCCCTATTACATGGGACTTAAACATAACTGGCGAAATGTGGGCGTACCTGCTAAAGGTACACCTCTGCCCAACCCTTCGGGGAAACAAGGCGTGATGTTATGTTGTGTTACTAAAAAAAATAACTACATTTTCAAACTTAATCACATCTATTTCTTGAAAACCGCCGCGACCTTTACGCCTTGCTTACAAAGGCTATAAAAATAAATGTGAAGATTTATTTGTATATTTTTCAACATTACTAACTAATTAGTACTAACAGTAACCTGAGTGATAGGCCAAGGTCTTGAACTGAAGAGTCTTTTAACTTGAGGTTTTCCATCAGGACATCAGGATTACATTCGAACAACTATATTAAAATGTCGAATCAATATCTTTATCCAAGCAAACCAAGATAAAATAAGATTAATGTAAGAAGTCAGTTACCTAAATAGGTAACCTAATAAAAAAAGGAAATTATTTGAATGAATTACTAAATATCTCTTTCCCGAAACCCAAGTCACTTTTCTAATGACTCGCCCATTGTAGCAAACGTCCATCAAACATTTTAATACATTTGTCCTTTACAAGATTAGAGTATACAGAAGCATCGCCACTAACTCCTTACATCGCGTGAGCTATGCCAATTATTATGAGTAGAGCTTGTAATTAGGACCCAGACAAGATGGTGGATAACTAACAATATGACATGAATCTCTTCGTATTCTTGCATGTCCTGAATTGAGAGTATTTTTGATGCTACCTCTTTGAGTTTGTAAGGGCCCGCTGTAAACCTAAAAGTTGAACTGGCCACCTCAAGTCAATAATGCTGAAGATATAAGGCAAATATGGTGTTAAGTTCATCCCTCATTTTCCAGGCTTTCATCTTCTATATAAGTATTATATACAAATAAAACAAAAAAATAAAGGCAGTGTATAGAGTGCCACCATTGGCACTCTATCCCTATCGGATAAAGTGCCACTACAGGCACCCCCTAGTAACACCGCCTCGGCCCGGCCAAAGTGCCGCAAGCATTGGATTGTCATTGTCACTGTCACTAAGTCACGTCACTTGGTATTTTGTTTGATTGTCGAGGTTAGATCGTTGTAAAACACCACATTCCCAAAACATTACATTCTCTTGTGCCTAAACGGACCCTGGCACTTCGACGGCCGCTACCGCGGCACCGCTCGCTACGCTCGCTCGGCTCGTGCGTTGTGTGGTCACAGTTCTAACCTAACCTAACCTAAATAACAAGTGACAGTGACAATGCAACGCTCACGGCACCCTAGCCGGGCCGAGGCAGTGACACTAGAGTGCCACAAGAAACTCGCGGCACTCTATACACTTCGAAAAATAAAACTGAAGTGTCTGTTTATAATGTCAAAATAACAGCTTTTAAATATTATGCATATGAAAGTATATACGATCCATACAACAAAAACACTTTTTTTTTGTCTGTCTGTCTGTTTGTTCCAGGTAATCCTCGAAACGGTTGGACCGATTTTGACGGGACTTTCACTAGTAGATAGCTACGGTCACTGGGCGTAAAATAGGCTACTTTTTATTCCGATATTTCCACGGGAACATTGGGATTAAAAGGAAAAACTCATTTACGCGGGTGAAACCGCGGGACGCAGCTAGTTATAAAATAAGTGTGTAGGTAGAATTTTAAATCAGATTTCGGAAACCACATGTCGCCTATCACACACGGCAAATGCTTAAGTCCTTAGGTTTTCATTAGAAAACCAGCGTCAGACAGCATCTGTTTGGCATTAATGCTGAAATGAACCTTTTTGGCGCAGCCGTGAGACACACACTTATTGTAAATGGTTATTTTTTGTCTTTTTGATTTGGTCTGTATTTTTGTGTGTCACGAACTGTGTCCAAATAAACGTTTAATCTTCTTCTTCTAAGTAAAATGGTTTACTATAATCATAGATATCTATTTGTGAGGGAGCTAAGTTACTATCCTTCAATAGACGTTGAAATGATACGAGCGTTAGACGAAGCGGACAGAAGCCATAGGTAGATAATCCCTTTTAATGAAACTGGTCGACAGTTCCCCAGTTTTATGGAATTAAATTAGGTTGGGAACGTTAACACAAGCAACGTGAAGTAACACTTAGTAGGAAAGTAAAAAGACAAATTTTAGTTAACAGAAAGTTATACAGTCAAATCTGAACTAACGGAATACCTTCGCATAAAATATGTCGCGAATCTTCACAAAAAAGTAAAACTCCTCACAATTTTACTAAAACAGAACTCCTAACATCAGCATCGCAAAAAGCAAAGCTTATAGAGACAGCTACAAAATCAGTGGACCACGCTACGCTTAAAGATAGATCATAAAACTACTCACAAAAATGGTATCGTAAGACTCCCCGTAGAACTTGATGGGTACTTTCAGCGATATTTCAGGGGATGGTACTTCGCTCCCGCGGGGCAGGGTCTGGTCGTATCCCGGCCCGTGCGGGTAGAACTGGTCGCGCGTTACTGCGCACGCGCACGCTACAAGCGCGAGGACTCCCGCGCACGTCCACATCTCTCCACGCTTAAAACAACACTGGAATCGCTGGAATGCCCCGTTAATGGGACGCACATTTTGTCGCATATATATGACTATACGGAAATAAACCTAAGCTTTGTTTCGTAAGGTGCAGGGAATCTGGCGCTCAATGAATTTTTGGGTCGATGAGAATATTTTCGTTAATTGCTGGAGATAATTGGTGCAGATGCGCTTGTATTTGTCATTTAGTAATGACCTCTTTTGTAAATAATACTGATTAGTTAATTTTTCTAAGTTTATTGGAGTGGCCTAGAATGTTTTAGAAAATTTAATGGTATTGATTGGGACTGTACATAGTGATATTATTGCAGATAATCATGTCCTCAGCTTTCTAAAATAATAGTATAGTATTTTTATGACTTTCCATGAATGGGAAATTCTGAAACGGCAACCATGCGGCTGAGAATCGACCGCAATGGCCATGGTATTTTTTACCATATGGTGCCAAAACAGCTTTAGGTCCCTCATCATAGGTACCTATTATCCAAACAGTGCTACAGCAAAGTGGAGTAAAGGTGTCATTAATAAAAATGTCATTCTGCAGGTATTGGTACCTACCCCGATTCTTGAGCTTTGTTTCCCGATTATACAAGCTTCTCGTCCATTCACTATCGTTATTTCGCTTCTACGAAGTCCTCGAGAAAGCTATTTCTGTTCCTTAACTGGATACCACAATAAATTCCAAAACAACAACAAATGCCCAATGAATTAGACATTAGACACACAGAGGCGGGAATGTCGTTATCTTCCACAAAGTTAGAAACGTTTGTTTGTTTGTCCTCATTAATGAGCATTATCTCGTAAACCATGCGATTACTACTCCATTCATTTAGGTACTGCTAATTTTAACTAACGATGTTTTGATAGTATATTACAGCAACAGGAAGATGCGGTTTGGCAATATGTACCTACCTATAAATTTTGGGGATCGGAATGTATCGAAATCCTGTTTATTTTCATGACAAAACATTTATGTTTTTCAAAAACGTCGTCTGGGGGAGTAACATCCATCCTCAGCGATCTCCACTCTCCATAATTATGTAGCTATTTCTGCCGCCAAGCCCCGTATATCCATAGTCTAGGTAAGGGTTTGAAGAGTGCAGTAGAAATGACAGACACGTGAGACGTATCAACTTTCTCAAGCTACATTGTCGCTGCTGGTGTGTGTTCAGAGCCGGAAGAACAGTGAAGTCTAGTGAAGCTTAATTATGATTTTGTTGCGTTTAGTTTTATTTTTGCTCGAGTCATCTCGAAGCAACATCTCATAGCATCCATACACGAATAAAAATGGGGTGGCCGACCGGCACTCGACATTACAACTTTCAACATTTTTGGCAAAACATACAATCATGTTGATTGTTATTTGTAAACAATGAAAAAGGCAAACTATTAATTGTGCAACACAATGTATTTGAGGTGACATGATTTCGTTTTTCTTTAAACATGCTCAAATTGGCACGAGTGCAGCGGGAATTCCAACACCGAATTCCAACCGCGAAAAATAATTTAATTCCTAGTACGTACAGTTGTTATTCTTTGAACTGGGTCAGTCTCATCAGACTCCTGTAATGTGTTTCAGTAGATAACAGGGCAGGTAAAACAGGATAGAATGGTACTTACTTAATATTTTTGTGCGGATCAGAAATCAAACTCTGGGTCTCAATTGACACAGCTAGGTTAGCTACTGGCTACACATCGCTATTGCGGGTATTATAAAGCAAGTTTCCATCCCATTGAACCACAATTTCAATAAAATTAGTCACAGTAGCTCTTCACACAAAGCGTAAAGAGCTCGCGATTATCTGTGAGCATTGACCCAACTTTAGATAATTCGCAAACCAAAATATCTGGCGACAATTTAATTCACAATTCCCAGGTCGCCGACCCCGCAAGAGAATGCACGAAACTCCTGGCAAGTTGCCTCTGATGCTCAGATAAACTGGGTTATAATTAAGTTCCTTGCTAAAAGATAGAAACACTTTACGTACTTTGCGGCCAATTGAATACCTACACAATTCAGGACGGGACGCTGTCGTGTGTTGTTATTTTTTCTCGCCCGATGTGTAAGATTGTCGTAAACAATATTCATGCGTGGTATTATTTTGAGATTGCATTTAGAGATTTATTTTCGTTTTGTTAAGTGCAGGGAACTTTCAGAAGCTCTATCATTGGTGCTTGGATATTAAAACATCGGTGTTGGATGTGTTTATAGACGTATGTAAGTATGAGATGGGTGATAAGCTATCGTTTATTTATTAGAGTTCTACTTTTTAAAGGAAATCACCTGTATCGCACTGGCAGCTATCATGCAGTAAATAAATATTAAAAAAACCATACAATTCGAATTGGGAACCTCCTCCTTTGTTCGAAGTCTGTTAAAAAGATAGCAAAATAAATGCAAGTGAGTTTGTTTAGGATAATCGTTATATAGGGCAAAAAAAGCTTACTTCTCGCTGTGTATATGGTGTTACCCAAAAATACATCCATTCATAGGTACAAGGTAAAACGTTTAAGAGCTAAGTTGACAGAAAACAACATCATTTTCTGAAAGCAAAATGAAGATCACGTTGCTATTAGACCATCGCATCGTAAAGTTTAATTTAATCTAAAAATCTATTACGTGGCACTATAAGTCGAGTGTGTAATAAACTATTAACAGAAATATATTGTTCGGGGCAGACGAGGTAAAAACTAAACCGCTTATTGCTGAGTAAATGATGAAAAATGTTCACTTCCGAGCCGGGAACCACTACTATGTGTACCTACTTAAGTGGTTCTAGTTTCGCCAAAATAAATAGTTTCTCAGCATTGCTTCAATATTTTACCTTCAGTAAGGTTCAGTAAGGTTGTCACGAGTCTTGAATTTTATCAATGATTGTGGTCATAATTAAAACGGTAATATTGTAAAATACACTGGAGATAGATAAGATGAAGAGCATGGCGAATTTCACGATTTTGGGGAAAACTAGTACATCAAAATTGCGGCTTCTGTGAAACAATCTCTGGAATGCTGAAAGGCACAAAAAGGTATCGAAATCACTCGCAAATCGCAATATATTTCAGCAACTTGCATTATTCTATTTCCAATAGGAGAACCCCAGAGTGAAAAATATGATCGAGTAAGTAGTAGTGGTGTTTGCGAAGAAATTAATGCTGCCGTGACTCGGCTCAGCGTCCGGCTGGACGAGATCTAAATCTGACGGGAGCTCGAGCGGACGAACTACTCCGGACAACGCCGGACGACGGACGGAGCCCTGCATTTGGAGATTCTTTTAGAAGCCATCTAGAAGTCACGTGTAGCTGTGTTCTGTACCGACTATGTCTGGACCATGGATGAGCTATAGACTAGACAGACATTGGTGACGTTAATGTTTTCTGAGGATATTTAGTTGTCGATCTCCTATATATGAAGATATTGAGAGACAGATAGAATATATCTTCATGGAGATGTACACAAAATGCAGACAATTTCGGACATAATATAAACCTAGCCTGAAAACTTGCACCTTGGTGTAGTGTTACACAAATGAAGGGTCAGCCGACCCAAATGTCCTTTCTTTGGTATTGTTCGTCGAGTTGAGCTCCTTAAGTTCTGAGTTGCGCTCCATGATAACTGATAAATGCTTGCACTGACTGGACAGGTCCACTCAAATCTGTGTGGTTCTTTCCTCAAAAGACCATTTCAGACACTAATCTACATGGTTCTCATATGGCTTGACCAAGATTATGTCTAGACTTCAAAAGAGACTGCGACCTCTGATTTTGTTTCGGCCTTTCTTCTCAGAGTAGTCAGTTAGGAAACGCCGACTTCATCTAGCTTATTTTTATTATGACGTGTAAAAGTGATTCCGATATCCTATTTACAGAATAAACAATTTCATTTAATTTAATTTCATTACAAGAATAGATAAACTTTGTCAAGATGGGAAATCATAAAAACGTTTCACAATGCTCTTTAATTTCCTTCCAAAGTTTAAACAGTTTCGTTTGTTAGTTAAAACGCGGCGCCGGTCCTTATAGAACCACTATCATCTTCAAAGTATATTCCTATCATTTTCCACAGACTAAAGGTAATGACTCAAACGCCTGGGGCGATTCCCGAAAATTATCTCAATTCTCAAAGACTGCATTTTTCTTAAAAACAAAGACCGCTCGAAAATGTATTTATCGCTTTTTGTCGAGATTAATTGAATGGTGGAGGGTTGCGGGTAGTTTCGGCTCGGCGTCTCGGCAGATCCGGTCGGCGAATGATTTCCCGCTTCCGGGCTGTTTCCGTCCCGTGGACGTGGTATTGCTAACGATACGCTTTGTGCTACCCACCTTTGTGGTCGCACCCTTATTTACGGTCTCTATAAGAAAATGATGAAGTTACTGTTGCCTTTTTTCCGTTAATGGCAATTTTCTTTCTGTGTGTTGGTGGAAAATATTTAAAGATTGTTTTGGTAGTTTTCCTGTTATTTTTTTGAGACAGTTCACAGAAATCTATATTTAGTTGAGAGCAGTCTCGTCATTGGCTTTCCGTCCATAGGCTCCCGCAATGTTGTGTGTTTATATTTTATTTGTTACGAAGAGTGCCTTATATTTGGTTTTAGTCATGAGTCATTGCCTTCTTGATGAGTTTAAACTGCATAAGTGTCGGCCGTAAGGTAACATTTTAAGAAAGTCTAGACGCTGGGAAATGCAGACGGCGTAATAAATAGTCCTGAGTGACCAAATGCCTTGGACAGGGCTGTCACGGTACGAGCAACAAGCAACTACAATGTTCCAAAGGTTTGACGGTGGTTTTAAGAAGGATTAAAGTTGGCTTTACTTTTAGAGAGTTGTCGTACGACGCTGCGTATGTCAAATAATCTGTGACTATTAATCGAGGCGGGTCACTGTTCAGCTGTGAAGAATTTTGCAAAAATATTATTAGTTTCTGCGCCAAAATGAGCGAGGATTGTGAACGATCGATCGAAGAATTGGTACAGGAACATAACGGGCATAAGGAGTCAGAACAAAACTTTAATCAGGGTCGTTTTTCAGGTTTGTCATTGTACACAAAGAAATATAGTGGCTATTGCTGTACTCAATTTTAGGGTGGTGACGGTGAATATTATGATTAATGTTAACCGCGGCACCCACAAACCGAGTGAGCAGGTTCACTGTTCACCCATCAACCCGCATTAGACAAGCGTGATGGGTTAAATGTCTAATCCCCTCCACAAACATGATGAAGAAGAAGAAGAACAAAAGGCCCCAAATGCCCGGCGGCTCCAGTGGCGTTGCTGCTGATGACGGTGGGCAGCCTCGCCCTGGAGTCAGGGGTGCTAAGAATCTCCGGGTGAGATCGATCCCCCGTTCAACGACCACAGCAACTAGTAAACCGGATACCGATAAAGTACTTAATGTTATTACCTACAACGTTCGTACTCTTAAATCTGAAGATCGTCTACTTGAGCTCGAAAATGCACTAAATGAGATCAACTGGGATATTGTTGGCTTATCAGAAGTAAGAAGAAGCGGTGAAGATACAGTAGAGAGAGAAAACACCATATTCTATTATAATGGACAGAGTGGAGGACTCTATGGGGTAGGATTTTTAGTTGCAAAAAAATGGAAAAACAATATTTCGGAATTCATATCCTACTCTGACAGGATTGCAGTCTTAAAATTTCAAGTTTCAAGCACACAAACATTATCTATCATTCAAGTGTACGCTCCAACGACAAGCCACCCAGACGACGAAATAGAAGAATTCTACGACCTATTAGACAAAGCCTGCGATGAACATCGAAGCACTTGGAACATTGTTTTAGGTGATTTTAACGCCAAAATTGGGCAAAGGCAAGATCTAGACAACACCAATATCTTGGGTCCACACGGCGTCGGATCCCGTAATGAACGTGGATCACGCCTTCTTCAATTTACATTTGGCCAGAACTTATGCGTAAGCAACAGTTTCTTTTACAAAAAACCTCACAGGCGATGGACTTGGGTATCTCCTAATAATCAAACTAGAAATGAAATAGACTACATTCTTACCTCAAATAAACAAATAATTAAAAACATTCAAATCATAAATCAAATTAAATTTAGTTCTGATCACAGACCTGTACGTGCAATAATAAAACTAGACGCCAAAATTAATCGGCAAAAATATATGAAAAATCAAATAAGAAAATTGAATAAACAATCACTCATGCTAGGAAGTAAACAGTTTAAACTAGAGCTAAGAAATAGTTTTGATATGCTAGATTCAGAAATTAAAGATAAAGATGTTCAGCAACAATACGACGAAATAATACAAAGTTTAACTAAAGCCAGCAAAATAGTAACACAAATAAAAAATAAAAGCAAAAAACTATCAGACGAAACTGTAAAATTAATAGATCAGAGGCAGAATTTATATACAAATAGAGATTTACAATATAGACTTAAAGATAAAGAGGTTAAACGTAATATTAGAAAAGATATTAGAAATTACAACAATAGACTAGTTCAGGATGCACTAGATAATAACTGCTCCCTGAAAAAAGCAAAACACGGTATTTCTAATCACAAGTCATGGATCACATATTTAAAAGATGATAATGGTAAGAAACATATGAATAGAACAAAAGTATTAGATACATGTACAAAATTTTATAAATCCCTCTACTCCGACGACACTCAACTACCCTCAACACCCGATTATTTCTGCCCTGACAGTATTCCACCTATAACCGGATACGAGGTTCATGTAGCCCTCACTAAAATGAAAAACAATAGATCATGTGGCGAAGATGGTATTAGCACAGAATCACTGAAAATAGGCGAACCTATTCTCCTTCCATACTTAACCCGGCTCTTTAACAGCATTCTGCATTCAGGTAGCTTTCCTCGAGATTTCTGTCACTCCAATATTATTCTTCTCCACAAAAAAGGTGATAAATCAGATATTAATAATTACAGGCCCATTAGTTTAATATCACATGTCTACAAAACATTCATCAAAATAATAGAAAACCGCATATCCGGCGAACTAGATAAACATCAACCTCCTGAGCAAGCAGGCTTCCGGCCTGGCCTTTCCACGACAGATCATCTGCATGCAGTCAACCAACTTATAGAAAAACATCAAGAATATAAAATTCCGCTATACCTCGCTTTTGTTGATTACTCCAAAGCTTTCGACAGCATTTCACACACATCCATTTTTGACGCCTTAAGCAACCAAAACATTGATCCCACATATATAAATCTGTTACGCAACATTTACAAAAATAGTACAGCCGCAATAAAGCTTGAAACCACAGGTCCAAAATTTAAAATAGAGAAAGGTGTCAAACAGGGCGACCCGCTATCTCCTAAATTGTTCACCAGTACCCTCGAAGAAATTTTCAGGAAGTTGGCAGCCGAATGGAGGGAAAGAGGCATTGTCCTTGGCGAAGCGAGACTGACAAATCTACGTTTCGCCGACGACATTGTCCTATTTTCATCCTCAGCCACTGAACTTGAATTGATGCTCCAACAACTAAGTAATGCAAGCCTCGAGGTTGGACTGAAGATGAATATGTCGAAGACCAAAGTTATGTGCAACAAAACACCTGGAAGCATAAAAGTAGACGGGGAGACAATACAACATGTCCAGGAATACCTTTACTTGGGCCAAGTAGTCTCTTTCCAGGCGAGGCAAGATAAAGAAATCACAAGACGAACGGAAAACGCCTGGAAGAGCTACTGGTCCATGAAGGAACTTTTCAAGGGTGAGTTGCCTATGACACTGAAACGCAGGCTCATGGACATGTGTATTCTTCCCGTCTTAACCTATGGTGCACAAACTTGGTCTTTGACTAACATCCAGAAGTCCAAACTCAAGGTCTGCCAGCGAGCAATGGAGCGTAGTATACTAGGCGTTAAATTAACGGATCGTGTTCGAAACACAATACTGCGCTCCAAAACGAAAATAGCTGACGTGGCTCAAAAGGCTGCCCAACTTAAATGGGACTGGGCAGGACATGTCTGCCGCATGTCGGACAAACTGTGGGCCCAAATAACACAGAACTGGTGCCCTGAGACAATGAGGCGGGGTCGCGGCAGACCACGTAGGAGATGGCGGGACGAGCTGGATAAGTTCCGTCAAAATTGGGAGGAGGACGCGCGGGCTCGCGAACGATGGAAGGAGTGGAGGGAGGCCTTTGCCCAGGAGTGGGACAGCACAGGCTAGCATAAAAAAAAAAAAAAAAAAAAAAAAAATTGCTGTACTGTTCAATCGTGCACCTCCAACACAGGTCGTGACTTGGTGACAGCTTCCCCTGCTAAGGTCATAAGCAGGCCATGCTCGTACATTCCTTATTCCCTCAAAATGTACGAAACAATAAGGAAAAGTCGACGATAATGAAGAGTTCCAGGGGTGTCCGCAAATAATCTACTTTGTGCCGCACGTGACCGCGTCTTGGCGTCACTTAATTAATATAAACTCTCGGGACAGCCCTGCGTTGCCGGTAAATTATTACGTAGTACATGTTGGTACGTATGTCGCTGCTTTACTGAAATACGTACGTTACGTTGTTCTTCAAGATTTAGTGCGCCGAACAGATTGATCTCGCAATCTGTTCGGTGCACTAAATCTCTCGCACCTACGAGCTCTTTTTCAGGGGTGAACTAAAATATGATTCGTACTTATTCTAATTGAAATAATTATGTAAAGATACTTTGGATTAGGATAGTTAGTTGGATTTTACAATTAATTTTGTTTTTGTTTGTTAAAGGAGCTAAGTGTCAGCTTTCGCCAATATCTCGGGTTCATCATCTGAATAACTTCTCAGTAAAGGAACACATGATAACGATGTGTATATTATTTAAACAAAGGACAAATAAAAAATAAAGCACATTCGTTGATATTATAATTGAATTCCCAGTTTTTGGCATGCGGTCTTCAAATGTCCGGTGGTTTTACATTATGTACTGATTCATACATATGTATGCAAGTAGGTATGAGTCGCGCCTTCATTTATATGGATGTATGTACATTGTACATGTGTCAGTTTTGAAGTTGCTAACCTACTGTTTTGGCCATGATGAGCTATTTCCTATTTAAGTGTATTAATTATCTATGGCTATTTCTTTGATTTGATGTTTTCGGCTCGATTGTGAAAGTGCTCAGCCAGTCTGCTAGTATCTTTTCTCATAATTATCCGCTTATAATTTTTTTTGTACTTAGTTGACAATACGGTGTCTTTATGTCATTCGTGTTACATACAAAAGATTGCAAAACGATTTCAGGCGATGCATTCCAATGAAAACTCGGGGCCCTTTAGGTTCTGTCTGTTTAGTCAGTGAATAAGCTTTTGAGGAACAATAATAATTAAGCTTAAGCCAATACTAAACATTATATATATCCTGTCTAGATATCAATACCAACCCACATGAACATACTTTGTAGGTGCACTAGTAATTGCTTTAACTCTAGCAACAATATTCCCGTTAAATGTTCTATTTAATTCTTCGAATATCTTAATTAAACTGTTCGTCATTCCGGGAACGAATCATTCTGTCGTCAAACAACTCGAAACACGTTTTGCAATTTTCTCAGAAATACTGTTGTTATGTGAATGACGGCACGAAGATAGATAAAAAACTTATCGGTTTGTCTGTCTGCGTCTTTTGACGATGTTTTGTTGTGTGAGGGTCTGTTATTTAGCTTGTTATGCCGCATAGTTCACGGTGAGTCGGAACTGTCTGCGGTGATTCCCCAGTGAGTCGCGGTGGTGCTGCGTCGTCATCCAGTGAGTCGGATGTGGTACAGCGCCGGGTTGTGGCTTACTGCTTGCATCGACCAGGAGAGGGTAGAATAGGCTCTGCTTGTGAGACCGGCCGGAAGTGCAGGTGCTGTGCCAGGGTTGCTGATGAGGCTGAGGGTGATGACCAGGAATGCGCGTTCGCTGCATGCTGGTGGTCAGGATACCCGTTGAAGCCGTGGGTGCTGGCTGGCTGTGTCACTCGCGTCACGAAAGCTTGCGGGAGTGATGATGATGACGTCAGGCTGAAGTAGTTGCACGAAGGCTGCGTTGACGTTCATACTCGGGGTCACCAATTAAGGGTATGAGGAACAGGGTGTAAAGTTCACTCATCCACCATAGAAAAGGGAGGATCCTCCAACCAGACGGGTATTATGTCTGGCGGGCAACTGCCCCTGTGTTGATTTCGGATAGTCTTATCTATGTTTTTCGCTCGGTAAACTCCGATGCAGGAATTGTGTGACGTCATGTCTTTTTTGCTGCGTAGTTTGTATGTGGCGGTCTAACCGCTACACGTGAAAGGATTTTACTTATGTTATTGTGGTAGTACAAGAAAGCGACGACCACCGAAAACGGGCTCAACATCATCAGTTTAGCAACTATGCATGAAAATGACTACAAATCTGTTAACCTAAAAGAGTCTGGAAGTATGAGGAAGATGAGGCTATCTATCTTTTTTGTGGTATTGAAGACATCGTTACTCAAATTTACTCTTGTACAGATGTCGACGAGGAAAAGATGAAAAACAAACTGCGCCCAGTTTGCTCTTTGCTTTAATTTGGTAACCCAACAGATTCTGGACGAACAAAACATAATACCAGTGACATGAAAATGCTTCGAATAGTGAACTTTTGTGCCAGTTTCACAAGATGCTCTAATCAACGGGCCACATTGAGCGACGAGCTCGACGCGTTACGTAAGTCATAAAACAGGAATCGCATTAGCAAAGGGTTGGACGAGGCAGGCCGTTTGACGCGAGCGTTGTTGCGGTGTCGCGGTGTGGAGGATGAGGGACAAGAGACTAGCGTGATAGCGGTACTAATTTAGATAGAGGCAGCTTTATGGGCTGGAATTGTCGGTTTTGATAGTCGCAAGACCAAATTCTACTTGAATAGAAAACATAGTACAGCCCGATTCAAACTATAACGGCGGCTCGAGTCGCTGCACAGTATCGAATTTATGTGTCAGCGGGGGTGAGGGGTGGGGTGCTGCGCAGCGTGTAACTAACTTCCGAGCCGCCATTAAGTTTGAATCGAACTACGAGTATATGTGATATTGTATTTGTGTGTATTGTATGTGTTGTATGTTGTTGTGTGTATTGTTGTTTTTTGTGTGTGTTGTATTGTTTATGTTGTTGTTGCGTATATCGGGCTTGTGTCCATAAGCGCCAACTCCACGCCCAAGCGCAAATTTTGCGTACCTACGTAACGTAGTACTCGTATGTTACGACTCAGCTTTGGTTCGAAGAGACTGACCATCGAGGCTTCCAATATAAAGAACTTTATTTTACAAAGGATTACCCCCCCGACCCTTGCTCGATAACGATGCGCCAGCCCGCGTTTTTGCTGAGCCTGTAGCTTTAAATTCCCCTGTTAATAATAATGAACCATCCTTGATCCAGCCTGTCCCTCTTGCTGTCCTCCCGTCAGCGAACGCCCTAAGCCGAGGTTCGTACCCCACAGGGGGTGCCCTTAGCGAGCGTTCCCCTAGTTTTAATTTAGCTTAGTTTGTATGCCCCTGGCTGGAGGCTTTGAGTTTCTTTTAGGAGCTTAAGGCAGCCACAGGAAAGTCCGGTTAAGCAGCGAGTACCTTAGTGGTAACCTGCGAGATGCCCTAGTCAAAAAAAAAAAAAAAACAAAGGATTACTTTTTGTGGCGTAGTTTTACGTACAAGACTATCGTTACCTTTTTAGGTATTTATATAAGAACTGACTGCCTCGTTGGTCTAGTGTTCGCAAGTGCTACTGCTGAGCATGAGGTCCTGGGTTCAATTCCCGGGTCAGGCAAAGTGTTATTGGGTTTATCTATCTAGAATTTCTTAGTAGCTGCTGGATTTGTGCCCGGTTGATGGCAATAGGCTAGCCCCCTATTACATGGGACTGAAAAATAACTGGCTAAATGTGGGTGCACCTGCTGCAGGTACACCTCCGCCGAACCCTTCGAGGAAGCAAGGCGTTATGTTATGTTATGTCATATTGGAAAAAAGATAATTTATAAAAAAACAAAACAATTCTGCAATTTGAATTTGTAGCAATCGAAATTGAATTTAAAGTACATGGAGGGGTGTCTAATTTATAACTACTGAAGGGTTACTGATGGCTTATCCTTACCTTTGCTGTTTTATCCGCTGAAAATGAATGATTCTGGAAACCCTGCGAGATTTCTAAAATCTTTCAGCGATAGCCCGCTAATATCTAATTACGCAACACATTTTCGTAAACGATTCAGACTAATCTGTTTCATTTTGACAGTTCAACAACATTCATTGCGTTATTTTCGTTCTTGAGCATTTTTTTTTGAACTTATGAAGCAATGGATTATCAATCTGTTTCAAAACGATTCAAATTCTAATTGATGTGGTTCCTTCTTATCGTTCCTCATACGCTTTCGCCTATCCCTTACGCCTGCGCCTAAGTGGTCGCTCGTAAACAGTTTACGACAGTGTGCCAGCGGTGGAGATTAATATCATGCATTTATTTTATTCGTCATTATTCCACAAGCCCAGCCTCTGTATACAAAGCTAGCTCTAAAAAATTTGGAACAATCTCGCCACTATGACATTTTTACGTTCCTGTGCTCGTTCCTATTAAAAGATAAATGTTTTAAGTACTTTTTGTCATTAGGAGTACTCATTTGAATTTGTGTTGTTAGACGTTTACAGTGGTAGGTCTTTTTGTTGATGGTTGATTTTGACTGTGCAGGGCTAGCATGACATACGCGAGAAAATTGTTGCGCGAGATGTCAAAAGTTGTCGTCGTCGAATCGTGTTATCGTTCTTACCTAAGCAATAGTAAATTACAAAGTTCGCTACATAGACTTATTGAATTCGCTAGAACTTCGTATATATTTGATGTATGAATAAGTACTACAAAGTAAAACTTGATAGGAATTTAGTCACCTGCTAATAAAATATTAAAATTAGGTAAAATAAGCTATTGTTTTCATTTAATTATTTAAACAAAGTCTGCAATTAGAATTGGTTCTATGAATTCATTCTAAATGTGGACTTATGTTACCTACCTACATAGTGAAATAATTTGCAGTTGATAATGAAGACGTAACCTTTGTGGTCTCATTACTCCACGTTTTTATTGCTGATATGCAGCAAATAGATGAGAACACTATAGTGTGGATAAAATAGGCATAGACCATTGATATATTAAAAGGAGGATATGTTAAGCGCTAACATCGCAATCAGTAAACCTGGGCTCGGCGCATTACATGCACCAAAACTCACACATCTGTGATCAGTGTAATCACAGTCGCAAACCTACAGTTACCGATAGAAAATAACAGAGATAGGAGACGGCGCTGTGGCGCGAGCGAAATCGCGTTAGTACTCGTCGCCAATAAATCTCGCAACTCACTATTATAACTTTAAAAAAATTAGCATTTTTGGCTGTACTTACGAGTGGCAAGTAATCCCGTGTGTCTGCACAAGAAGTCATTTTGATGCGTACTTATCATAAAAAACTGTAATTATGGAGCTGTTTGTTCAACGACATCCCGTGCGCGACTGGGTGCCACATACGGGCCATCACGTAGTTTGATAGGACCAGACGCTGTTACTAAGTCCCGTATCTACCGCTTTTAATACATAAATGGCATAGACAAATTGTTTCTATAAAGTCTGCTTTGAATGTTTTTACAAAGATCGCTATCTTTGTAAAAACATTCCAGTAACAGTAACCAATGGGACTCATTGACTGTTTGACTCTACCTGTAACCTACCACCTACTAAAAAGCAAGAAATTAGGATGTATAAAATTAACAGCTTATAAATTCAATACCGATTTAAACTATTACTGTCCCGCATAATTTGAACGGCAGTTTGCACCTGAGTCAAAACCAAATAAGCAGAATTTTCTCTGTACGACCATAATATTAGTACGATAAGCTTCGGCAAGCGAGTACTTAACTTTTATTCTACGGTTCCACCCAATACGAGTCTAGAAATGAACGAAAAATATCTACTATTTGGGTTCAAGAGCGAACAAATCGCCGATAAGGGTGAGGTCGGGTGTCGAACCCGCGAAATTGTGGCGATACCATTACAATAATATACAAGGTCAGAGTTACTTGTGATAGCGGGAACCTACATTATCTTATTAGATGTGTGACGTTGGTGGAGTATGTCATTTTTCTGATTTGTTGAATGTTGCTACGAAAACTGGGAAGGGATTACGAAGCATATTAACTTACTTAACGAATACCAAATTCGAGAGGCTCGTGACTAAACGATAACAGTATGCTTACCGCGGTCGGTTCGTGGATGGGTGACCATTCACGGAGGGGCTTCGATATATAATCGAAACCCTTCCGTGCCTCGGAAAGCACGTTATGCCGTTGGTTCCGGCTGTCATTCGTAGATGTTTGACAGTCGTTACGGGTCGTCAGAAGCCCAAAAGTCTGGCAACCAGTCTTACCAAAGGATATCGTGTTACCCAGTAACTGGGAGGTCAAATTGGCAGTCGCTCTATGTAAAATACTGGTATTCAGCTGCATCCAGTTAGTTTGAAAGCCGACCCCAAAATAGTTTTTAAAGATAAAGATATATTTATTGCATAACTGTGCACATCAGTTCTTATTTTACACGTAAACAAATTTTTAAAATACAATAGACGATGTATATTTAGTAACTTAATCCGCTTAACTGTTCTTAAAGAGTCTTAGAGAACCCTGTAAGAAATCGACACGTGTTTCTCCTCTGAACGAAGCATCCTCAGGATGACGATTGACTTGTTGCGAACTCGGACACGAAGTGTTGCTACGACACGAGCCGAACGCAATCAGGCCAGGTGTCAGGTCAGGGGTGGTCAGGGTGTCTTTGCGTTCAGCTCGTGTCGTAGCAACACTTCGTGTCCGAGTTCCCAACAAGTCAATCGTCATCCTGAGGATGCTTCGTTGAGAGGCGAAACACGTGTCGATTTCTTACAGGGTTCTCTAAGACTCTTTAAGAACAGTTAAGCGGATTAAGTTACTAAATATACATCGTCTATTGTATTTTAGAATGGATTTCCGCAAAGTCACGCCTGAGTCCATTAACTAAAAAATTTTTAGGCTCAACAGTCTACCTAGGTCGGATATTTATTTTTTATTTTTTTGGTCGGATATACAATAGTATTCAATACAAATTTTATTAGATAAATTGCAAATATATTAATAGATTACAAACAAATTACAAATTATTAATTACAAATGCTCATTATTAGAGAGCAGTGGTGGCCCAGTGGCAACGGCCCCGACTTACGAGTTGTAAGTCGAGGGTTCGAACCCAACCAGGCGCTTTACTTTGTGTAAATAATTTCATCACCACTAAGGAAAACATCGTGAGGAAACCGGCATGTCTTAGAACCAAAAATTCGAAGACATAATGTGACATCTACCAATCCGCACTGGGCTAGCGTGGTAGATTACAGCCCACTCCCTCTCACAGAGAGGAGGCCTGTGTCCCAGCAGTGGGAACATTAATAGGCTGATTATCTTATGTATGTATAATCGATAGATTGAACGTACCTATACCAATTGATGACCCTGGAACATACCTACATTAGCTTAACTTGATTGAGAAAGCACTAACATATTCCATATCCACTGTTCGACAGTAAAACGTCTCAATATGGCGAGAGGTCAATCGTGAGAGAAGTTAATCATGATTCTTATCAATAACAAAGCATATTATGATGATGAACACACTAAAACACTGCCCCAACAGATTTACAACAACAACAACATGACAGAATAGTTCCTTAAATCACACATAAACTTAGTGAATGTGGTCGAAAATGTGTTGAGATAATAATTTAGGGGGACGTTTGATGGGCCCCGTAATCTGTGCAGTGTCGGCGTGCCTACGGGCTCGTAAAACGGTTTATAGTCGCCTCTCCGGTGCGACAGTACGGTTACGGCACGGCACGGTATGTCGGACGAGATTTTTGGCACGATGAAATGTTATGGCTGGTTTCTAGGGGGTTAGAGTGATGATGAGATTTAGTTTGAGATACTGCGTTACACTTGCTTGTTCAACATAATTTAACTTCTGTAGATAATACATATACATGCCATGTGCTGCCATGCATGTGTGCAATGACAACCTAGTGCTACTAGGATTTTGCACTAAGCTAGTTTGCACTTTGCATAGTCTTAATCCCATAAGTTTGTATTTACTTTAAACATAAAATGTTAGTATGTAGGTATATCTGCTGCATCTGGTTAGACTAGAAGCCGCCCCAATATAGTTGGGAACAGGCTGTGCAGATGATGATGTAGATATGTACCTAATGGCTAAAGCGTCGTCGTGCGGGCCAGCGCGACGCGACTCGAACAATACAGTTTCTAAGAAAACTTCACGGTATAACAGTAACCGGTGTCACGTCGCGCTAGTCTGCACGAAGCTTTAGGCTAAGTTTCTTTGTAGCCTGAAATAAACGAAGACGAAGAAATTACTTAAGCTTTGTTTGGCAAGTGTCTTCTGGAATTTTCTTAAAATAGTTTAATTGTTGTCAGTACCTACTTGCTAAAAAGAATTTGGTAAATCAAAACTGAAGCCTAAAATAAATAAAAGAGTATGTTCTCTCATGAGTCAAAAAAAAAAGTAATAAAAAGCTCTTTGCAGTTTGCAAAGAAAACTTGGAAGTCTATGATTACTTTCCTGGAATATCTTAATAACTACCTCGGGCTGATCATGTCTCTCTTTAAGAAAACTTTCAGGAATATGACTAAAAAGTATGAGCAAAAAACATAAGTAACCCTCATTTTCTGACTTCTCCGCATTTAGGTAATAAGGAGATATTTGCCTTAAACCTTGATATTTCTTCCTAGACCTAGTCTTCTCATTCAGAGAAAGGCCGAAGATCCAGCAAGCTCTATAAACGTTAGACTTTAAATTCACGTTTATTTTTGGGATTTTATAATGTAGCTTCATCTATCATTCAATCCCAGCATTAAAACATTCTATACACGATTGTCGCCTATTTCAAATTATTTCGTTCAGTATTTTAATTTATGTACGCAAAAGCGCTCGCAACGATATTTCAATTATGCCAATAATTAAAATCGTTTCATGATTTCGAATGTTAATTACGTCGAATGGTAAACGAAGAATTTGATTTAGCTCATGTTTGAAACGAAAACAGACGAGAAATACTTAATGTTGGTAAATATACGTACATAGGCTTAATACTGGTCAGGTAAACTTTTGTTCTCAGCTTCGAATCACGGGGAGTTTTTAGGGTTATGTAGTCGTGAAATAGGAAACCTTACACCCATTGTTACCATGGGTTTCTTAAAATATATTTCTGTTTGTTAAACCTTAATTATACAGTGTGGCAGGGACTGACGCGAAAACTGTTACCATGGATTCGGTAGGTACGTGATTCTGAACCCGCGTACGTTGAATTATTTCGTAGATTATTTTAAAAAAACGGGCCTGTCTGGGACTGCCGATTGAAGTGAAAACTAAGTAACGCCATCTAACGAAAATGTCAGGAATTTATGTGGCTTGCTGTCAAGAACGAAAGCTATAGCTCCATTGAAAAAAATCCAAAAAATAAAACAGAGTGTGCTGTCAACAAAAATTTGAACGTCTTAAGAATTTTCGATTAGTTCACGTGTCCTGACGCGAGTTTAAAATTTATTCCCCATCCCAAAAAAGTGCACAACGCCGCTAAATAAGTATTCACTTAAAAAAAAACTACTGTCAAAATGTATGGAACAGCAAATTTGTTTTTAAATCACCGACAAAAAAATTCTATAAGTAGTGATTTACTTATTTACCTCGTCCGCCCAATTGTTCATTTATGACAATGAGAACATTTCCACCAATAAAACTGATCGTGATCAGCACATCTTAGTCTCTATAGGCCAATATATTTATGGTTCAAACATCCTCAAGCTAATGCGAACATGGTACGAATTAAAATTTATGATAACGCAACTCAGGCCCCCAAGATACAGGCGCTGCCTAGTTTAGGGACCACTGTTTTATTGCTATGTTAAATTAAATATTCTAGTTACAGTAAGCAGTAAAATAAGTTTCAGAATATAATGATATTGTATAATTATCATTATATTCTGAAACTTATTTTGTAACAATGGACCAATAAATTATTCTTATTCTTATTCTTTAAGGATCTTGGTCTAATAAGTAGATAGTTATCTTATCTAGTAATGTTTTGTCTGATTGTCAACTTTTGTGCAGTACCTACCATAGTAACTGTTATAACTATTCCTGAAATACAGCAATAGGGACTATGTTGCATGATTTCCTGAAAATTGCAAGGCATTATTGAGTTTTTCATGAATTCATAAAGATATCAACCAACGGAACCCAGTTTTCTACGTTGCCGACATTTGGCAGGGTTTTTGTTTATATTTGTTTAGGACTAAAGTTCATCAGGACGATGGGCGTTTCCCGGGTAAATATTGCGAGCCTGATATAATATAGTGAACCGAAGTGGTTGCGAATTAAATTGACAACGTGCGCTCATCTTGGGATGGGGGTTCTCGTGTACATTTAATAGTAGGTCAGCTGTTTTAATTCTCACGGAGTAAGAGATTAGTAAGTAGTAGGCTTACGAAGACTCATTAATGAAATAAGACGCAAAGGAAGAACTTTGCTTATGAACTTCACTCTAGGACGACCCTGTCTCGTGGAGTCCTTGGTTGTTACCAATATGAAAAATCGTATTACATAATTAATTATTGTTATTACATAATTAAGTTACTAGTCAATTTAATTATTATAAAAAAATATTTTACGCGAAATTGCTCTCGTATCGTCTCGATTGTATCGGTAGTCTAGCAGAACTAAAAAAAGACTTAACTTCGAAATGCATCTTAGTAAAATCTCTACGACTTCTAAGTTCTAACTAACTCGCTCTAAAGCTCTTATAAACATATCATTGTTAAGACGGGTAAGTGACGATATAGGAGCATCATAAAATGCAATCGCCAGCATGGACTATGCAGGCAAAGTACACGCGCGTCCGGACCCTGCTTTAAACCGAGATTACCAGACAGAAGAAACACTAATGAGTACCAGGTCTTAAAGTATACTTACGACCCTCATTTCCATCCCGAAGACGTTCAATTCTGGCGCGGATTAAAATCGTAAGACGCTTTAATTGAAAAGGTTCGTCTGATGCAGTAACATTAAGTTTTATTGGCGGTCAGTCTTTACATCTGCCGAGGGACTGTGCGCCTTCAGCGTAATGATAATGTCGATGACCTCTGCTACTGACTGCCTGAACGGTTTGTTTTGTTTCAAATTGTTCTCTATTCAGTTTTTGCATTCTTTTCTCGTTTGGCTAGCGCTAAAGTAATTAGAGGTTATGGGTATAAAATGTAGCTTTTGCAGAGTTTTTCAACAGAATTTGCGCTTGGGAGTAGTTTGCACTTGAGGTTTTTACCGTCGTATCGATGATTGCATTTATTTGTTTATATTTAAAACTAGCTGCTGCCCGCGGCTTCGCCCGCGTGGATATTACTATAGAAATGCTAGGTAATTTTTTAAAGTAGATTGCCAAAATTGCATAGCACATAGCGACAAATAACTCGGTGCCCTGAGTTTCGTTAAAAAATGTTTATAGTAGGTATATAAACTTTTATGTAAACACCGCAAAAGTAACCCTGTTAAGAGGGCTGATGATTCCTTTCTATAGCATGGTATCCGATTAGTTGTGCTTTCCCGGATTTTAGGGAATTCCGGGATTTATATTAAGAAAAAAAATATTAAGAAGCCACTTTCATAATTTCCTTAGCCAAAAATTAAGTTTAGGTAAATATGCATCCGAATATCCGATTACTAGTCATGACCGTAAAGCTGTGGCCAGCCTTGTAGTAACTGCTCGTAGTACCTAACACGAAGTCAGTATTTACTTCGTGCTACATACAAAGTACCGTCGAAAAGATAACCAATATTTTCCCTTAAAATTCAGAGTACCTCCTTCCTACATACATAGGTAACGCCAGAATGATCTCTTTGATCTTCCCCATAAATATTACCAACGAGATGGCGACCGGCACAATATTTGCGCAGTTCCTAATTAATTTATAACTCTTTCAACATAATTAACTGCCATAATTGCTTGTGTTGGCCCCGATTGGACCTTCCTTTGACTCGCTTCTTCAATGTGTATATACCTGTATCATTTACTTTACGATCTTTTGCACTGGTGTTTTAGGATCATGCTCATTAATCAAGAGACATCAATTTAGGAAAATACAGTTTTCATCCACCGACTTTGAACTATTGTTTTTAGATCATTAATCGTGAAGTTTGTTTGAAGTTTGCGTGGTTAATCAATTTGCTATAATAAGTCAGAATTTTTTTTTAAGTCTCCTGTCACTCGTAGAACTTTTAATCCCCTGCAAATGCTGCACGTGAATAGAACGAATAAAAATATTTAGAAAAGAAAACATTTATTGATTAGGTACATACATGGTACACTGCATGCATGCGTGCTGACCGTAATGTCGATGATCGCCTATAGATCTTCCTATGATTGGTACCTAGATGGTAGACGCTGAGAGAAAAAGAGATATTGCTGCATATAGGTACTTAATCTCTTAGTGCGAATTTCACCAATGAAAATGAACGCGTTCAACACAATGAACGCGTTCAAGAGCTGTTAGTGTACCTACAATATTCCATAACAATTTTGACACTGACAGCTCTTGAACGCGTTTTAGAAAATTAAATGCTGATCGCGTTCTGTTTCATTAGTGAAATAAGCCCTTAGTCGCTTTTTACTATACACCTTCTCACAACCATTCGACAGGCTTTTGAGTCGAAAAACACACATTTTTGGATATCCGATTTGCCTAATCCCCGACAGCAAATAGCTGTAGAAAGAATAGCGGTAGTAGGTACATTTGGTTTAAACTGTCAAAATTCGAATTTGTAAACAGAGTTCAGAGCACTTCTTCGAATCCATTGATTAATATTCGATTATTACCTTTAATAATTTATGATTTACAATTGATTACTGGTCTCTTTAATTTTGCTGATCATGTTATAAAATACTCGATTTGATTCAATTTCCACATGGCCAATGTAGGTATGTATGCCCAATCAACCTCCCTAGGGGTAATTAAGTGCTGAACTTACCACGAGCATGTGCCGAGCATTACCGAGATCTGACGAAGGCTTGACGTGGGTCGGCATTAGTGCTGTCCACTTATTAGCTAGTCTTATCTTATTTTACATTCTCGGGAACTTGCGCGTCACTAATTTACAGCTAGCTCAGGAAGATTATTTTGGGATCAGGGAGTGATATTTGAAAATGTGTGTTTACATAGGTATAGAATAATGTAGAACTTGGATCAAAAGTCATATGGCTCATTTTCATTAGAGATTAACTTGGTCGATATACGGAATGCGGGGACTCCCCGCAGGCGAGGTAATGACTCATGAAAGTCTTAACTTCTTAAGTCGATAACGCGGTCGGTCTACCATCTGCGGGGAATCCCCGTAGCGGGTATATAGCGACCAATGAAATTCATCGTTCGGTAAAAAGCGTGTGGAGACTCACACCCAATGAAAATGGTCAGTGAAAATGAGTCTCCGCATGCTTTTCCGAACGATAAACTTCATTTCTAAACGTGCGGTGCAGGGTCTCCGTATACGGGTCCCTGCATGCGGGTCCTATGGCATGAGTTACAGGAATAACCACGCATGCGAGCCCTATCGACAAATGAAAATGAGCCTTATAGTTATCATCATTCTATCGATCGTTGACATAGTAAGAAATAACTAGGTATGTATGTGACGGCCTCGTTGCTCTAGCATGATGTCTTGGATTCGATATCCAGGTCGGTCGTGCTGGGTTTTTCTATCTGAAATTTCTCAGATGGCAATAGGCTCACTCCCTCTTAGGCCTCTGCCTCGAATCTTGCGGGCAGCGGGGCGGCGGCGGCAGCGGCGCGGGCACGGGAGGATCTAATGCGTTTGCGTTATACTCGTGAACGGGTGCTGCTTGTGGGGATTGGTCGTCTTGCTGATCATGGTTTTGTTATTGTTATTAGTAATTAACTGTTTATTTATGTTATACTTCGATGGTCCTAGTTTATCATTTATAACTTCCAGTTACAGCTATATGTCAGCGGGCACTCCCTTAATGCCTGGAGGCTTTTATTTAGATATTGTTTACGTTTATTTTTTATTTCTGCCTGAGTATAGTTCTCGATGTTTTTGGTTGGTATATTGGCGTGTGCTAGCTGACTTATGGCTATTAATTTAAATAATTTTTGTGTTGCGTAGTCATTATTTTGCATACTATTGTATAAAATCATTTTTTTTCTAACTGAACAGACAGCTGTGCTGCTGGGGAGTTTGTTGCGCCACTTCTTCTTCCCAGCTAAAAGCACTAGGAAGTGGTGCAGGGCGGGCGTTTTTGGGGGACTGTCTTATGTAATTTTGACGTTCGAAAAGTGCTGATTCTCAGCCTAGTTTGAATAAATGACTTTTGAATTTTAATGCGTAAAACCAAATGGACCGGCCCTCGAAAACAGCGGCGGGCTCCGTGCACTCCAATCAAGCGGTGACCGCCCGCGCGTTTGTATTGCAGTGTTGTGCAATTTATTGTTGTGACGTTATGAATTTTGAATCAAAAACATGTTGTCGCCGTTGTTCAGACATTTCGTTCGCGAATAAAAACAAATATCTCGACGAAGTAACCACGAACACAACACTACGCCGCTATAGTGCCGCGCGATCTGCCCGCTGGCTTCGAGAACGGGTCTGCGTTGCCCGCTCCGCGCACGCGCCGCCGCCGCCGCCGCCCCGCTGCCCGCAAGCAATTCGAGGCAGAGGCCTTACATGGGACTTAAATATAACTGGTGTAATGTGGGTGTGTACTATAAGGCACACCTCTGCTCAACCCTTCGGGGAAACAAAGGGTGATGTTATGTTTTATGTTATGTAGGTATGTTTGCTAAAAAAAAGGCAGGTCTAATTGTACGTAGACCTTTTTCCCGACTGCCTACCTAGGGAAGTAACTGAAATCATGGTTAGGAAGTCTACAGAGCACTCAATCGTCACCTGTGTAGGTCATAATAATTTCTGCTACTCCGCTTGCAAAACGTATTTATTACTGCAGTACCCGTTCCGTTCCTCAGCAATTTGCCAAGATATTTATTAAAGGAGCAGCTGCTGCAGCCACAGCACGCAGCCGGAAACTACAATTACGCAAAATAGTCAACTCCAACCAAATAGTAAGCAAACAGTTAAGCTTATCTTTTCAATTTACGTATGAAAGGTGAACGCGAGACGTCGCTCCGGGCGAATGGAAATTAACCCAGCCTCATGAGATGGCTCAAATCCTCAGTCTCCCATCCCTCTTCCACCTCATTATAAAAGGGGAAAATAGAAAGGGACGACGTTAATAAAATTCCTTGCGACTGGAAAATGGAAGGATTCGAGAGTAATTGGAAATACCTTCGCATTGAGTGGCGCGCCCGAGGTTTCACGATACAGATCGCTGTGTGTATTTAGCTTGCCTTTTGTATGAATTTAATCAGATTCCCTCAGCTCTTGTATTGTATGGTTAATTGGAATTTGTATTGAAAAATTTCAAGTTTGGTTATAATAGCTACAAATTATTGAGTTTAACAATGTGATCGCAATTCATAAGTTAAATATTATCGGCAAGTCGCAGGGCGGCAGTTGGTTCGTATTGAATTTCTTGGGCATATACACACGCCAAGAAGATTTATTCCCTTGACGTTGAGTCCCGCCACGTCGAGTCGCCGCCACGTCTACTTGGAAAACTCCTGCTTTTATTCCCGCCACGTCGAATAGTTGAAAATGTCTATTTATATATATATTTATACCGGTGGCGATTTATTATTAACACTTTCGACTCCACCCATTTTCGTCGAGCTCATACGCCATGCCGTCATACATTTAAGGGTATAAGGAACAGGGTGTAAAGTTCACTCATCCACCATAGAAAAGGGAGGATCCTCCAACCAGACGGGTTGTTATGTCTGGCGGGCAACTGCCCATATGTTGATTTCGGATAGTCTTATCTATGTTTTTCGCTCGGTAAACTCTAACTGCGCGATGCAGGAATTGAATGACGTCATGTCTTCGCTGCGTAGTTCGTATGTGGCGGTGTAACCACTACATACATATTGCAAGTGGAGCCTCTGGGAGGGTTCCCGGCATTACGTTTGCGCTAAAGTTAACCATTGCGGATGGTCAACGGCATTAGGTTTAAAACCGTGTTATAAAACACTGTAAAACGAATTGAAATTGTGTTTTATGGGGGTCTTGTCGCTATACGTAGTTTCTAACCTTTTAAGTTTATTGTGAATACATGTAACCGTGAACAAAATATTCAAAAAAAATCTAATTCTTCGATTTAAAAACCAACGCATATGCTAATAAATCTTGTAAAAATATACACCTGTTTTGATTTTCACGGTTTATAATGCTGAATTCGCTAAGAAAAACCTACATTTTAAATGAGCCCTCCGCGAGGGCTCCCGGCATCCCATATGCGACTATGTGAACCCTCCAGGAGGGCTGAAGGTGTTAAAAGAAAAATTCGAATACTTAATCTTTACACAGAAAATGTTTTTTACTTTCGTAAGTTAGGATAAAAGGGAAAAGACCTAAAACATTCTTACTGGGCCTTTTTAACGCTGGTATCTGTGTAAGTGGCACAATCTGTACTAACCTATATTGTGCTAACACCTTTGGGACCACTAACCCGGTAAGCCTCAGCGATACATACAACTTACAAGATATGTACTACAGGATGTGCGTTTCTTCGGTTTCTTTCAAAGGTATTAGACAAAATACAAAGCTTGAATACAAAAACATTCGACTTACTTACTTATCACAAACAGTAAGCGAACCTATTGCGTTCCTTGATTTAGGGATAAATACAAAAGTATGACTAATTTTGGGTAATTTTCTGAATTGATTGAAGTTTCGTCATATCTGCCAAACGGCTCCATCAATCCGTCAGATAGTTATATATTCACTATCAGGACGGGCCCACCTACTTTAAAAAATTGCTCAAATCTGAGTTTTCCAAAGTCATCAGATTTAGGAAAAGCCCACAATTTTTTCGTCAGATTTACCGATTTAAGTCATTATGGGTTAGGCCACACACGATCATGTGAAAATCAACGGCTCTGAAGATCACTTTAATGTGTGGAATCCTGACCACGGGCATCCTATCTGAAACTTTCTAAATATATTTTTGGTGTCTTCTCCTCATGCCGCATCTACTGAACTATTAACTTTTCGCCCTGAATATGTTTGTTCAAAAACCCTCTGGGCTCCTCTACCAATAGCTCATTGCAACTGCAAAATCCTAAATCAACTATGAAGCGCGTATTATAGGTTACAGACTTTTGTTTTTTTCGACGATTGTCTTAATTTTTCTGTAACTCACACTTAACAGTTTCCCAAAATAGATTATATGTCAAGGATCAGGTAGGGACCCTTTTCTATTGTTTTAGGTACAGACATCGAAGAACAAGGGTCAAATGTACGTACACCCTGTACATTACACACAAGTTTGAAATACAGTTTCCCTACAAAAACGAAATCTTGCCTCGTGAAATATTCACTTCGTAAAAACGAGGGAAAGCGAAAAGGCTCAGGAAGATTGTGGTGACTTGAACAAGTAAAGTATATTGTAGCTGCGTATGTATGAGTTAGTTTTACTTTACATCATTTATTATTCATGTCTTCTTTCCTTAGAGTGTTAGGTGAACAGTGTGGTTCTATTATGGGAGTCTTGTAACAAATCAAAGGGAAGTTATGAGCGACCCGCCCGGTTTTCACGATTTAACAAATCATCTAGATTTTTTAAATATAATAATTATGTAGGGGAGACCGGGGCCACAATTAACAAAAAAAATACTTTTAGTTGCATCTTCGAAATGATTCAACATTTAGACTTGATTTTTATATTAAATGATGCTTTAGTTATTCAGGTATCATGTTAGTCACATAAATGCAACATAAAAGAAATGATGTCTTAAATAGAACACTTTTTCTCCAAAAAGTCAGTTGTTAATTCTTACCTCATTTTCGGGGCTAGAATTAACAGCTCTGAGGTAAGTATTAACAGAAGGGCAACAATTAACATTATGTTGTGCCAACTGATATAGAAGAAAACAAATATATTATGAGAATATTTTTTGGTATTAATAAAAGTGAAATTAATACAGAATTGTATGGAACACATTTTCTTATTAATTTATAATACGTCATATCAAATACAATTCAGGCAAATGTATGATGTGATGTCGCCTTTGATACACCTAGCTTAGGCCCAGTCATTGCAAGAGATAGGTATATTGAATCTAGTCAGCACTATGTATCTTTATTACAGGAGGCGCCCTAAAAAATACACAAGTATTTATTGATGTATTTTATTATTTATGTACACACAGTAAAATACATACAGATACCTACTACATTTTTAGCGCGTTTATACGTTTTTACTGAGCTCGTGCTAGAGCTTTTAGTAGAGGTCTTATGGTTTTGGAACAAGAAATCACTAGCATCTTTCTGCATGTCGATGATTCAGCTACCGGTTCATAAGATATTTTCGCTATCACCATATCTGGGGTAGGTATTGGTATTGGTAACGTATTACACGTTAATACTGACCCCGCCGATTTGTTAATTTTAACCCCAAAGGTATATTTTTAGTATTAAATAACATAACAAAATATTGGTAAATAATTACACCAATACAGCAATGTAGCATTATTAAGTATAAAATATGCTTCTAGGAAAACAAAAAACATAATCATTACACCGTATATTTCGAGAATAAATCAAAAAATTCAAAAGTTAAAAAAGTTCGTTACGTGCGTGAAAATGTCGTCCGGTATATAACACATTCGGATGATGCGCAGACCGCAGCTGACCAACCCCGAGCCATGCGGCGTGATCTGGTCGGCATATTGAAGCACACGCTGTAGGTGTAGTGTTTATAGTTTTGGAGAAAATCACTTGTTAATACTTACCTCTGTTAATTGTAGCCCCGATCTCCCCTACTTTACTTGAGCAGTGGTGGCCCAGTGGTAAATAATTTCATCACCACTGCTATCAAAACGGTGAAGGAAAACATCGTGAGGAAACCGGCATGTCTCAGAACCAAAAATTCGAAGACATGTGTCATCTACCGACCCGCACTGGGCCCGCGTCGTAGACTACAGTCCACTCCCTCTCACAGAGAGGAGCCCTGTGTCCTAGCTGTGGGAACATTAATAGGCCGACTATGACTATTATTCAAATTCAAATCATTTAATTCAAGTAACATATAGACTCATAATAACAATTGGTATAGGCATTTAGGGGTATGAGGAACAGGGTGTAAAGTTCACTCATCCACCATAGAAAAGGGAGGATCCTCCAACCAGACGGGTTGTTATGTCTGGCGGGCACTTGCCCATATGTTGATTTCGGATAGTCTTATCTATGTTTTTCGCTTGGTAAACTCTAACTGCGAGATGTAGGAATTGTGTGACGTCATGTCTTTTTGCTTCGTACTTTCGTAGTTTGTATGTGGCAGTCTAACCGCTACATCACTCCCCTCCGGAGACCGAAGGTCGATAGTGGGCTGAGTCTTGGATCTTGCGATGCTTCACAGTGCCAGCTGTGGTTCCAGTGAGTCGGAACCGGGTGCCGCTCAGTTCACAGTGGGTCGGAACTGTCTGCCGTGATTGCGGCGATGGTGATTGTGGTTCCAGTGAGTCGGAACCGGGTGCCGCACAGTTCACGGTGGGTCGGAACTGTTTGCGGTGATTGCGGCGATTGTGGTGATTGCGGTGATTGAGGTGATTGCGGTGATTCCCCAGTGAGTCGGGGTGATGTGGCTGAGGGTGATGACCAAGAATGCGCGTTCGCTGCATGCTGGTGGTCAGGATACCCGTTGAAGCCGTGGGTGCTGGCTGGCTGTGTGACTCGCCTCACGAAAGCTTGCGGGAGTGATGATGATGACGTCACGCTAAAGTAGTTGCACGAAGGCTGCGTTGACGTTCATTCTCGGGGTCACCAATTTAGGGGTATGAGGAACAGGGTGTAAAGTTCACTCATCCACCATAGAAAAGGGAGGATCCTCCAACCAGACGGGTTGTTATGTCTGGCGGGCACTTGCCCATATGTTGATTTCGGATAGTCTTATCTATGTTTTTCGCTTGGTAAACTCTAACTGCGAGATGTAGGAATTGTGTGACGTCATATGTCTTTTTGCTTCGTACTTTCGTAGTTTGTATGTGGCAGTCTAACCGCTACAGGCATAACATAATAACATAACATTTGCAAATTAAATTGAATTAAGATTAAAATTAAATTAGATTAAAATTAAATTAGATTAAAATTAAATTAGATTAAAATTAAATTAAAATAGATTAAAATTAAATTAAATTAGATTAAAATTAAATTTAATTAAATCAAGATTACAATCAGAATTCACATTAAAATTAAAAAAAAAAAACAAAATTATGAAGGTACTAACGTAGGCAGTAAAAGCTGGTCGGATAAGAAATAAAATGCTTTACCAAAGTCAATATTTCTTGTAAGTACCATATGTCGTGAACATCAAAACAAATAAGTAAGAGAGTCACGACTAGCTCCTTGTGCGTTAATTAATACGGTCATAATCCCCGCCTCCCCGCGGGACCGTTAGACGAAGGAGGCTGAGCAGCGACCGTGTCATAATTATCAATGTACCCTCGGGGTACTGCCCTTGCTGCCTACCCTTCGTAGGGTTGGGAAGGCATGAATGTTGTGTCCATTTTGGGAGATAGAAAACTGTCAATTAAGATATTGTACAATTATGTGGAAGAAGTTTTTGTAAATAAGCCGTGTCTGAGCAAACTTGATAATCGAAGTACATTATTCCTATGCGTTCACTGTCAAACATTATAAATATCTAGGATCGTAGGATCATAATATCTGTTATCCCAGGTATGTTGTTATTAAAAAAGCTTTCACTTCGTAGATAAGTCTATCAACAATAATAAAAATTGTTATTTCAATCACAAGTATAAAGCTTTGTGCAGACCAGAGCGACTTGTCGCGCGATGCGACACCGGTTATTGTTATACCGTGAAGTTTTCTTAGAAATTGTATTGTTCATGTCGCGTCGCGCGACAAGTCGCGCTGGCCTTTAACCTGTACGGGAAAACTTCAGAGCGTAAAGTGTACCTATTAAATCCTTGAAGAAGTTGGAATGTTTTGTTTAATGAAAACTTAGAACGATTGTATGCAAAGTCAAATTCAAATTCATTTATTTGTGAACACAGGGTACATATAGAAGGTGTTATAATACATAAGATCCGAGCTGTGTCCCGCCAAAAGTCATTAAAATATCAAAGGTTTTTGTTTTTTTTTGTAAAACAAACACTTATTAGAAAATCAAAAGTCAGGTACAATCACTAAAAATGTCAAATTAAATAAAGCAAAAAAATAATAAATAAGTCGACTGCACAAAAAAAACATAATTTTATCTCTTACAAAATTTCACAAAATAATGAAACATGAACACTCCCCCATACGTAGTCCTCAAGGGTAACCCTTCCCTGCACGTGTACTAAAAAGGTATTCTATTTGCATTTTACACTTAGCCGGACTCCATAGAGCTTGCGATTTAATTTGGTGGGAATAAAGGTGGGTCATTATATTGGGCATTTTGCACATTACCCCGGGTATTCTGCACATTATCACGTGTTTGTACGGGCCACTCTTATTGTAACTGCAATTATTACTGTATACTGTACACTCTGTACAGTAATGCTTTTGGTCCTTTCACTGATTATTGTGATGTTAAACATGAACTGTTTTTACTTTTTGTCATGTTTTTTAAATTCTTGGTTTTTTTCCTATATATAATATTATCGAGAGTTTTCATCTGAAAGATGGCAAAAGGGCTGGCGCTCTCAGTATTTTGGTAGGTAAACACATAATTTACGAGAAAAAGAGGCTACCCGAAATAAAGGAGGCGTAGTCTATTCGTTGCTAAAATATATTCACTGAAAATGGGTAAGTCGTAAATATTTATTTTTAAACAGAAAACTACCAAAAATAAGTAGCGACATCATAATATTTAAAGGAAAATAAATAAATAACAATTTTGCAGCCGCCCCGTGCCGAGGTGAAATTTCATTACTTATCCGTTTTAAGAGAGGGTAAGCACGGTGACCCAAATTTTATCTTTCAAAATAAACATGTCTTCCCTCGTCATATTACATTCCCGCCACTTCCGGGTAGCAAGAATTTCCTTAATTTTCTTCGGAGTATATTAAAAGGTTCTGTGGGTAAATAAAGAAACATTTAGAGCCAATTTTTAAATCTTCAGAACTATTACCTATTTGAGGAATAAAAACTGCTGTTTTAAATCCTTGTACAGAAATACGTCAAAACGCTATAGGTACAATGTCGCCCATGCGCATGTGACCGCCCGTAATTTTCTGAATATTCATGAAAAAATATCGAAAATAAACTTCAAAAGGGGGGGTCTATCTATAACATTTTTCACTAGTTTTTTTAAAATAAATACACAATTTTTTACCGAAAAAATGATTTCGATTCCGTTTTTTCTTTCGTAGTCGATAATTTTTTGTAAAAATTTTAATTAACCTGTTAAAATAACTCATAAGCTTTTGGAAATAATAAACAGAATCCAAATCGACCCATAAACTTCGGAGATGTGTCAAAAAACAGAAAGCAAATCTTTAAAAAATAAAAAATTGACTAACATGAAAAATGTTATATATAGACCCCCCCTTTTGAAGTTTATTTTCGATATTTTTTCATGAATATTCAGAAAATTACGGGCGGTCACATGCGCATGGACGACATTGTATAAGGTCCCATTAAAATAGATCTACAAACTTTTAGTACCTAATCATTCAGACCACCAAAATAAGGACAATGGTAAAAAAATAATAAAAAAACGCATTAGATACTTACAAGAAAAATAATTTAGCTAACGAAAATACCTACACTAAAAATGTTGGTTACAAAATGCCATTTAGTATTTTCGGTCAAAATAAAATATATTTATTTGCTTGGATATCTTTGGTTAGACGTACTGAACGCTGTGTTAAAATTTGTCCACCAATTTTAATGGAACCTTGTATATTTTATTCTTCAGATAAAACTTATCTGAAGACTGAAAAATTGGCCCTCAGTAAGTATACAAATTTATAAATTATATTTTCAGTCTGTTATTTTAATGGTACAGTCAGCCCCAAAAACATATAAATACGGACAAGGAACCATTGTATTGTCTAACCATTGTTCCATAACATTTTATCCACCGTATCCTAGAAACTCGTACAAAACATAATTATGTAGTATACTTTGATATAATTATGTAGTATACAATTTATTTTACCAAAACAAGTTCTCAGTGATATTTCCAGAACGAAGTAAACAAGACTGCAAACGTCATACGAGTTATATGCGTACTTATATAAAATACTTTTACTTGTATGTTCCTGTCTGTATATATCTGTAACAACTGTTGGTGAACCGTAATTAAATAAAAGCAACCGTTTTTTAGTATTTTAACAGTGTTTTCCTGTCAGGTACGGCTGTAACCCTGTGATCATTAATCCGTCTACGAGTCACGGTTATCATTGCAAGTTTTCCTTTGTCATTTCATTGCATTTTTCTAACTCTCTAACTAAACTAACTCTATAATTAACCTCTGATATTTTACAAGGAACTGCAGAAACCTGTTAACACTAACCTACTAGCTGAAGATCTACTATAAATAGAAGTAAACATCATCAATAAAGAAATCCTCAAGCAACCCATTCCCCATAACATACCTACTAGAATTTATATTCCAACCAAAACTACGTATCTCATGCCCATCTAAGTAACAGCCACTTGAAATGTGATCATGATTTTAGTACTAGCCAACTATTTCTGCGATAAATTAAATATGATCCTCCGAATACAAAATTATAATGTATTTTGAGCCTTATGTTCAAGGTCGTAGGGGGTCACGGACAAATCGCAAAACCTACTTGAATATCTCAAGTTGTAACTATTTTATTAGCGTGTACATGTTATAAGCTTTGAGCGGTTTTGAAAGAGAAAACTAATTAAGATTGAAGTATGTTTGTCACTCAAACAGCAATGGAGGGGGAGCTTGGAGTTTCGTCGACGTCTTTCGGCTGAAATGATGTTTATGTGTATTTAGTAACTATGTAATATATGGGTCATATTCAGAAGCATTAACACCAATCAGCTTCACTCAGAACGACCATGTTATGATGTCCCCTGATTCATTTGCGTCTCCACTGGTGTCCTAAATTGCAGCCAGTTCTCGACACTCAACGTTTGCTTTTTTGCAATGGATGGAATCTATTGTTGTGTTTTTTGCTTGAAAACTACAATTAACTATCTATTGGTGCCCAAATAACATAACATCACGCCTGGAATCCCCAAAGAGTTAAGTAGAGGTGTACCTATAATACCTACACCCACATTTCGTCAGATATGTTTAAGTCCTATGTAATAGAGGACGATCCTATTGCCATCAACTGGACACAAATCCAGACTCAGGGCTGCTACTGAGTAATTACTAAAGGAAAAACCTAAGAACACTGCCTGACCTGGGAATCGAACACAGACAGCAGGTTTATTGCGCAGTTGCGCTTGCGTCAACTAGACCTACGAGACCTACGACTCCAGTTACCACTTTATCACCTTATGATTACGCGAAACGCTTTTACAGGCACACAAGCTTCCACAAACAGCAATGTTCTGGCCATCATCTCCTCCCTTACCCCAATCGTTAAGGGTCAAACCGTACACGTCATTAAGTTGGTCACCCGAAGCGGCGGCCGCATGAATGCGGTATCAAACTGTTTTATTGCGCGCCATGATTTAATGAAATCTTTAATATCGGAGATAAGGCGCCCCGGAATGTCGCTCGTAAATTGCCCAAAGCAATATTCTTCGCTCCTAATGCGCAGAAATAATAAGGCGACTTTTCTTTATGTATTCTTTGAATATTTATGCTTATTGTTAAGGTTTTAATTTACTTGGTTTGTGAGCGTTTTATGTTGATTTTTGCGCATTGAATCAGCAAGGTAATGAAAGCAAGACGGGCAGTAAGCTGTTTTATTTGCACTGTAATGAGGCTTCTTTTACTATAAGGCAAGTGAAATGATCCACACGTACCAGAGAAGTCAATTTCAGGATTTGGTTTGTAGTTTATAAATTCCACCGCTCCTTGAACTGTGAACCGTGGTGGGGGCATTTTAGCTGGTAGTCCTAAAAATGAAACGATGCCTAACAGTAAAGGCAAGGAGTATCAAATAAGACAGGGCTTGAGAACTCGCAAGAGCTACAGACTACAGGAATTATTCATGAAATACCTACTTGTAGAAGTAGATCTGGAAATCACAAAATTATTTCAAGTACCAATAGGTTAAATCAGCCTCAAAAACATCTATATATTATAACGCAGCCAATTTAAGCAGATGGTTAAATTAGCCATCAAATTGGACGCCTAGGACGTTCATTAAACGCGTGCATCCTACAACAACGTTCATTAATAGCTGAGGGACAAGTCATTGAGCGCAAGTAGGTTAGGTTAGAACTGTGAGCAACCGCGCGTGAACCGAGCAAGCGGAACGAGCGGTGCCGCGGCAGCGGCTGGCGAGTGCTATTTCCAGGAAGCTCGCAGATTTTTTTTTTACCATTTGAATCACTTGACTGAGTTGGGTCAGTCATCTTCAAAGGGCTGACTTTCAATAAGTCATTGTTAAATGTTGAATGATTTTAGTTCAATTAATTAACGGCCTAGGCATCCAATTAGCTGCTGCGACATAGGTATATATCGACAAGAATTCATTTAATGGTCGACAATCTATGCTCCATAATATTGTCCGATGTACAGGTACGTCTTTTTGAGGCATGTACCTACTTGAGATAACCTGATTTTTGTAAAATAGTGTCTAGTTCAAACGTGAAGGTAATAAAACGTAATATTTAGCTGAATGTTTCAATTATGTTCGTCCTTTTTCGTAGCGCGATAGAATAATAGGCGTAGCTTATCAATGTAAGTATTAAGTTATACAGGGTAAGGCTGCCTGTCCACAGGAGCGGAGAGGAGAAAAGAGGAGCGGAAATGTGTCAATATTAACCAATAGAATCTTGCCCCTGAGTTTAGATTTGATTGGTTAATAATGGCACATCTCCGCTCCTCTCCTCTCCTCTCCGCTCCAGTGGACAGGCAGCCTAAGAGAGGTTGATGGTTATGTAAAACTTCGGGTACCGATTAGGAGCCGTGCTTATTGAGGAATATAAAATAGTAGCATAATTCAAGGAACAATAATCCAATAAGCGTACTCCAACCCCACACACGCTGCAACATGTGCATGTATATTACAAAAATAAAAATAAAAACAATATAATTTGCCAAGCTCGTCACGTTCCTCAAAACGCATCATATGACGGTTTAACTTAAGCAGACATGTATAAAACCTAAACGATTTCAACTATCTCGCGTATAGCCACTTTGGGCACGTAATGGCTGCCGAAATCCGATCCCGTCGGGGGGCGATTGTAACACACGTGACATTGGCGCGAACTACCACCAAGATACGATACATACTAGGGTTGCCGAAGTTTTCCGAAAGTATGACTTCTCTCCTTTGTCGTGTCAATGATTCCAATATTTAAGTGAAATAAGCTTCTTGCACAACTTGGCAGCGTGGTTTTGGACAGGTCTCTCAAAGTAAAGGCAGAATTGCACAAAAAGCGGGACATTGTTTGTGATGTGCCTCCACGCTACAGTCGCGCTCATCGGAGTAGCCCGTCGGAACCGGCTTCACTGTATCTATACTATGTTATAAGCATAGTATAATCGACCAATAATAGCCAGCTATCTAATTACGCAACACATTTTCGTAAACGATTCCTACTAATCTGTTTTATTTTGACAGTTCAACAACATTCATTGCGTTATTTACGTTGTGGAGCTGATATTTTTTTCCAAGTTTAAAGCAATGGATTAGCAATCTGTTTCAAACCGATTCTGATTCTGTATTACGTAATTAACAGGGGTCTCTGTGACAGGGAGTGGGTCGTAATCCTCTACGCAAACCTAGTGCGTGAAGATCACATGTCTACGAATTTTTGGGTCTAGGACATTCCGGTTTCTTTACCGCAGCAGTGGTGATGAAATAAGGTCATGCCCGTCCACGGTCTACAACTCGTAATATAAGTGCTGCCACTGCACTGCTACCCTACTGCCGACTGCTGCCTGCGTAACGTATGGTCGATGTTCTAATATCAGAACTGTCAAAGTTTGTGACGCTGGGCGGGGTAGGTCGGTAGTACTCGGTAGTAATTGATGTCCCGTAGTTTGAAGTTATTGGGTGCGGGTGATTAATGGACTGAGGTCTCTTAGCTTATATTGTATGTAAGAGGATTGAGAATTGTATTGAATTTATAGTGACCTTTTCTGATCAGAAATACAAATACCACAGATTCTTTGAAATTGAGCCAATAGTGACAATTCGAAAGTAGTGGACCCTCGATATCCGTGAGTGGACACAACTACACAACTATACAACTTTTTTACACAGGCGAAAAAAAAACATGAAAAATAAAATTAGTACTAAACAACAAAACACGGAACAAGGAATTAGAACTTGCATACCATACAAGCATTGCCGTACAACCAGTGTGCCAGTCTTTTGCGCACTTTTCCTGTCGACGTTTTCCTTCACCGTTTTGAGAGCAGTAATGATGAAATTATTTACACAAAGTAAAGCGCCTGCTTGGGTTCGAACTAGAGATGATGAATATAACCATCAACCATTAAATTTAACTAATATTTAAAATTAACCATGATATTCAATAAATAAAATTAACATTAACGAATAAAAATATCATATCAACTTCTTCGGCGCAAAATTGGCAAGGACGAATATTTCTCTGTCTCGCTCGAACAACGCGCTGTCTCTCGCTCGCTCGGGTTGACCTTCGGAGCGGCAACACAGTGTCGTCAGTGTCGTAGAAATATTTATTCCGTTACGTGCATTCAATTGTATGTTCTATCTTTGTTACGTTAAAACACATTTACTGTTGGGGATATTTTATTCTAAAGAAAGTTGTTGATATTTTTAACCAATATTTCGGTCGGTTAATGGTTGATTTTTGATATAAGTTTATTTTATTAGTTAGTTTTGATATTTTACTCAAATAACAAAGTCGCGTCGTTGCGTTGTTGTTGTTTTTTTTGTTTTACAAAATGCCGAGACGAAATAATGATATAATATAACGAAATAATTGAGATAAATGCTAGTCAGTTCTAAGCCTGTTAAAGTATGAAGGGAAGTTTAACTTAACAATTTCAACATGCATTAGTTAATAGAATATTCAACTTTTCAACATGTTGCAGATACTTGAATAAAAATATTAACTAATATTTTCAACCAATAAAAATATCGATATTTTTATTTAACCATTAACCATTAACCAATAAACAATTTCAACCAATATTCTCATCTCTAGTTCGAACCCACGACCTACAACTCGTAAGTCGGGGCCGTTACCACTGGGCCACCACTGCTGTACAAGATAGTACATTATTAATATTTTAAGACTCAGTTTAAAACTTTGGATCACAATTTAAAATACATTAACTGCATGCATATCGATCACACTCACATATTCAAACGCAGACAGAGGTCACAACCGGCGACACTCACAAACGACACATCTCGATACTTACCTCAGATAAAATCGACAACCCTACTCCCCAACATGTCGCAGTCATTTATAGAAATCCATTTATTACGTAAACGACCTAACTCGGTTGAGCGCACGCGCTCAAGATTTAGAGCTTGTTTCACTGTTCCCTATTTGGGAGGAGACGAGTGAAATCCTAAAAACGCGTTCTATTCTTGTTTCTGTTCTTGAATAAAATATTCCGAAGCTGGAGTTATTGCTAAAATGTTTCGAGCCGATATTGGAGGCGATAAAGTTCTTTGTTTTCGATCGATTTACTGTTGGTAGGTTGTATTTAGAATTTTATTTGGTGGATATGGGAAAATATTTGTCGTGAACATTTTAATAAACAAGATTTGATAGTTAAAAATGTGTTTATATTTTATTTTGGAATATAATATTTACATAATATTTATGCTAACAGATTTACAATAATAATATGTAAATGTATAAAAAGTGGAAAAATAATCATAGGGCATCAAAAACTCCCAGACAAACCACAACACTATTCTCTCGACACTCGACATTTAGTCGTATTTGTTAGTGTACCGGCGACACTCGCGAGATACGAGCGATCCTCGCAGCTCCGTTCACATTACCACGTTTATCCTGACCTAAGTGCATTGTGTGGTTGAGGGAATCTCCTGCGAAGCACTTGTCTATGGAGCCGGTGGACCGATTCTGATTTTGAATGTCGATTCTATTGCGATTGTATTGGAAAATTTCTTTCAACGTCTTCCGTTGGCGATGGATTTTGCTTTTGGTGGAAAAATGCGTTTTTTTTGGTCAATGTTTAATCGTGTTAGCTAATTCTAACGTGACTCTCACTTTTAATTAGACGTTTTGAAAATAAACTGATATTGATGTTTTACCGTTTCACGCGTAGAAGTTGGTAGAAAGATTCTTAGCACTATCATTACATTTAATTAAACAATTATTTATTATTGTACCAAATTACACTCATTATTTACATTTTTCCCCAGATTTTATTTCAACGGTGGTTGTGTTAATTTCAAACAACTTCAAGCCTCCATCGATAGGCTCCGTAATAGGTCTTCGAGATTGAATCGCACCACACACTCAAAGCGGTTCTATTTACATAATAAAACAAGTAGGGAAGGGGATAGAAAAACTCCAGCATCAGGAACTTAGGTGCAACTACTGAATGCTACTTAAGATCCTGACAATTCAATAAGAGATTTGGGCAAAGCCTTTAAAAGTTCCGCTTTAGAGCCTGTGAAATCCTTTTATTCTAAGTACCTACCTGAGTATAAGGAACTTGGTTTTTTTTTGTTGTTGTTTAGACATTAGTGTATTGGGTGCAATGGTACTGAATAGATTGCGTTTTATGGGTCTAAGAAACCGAAAAAATTACTCTCATTAGAAGTATTGAGTGTACGTATATTTTTCTAGTCGTTCCGTGGGTGACTTGAAATGAAACCGTTAACGAAAAGCAACAGAAATACAAGGTCCCATTAAAATAAGTGGACAAATTTTAACACAGCGTTCAGTACGTCTAACCAAAGATATCCAAGCGAAAAAATAGTGATTTTATTTTGACCAAAAATACTAAATGGCATCGGGTAACCAATATTTTTAGTGTATTATCGTTAGCAGATTTATTTTTCTTGTAAGTATCTAATACGTTTTTCTTATATTTTTTTATACAAATGTCCTTATTTTGGTGGTCTGAATGATTACTAAAAGTTTGTCCATATATTTTAATGGGACCTTATATAATAGCCTGTACAAGAAAATGAAAATCAAAGATTTTTCATAATCAATTCAAACAGACTTTAAAACAACAGAATACTATAACATAATAGGGAAACGTCTAAACAGTTCTCATAGACGATTCTCTATATCTGTAGCTACAACATGGGTCCACCCTTTTTTACCCATTTAACACAAATCCTTTTAAAAATCTCTCTCGAACAAGCTGTGTCGCGCCGGAGAGGGCATTTGATTTAGATAACGGGCCCTCTAAGGCCCTCTCATAGTAAGATCGAACCCTTTGAGGGAAAACTTGCAGACTGCACGCTACTGTATAGAATTGAAATGTTTTAAAAGAGTTTCATTTGAATACGGCCAATGTGGAGATCTAATCTTTAATCTTTGTGGTTAAACAATAAGAATGTGGTGGTTGAAGATATTTTTCTTTGAAATGAAAACTTATGTGAAATGTTTGTTTTGTAACCATCTAAGCATTCTGTCTCTTAGACTTTTGTACACGTCTTGGACTAAACAAAAGGCACAATTAAGAAGTGAATAATTGGTCCTCATTGTATGTACTCGGCGGAGCTCGTGGCTAAGTAATAACAGCCGCACGGGTCGATCGATCAGGTTAAGCTACGCTTGCCGGGGTTGGTCCGTAGATAGGTGACCAAGACCATCTTTACATATCGAGCCGTGCCTCAGAAAGTACGTTAAGCCGTTGGTCCCGGCTGCCATTCGTGGATCTTTGACAGTCGTTACGGGTAGTCAGAAGCCCGAAAGTCTGACACCAGTCTTGCCAAGAGGTATCGTATTACCGAGTTACTGGGTTGTGGAGGTAAGATAGGCAGTCGCTCCATGTAAAATACTGGTATTCAGCTGCATCCGGTTAGACTGGAAGCCGACCCCAAGATAGTTGGGAAAAGGCTAGGAAGATTGTTTGTTAAACTCATTGTACTTACCTAGATTATAAGTGAACGATGCAGTGGTCTTCAATAATTGGAAGCTCTTAAGAATATTTGTTCCAATTCTTGTATACTTGCATGTACTGTGTAGCTTCTGTTGGAGATCATAGAGATATGATAAAGGCCTTGTTTACGATACAATACTAACAGCCGCTCAATCGTTTGACCCTACTCCGAACAATTTATGTTATGTGAATCAGTAACTTTCTAGTGTGTTACGTTATGGAAACTATGGAGGCGCATAATATAAAGAACTATTGCTACGGAACGAAAACAATAGGTATGCTGAAAATGCAGTACAAATCGTAAGAAATAAAAGCTCTAGGTATATATATTTTTTATTCAATAAGTAAGTTGGCTCAGGTGTTAATTTGTTTTATGCTGACGATAACACAGCTAAGTGCATCATACAATACTTGCATAAATAGTACAAAATAAAAATTTCAGGAAAACAACATTTTGATTAAGCTCAATCAATTTCCTTAAAACATTCAAAAATATCGAAAATAATAATAGTAGAAAATCCCAAAAAAACCTTTTTTTTTCATAACAAAAAAGGCCGAATTTAAAAAAGGAATAACGTCACTCTGTATTAGATACAGTGGTCCGCGTGAATTCCATCATCCGTCTGCCGCGGTCCGAAGCGACCGACGGGGCTCTGAATAAATACATGGGGCTCCATTAAAATGTCAGTCAGACTGAGTGGCTCTCTTGTGGACCCGCTTTGTTGAAGCACACATATGGAGCTGTTTTCTTGAGGTTGTAGTTTAAAGAAATTGTAGGTACCTATGATTTTCTGCAACTGGATTTCAAGAAATGTTTTTAAAACATTTGGTTTCCTCGTTGGTTGTCGCAAGCATGAGCATGAAGTCCTGGGCTCGATTCCTAGGTCGGGAAAAGTGTTATTGGGTTTTTAAATCAGGAATTTTTCAGTAGCAACCCGGAATCTGGATTTTTGTAAAAATAACTGGCGAACTGTGGTTGTACCTATAGTATATGTACACCTCTCCCTAACTCTTCGGGGATTTCAGGCGTGATATTATGTTATTTAAGGACCAATAGATAGTCGACTGTAGTTTTCATATCAGCAAAGAACACTAACAATAGATTCCATCCTTTGCTATATCAAACTATGCACTGAAAATTACAATGTGGCGAGAACTGGCTGTAATTTCGGACACCAGTGGAGACGCAAATCAGGAATCAGGGAACACCATAAAATGGTCGTTCGGAGTAAAGCTGATTGGTGTTTGTGCTCCTGAATATGAATAGTTACTAAATACACATTTATATAAGCATTATCATAAATTCATAACTTCAACCGAAAGACGTCGATGAAACTCAAAGTATAACCCTCTCCATTGCTCTTTGGTTGACATACACACTTCAATCTTTTTACAGTTTTCGCTTTCAAAACCGCTCGAAGCTTATAACATGTACATGCTAATAAAATAGTTACAAATTGACATATTTATTTAGGTTTTGCGATTTGTGTGTTGCTATAATAAGTTAAGTATTTAAAACAAAAAAATATAATCACTTATCAAAAATGCTGAAATGCATTTCTCCATGAGCAATGCACGTGCTTTGCATGCATTGCTCATGGGGAAAGAAAAATAATGGCGGTACCTACTCATCTGTGTAGGCATACCTTTATTAAAATAAGTACACTTTCTTGCAGTTCATACAAATGTCAGACAACCATCCACCGTATCCTTGTCCTATCTCTAATCTTATAGTTCTACAGCTGCACGCCGACTTATTGTTCTACAGCTGCACGCCGACTTGTTGTTCTACAGCTGCACGCCGACTTGTTGTTCTACAGCTGCACGCCGACTTGTTGTTCTACAGCTGCACGCCGACTTGTTGTTCTACAGCACTGTGCACCGACTTATTGTTCTACAGCTGCACACCGACTTCATGTTGCTATAAACAAGGAATATTTTAGCTGTAAGATATTAATTACGGTATCGGCTAATAAAGATAAAACTTCTAGGAAAAGTCCTTAATTTTCCAGGCAGAACATTTATTCAAAGTTTCCCTGAACTACTCTTTTGAAAGAACATGAAAAACCTTCAGCTTTTCGATATATTTTAATTACCTGCCGATAAGACCGATAGCCGTAAAAGTTGCTCTATGAAACTACTAACCAGGGTTCTCGTCATGAAAAATATTAGTAACTAGCTTCTGCCCGCGACTTCATCCGTGTGAAAGGAGATGTTTCAAAATGTATGGAGCCTGGGCCAGGTCCTTGTATACTATACAAAAAAATAGGGAAATTCATTTAAAACAGTTCTTAATTGTCCAATTACTTTAAAATGGCTTGGTTTGCTGGTAAACACAAGAAATTACACTTGAAATTGCAACACAACAAAAACCCGTCATGGCGGTAAGCTGTCATTTTGATTGACGTTTGTCACGTTTGACATGTTTATTTCACACTGTTGTGACAGCTGACAGTTCTGTTTCTATGATCTGCTGTCATTTTGATTGACGTTTGTCACGTTTGACATGTTTATTTCACACTGTTGTGACAGCTGACAGTTCTGTTTCTATGATCTATGGTTTACTGTCAATGTTTTTAAGCATAGAGTAACTAAATCCGTGAGACGCCATGTTGAAAGTCGATAAAAATTGATAATAAATATCAATTTACTACCACAACAGTAAACATTTAATTGAATTATCTGTATTTTTCCTGAATTCTACGGATTTTTCTCTTTTTTTTGAGATACTGTACATAGACCTGGCCCATTTTGAAACATCTCCTTTCTTATTTTAACATAAAATATATCCTATGACACTTGACAATACTGTAGCTTCACATTAGTTGAAGAATTTTCGGAATCGGATCAGTATTAGTAGTATTTAGTATTGTATAATTAACATTTTTATCTTGTCTAATAAAGTCTGGAGAATTCTGATGTCTAAACCTTTAATTTAAAATAAATTGTAACACTCGTTTTTAAGGATTGCTAATAAAGGCTATTTGAATTAACATTTGCTTCAAAAACGGTGAAGGAAAACTTCGTAAAAAACCGGCATGCCAGAGAAATATTTGTCGACGGCATGTGACGCCAAGTCAGAGGCCCATGGGTGGCTTTAAAACTCTGACACCAGGTTAGTCATTAACCACACGAAAAGAAAAAGAAGAAGTAGTTCCAAACAAACACACAGAACCTCTTTTTATGGCAATATGTCTAAAAAGTCATGTAGGCCATACAGATATACACAATGAAGAGCATATCATCATCATCATCATCAGCCTATTAATGTTCCCACTGCTGGGACACAGGCCTCCTCTCGGTGAGAGGGAGTGGGCCGTAATCCACCACGCGGGCACAGTGCGGGTAGATGTCACATGTCTTCGAATTTTTGGTTCTAAGACATGCCGGTTTCCTCATGATCTTTTCGTTCACCGTTTTTGAGAGCAGTGTTGATGAAATTATTTACACAAAGTAAAGCGCCTGCTTGCCGAAGAGCATATATTATTTTAAATTAGTATTACACGATACTGGGAGCTCTTGCTTGTATAGCAAGAGCTCCCCAAGTAAGTATGTATTATATACGAACCGGAACCTTTTACAACTTTTCTACTGCCGTCAAGCTAAAGACTAAGTTTGACTAAGAATCTTATTAAATATTCTGACGTTGCTTGCTTTTAATAAAATTTATTAAAAACTTATTACTTAAATTTTTTACGATGCAGACTACGGAAGGACTAGGTTTAATCAAGCTGAGCTAAATAGACTAGCTCCGATCAGGTTGATTTAAAACTTTTTTAAATATAAAGATTTGTTGGTGAAAACATCAGAGGAAGTTGCTTGAGCTGCTTAATCAAACGAGATGAAAAGACATGTGTAAATACATGGAGCTAGGCATTAGTGCATGTTATGATTAAAAAGCATATTTGATTAATGTGTATGAAATATGAAATTTACCTGTCTCATAAAGAACCTGACTAGTTTCGTTTTTATAAAATACTAGGTTTTGCCCGCGGCTTCACCCGCGTGGACATCGGGAATTATCTCACGGAAACATGCTAAGTACAAGTCAGTAAAGCTCCCAGTCGGCATGATTTTGAAAATTTAAATTATACACCTAAACCTTCCGCATGCATCACTCCGTCCAGTGGTGTTTTTTGTTTCACTTTTGGGGAGCAAATAAGAAAATTAAAAAAAAATCAATTTGGACTGTACTGTGTGACATATCAAATGAAATTGCTAATTGCGAAAATATCAAACATTTTTTTACATAATTTGAAAATTAATTCTTTTAATGATATTGAAGAAAATTGTTGAAAATTAACCATTCCTATACTACTGAGCTTAAAATTATGAAAAAATTGCAGAATGTGGGTCTTTACTCATAGATTACAGGAAAACCTATAACAAGCCTATTAGGCTGCCTGTCCACTGGAGCGGAGAGGAGAGGAGAGGAGCGGAGATGTGCCATTATTAACCAATAGAATCGCACCTCTGGAGCGGAGCTTAGATTCTATTGGTTAATATTAGCACATCTCCGCTCCTCTCTTCTCCTCTCCGCTCCAGTGGACAGGCAGCCTTATGGTCTTATAATAACATGGTAAATCTCTTAATATTGTGCATACAAACTTACATTTGCAGCTGGAATATACCTATAGGAGAACATGTTTTTCAACTACAATGTTAAGTTGGTGCTTGGGATAAATTCATCCCAACTGCGGAACCTTTCATTGTGCGTAGTCCGACACGCACTTGGCCGGTTTTGTTGAAATCACCGCAATGGCGGCTGAATATTCTACCAACATTTTGTATTCATAGAGAACATGTTATGCTAAACAAAAGCGCATAGTTAGTAACATAAACTTTGTATTGCATACAGTGGACGGGTGCGAGGTAATTAGCGATAAGCCTGGTAATTAGGCGAGGAGCCAAATGACGAGTTTTTCACTATTGAATCAATTAGTCTGTACTGCAATGCATCCGTAATTTGTCTTCTGACTATACGAACACATTAAGTAATTCAGCTCAAAAAATAAAATAAAAACGTTTCTGAAAATGATAATGTAAAGGAGATTGCCTAGGTTTGGACCAAGTGCTGCCTAGGAATATGAGTTGGTCTAGTGGTACTGTAGCATACACATGAACTATAAAAAAATTAAAAAAAAAAAATTGGTCCCAGGAAAAATAAATAAATCCAGTTTTTGTGATAATGACTAATCTTGCATTAAACAACATTTTTGATATATTTTTTCTCAAAAATGTATTTATAAATACCCCCCTATACTCCCTTATGGACCTAGCAACCGCCCCCCCCCCCCCCTCCCGTGCCTTTAGCGAGCGTTCGCCTTATTTTAATTTAGAATAGTTTATGCCCCTAGATGGAGACTTTTAGTGTAGTAGCTAAAGGCAGCCACAGGAAAGTTCAGTTAACCAGCCAGGACCTTAGTGGTCAGCTGCGAGATGCCAGAATAAAAAAAAAAAACCGACTACATTTTGCTGTCTTACGTCACTTGTGATCCATAGCCTTCTTCATTGCTGTTTGGGTGACTTTTAGTCTTCTGATAAGGCCCATTGTGAGCGACCACGTTTCAGTGCCATAAGTCATCACTGGCAACACGCACTGTTCAAAGACTTTCGTCTTGAGACACTGTGGTATGTGGGACGAGAAGATATTGCGTAGCTTCCCGAACGCTGCCTAGCCGAGTCGGATTCGACGATTGAACTCTTTCTCGAAGTTGGACCTACCTAGCTGGACAGTTTGTCCTAGGTAAACATACTCGTCTACAACTTCGAGCGTAGCGTTTCCGATCTTTATGAAAGTGGGTGTTACATGGGCAATTGACATGACCTTTGTCTTTTCCATGTTCATTTTAAGACCTACTCTTTTGGAGGCTCTACTGAGGTCATCAAGCATTATACTGAGGTCCTCCATGGCCTCAGCCATGATAACTATGTCGTCGGCAAACCCAAGGTTAGTGATATACTCGCCATTGATGTTGATGCCTAGCCCTTTCCAGTCCAGAACCTTGAAGACATCATCCAGTGCAGCGGTGAATAATTTCGGAGAGATAACGGCTCCTTGTCTCACACCTCGCTGCAGAAGGATAGGTTTCGAGGTCTGGTCGTAGAGTCGGACTGACATACTCACACACCTTTTTAAAGAAGAGTACTACCACACCTCTGTTCCATGCGTGTGGCGTTTTACCCCAAGTATGACGGAATCAAACAGCTTCTCGAGGGCCTTAAGAACGGGTTTCCCACGCACCGGCCTTTAGAAGTTCCGCCGTAATTCCGTCATCACCCGGCGCCTTGTGTTTTTAAGCTGCTTTAGAGCCATCCTAATCTCGTACAAGCTGACGTCCGGGATATCTTCGGTATAGTGTCGGGTTAATCTAGCTCTTGGGTCGTTTGCCACATTCGTAACGGGGTTACTGGTTGACGTGTATAACTGTCCATAGAACCTCTCAATAGTTCAAGTTTGGCGGATACGATCCTGCCATCATCGGTCTTCAGTTTTGCAAGCTGGCTCTGCCCAATATCGCATCCTTAATGCGTTCTGCACTAAAGCGGTGAAGGTCGCTTTTCAAGGACTTAGAGATCCGTCTATTGAGCTGCCGGTACTTGACCGCATCGTCTAAAGAGCGTCTAAAAGCTGAATAGTAGGATCAGAGAGCTTCTTGTTTCTGTTTGTACGACGGGTCTTAAAGATCTTGGACCCGACCGTATGGACAGTTTCCACGAACCCATCGTTAAAATCGTCCACGGAGCTCCCTAGGCACTCGAAACGATTCTGAAGTTCGAGCTGAAAGCTCTCGGGGTTTTGGACTTGGATTGGTGCTGGACGGAGCGTAGACTTCATCAGTCGAGATCTTTCCAGCTTGATAATTAAGTTCAATGTGCCTCTTACCATGCGGTGATCGCTTCCGGTTTTCACCACGTTGATCAACGTCACAGAGACATCATTGAATACTTGCTTCTTCGTTGACATAATGAAGTCAATCTCATTTTTTGTTGCCCCATCAGGGCTCTGCCAGGTCCACTTTCTGTGCTCACGTTTTTTGAAGAAGGAGTTCATCATTTATAAAGAGGCCTTCCTTCTCCAAAAAACTGGCCAGTAGGTTACCCCGGTGGTTCCGACGTCCAACTACAACATCAAAATACAATTACTGCAATTATAATTGAATGCACAATAACTGTTTAATAGTTGATTTTGTACATTTGTTGCTACTAAGTTAATTTTTTCCAATAAAAATATTCAAAACAAGAGACTGGTTTTCTTTGGACTCCTGGGATAGATTTTTATGCGCTTTGAAATACAGGTTAGTGATGGTCTGAGGAACAAAATGCACTATGTGAGTATTCTAGGCAGCACTTGGTCCAACTTCCATACAAAATTAGGCAATGTCCTTTTCAAGTTACAGTATTTTTGATAAAATCAGGGAAATTAATCGTTTAGTTAGTGTATTCCGTTTAATAAAATCGCAACTGTCTTAAGAACAGACTGACAGTTGTAAGAAATGGCGGTGCACGGTGTGTATGTGTATAACGTAGTGTGTCAATTTGATAAACAATTAATTTCCCTGGCTGTACTTACATTGTAAATCTACTTTGGTCTGCCCTTTTACCCTTCCTCATTTAAAAGGATCCCAACTTACTGGAAGGTTTGAAATAGATTGTAACAGTCCTCAGTCTACACATTGTATAGGTATTATACAGGATACAGTATACGTAAGTTTCAACCCTCCACATGCGCGCCCATACCTGTGAATGCTCAAACCACGTTTAGCTAACCCTCTCGATTTTTCGTCGGTGACGTGACACGTAACAGTTGGAGCGTCCACTAACAAATCTAATTTGCACGTCCATTGACACGTCCGACTTTTTGATAGAGGATTTTTGGAGCACTTCGCTACAGTCAAACCTTCCGTTCGACGTCAATACACTTCACGTTTTTCATGTACTTTTGCTTGATTACCGTCCAGCGAGCAGTGTACGAATTCTTTTGCAAAAAAAAAAAACTTTTTTGCGCTTAGTACCTAGCATGTACAATTGTAGTTCCAATTTCGATGCGTTTATTAATGGATATATTTTGAACAATAATTTGATTTGTTACTCGGTTATTTGAGGTTATTGTTTGTGTTGATGCTGTTGTCTATTTTCTGATAACAATGGGTTTCATTGGAAGCATTACAACGTTTATTGACGAATTTCAGAATTTTGTTAGGCCTTTACGTTACGATATTTATGTAGTCGACTAAACAAACAATACGCAATTATTTGAATCGCCCCAGCTTTGCACAGTTTTTACCATTTGCAAAACAAAAAGATTCTTTACTTGAAGTAATATAAGCGGGTCATCCGGGCTTCACCGGTTAATGTACACATAAATCCTCCGGAAAAAAATCTAAATAATGGTGAAACCGCATCAAAATCCGTAGCGTAGTTTAGAAGAACAACACGGTTGCACAGACAGACACGACTTGGAGTTTCTTGCCCGCTTTTCTCCATAGAGAGAGAGTTGGTCAGTCTGAGAGATGAAGCTGGAATGCGCAACTAGCTTCATCTCTCAGACTGACCAACTCTTTGATGGTTCAAAAGTGCCTATAAATGGTTTAATTGAAATAAATGCTTTGAGTTTGAGTTTTGAGTTTGAATAGGTATTAATATTCATAGATATGTAGGTATAGGATGTTGTATACAAATCAATAAAATAAAAAATAAATCGATCTTTGAGGCACTCATCACCGTGTATGCACATTTTAATATAAAATTCTCAAAATATGAGTTTCCCTAACATTTATTATTGAAGCGAGACGTCCCGCCCGAGTTTCGTCAACCCGCCATTTGCTACGCACAATTTTGTACACACAGAATTACTAACTAGCGGCTTAGAGACAATACCACACGGCCGAGATGAAAAATTAATTACTTGGCCTTATCAATCCGGCCTCGGCTTTCGTGGAAGGTTCGTTTATTCAATATTCCTGCCTGGTTGTAACCTGTTTATAAATTCACAAGCAGATATTCGAGTTTAGGCTGAACAGAGATATCATTAGAAGTGACATAAATTGGTGATGACTGAAGATGGAATATTCATGTCAACCTGAGAGGGTCCTCTGCTGAACATGGGTTTAGTTGAAAGGGATAATTGCTATAATCCAACGCTTAGAAAATAGGTACATTGGTGATAGCAGTACCTACTCATGTTTATTGATACTAAAGCACAATTTTAATTGACAAACTGAAGCGTGAAGCGCACTACGAAAAAGAAATATACGTTAGAAAGATAAAAAGATACGGAAATTATATGGCAAACTTAATCATAAATACTTATTCGTATACCTACACTGTTCGCTAGAACTAGAATATTGATTATGAAATGCAATAATACATATTATTGGAACACCGAATATTTAGTTTTAGATGTAAAGGAAGTATTTAGTTACTTTCCAAACGCCTTTTTACACCCAAAACGGTTACAACATCGAATTCCATGTTATAATTGCAATTAATTATTAATATTCTAGTTCGCTAGTTAGCCACATTTTTTATTGCTATACAGTAATATCAGTGACATACACCAACCCGCACTGGGCCCGCGTGGTGGATTACGGCCCACTCCCTCTCACAGAGAGGAGGCCTGTGTCCCAGCAGTGGGAACATTAATAGGCTGATGATGATACAGTAATATTGCCAAATTAATCAAAATAGGTAAATTTATGACAGCAGTTTGCGACGTTGCCAAGTTTATTTTATTTAAGTTTAGTTTGTTTTTGATTAAGTTATAAGATAAACGCTCTTAAGCGTTTTTGGACACAATAAAGTCATACTCCGGTGCCATTATTTACATGACAGCCGTCACTGCAACCGATATGTGGCGGTCAGGGTCACCGATCTTCTAGAAAACCGTAGATTTACACAAAAGTCTAATCCATAGATACCGTGGTCTAATCAAACTGGCGGCGGGTGAATTGTGATTTTACGTTAATATTGTGTCACGCTGCCTGTTCGCATTCAATGCACGTGAAACGTCGTGTGCAATGATGTCACGTCGTGCTCAATGGCGTGTGCGATGCATTGCGAGAGCACCCTGTAGTTGGGTGGTTGAGTGGAAGTTTTGCGAGACTTACTGAACCGTGATGAACTTATTATGTTCATAATCTTATTTATAGTTTGTTGTTCTAATATAAGTCTTTTGATTCTGTTGTTTGTCCCAATAAACGTATGATTCTTGTGACACTATAGTTTGTAGGAAGGCCGCTGCTTCCACAAGTATTATAGAAAAGTCGAAAATCCTAGCATGCAGCGTTGTGTTATTTGATTGTAATATTGCGATGTCTGGCATAATACGGCAGGCATGTATTACACGCTATAATAACTAATGTCAGGCAGCAAGTAATGCACTTGACATGTGGAGACGGGCGGCGTCATATGCAATATGTGAAGCGCTAACCTGTTGGTTCAAATTATAAGGTTTTGTACCTACATAGACTGTACAAGACTCGCGGTGTGAACCGAAGTATGAAAAGAGGTGAAACGATGTTCGTCCGCCCGCCCGCTAGCTGGCGGTGTGGCCTGCGCTTAAATGTGGAACAGCTGATATTTTTTCGCGATTTCAGTGTTGGTCCCATAGTGAAAGTTGTTGTTGTGTTGTTATTGTGGTTTAGGGTAAACAAAAACTAAGCTTGTATACCATCATTATACTTTTGACATTCAGAAGTCGTAGTACCTGTCAAAGTTATTGAATCTGCAACCTAATGCTAAAGAGCAAAGCGAGCTAGCTAACAACCATACCCTAGTTTCCACATACACATTTGTTACTTATAAAAAAAAAAAAAAATACCATTCGTTGTACAAAACTTGTCTAAACACTATGCAGCGGTTACATTACAACTAAGGGAAAGAGTGTTTTCGATGAACTCTGGCACCCAGAGTAAGATTTAACCTATGTTTAGGGTGCCAGCGTCCTCGCCTATTTGAACATTACGAGTATAACAGTAGTTGTACGACGAGCACAATATAGGTATTATTATTAAGTTACTTACTAGTTAATGCATACAATATGAATTTTTGATGGTAAAATTAAAATTATGTGATGGTATTTTAACTCGGTGCCTATCGTAACCTAACCCAACCTTTTTTTTTTTTTTTTAAATCCACCCCGGTGTTCCCTCGCACACTTGCGTCGGGGGGCTGCGGGAGCAAATTGCGACTTCCGCTGCCCCGGACTGGTGACGGCCCGCACTCTGCGGGCCCCGTCCCGTAGGGGGAGTGAGGTGTGCAAACTCCCCCCGTTACGTCTTAGAGTGGCGCGCGTGGAACACTACGCGCCGCCATCTCGGGTCCCGTGTGATGGGGGGCGACGGATGTCCCCGAATCCGTCGTCCCTGGACCCATTTAGGGGGGCTGGAAGAGGGCGTTATCCGCCCTCCGCCGACGCCCGGTGCGCCTGCTGCGGGCCGGGTGAGTGGACGAGATCTCCCTCTCCCTTTCCGCAGCCTCCTTCTGCGAGATGACTGTCTCGCAGAAGGAAACCACCGCGTCCCACGACTCGGCACTCCCGACCATCGAGCGAACGACGGCCGGCAGTGACAAGTCGGCTCCAACTTCTGAAACGAGGGCACGGCGCGGCTCCTCCCACGCGGCACACTCTGCCAATGTATGCCGCGCCGTGTCCTCCCGACAATGGACGCAGTGGTGACACCGAGCGTCCGGCTCCCTGTTTATGCGACACAGGTACTTCCCGAAGCAGCCATGCCCCGAGAGCACCTGCGTCACCCGAAACGACAGGGAGCCGTGCCTCCTCCCGAGCCAGTCGTCGAGCACCGGCCGGACCGCCTCGATGGTGACGAGGTGCAATGCAGGAGAAGGCGCCCCCGCACCCGTCTCCCGCTGTTCACCACCAGGGGGCATAAGACGACGATCGTACAATCGCCTTCTCATGCCCCGTCTTCGCCTGCGGAGCGGCGCTGCGAGAGGGTCGTCCTCCCGCGCGCGCTCCGCGTCCTCCTTCTGCGACATTACGTCCTCGCAGAAGGAGGCGACCGCTGTCCAGGCCCCCTCGCTTTCCAGCATCAAGTTGACGACGCCGGGAAGCGAGAGGTCCTGCCCGACCGCTGCGCTCAGACCGCGACGCAGCTCGGACCAGGCTGGGCACACCTCAAGGGTGTGCTGAGCCGTGTCCTCCGCCGCGCCACAGTCGTGGCACGACGGGGTCTCCTCCCTTTGGATCCGGTGCAGGTACGTTCCGAAACACCCATGGCCGGACAACACCTGCACCAGACGGAAAGAGAGGAAACCGTGGGACCGCTCGAGCCAATCCTTCAGGACTGGCCCGAGCGCGTCCAGAGTTCGGCGGCCGAAAACGGCATTGGCGAGGTCCTCCGTCCAGTGATGGACGATTGCGTCCCTCGCCTCTTGACGCACGGCCTCCCGCTCTTCTGCGGCGGGGGGCTCCCCAAGCGCCTTACACCGCGCCGTCCATTCGTACACTCTGGTCAGCACCCACGCCTCGAGCTCCCAAGGAGGGGTGCCGGCCAGAGCGCACGCCGCCGAGAAGCCCACCGACCGGTAGGCCCTCGCCACCCGCAGTGCAATGGCCCTTTGGGGCCTACGGATGGTAGTGGCGTTCTCCCTTCTGTGGAGGGAGTCCGCCCAAATTGGGGCCCCGTAAAGGGCCATGCTCCTGAGGATGCCGGCATACAAAAGCCGGCATCGCGCCTTCGGACCTCCCAGGTTCGGGAGGAGCCAGGAAAGGGCATTCGCAGCCTTCAGCAGGCGCGTCGACAGCCCGCTGAAGTGTGGGCCGAAGCGCCACCTGCTGTCGAGTACAAGGCCCAAGTACTTCATCTGGGCCTTGACCCCGATCCTGACGCCCTCCACGACAATGTGTCCGTCGGGTGGGATGCGCTGTCGAGGACCGTGAAAATACACGGCCTCCGTCTTGTGCAGCGCCACCTTCAGCCCTAGGCGGCGGATCCTTCCAGCCACTAAGGATCCGCCAGCAGAGGCCAGAATGGCCGCCTCCCTGAAGTTCCTCCCCCGGGCAAAGAGGAGGGTATCATCTGCGTAGCAGATGATGCTCGTGCCCTGGAGGAGGGTCCCCCGCAGGAGCCAGTCGATTCCAATGTTCCACAGCTGTGGTCCTAGGACCGGTCCCTGTGGAACACCGGACTCTGCACCATACTGCCTCACTCTGGCCGTCTTGTCCGCGAGGAGGACCACCCGGTCCTCCAAGTAGCTGGCCAAGAGTGTGCGCAGGTATTGAGGCACTCCGTGATACCGGAGCGCCTCCAAGATTGTCGAGTGGGGGACAGAGTTGAAGGCGTTGGCAATGTCGAATGACACCGCCAGCACTCCGTCCCCCGCCTCCACGGCCTCCTTCACCTGGCCCTTGAGCAGGGCAAGCGCATCCACTGTCGAACGACCCCGTCGGAAACCGAATTGGGCGTCCGACAGGTCCGGCCCCACCGTTCCCAGCAGACTATACAGCCGTTCGGCGATAATCCCCTCGAACATCTTACCGACCTCATCGAGCAAAACGATGGGCCGGTAAGCCGAGGGGGAGTCCGCCGGGCGTCCCTCTTTTCGGAGGAGGCACAGCCGCCCCTCCTTCCAAGGTTTCGGGAACCTCCCAGTCGTAAAACACGCGCTAAAGAGGTCCCGAAGCCTCTCCTCCATCTGAGAGGCGGCTATGGCCACCACCCTTGCGGGAACACAGTCCGGCCCTGGGGCCGTGTTCTTCGCGCGGAGGCGCAGAGTGCCCGCGTAGAGCTCCGACGCTGTCACCGGGAGAACCTCCTCCTCCGACGGAACCGCCTCCCGCGGGGGGGGGTCCATCACTGGCGGGGTGAAGTCGGTCCTGGACGGAAACAGGGACCGGACCACCCCATCCAGCAATGCCGGCTCGAGGGTCTCCGTCAGCGGAGGACCACAGGGGCGCAGTTTACTCCGCGCCGCCTTGTACGGTCTCCCGAACGGGTCTCTGTCGAGACCCTCCAGCATCTCGGCTCTCGCCGAGTCTTCGGCCTCGCACATTGCCAACTTGAGGACCCTCTTTGCATCGACGTACGACGCATAGAGGGCCCCCTCGCCGGCTAGGTCTCGGGGCCTGCGCCTCCGACTCCGCGTGTAGGCCCTCCTGGCTGCTACGCAGGCGGTCCGGAGCCCCGCCAATTCCTCCGACTACCAATAGACGGCGCGTCGCGGAGGTACGCCGCGAGACAGGGGCATGCTGGAGTTGCACACCTCTGTCAGGGACCCTCTCAGCTGGAGCGCTGCGGCGTCCACGTCCAGGACCTCGACAGGAGGCGTGAGCCAGTCCTGGACGAACGCCGCCTCCTCGGCGGCCTCTCGGTCCAGGCGGGTGAGAGCCCACCGGGGGAACGCAGATTGGCCCGAGCGGACCATCCCCTGGGAGCTCTGGGTGGAGATGTCGAAGCGCACATATCGGTGGTCCGAAAAGGTCTCCGCCATCTCCACCCGCCAGTTCACGACGCGGGCGGCTAGCACGGGGGTGGCAAACGATACGTCGACCACCGATCCTCCCCGTTGCCGCACATACGTGTGAACAGTCCCTCTGTTCAGGAGGGACACCCCGCACGACGCCGCTCAAAATTCTGCAGCGCGTCCCCGGACGTTGCAAGAGGCGGCCGGGTTGCCCCAGGCCGTCGACTTGGCGTTCAGGTCATCCATAATGGCGACCTGGCGTGGCGCCGCCCTCCCCAGCACTGCTGTGAGGATTTCGAGAAAGTTCTCGAAATCCGATAGAGGGCGGTTTGGGGAGAAATAAACGCCCACAAGGGCCAAGTCTCCCCACGCGGCGGCCACGTATCCCAGTCCCCTCTCTAAGAGCGAGAGGGGAGGGGAGTCCGTGGAAGACCGCGACACTAATGCCACCGAACCATCCCGATCACCCAGCCAACGGCCAGGGACCGAGTACGGCTCGGCAACCACCGCCATGTCCACCAACCACTCAGCCATGCTCTGCATCAGCAGATCCTGGGCTGCTCTGCAGTGGTTGGTGTTCGCCTGGAGGATGCGATGTTTGATCTGACTATCCATCAATCAGACATCGCACCCCCCTCCACATCCGCCGATGTCCCAGCCTCAGGGACGGCGGCGGCAGCGACAGGCCGGATCGACGCCTGCTCCTTGCCCTTCTTTGGGGGAGGATTGCAGTTCCTCCCCATCGTGACGTGGTCCGCCGGGCAGCCACTGGCGGCACACACTGCGCAGTGCGGCGTGGTGGCCACAGCGGTAACAAGTGTTCCCTCTGTCGACCCCGGACGGACAGAGGGGCCGAGTGTGTCCGACTCCGTGGCACTTGTAGCAGCGCAGACGCCTTGCTGCAAGTGCCCGGACTACACCCGAGCTAAAGCCGACGGCAACCCGTCCCTTGGCAAAGACGGCCACAGCTGCGGTGACTGGGCACTCGAGGCGGATGGTGCCCATGCCGCTGCGGATAGGCCTGATGGCCCGACCTTTTACTTCTGCGACCCCGCAGCCCCCAATTGCTGCGACCGCCGCCTCTACCTCCTCTTTGGTGACCGAGTCGTCGAGCTCGGTCACCTCCAAGGCCACAGACTTTACGGGCCTGGCTACACTGGCCGCGTCCGCGATGACCTCCTGCAACTTGGTTGCGAAGAGGTCCGCGTTAGCGCCGCCCTAACCTAACCTAACCTTTTTTTTTTTTTTTTTTTTGACGCTGGGAAAAATGCATTACGCATGCCCACCCATCGGGGGATGGGAGGGGTATGTGGGACTCCCCGGAAAATCCGGTATACCCACTAAACGACCCAGCGGCGCTCCTACCTCGTCTGCAAGGAGGAGGACTGGGAATCCGGCAGAGCCATAACATCCAGTCCCCCGCTGACGACCGCCCGCCTTGCAGGCGGGCCCGACACGCCCCCCCCATCGGGGAGGGGCCCAGGAATGACCGCGAGCGCTCTGTCATTCCCGCCCGACATGGATGGTGAACTGTGCAATGCAGGAGAAGGCGCCCCCGCACCCGTCTCCCGCTGTTCACCACCAGGGGGCATAAGACGACGATCGTACAATCGCCTTCTCATGCCCCGTCTTCGCCTGCGGAGCGGCGCTGCGAGAGGGTCGTCCTCCCGCGCGCGCTCCGCGTCCTTCTTCTGCGACATTACGTCCTCGCAGAAGGAGGCGACCGCTGTCCAGACCCCCTCGCTTTCCAGCATCGAGTTGACGACGCCGGGAAGCGAGAGGTCCTGCCCGACCGCTGCGCTCAGACCGCGGTGCAGCTCGGACCAGGCTGGGCACACCTCAAGGGTGTGCTGAGCCGTGTCCTCCGCCGCGCCACAGTCGTGGCACGACGGGGTCTCCTCCCTTTGGATCCGGTGCAGGTACGATCCGAAACACCCATGGCCGGACAACACCTGCACCAGACGGAAAGAGAGGAAACCGTGGGACCGCTCGAGCCAATCCTTCAGGACTGGCCCGAGCGCGTCCAGAGTTCGGCGGCCGAAAACGGCGTTGGCGAGGTCCTCCGTCCAGTGATGGACGATTGCGACCCTCGCCTCTTGCCGCACGGCCTCCCGCTCTTCTGCGGCGGGGGGCTCCCCGAGCGCCTTACACCGCGCCGTCCATTCGTACACTCTGGTCAGCACCCACGCCTCGAGCTCCCAAGGAGGGGTGCCGGCCAGGGCGCACGCCGCCGAGAAGCCCACCGACCGGTAGGCCCTCGCCACCCGCAGTGCAATGGCCCTTTGGGGCCTACGGATGGTAGTGGCGTTCTCCCTCCTGTGGAGAGAGTCCGCCCAAATCGGGGCCCCGTAAAGGGCCATGCTCCTGAGGATGCCGGCATACAAAAGCCGGCATCGCGCCTTCGGTCCTCCCAGGTTCGGGAGGAGCCAGGAAAGGGCATTCGCAGCCTTCAGCAGGCGCGTCGACAGCCCGCTGAAGTGTGGGCCGAAGCGCCACCTGCTGTCGAGTACAAGGCCCAAGTACTTCATCTGGGCCTTGACCCCGATCCTGACGCCCTCCACGACAATGTGTCCGTCGGGTGGGATGCGCTGCAACCTAACCTAACCTAACCTAACCTTTCCATCCTGTCCTAATGTAGAGTAGTAGCCACACGCAGATAAAAACACACAAATCAGCATAGAAGGAATAATTATTTATACTACAAAAAAGCAAACCAGTTACAACCCACTTCTCCGCCAGATAAAGCTTGCATCAAAAAACAATACGGCAACAGTGAGTGCAGTGCGAAGGGACTAATTGACCGGCGGACGGACGTAGGCCGGCGCGGCGGCGGACGGCGGCGGATGCCAAGCCAACGTACGGCGCGTGCATTATTCACTCGCACAGAATCGATACTCGCACTATTCGTACGGCCCGCGGCGGACAAAGGGTTGGATGTCACAAGTTTCGTGCTTTTTGATGTTGGGAGTGAATGCACTAGTTTTTTTTTTTGTGAACTAGTTGCAGGTTGTTTTTATTTGACTCGTGGACAAGTCTTTTGTCGACTTGTTAACTGTTGATAACTAGAGCCGAACTAATCTGATAGTTAACATAACATGGATATGAAATTGTTCAAAGACTTGATCAGATCATCCAAGTACCTGGTATAACTGAAAAACTGTGAGAAAAACGCCATTCTCAGCAGCTCCTCACTTCATACTATTCTCAACTGCAGCTGTCTTTGCATGCATTATCACACTTTTTAGGTACTAATGATGCAGCCGCTTTTTGTAGGACAAGCTAGTTAGGGTGGAATCTTAAACCCATTTTAAGTTAGAAAGGAAGAAAGAATAATATTTCATTAAACACAAGATATAATAGAGCCGTGGAGGCCCAGTGGTAGCGGCCCCGACTTACGATTTGTAAATCGTGGGTTTGAACCCAGGCAGACACTTCACTTTGTGTAATTTATTTTATCACCACTTTCACCACTGCTCTCAAAACGGTTAAGGAAATCATCGTGAGGAAAAAGGTATATCCTGGAATAAAAAAATCGAAGATATGACATCTACAAACCCGCACTGAACCCGCGTGGTGGATTACGGCCTACTGTCACAGAGAGGAGGCCTGTGTCCCAGCAGGGGGAATGTTATAGGCTAATTACACAAAAAAAAATGAGAAATACTTTAAAAACATTTAAGTAAGTCTTTCTCAGTAACATCAGGGCATTCTGCGCTACTGAAGTACTGCTACCTACTGCTCAATTATGCCCGGTAATTAGTAACAAGAGTGACCACTATACAATAGGCTCAATATCACCCAACACCGCCCAAATCACAGGATCATAATGCGTGCTATCAGTGTTATACGAACAATAACATGAAATCCGTGTTACCTATATAAAGGTGCATTAACACCGAGGCTGCGCTAGTGTTGTTAATTGACATTCGGATAACTGTCGCGGCATTCAGTAGAAGCGTATTCTGGTGACAGTGATGGAAGCGTAAAAGCGGAATTAACAGTTTCGCGATTTATTGTGGTATTGTGGATCATCTTTCCAGAATATGTTAATTGTTCGGAAAAGTTAACTTAATGAGTTTATATTTTAGCAGGATAGTTAGCTATACATCCTTCGGTTCGACTGTATTGATAAGCATGTTATAATGTACATCAGCTTCCTAATATTCACTCAGTTTTCCTAATTGCAGTGATTTGTTAATTATGTGGTTACTAGCTGTGCACGCGACTTCGTCCGCGTGGAATAGTGTCTGTTATTTATTTATATCGAATCAACAGCCTAAAAAATAAGTTTCAAGCTTCTAGCTCTCAAAATGACGATACTTCCATACAACTTTTCACCCCCCCATCATGACCCCCTTTCAACTCTTTACAACCCTTTTTTGCATTAAAAAGTAGTCTATGTCCTTTCTCAGGCTCTAGACTATCTGTGTACCAAATTTCATTTAAATCAGTTCAGTAGTTTTGGCGTGAAACAGACAGACAAACAGATAGAGTTACTTTCGTATTCATAATATTAGTAAGGATTGGCATCGCTGAAGCATGCATTATACTGGCCCATAGTCCGATAGCGTTGTTAAAATTCTGTAATCAACAGGCTTTGTATCTGTTCACATAGATATGGAAGAGGGAGGCCATAAGCTACATGTATCTCCATACTTCTCTAAGTACTAGTAGTAGTAGTCTTTTCTTTCAACCCTTATTTTCCTCTGAAAACAAGGCTTGAAAGAAAAGAAGGCTTCTATATCTTATTTGTTCAAATCTGTTGATTATGAAAAATAAACTTATTATTATAGCAGCTTTCAAACGTGAGCTCTACATAATATTTTATCCTTCAACTAAACTTGTATTCACTCAAATGCGACAACATTCTAGTCGTGGTCCATCGCTACAGAATAAGGTTGGGGCATAATGTTCTCTATTATTATCCGGGAATCCTCTGGATCAATAGTAGTGCTCCTGCTCTATATTTATCATTTGGTTCAGCAGTTACAAATAGAAGCGATATATTCCGTTATTTTTAGTTTTATACACTGGAAATGTAACATGTTTCAGTTCGAGATGAGATTTTCTGCACTACGTTATTTCAGTTTTATTATGTTGCGTTTGGAGTTTTATTTATTGATCTATGACTGGTATTTTACAATCAAACTGCAGTTTTTATTTGGCAATAACCGCGTGAATTAATTGGTCTGCAATTTTGTGTTTGCTACAGTCAGTCTTTCGATGAGTGACCATTTTTATTACAAATCGTTTGAGTCCTTCAAGCTTTTAAAAGCATATTTAATAAACCTTATTTCAGTAAATAAACGAGATACGAGTCTTAAACCCCGTCTTGGGTCAAATTAGTGGAAGTAACTCCGTATAAAATACAGATATTCGACCTCATTACGTTAAAGTGAACGCTTACGAAACGTTCTCGGAAATTTAAAAACAAAGTATCTGTTAACAAAACTTTTAAACAAGTCGAAAACAAAAAAAAACATGTGGGGCAGTCTTTGGGGACAGCCGATGGAAGTGAAAACACTAGCTATAATGATTGAAATACTATCGTGAATTCATTCAAGCCTAGTACTTTTGTTAGGTTACTGCTCAGATATTGTGCACAACGTGTAATGATTGAAATACTATCTTGAATTCATGCAAGCCTAGTACTTTTTGTTAGGTTACTAACAAATTTTACTCTCCCTCCGTCTTACGAATTTTCGACCACGTCACGTGTCCTGACGCGAGTTTAATTTTTTTTACCCATTCCACAAAAAAATTACGAAACCGCTAAAGAAGTTTTCACTTTAAAAAAAAAGTCCCAATCCTCAACTTGTAGATAAATACTCCATCCTCACTCCACATCCCAACAGGACACTACACCATTAAAACTGTAACTAAACGACACCAAAAATCGCTTACACTTTCTTATACGACCCTAACATCAGCATTTCGACCCCGAATCCGGAGATTATGATTTATGTTTCACTAACCAACCTTACCTGACCCCTGACTATACACACAACTTCACTAGTTTCATACCTTTTAGTTTGAAGGGGAGTATGGGTAGGGGTCTTGGGAAACTGGCTCTGTACGAAATCCAGGTACGGTGCCATTTGGCTAAGGTTCAGCCGGTTCAGAAGGGTTGGGTAGTATATTATAGGTACGACATGCAAATATTGTTGTGTGGTGCGAGTGAGATGTTATGGCGATTTACCTTATTATCGTGGGACCATGTGACAGACAAATCTGTAGTCAAATATTTAATAGGTTAGATTTTGCAGCGTTTAATTTCGCCTTTATTGTTAGCCCCGCTGCCAACCTTGCTGCTCGGCTTATCTTTTACCCTCGACCTTTTAAAGCCAATAGAGATGTTAATACCTTTTTTTTCAAATTCAGCTTATTCAAATCCTCTCATTGGTTAAAGCGAGGGTTGCGAAACATATCTCTCATCATTTATTAACTTACTTAGGTTATGTATTCGGCCAGTTTTACCATACAAGTTGCAAAGAGATATATTTTGTCCCTCAAAAAGTCCTTCATATTTAAAGAGACGTTTTTTTTACTCTTTACGGGGAAGCTCTTGGCCTGCATCTCACCTGATGGTAAGTGATGATCAGGCCGAAGGTGAAAGCGAGCTTCACCTGGAATCGGTTCGGTTTTTCTGTCAATATCATCCCGGTTGTTGTATATTTTCGAGACACTGCCCATAACAGAGAAGTTTCCGCTTTTCTCTAATACCTTGGTCCATCTCCGTAGATTCCCAGCGGTGGGACTCTCTCCGAGGCACTTTATGACCTCTGCCGCTACCACTCGTCACTCGTTGTTCTAACTGTAATGATGTTTATAATTACCAAGGATTGCAAGGGCACTGAATATAAATTGTCAACGCCATGTATGCTAATGGCGCGTATATGGGAAAGTATTAATAAAAATTTATAAGATATGTGGTGGCTTACTCAGACTTTTACAACATTAAATGGGAATATTTGCGGGATTAGGCTGCCTGTCCACTGGAGCGGAGAGGAGAGGAGAGGACATATCTCAGCTCCTCTCCTCTCCTCTCCGCTCCGGTGGACAGGCAGCCTAAAACGGGCACTTTGGCAGAATCATAATATGATGATAATAATAAGAATCACACACAAACTGTCACAAACTGACAATTCATAATATTATTATTATCTGCGTTCAATTCATATTACGCAATTCATCTGTTTGACAGTTATAAACTGTAGAAATAAAATATAAAAATCTCATTTGATTAATAAAAACTGTTTGTAATGAAAAATTTGTCGATAAAATTACGGTCTTAATTTTTTTCATGCTGCAATATTTACACCAAATATGATTCCGATAGAAATTGAATTGAATATGATTCAACTAAAATATGTGTCATCATAGAGGAATTATTCGGAATTCAGAAAATGAATTGCTTTTAGAGGAATTGCTTGATGGGTTGTTTTGTTTTATTGTTGTTTTTCTTTTATTTTTTATGTAGGTAACTTTTGTTCTAGGATAAGTTTTTAAATTTTTATTTTATGGGTGCTAATGCCTGAAATTAACGATAAGTAAAAAATAAATAGGTTTTAGACCCCCGACTAAATATTTTTATCTAGGTACTGTTGAGAACATGTAACGTCTCATTTTGAAAGGATGTGCTGTATCGTAAATATGAAAAGATCGTTGGTATCATAAAATTGTACAGAGAAAATAATGCCCTGTTTATGAGATGATAAATCAATTACGTGGAAAGTTTGCAAGAAACGGTCACTTAGATTAGGTTACGATAGCAAATCGGATTGTAATTCGATATTTTTTCCGCGTTACGGTAGTGTCCACTAACGGTATCTACTAAGCAAGTCATCGCGATATCCTCACTGAATAGGGGATAATAGAGTTGGCCAGATGATTTGTCGGATCGATCCCTATTTTAGGAAATTGGATTTGTAGATCGGAGGCGATAAGACGCTGGGGGAGACCGGGCTCGGGAAATAAACGGTAAAAGTTTAGAGGGCCCTGTTATCACTGATTTGCGTATATCGATTTTGCCCCGTTTCCCTGCGACGTGGATTTATCTTTTTTTTTTCCCCCGAAGTTGAAAGGATTATTTGGAGAAAAATATTAAACGAGTCATTTCAAACGGTAATGCGCTGATAAATTGGTTTTCGTAATAAGGAAAATAAATGTTTTTCGGGAAAAGGCACCTGGTCCGTGAAATGTTATATTAGGTTGGGTTCAATTTATTTACTTCACAATAAAATAAAATATATTCTTTTGGCAATTTATGTCCATCAAAAGTAAGACCGTTTATGACAGCTAATTCTTCTCATGAGTCCTATATCATTCTGCTGTAAAACGGCTGCAATCTATTGTAAATCAAATAAAATCAACCATTTCATTAAATATGTATCACACGCACTAACAACACGACTGACACAACGTACACACCAGAGTCAATAGCGATCTAGGAGAGCTTATCTTGTATGCTAATACGCTCAAAGCTAATGCAGTATGTACAATGAAGTGCTCAAGTGCTTCAGTCGCGTTCTTATCTAAACTGCGCGCGTTCGATTATAGCTGGTACCGAGTACGCAAGTGTACCAGGCAATGCTGTACTGGTTCGTGTAAATATTGGACCTGTGAATGTGACGTTAGTGGTGGAAGGATGGCGGCCATCTTGGTTTCAAAAGTTATGTGCTGTGTATCTGAAGTAACGGATGCTAAAATATTTAAGGCAGTTCACGAAAAGACTATTAATTTATGAGAAGATTTTTCTCATTTTCCATAGTGTATCGACTTCAGTGTTATACTAAAGTAAAATATTATACCATAATAAAATAAACTGCTGTAGCAGTAAGTAACAAGCAATAAGTTTTAGATTTTTTTTTGCGGTGGTTTCTAATTAATATTTGATTTATAAACATAAAAAAATAAAGTCAGGTTATAAAATTCCTGGCAAAAGTTGTGTAGATACCTACAACACACAGTTTTATATTTTTTTTTACAATACAACGTGCACGTATATTTTTCACGACTGAATTTTATGAAGACATTTTTCCCATTAAATCTGATTAAACTTTTTACTACCTCCGAAAAGATTTTGATTTTTAATATCTATTTACTGCATGTAAACTTAGGTTCTTCCAAACGGGGAGGGGCGGTCAAAGCTGTTGTAGATGACGTGACCATAGGTTTACAATAAATTTGACATTTCGTTCATTCATTCTATTTCGTGTTCATTTAAGAGTTTGGTTTTATTTCACTATTTCTATATAATTATAATCTGCTTAGTAAAATTAGGACTAAGCAAATACGTATCTGGGATTTATCAGGGGCACTGCATCAGGGTGATAATGACAGCATTATCAAACCAGGTTTTAGAATGCACCGACTTCCACCCTAGAATAACCCATTACGTCACGTACAGAAAGCCACAGACGCTCTCTTACGGGGTAAGGCAGAAGAATCTTGCAGGCACGTAAATCGAATCAAGAATTACGACCATATACCCGATACTTCTTAACTTTTCCGCTCCTTAATTTTATGGCGAGGGTAAGACAAAAGCAAGGGAAACTATTAAAATAATGGACACAGGGATTCGCTTTCCCGTCACGTGCCGAGGCCAATTTTAAAGGGAATCTGAAGGTGGCCCTTACATATAAACGTTGTTATGGATTTCAGTTCGGTAGCAGATGCTACTTTACTTTATTTAAGGATTATAGTGCGTTTTGTTTTTGTTTTCCTGTTCTGATTTTGTTTTGTTTGTGAGGTCGTTAGAGGAAATTCAATGTAAAAGAATGTTTTTTTCAAACATGCTTGGAAATTCGAGCATTATCTTGACAACCTTTTTCGAGATAAATTGAAAATGCTGTACTGGACAAATACATGCGAGCACTCGACCGGCAATGTTTGTATGAAAATTCATATCTGTCTTGTTTAGCGGCTGAATAAATTACTATGAAAACTCATATCTGTCGTGTTATTTAAAATGGAACGAATTTTTTACTTCAACACGTGGCAACCAAGGAGGTAACTTATCAAAGATCGATTCGGTTTGCAAATAGAGCTGAGTAAAGAAGAAACAAATGAACATATTGGCGCGAGAAAAAATATCGTTGTTCGTCATTGAACCTGGAATTTATAATTAATTTACTTGGTTTGAATTTCCGCGCATTATTTGAGTAAAGTACAAGTCTTGGCCGCAACCAAGCTAGATGGACTCACGTTTGTTTGCCTTGGCTTCACTTCGGCCCAAATTTTCATGATCGTCCATCAATGCCCTTGTTGCAGGCCGCGACAGTAATGTACTCTAATGAAGTTTTAATTAAATAATTTGGTTATGTCTCGAAAATACTATAGAAAAGCTTTTAGCCAAAAGTTTTGGGCAATAGTGGACAGAATTTTCAGGAGAAGAGAGACTAGATTATAATAATCCTTATTTTTGAATTTTATAGTGTTCTGTTTTGTAAGTGATCATTCATATAATTAAAAAATTCAATTTGATGTTGATACGATTACTGAAACTACTGGAAATTATATACCATCCCTACACATTCATTTGCAATTTATACTATAAAAAAAATATTAATAGAATTTTATTACTCCCGACAAAAAAGCACTCCAATCCAATCCGGACGAAGCTAAAATAATAAAATAGTTGTGCATATTAAAGCAGTATTATGTAGTGACAGTATCCCTGCTTCCTCTATTGGTTCGACAATAACCCTTCGGTGAATTAGTTTTAACTTTTATGGCCCACGATCATGTGTCCGTAGGGTTTAAAATAATGCATGCAGAGGGTGCATGCATTATTTTAAACCCTGCAAATGTGCTATTGATCAGATCAGTTGGATTGCATGGAAGCTCCTAGTTGCCCTTGGATTTGTGGTCAATTGGTGATTGTTATGTACTTGGAGAATGTCTGTCTGTATGTGGTCTGTGCTTCGGAGACCACGGTCCAATTCTATACAATTAGGAACTATTGACTGGCTTTGCGGGATGGTTTGAGTTTGACAAGGTGGCTTATGTAACTTATAATAATAGCTGGAACATGTAACATAGCTTTATTTTTTTTAAATACTAAAACGACATTATGACACTAAACATAGCGCAGCTGTGAAATGGCTAGCTTATTGTTGGGACCTTATAAGTGTCGTGGGTGGAGAAAGAGTGTAAATAAATTTCTGTGTCCAGACTGGACACTGAAATTTTAATTTTATACTCTCATTCTTCATCACTCACACATTCTCAATCACTCTCATCATTGGCAGATGACCATGAATAACAAGCACAGAACACAAGTTATTGCCTTATGGGGCGCGGGGAAGACGGGCGGGCCGCTAAACTCTATTCGGGGGAAGATTACATTTTGCATTGTTAGTTAATACTAACAACCGTTACCTGTAGTTCCTATACTTATCACGAGAATATTGAGAATAAATTACTTACATAATCATGAAGATAGAGTATAAATCTTAATCTATTTACGTGATTTCCAGGGTCATTCATACATTCCCTACCATTGTTTCTTCCATTATAAAATGACCTAAACGTTAATTTCTCTAATTAATTACGCGGGCCAGTCCTCGTAAAGTTTCAGGCGTAAAAAAGCGGAGTACGTACGTAGGTAGGTACATACTTCCATCGTAGGCAGTAGGCAACTCCTTAGGGTGGTATAAAGTTGACTTTTGTTTCGTTTTAATTATACGCCAGCGGCCGCGGGGTGGGCAGAGTTAAAAAGTTAATTAGCTTTAATTTTAACTGCGGGGGTCACAGTTGCATTTTTGGGGCAAATGAATTTTGAGTGCGAGACGAATGCAGGGGAGTAGTGAGGTTCAATCCGTTGTGACAATTTGGTTTAATTGTTGTTGGTTGGAGTGTATAAATTAAGTTAAGGATAAATTATGATCGGTTATTGAAAGATTTTTATCTACAAGAATAACTTGTGAATTGTTTGTTAATGGATCTAAATTATACTACCTAGATGTTAAAAAATAAATAAAGGAAAAAATTAATTTTTTAAAAAGACAAGCGGAACTTGTACAAAAATACGATCAAAATCGTGTTTTACGTTCCTAGTGTCAAGGCACAATAATATAGAATACCTATAAATTTTTATTACCGCCTTCACTTAATTAAAATAACAACATTTAGCTAACGTTAGCAAGAATGGCTGCCATTAAAACTTTAATTATTCAACATTTATTTATCCATATTTTCCATTTCAACGTTTGAATATTTGCCCCTTTTTACGTTACTAAGAAAGAAATTCAATTAATATGCAAAGCGTATTGAAATAAATTATATTTTTCCTTATCTCCTTACAACAGGGCTTACGGTATTCAAACATAAAAATTTAAATTCCACCATCTTGACTGGAAGCTTTGTTTTCTTAAGTTTTTAAGATGCACAGACAAAAACGTCTTTCAGGCTTATTTGATGTGACCATTTGATAAGTTATCCGGGACTGATATTGAATTCGGTCATAATGATTTTGGTAAAAGGCATTTTGGTCTATGTATATATACATATATTATATGTACATAATTTTAGTGATTGAGCTATTGACTTGAATGTGCCCTGGCGGCTATGAGTATGTCATGCTCACTCAGATGTCTCGCTGATGGTGGCGTGTGTGTTGGATCATTTAGCTCCCTTCAAAATGGTTGAGCTGAATGATGCTAATCAATGCGTCATGTTCGTGAACGGGCGCCGTCAGGTGGGACTGGTCATCTCTTAGCTGCCATGGCTTATTTTAAATCATTTAAAATTTTGGAGTGTTCTTTGTTTTTATCTTTTTATTACGGACTCTTTTAAGGTGCACGGCACGTCTTTTTACATTGCAGCATTGTTCTCACAATCATGTATAATTTCAACATGAATGATGTGTACCTAATATATTATATTTTATATCTTTGCTGGTAAACCTTTGTGAAATAGTTTTGTTAAATTGAAAAACAAGATGGCGGTTAGTTCCGACTTGCTACGCGCCAAAAGATCCTTGTACTCTTGTACAGTTGTTAAACCAACATATCGCTTTTAAGAATGAAACGTTCCAGCTTACGAAGATCTCTAAAGCCTACTTAGAACCTCAAGCAAGCCTATTCCTATGTATCGTTGAGGGTAACTTTTTAACTGAATTTACGTGTACACGCCGAGATTGTGAAGGTTTTATTCTTCTGAATGTTGAGTACGTTCAGGAAACAGTTTGCGTTCGTCTTCCCCTCATAAGGTGTAAGACATGAGCGGTAGCGAGATTGCATAGGGCATGGGCCACTGTTGCATGTAGGATTCGGCCTAATGACCGTGGTGTAACTGTAAGACTAGACTTAAGTAGGTATTTACTAAAACTGTAATGAGATTGGAGTCTGTACGTCACTTAAGTCCAACCCAGGCCTTATATAGAGTAATCAGTGGTGGATCCAGTATTGTCGTTTGGCGGGAGCTCGAACCCGCTGTGGGTAGGTTTTAGCAAAGTAAAGAACCCTTCATTGGGAGTCGGGTAAAAGCACACAATACTTTAATTTGCTTAACACATTACAAGCCTCCTCGGATTACTTTTCGCAAATTCATCAATGACTTCCTTAGGTTGTAGACTACCGGTACCGGTTGTAAACATGAAAAAGTAAGGATAATTAATGACAATTGTACCTTAGGTAGAGTAATGCTTGCTAAAAAGTTTCATTTGAATAATATAAAGTTCACTTTAAGATTTGTCACGGAACTCAGATGCTTTTGGGGGGAGCTTGAGTCCCTTAGTTCCTCCATGGATCCGCTACTGATAGTAATAGATCATATAATAAAACGACTGGGTATCAACTGCGTCAGCCCCGCTAACGGTTTACTGACCTGACTGTCTACCATTTTTACCAGGTCATGGTATAACATAACACACCATAGCATCACGCCTTTTTCCCCGAATTGTTAGGTTTAACATAAATCGTTCTTGGCGATACCACGGTAGACGGTAGGCCAACTTCATAGAAACGGACGAAGCGCGAGCTATACCTACGCGCCTCGATCGAGGTATGCGCGAGGTACGCAGACAGTCGCGTCTGTGCCGCAGTGACGAACGAACGGTGTGTTGTTTTTTTAACAATAACCGCGCGATTTTTACACTAAAAATAAATTCAAGTACATATTTAATATGACGAGTAGGATATATTGTTTTTTTGGTTGCATGAATTTGGCAATAACGCATCCAGAGATAACTTTTTTTAGATTACCTGGAAACTTTGAAAGGTATTATTATTAACAAACAACAACAACAAAATTATTTTATAGTCTTACTATAAAATAATTTTACTTACTGGTAGGTAGGTACATATTGTGTGTATTTTTAATGGATAAGTATTTCCTTTTATCTCCCGAAAAAAAGATGTCTGGATTAATAAATAAAGTGAATAGAGTAAAGGAAACTGATAACACGAGTGAAATAGGTAGTTATAGGAGGTTCATGAATTAATACGGTAGGTACGCTTGTTTTAAAACCTCGGGTATTTGTGTTTTGTTTTGTTATTCAATTCACAAAGTATTTTATTTATTTGTGTAGATAAAAAAAGTATATTTACAATCACAAAACTAAATGGAAACACAAAGTAGGCAAATGTAATTAAACAACTGGAGGCGGGCAGCCCTATCGCATGTTTACGTACCGCGCGGCTGTAGGCATTTATTTCTAAGATATGGCTTAGTTATTCTACCGTCTACCGTGGCGATACTAAAGGAGAAGAGGAAACTCTGTGGAACCGCTCGTCCTACTCGCCTTGCGCCACAATCAGGGGGAAGGCACCAGATGTCGTACGGGTGACAATAAATTTTATCGCCGTTCTGTGCGCATTCTCAGCACTACAAAACCGTAAGCTCGGATTTGAAACATAAACGGAACGGTATATATTATTTAAATTGCAAACTGTCACTTTTTATAGAGACACACGCATCGTAAGAATGAAAGTATCGTATAGTTTATGTTGTATGCACGATGGAGCGATGATACACCTGCGGTTGTTATTTGCATTAAAATTGGATTTTGTATGGCACTTTTTTGTTTACCACGTACATAACGTTTCTTTATGGCTCTACATAATATAAATAAACCTCTTTGCAAAAAAACGGGCGGTTTTGATTTTTCTACATTATTGGTAATGATTTAGTTCTAAAGAGGTTTTAATAGCCAAACTAATTGTAATGGCAGAAAAAGCAATAACAGCTAGTAAAATAATAGCGCTGCTGGAAGAGGGGTGTAGTCAAAAAACTATATTTTCATTGATAAGAAATTACTAGTCATTTATGCTAATGAATGACACACTAAAAATATTAATATCATCCATAGAAAAGCCAATGACTGTAAAGGTGCCCGTTTTTTTTGCAAAGGAGTGTATATTTCTGAGTCTGCTATTGTTATTGGATTTTAATAAATACGCATGTTTCAAAATTAGCAACTCTTGCTGCAGTCACGTGCTTGCGTGTTACACATAGATATTATGAAAGAGAGTCAGGATAGATCCTGTTCTACTTTTTACTGCCTTCGATGACTTGATTAGAGGATTTCATTAGAAAGATTTATTAATGCGTTTCACAATCGTTCAGCAGCCTTGCCTTTTACTCAACAAAAAAAGAGGCATCACGCAAAATTTCGTCTTTTACGTAAAATACAACGCATAATGGCGTACTTAATACAAGCAGACGATGAAAGGAGTCGTTTAAATACGCATAAATTCTTATAAACACTTCCTCCAACCCTGTAGCCTTCTGATTTACTGGCTTTATCATTTTTTCGCTGACTTATACCTCATTTTATAGGATATCTTCTAGATTTTTTATTGAAGACAATAAGGGCTTAATAAAATGAGAATGATGAGGGTAGCATCTGTGTAATAAGAGCTTCTTTACAGCTATTTTATAATGCAGTTATATTAGCTCGTAAATGTCTTGTGAATATGAGCGCCCCCATCATTTGAGAAAATGACAGATTCGAGACTGAACTTTACCAATATCGTCTTACTCGGCAGGTTTAGGTAAAATGGACTTCTGCAAAATTCATTGCATGAAAGTGCAAACCAGCAGTGAATGTGACTGACATAATATTGTATAATTATGTTAATGAAGACCGTGATTGCTTTTAACGTGCTATCTGATGATTATGAGGACTTTTACCTTTACTCATTGTTTTTCCTCGGTTTACTAAAATCACTGTTTGATGCTAAAAACTCTACTGTCCTAAAGTATAGCTTAAATCTACAAATACCATAATAAACAATACAAACGCTCACATAACCTAGCAATGCATTCTCTAACAGAACAGTCCTTTATATCGCAGCCTGCTTCGGCTTATTTACGTGGTCGCCGGGACATATTTTATGCGCCGCCAATCGATATGTCCCGGTTCAGGCACGGTTAATGGCCCGAAATATTCCTGTGCTACGTCCCGGCTCGGTTGAGTCCTAGCTCAAAGGCTACGGGATCGAGCTTTGACGTTCTGAGATACTGATTGTAGATTTACGTGAGATTTCGTAATTACTTGAAGTAATTTTCATTACTTACTACTTGAAGTAATTTTCGCTAGGCGCTTACTAGGTTATTTGGTTGCGAACTATAGTTATGATTCGAAGGTTTATGATCAGCATTTCTCAGAAAATATAGTACGAAGATTAGGTATGCGGAATCTTAATTTAATAGCATAGGATCGTAATAACCCAAAAAGCCAAAAAACCTTGAATGCGACTTATGAAAGCCCATTCAAACATCAATCAAGTTCCTTAAAGATTGGTTTCCTTTATAAAATACTTCAGAAAGATTACTACATAATATGTACAACATGTATAAAAGCAACCACAATCACAAGCGCGATGTGTGAAAAATTGAAAAGCCTACATAAATAATCATAGCAAAGTCGCATGAGCGCGTCACAGTAGGAGATTGTGCTCAGGAGCCAATTTGTTCGGATCAAGAGTCTTGTGGTCAATTAGTCGAGAACGTGTGCTCGTCAATAAGAATTACCTGAGATTCTGCGTCATGTTTCTTCATTTAGAAAATTTACCATTGAACGTACAGTTCATACGAATTCTCACAGGAATCAGCCATTCAAAAAACTAATACATTTGCGATGAGTTTCATGTCAACATTCGATAGAGTTATTCGTTAATTCTTTAAAACCCCTGAGATAGATACTCAATTGAAATATTATACTTACCAAAAAAATATATCATCGGCTGACATCTTTTACTTCCAAAAAAAAAACAATCGTGTTATTCTTTACAGAAAGAGTGAAAATAAAGTTAATATCACATTCAAGTAGGACCGACACCGACGCAAAACACTTCGTTAGAATTTCTCCTTTTTATTATAATCTCTACTTTATTAGGATTATGAATATTTTATTGAAATAATCACATTACTGAAGCGTATTCAACGATAAACAGAATAATGTATGTATGTAATGTATGTATGTAAGCTGGCAATATCATATGTCGATGGCATTATTTACTGTCATTACAGGAGTATTAAATATTACTGTAGGATTTAATAAGTATAAAATGTATAGGTGACTTTTATGATTATATCAGAGGTCGATAAGATACCAAAACATCATATTTATATTCAGCTTCTTTTCGTCATCCCTTACTTTTATAGGCTCATGCCTCTAATTAGGATGGCTTTTATACAGAGGATTTTATTCTACGTTTGGGCAGGTTATATTTTTATATAACCAAATGCAATGTCTTTTTTGCATCTTTAACTCCATCTTTTGTAAAAGTCTATCTATGTCCAGTTTTGTACGTCAGTTGTAAGTGCCTAAAATTGTAGTTGATCTTCATCAATTGACGAAAATTGTTCGAAACCTTTCCTTAATTTAGATTCCTACAATATTTTCTCGTTACCCATTTTATGTAACATCTCTGCCCACCCCATATGCTGTAGTTATTTCCCATCTTCTCTGCGATGGCTGCGGGCGAAGTGTAAACATGGTTAAAGTGCGTGCGCTTTAAGTTGGAGTGCGCTCTCAAATCCTGAGAAATCGCTGCGGCTTCGGCCGTCTCTCGACACGTCTTTGAAGATGGTACAAGTTGCAAGAAATGGTGGTTGTGAACGTTGGATTTTAGTTTTTGGGAGCGCCTGATTAACTACGGTAACAGTTTTTAAAATCATAATCCTGACTTACCAAGTCATTTATTGAGGTTGTATTCGCTGTCTGCCCTTAACTGGGGTATTTTATTTTATTTATTTAATTTTATTTAATTTTATTATTTTTGGAAAACTTACAGCTAATCAGACACAATGGTTAGAAAGTTTTAACATGAAGATGGCCAATTACAAGTTTTCACACTTAGACTAACAATTAACGTACTAGGTAGCAGACAGTGTTACTTTCGCGTTCTGTATATTCATATACATATAATAATAATGCAAGGATTATGTAATTGGTATAAATAGTGTTATCCACGATGACGCGTCCCACTCCGCAATTAGGGTGCCTGTTCATTGAAGCGGATCGAGACAGCGGAGTGGAGTGAGGCAGCGGAGCGGAGTGAGGCAGCGGAGCGGAGTGAGCCAGCGGAGCGGAGTGAGGCAGCGGAGCGGAGTGGAGTTGAGAAAACTGTCTCTACATTGATGCGGAGCGAGGTAGTGGAGCGGACTTACGGACGAGTAATTTAATTAGAGCCGGCTGCAATAACTCGCGTCCGGTTTTTTTTCCGCTTCCTCACTCCTCTTCCCAGCTCCGCTTCCCCGCTCCGCTTACCCGCTCGGCTTCCCGGTTTTGTATGACTTTTTAAACTAGTTCGCAAATCCCTGTCCGCTGAAGCGGAGCGGAGATTTTATGCAGTTCCATTGGTTAAGATTGGGACAGCTCTGCTCCGCTCCTCTCCTCCGCTCTAGTGGACATGCAACCTTAGTGTACTGTAAGCTATACTTTAGTACGGAGCGGAGCGGAGTGGGGCGCGTCTTCGTGGATGGCACTATCTATAACAAGTTTCTGGCTTTTCGCCCTTCTTAATTCAAATACTAAGGGCTTGTTTCAAAGTTTCTGGATAGGCACTGTCTACAAGTAGAAAATAGAAAAACGGTTGTTGGTATGTTTGTTTATCATATATATATTATCTGCGAGATAACTTAACCGGAAACCCATGATGTGACCATGAAATGTTCTTTTTGGCTATAGTTTTAAAATCTACCTTACCCCACTAACAAGCAACTGACTGAGATAAACGATGTATGATATCTGTTAATAAACAGGTATCATACATCGTTTATCTCCGCGTATTCTCATCCCTTGCAGCGGAATGCCAGAGGGATAATGCAGATTGATTCGGCTCAACTCGGAGGAGACAAATTCGATTTGCGACAGTGCGGTGTAACGCACAGATTTGACGCCTTGAAAAATATACCAGATTCACGTAGAGATTGCAGCTGCCTAGATCGCTGCTATTTTTCTACTCTGTCGGGCTCTTATTGGCAGTTTCGTTCAGATTGTTCAAACCTTTGCACTCTAGAAGAATTTGTTGGTCCATTCATTTCAAGGTATGTTTTGTTTTAGTCGCTTGCGTTTTTAATCTTAGTGGATTTAGGTTGGTATGTATCCTGTTTATCTGATTTGAAATAAATGTTGAATGTCTGGTCATAGTTTTACTATAAGTAATTTTTTGTCGTTCTTGTCCAATTTAATTATCGTCCTACACTTTTGAAACAAATTGTAACAACTTTCATTTCATCAATTAATAGGTAGGCCTGAATATTATAAATTTGTAAATTACTGAAATTATAATGTTGAATTAGTATTCAGAACCAGGAACCCTACTTTATGTTTATTAATAAAAACTCTTTGCAGTGCTACGAAAAACTTGTGAAACCTCTTCACGTACGGTCGTATTTTACAGACTCTAGTCCCAAAAACCGCCCCTAAACATAATTCCTTCAAGACCTAAGCTCTAAATTATAGTAGATAAACAAAGAATATCTATTCAAAGGGTCGCGCAGAATTTATACTAGCCTCGCGAAAGGCGTACAGTGTGTGTTGTTCAGTAACCGGGAGCTTCGCATTCCGGACACGTATGTCGTCGCCGAAATGTTTCCCGGATGGGCTTTTTGAAGAAACAAAACTCACCGTACAATACAATACAATACAATAGGTACCTATAACTTGTCCCACATTGTACCCAGCGCAGTGCCATTCCAATGCAGCTGGTCAAAATGCCCATTTACATTCGACAGAAGCTGCCATGGGTTTTTTTGTTCGTCACCAATGGAAAAGTCGAAAGTTGATTCTGTATAGTATTCAATTTATTTTTATATAGAACGTAGGTCTGTTTAAACCGTATGGGAGCTGGCTTTTCCCGTTTGCTTTTGTACTAAGAAAATCCTCTACGATATTTTCTTTGACGGGATTATACCTATCGGTAAAATACAGCAAAAATCTGATATTCTTGGATGGTACCGGATGTTAGACGGCAATTGGCTACACTAAAACTAGAAATTCGTATACATAGAAACTGGCCGTGCGCCTAATGGCACGATCTTGAATGTAACCTGAGTAAAGTCTATGAATACTTTAGCATAAGCTAGGTTATCAGAAAACTGCTTATTTTAGCTATTGGTTTTCTTGGAAAAGTTTTCGATCCCGTATTTTTTCAGTACCTGAACTTAGATATTTTCAGCTAGGTACTTACTAACATTTATAAGCACGTTTTTTGCTTTCTTCCTACCTGGGCTTAAGTAGTTACATTTCTTATCTACTTTGTATGCTGGACACAAGTCCGTAGACAACAGACGTTCCATGACAAATGTGATACCTTCGGTGTTTCCTCCTATGAGCCAGGATTGATACACCATTACGAGTATACCTACCCCTGATACCTATCCGTTTTGTTATTATTTCAGTATGTATCACGTTCCAATGTTTCAGAGCCCAAATACGAAATAGCCTCACAGAATAATAGGCTCTATTTCTTTTTGTGTAGTGTGTATAATTGTGTGAAAGAACGTGGGTATGTTTACGCGATTCGTGTTCTTGTCACGTGCGATTCGACTCGCCGCTGCGCCGGTCGACGCGTGTGCCTTCTTCGGTCGGGGCTATTATTTTTATCCGCATTTTGTACTTATTGGTGCCGTATTATGTGACAGCGTGCGCGTTATTAAATAATCGGCTGTTCGTTTAGTTAAGGATGTTGGCAGGAAAAGAGGGAGGCACATATCTATCACTTTATATAGCTATACTGTACTAACATTAGGAAAGGTTTCATCCAGCGGTGCCGCAGAGCAAAGTTTGCTTAGTATCAAGACAAGTGCCAGATGATCGTAAGACACACTGGTGCTTTGCTTAAGAGCTCTAGAATAAAGGAGCACTAAAAGGCTGAATCAGATCGAGGATATAACATCTGTCGCTGAGTTCAGCTGTAGGGCTGCCAAACGACTGTTCTCTACGTATTGCTATAATATGTGTCTACCATCTCAAAATATTAAGAAAACTTAGTCGTGACTGGGCTTTTGATAATCCTTAAGAATTTTAAATATCAGAAGCATAGGATGTCCAGTAGGTTCCTTACCTATTATTTTTGAAGGATTAGTCATGTCCACGTATAGGTGTATCATTGAATAAAAGGTTTCTACCTTCAATCGCATCAATGATGTCATCTACCTTCATGTTTCTACCTTCAATCGCATCAAGGCCTTCAATCGCATCAATGATGTCAAGAAAATATTAGAATAAACAATCTTATTGTGCAGGAAAGAGGCTGCTGCACCAGAGATAATAATATGCCAATATATCGGACTTTCCCTGATTACACTGTGAAAAAAATGCAATTTACTCTAGAGTGGTTGTCACCCTCTTTGTTCGCTTCCAACTCAATAGTTTCATCTTCCCCAATTTCAGTCGATCACAATTCCTCGCGTTAAAAAGTATGGCTTCCACTCCTGGCAATTTCGAATGAATTCACAAAATAAACGATAAAAAAGTAGAATTTATTGCCTTTACCGATGAAAATATAACTTTCCCCATCCAATGTAAAAACGCTAAAATCTTTTTAGAACCCGATAAGCGTTATGGGCTAACCAGCTGCCACTTTAACAAATTATTGGGAGATTTCCAAGAAAAAAGTTGTCACCCCACGAAGGGTAGGCGACGTCTTATTTGATAGCTTGATTTTCGCGGGGCGCACCGAGAATGTTAAATTACTGGCGAAATGAAAGATAATAGGGCTGCATCTTAACAGGGGAAAGTTGCTCCACTTTCGACGAGGGAAAAAAGTTTATATCCCCAAAAGATTTTGAAATTCCCATCCCTAGGGCGCGGGAGTACTCGGTATCACATTATTTATTCATGGTTTTTTTGTTTTAAGTGCTCGGGCATAGTGGCTTCTATTTGGGTGATCTCTTTACTACAGTATAAGCGATTAAGGAAGCGAATAATCTTCAAATCGGGTGTACTTATTTTGATTAAAAGGACGGTCTTGATCCGCGAAGTCGACTTTGCGTTTAGTATGCTCATCTAGGATTTAAAGTTAACTAGTAATGTGAAAAAGCAGGCCATTGTGACTCTACTAGCATTTCAAACGAATCACGGTATATTTCCGTAGACTGTAAACAGAGTCAACGACACTGTTGCAGGTAATCTGTTGTGATTTAGAGTGAAATAAAATCAGGATTAATTGAAATCGAACAATTTATTGTAAACTAATACGAACGTATAGTAGAATTTAGGATATATATTTGTAATATTAATAGTACAATAACAAAACATTGACATAAAGCGTTAACTTAGTTCACTTAGTTCACCAACATTCGACGAGCTTCGTGAGTCTCATCTCATACACACGGATCCGTCCACTTCTCGTTAAATTATTACAATATATCAAAATGTTAAAGCTATATAAAACATGGCCAATGAAATGACAACAGTCTTAAATCCTAGAAACGAGAGGTGTATAGTTACATTGATATAAATTATACGCAGTCTATTTCAATCACTCTGGTTTAGTTTATCGTACAAAACTGTTTCATACTAGTAGATTTATAAAAGTTATAACAGCCCAACAATCTTTCTTTGGATTTAAAATACAAACTGGAGAAATAGGAAGTTGGTGTTTCAGAAGTGATTGTAATAAACGCGAGAGATAACATTACGACAATGAGGTCAGTGCCAGTGCAGATATAGAAAATAATTTCCTCGATATGAAATTGTCACAGACAGGGGAAGACAGAGGAAGACATCTTGCTTTGAACAATTTACAAGTGGGTTCAGTACAAAAACTACTCCAACCTTTGAAAATTATTTCACAATACATTGGGAATAGAAGTTTCCTCATGATGACAGTATAAAAGTACAAAAATGAGCAGAAGATAAACGCTAACAAGTCATAGCAATCCTCGCATAGCATCTGTATTTACAATAGTGTTATAATTTTATCTAAATTATCATATTTAGAGCGCAGAGCTAGAAGCTTTCGTAAGTCTAGAAAAATACAGTGGTAACCTGACAGTGTCGAAGCATTTATTTTATAAATACGAGTGCTAGAGTACAAAAGCAGTCTCCAGATTAAATTCGGTAACGTAGCTTAACGATATCTATTTAGAATTTTACAATTAAATACATTTAGTTTTTTGCTCTAAAAATCACTGATTTCTGGATCTGTATCGGCGTACTTGCAAGTGAAGGGGTTCCGTAGCCACGAACAGAAAGAACGATCGCTATGCTGTTTGTATTTCGCTGTGGTGTGCTTTTTCGCGTGCGCTCGAGCGACAGCTGCTCGCCGCGTTGGGTATGAATCTAGTGATGATGCATCTGAATCTCGTGGAACTGAATCGTATCCCGATTCAGCACGTCTTGAGGTAGTCGCGGGACTGTGTTTACCCGTCCGCGGGGTAGACTCATGACCGCTGTCATAACCGTCAGGTTTAGAACTAGCAACTACCCTAGCTATACCTTTGTCACTTTTTTCTGTTCGTGGTTCAGTTGTAACCACCGGAGGCGTAACCTCCAGGTGTAAGTTTGACTTTAGTTCTTTAAATGAAGGAGCTCCGCTACCTGGTATTCGTCTTTCTTCTCTTAGGTTAGGATCTGATGCCCCGTCAGGATGCCTTAGAGATGCTATACGTGCGTCTGTAATATCATTTCCTCGGTACCTTTCGAAAGGGCCGTAGCACTCGTTATGTGCTTCCAAATCTTGATATGCATCACAATCTCCTATTGCACTTCCTGGCCTAGACATAGTTCGCTTGCAAGTATTACATATTTTGTCACTTGGCCTGTAAGCTGGTTCACTATAAACAGAACCGTCACCTCCAAATTCTTCGGTATCACGAACATTCGACAGAGATAGCGACTGAAATTGTGGAGCTATCCTTGTAATAGACATATTGTTGTAATCATCAATGTTGTCCAACATATTACGTCGAGAGCCGTACAATTCAGTTAGACTCATTATGTCATCAATTCTTGATCGAGATGAAGGCAAGCTTTCATGTGGATTTAAGCCAAGTCCACGATCACCATTATATTTGTCCGCATAAAACCCTATTGTCTGTCTAAGATAGGCTTCATTTCTAATTTGGCGTTCGACTTCACTGTACAAGGAAAGAGTGTCTGTAAAAGTCGATGCCACTGTTAAATTTTCTTGACTAAGAATTCTAAGAGGATGATCGTCTAAATCTTCTTGATCTACTTCTGGTAAAGGATTTTCAGAGTATCCCATACAGAATGCAATATCCTCCTCGGTTACTTGGAGACAAGAATCTATCATTGGAACAGGTTCTAGGGGCTCCTCTACTTCAATTATTTCTAAAATTTCATCTTCATCGTCATTAAGTCCTCTACTCATGCCATGAAGATCAATGTCCCTACTATGATTTGAAGCTAACTCATCTTCCATTCTCAATCGTTCTTTATATTTACTATCTAAACTTTCCATTGAAACTTCTCTACTACTGAGACTGCTAGGTTGCATGATTGGTAATGCGGGCGGTATCTCAGCTAATTCTTCACTATCATCATCGTCATCTATATCGTGTTTGCTTGGCTTAGAACATTTTTTACCCATTGAATTCTGATCACCTGGTCCAACATTTTCTTCTTCTATTGCCATTCCCTTGGAACCAGCTTTTAATCCAGTCCTTATAACTGATTCTTCCACATGTATTCGCCTTACTGAGTCCTTCGTCACTGGCTCCATTTTATGAGCATTTTCAGGTTCGTCAGGAATTCTTACTCCAGGTTCTTTGTGCACAACCTGCGCTTTGTGACTTGGTGAGTTATGTCTGGATTTATGAATTTGTGACGTTTGATTTTCAACCCATTTTCTTATCATATTTTTCTTGTGGTTGTCCATATATCCGTATCCCAGGTTCTCACTACCGAGGGCGCCAAGAATACCGAGCTGGAGTGGTAAAGCATTATTGGTAGGTTGCATTGGCACAGATTCAAATTGTATTGGTACTTTTGGTTCTTGCATTGGACCGTCGATCCAAGTTTCACGTTTCTTGCCTTGCGTTTCCTTAATAATATGCCTTGCTTCAACTAATTTTGATTTAGATATTCTAGGTCCATCGATCCACTGTTCGTCACTGGTGCTTTTCCCTTCTTCTGGATGTTTTGGACCCGCTTTCTTAAGCGGTGTCGATTTAGATGTTACTGAATGTACTGGAGATGCTTTCGGAGTATGGCTGGGCTGTAAAGTTTTTAACGGTGATGCTTTTGGTGACCCGTGTAATCTATGCACAGGACTTTTTTCTTCAACCACTCTAGATAGCGATGACTTATGTTTTTGTTCTGCTGCTGAACCTCGTAAAGCCTTACTAAGCACACATCGATTGTCACCTGAATTTATATGGGGTATATACACCGGTGGATGTTCTCCGTCAGTTGCGTCGTCCATAGGACCCACGTATATGACCGTGTCAGCTGAGAGATCACTACTTGATGGGTCCGGCTCGCTACTACTTGGTTTTGAAGCATCCTCGCCGGAACTTCCACCGGACCCTGCATTATTATTTGACGAATATTTGACCTTCCTTCTTCGCAGCCTATGTATTCGAGAGGCTAACTGTAATGTCGTTAAAGTATCTGAATAATTTTGGGTATTTGGTGAAACATGGACAATCATAGCTGTGTGACATGTTAGCGAACCTAAGCACTCTTTTAAAACATGTGTAAGATTATGGTCTCTATACGGTAGATGCCTTTGTCCGTTGAATATTGCAAGTAATATATTTCCTAAACCAGATAGTGGTATTCCTCCATTTGTTTTCCCTCTCTCTGAGTTTCCTAGGTCGATTAAATGCAGGCGGCTGCGTCCTCCGGCCACTGTGAACAAAGAGAGAAATGTTTTTAATTCAGGAACTTTGTTGTTTTGTGACCCGTTTAGTATGGCGGGGGATAGTGAAACTTTTATTTAAAGCTTCTGTTTAATATAAGAAAATCTTCAATGAACTTTCTGAAATAACTGTGCTTTGTGTATAAAGGACCATGCGTCATTTTGGTACCAACGCTCAACAGTGATGAAACTCATGCCATGTGAAAGCTTTTGGGGTATTATTTAATTCATTCTATGGCAGCTAAGTCGAAATCGAGCGCGAACATGGTGTTTTTTAACATTAAAAAAGGTTAGGTTATGTTTGGTCAGGATAGGTTAGGTTAGGTTGATCTCATGATTCTCGGTCTAAGTGTGGGAAGGGAACTTCAATAAGGATTTTCCAACCCGGAAAAAAAAAAACTTAGGTTAGGTTAGGGTATGTAGGTAGATAGGGTAGGTAGATATGTAGATAGATAGGGTAGGTAGGTATGTAGGTAGGTAAGGTAGCAAGGTACTCTTTTTGGTTAGGTTAGGTTAGGTTCACCGTGCCGTGCGGAGGAAGCGGAGTCCCGGGGCAGGGTAATGTCGGCGGTGTCGTTGGACATCTCCAATGCATTCAATACCCATGCGTCATTTTGGACGCGACTTTCAACAGTGATGATACTTATGCCAAGTGAATACTTTTGGGGTATTATTTCATTCATACTATGACAGCTAAGTCGAAATCGAGCGCGAACATGGTGATTTTGAGCATTCAAAAAAAGTTAGGTTAGATTAGGGATGAAACCATGCAATGTGAAAGCTTTTGGGGTATCATTTAATTTAGGTATACTATGGCAGCTAAGTGTTTTTGAACATTCAAAAAAGGTTAGGTTAGGTTAGGTGGGATGAGAGGGCGGAGCGCATGCATGAGAGGGCGGAGGACATCCACGGGTGGGCGGAGGACAACCATGAGGATTTTCTAGGTCGTTTTTATAAGTCGTTCGCGCGGTAAACTCTAATAGCGCGATGCAGGATTTGTGTGACGTCATATCTTTGATGAGTAGTTAGTATGTGGCGGTGTAACCGCTACAATTTACTTAATTATACTGTTACGCAAGTAGCAATCTACCTTATCGCCTTTCCCTGCCCCTTCCTCTCCGGCTTCTAACATTACCATTAAAAACAAAGATACTTTTGTTACCTTAAATGTTATTAGGTATTTTCTAATGTTAAGCAAAAATAATGAATTAATTAAGCGTTCAGAGATGTTATTATTATTTTCATATATACAATGCTTACTGTTTTATTTGTCCTTCATTTTATACTTTTTTTTAATGTTCAAAAACACCATGTTCGCACTCGATTTCGACTAAGCTGCCATAGTATAAATTAATTGATACCCCAAAAGCTTTCACATGACATGAGTTTCATCCCTTGATATGCTTTTTTGTTGCGACCTTGAAAATCCTCATGGTTGTCCTCCGCCCACCCGTAGATGTCCTCCGCCCTCTCATGCATGCGCTCCGCCCTCTCATCCCACCTAACCTAACGTAACCTTTTTTGAATGTTCAAAAACACTTAGCTGCCATAGTATACCTAAATAAAATGATACCCCAAAAGCTTTCACATTGCATGGTTTCATCCCTAACCTAACCTAACTTTTTTTGAATGCTCAAAATCACCATGTTCGCGCTCGATTTCGACTTAGCTGCCATAGTATAAATTAAATGATACCCCAAAAGCTTTCATATGGCATGAGTTTCATCCCTATCCTAACCTAACCTAACTTTTTTTGAATGTTCAAAAACACCATGTTCGCGCTCGATTTCGACTTAGCTGCCATAGAATGAATTAAACAATACCCCAAAAGCTTTCATATGGGATGAGTCTCATCACTGTTGAGCGTTGGTACCAGACTCCATACAAAGTTGCCCATGGTCCTTTGTCGTAATTAATTTTCTTTTAATAAATCCTTGACTGTTTCCAAGAAGTGCATTTTTTTTCTTGGCCACAATGGGGAAGTTCTTGACCCACATTTCACCTGGTAAGTGATGATCAGGCCGAAGGTTGCACCCATCAAAGACGGCATTAATGGGGAAAAGCGTTTTCTGTATGGCTCCAAAAATTTATAATAAAATACCACAGGCATTTAAAGCATTGCCGGTAAATCTATTTAAAAAAAAGATGCGAGATTTATTAACGGACAAGTGCTATTATAATATAAGTGATTTTTTAAATGACACTACCATATATAACCTATTTTGAAATTTGGTTCCTATTTAATTTTTTTGTAAATTTTATAAATTTGTACGCCTTACGGGTGAAACATGGACGAACGAAATGTTATGACATCCTGCATGCTTAATTTGTATGTATACGCATGTTTTTTGACAAATAAATGATCTTTATCTTTATCTTTCAGGTGGAAGCTTAAGCCGGTATCTGGCTAATCGGGGTAATTATTCAAAGTGGCTCCTTTGTTTTGATGAAGATGTTTTAATGAAAATACTTCTCTATATAAGATTAATATGGTGACCACACCATAATAGATAAGATACGACTTGGTTGCCATGTATTTAGAACAACATAATTATTGATATTTAAGATAGAAGCATAATTTTTCTTACCTGCTCCTTTCCCTCCAACACTGTACTGGTACACATGTAGCGTGTACAAAAGATGGCTGTCTTTTCCCTCCTCCCTGGCCCCTCTGGTAGCCAGTGCGGCATCCAGGTAGAAGGCTGCCTTCTCAGCGCTGTGCACTCTGAGTTCTGATTGGTTCTGCAGATGGGTTCCAAAGAGAGGGTCGTCTCGGAGGTAAACGCCTGGAGATTGCTCCGTGTCTGCGAAGAGAAAAAATTATATGAATAAAAAATAGTTGTTGTAAGCCAATGTTCTATCGCCTCAGTCATTGTAATCCAGTACAAGATGCTAGTCTTCCTTTAGCCAACGATACACGCTAGGATATGACACCTCACCTCAACAACTCTATCCAATCAAGTTTCATAGTTCAGGAGAACTACAGTTTTCTCTCAAACACGTTCATGTTAGCATGGACAGTTTGATTGAACATGCAAAACTGTGCAGGCATAGCGTGTATGGTCGCATTTACTATTTGCTGTCGCTATCAATTTGCTATCTTCAACAAACCGTCCGCCTACCCGATGTTTGTTCACATCGGAAAATATGTAGAACTTCCTTAAAAACTATAATCCAAAAATTCTTCTTTAGTGCTCACCGTGACGCAAGGAACTCTTGTGCAAAATTTCATATGCTTCAAGACACAGCAGCTTAGGCTGTGCGTTGTCAGTCAGTGAATGTATGAATGAATTTAAGAGAAAATAATAATATTTTTTCGTTCTAAACCATTTAGCTTTTTAACATGCTTGTAACTCAATAAATATCTCACCATTTTGATACGGCGCTAACAAGTCCCGGATCTGGTTGGTATTGGTGCACAGCTCTACTGCTGACACCCTCACGGAGAACCGTGTGCCACACTTGTGTCGTTGCTCTGCTATACCTCGGAACAGCCAGGTTATGGCACAGGGTATCGCGCCCAGTGCTGTTGGTGAGTCCGGCCGCCCCAACATTGTGTAGGATTTACCTGGACGAAGCAATAGAGACTTTAGATACAGTTCGTTAGCACAATGTTGACAGAAAATCGTTGAAAATGATTGATTTTGGCATACCTATGATTGGCTTATGGTTAGGAGTTAAAATATACGTAAGTAGGTGAACTTTAGACAATACCCTAACCAGAAATATTTTCAGGTATTGTTGGTTCATGAATGATCGTTGAACTAAAACACTCCAAATGCTCAACTCTTTCTCAAACTCTGGTTAAAAACTTGTTGGGGGGAAAACATGTAATGATCGCCAAAATCCTATTCTCGTTTTAAGTCAAATTCAATCAAACTCCCTGCAAAAACTTAGTTTTGAGTAAGAGTACATAAATAACTAAAATGTTGATAGGACCAGCTCAACTCAAACACCAAAAACCGCGGAATAAATTCACGACAGCAGAATAATGAACACAAGAAATCACTTTTAATGCCAGGTAGGTTCACTCAGCTCCACGTGGCTTCCAAAATCCTTCAATAATTAAAACGAGGTTCAAATTATTCACTCAGTTGGATCTACGATCCCGAATAACCGGGATGTGGGAGTAAGCTTGGGTTTAGTGCCAACATCGCCGCGTTTCCCCAAAACTTTCATCTCGCGAGGCATTCAATTTGCATCTGAAACCTTAATCTATGAGGGGAGGTTGGGGTAAATTACCTCTTTCCTTTTTAGTCGTTGGTTGTTTTGTGTTAATGAAAGTATACGCCCATTTCGCAATTGTTTGTTTGTGGTATTATCTTGATCGCATCGTTCGGATAATCCCGTGCAACTTGCTAAATTGATTTCGTGTCTGGAACTTATTAATAGGTTGGTAATACTGTTAGCGTTGTTGGCTATTGTCTTGTTATCAAGTTATAATGTCGTGTTCTATTGTTGGAGAAGATTATTGGAAGTTAAATGTTTTAATTGGGAAGGTTTTCATCGATTCGAATTCTCTGCGTTTGTTAGTTATCTTCTTTGTCAGGACTACTGTTTACGTTAATTTTGATAACCTATACTGTAAAACAAATTATTAAAAAAAACCAAGGTTACTGAAAGCGTTAAACAAGAAATAAAAATAAACAAGAAATAAAAAAAGGATAATCTTTGAAAATTTTACGCTCATAAAGGTCCGGGAAATGAAAAGAAAAACGATTTCCTAGATCAGAGATGGATTCTATCCATAATATATTTAAACCGGACTTTAAACTACCTTCAACCTAACATTCATAGTGTTAACTTGAAATCCCAGTTTTAATATCAAACTTTTGCCATCACGAGTGTGTAAGCGAGACGGAGATAGGCGTATTTATCAAACTTTCAATTAAGAGCTCTCCCGACTCTTTGCCATTTAGATGCAAATCCCACCGCCCGAGCCGAGTGAGAAGTTTCATACTTTATAGTGCATAATTAGGGCTACCCACCTTCCGAATGACTTGTGGTTCCTCATTGTAAACGAAGCGTGAAAGTGCTAAAGTTCGAGTTACCGTCAAAGAGCTTTTTGAAAAAAAAAATTCAAGAACTTTATGCTAGAATAATTATTCCTTTTGTAACCGTACCATACATAAGTCCCTTCATGTGTCCCTTATATGTGTTTATTTAAAAGCTTAATATCCTAGCTATTATAGCTTAATATAATATTATTTGCAGTAGCTAATGACCACACGAGGTAACTACCTCGTGTGGTCATCACCTTTGAACTCAAAGGTTCATTAGTTACAACCAGGGTTGGGCAGTATTTGAATTACTTGTAATTGAAATACGTAATTGAAATACAAATACGTAATTGGTATTTGTAATTCAATTACTTCTTATAAATGTAATTTGTGATTAGTATTTCAAATACCTGACGCTGAGGTATTTTGTAGTTAGTATTTCAAATACTTATGGCCCAAAATACATTTGAACATAAATACATTTAGCGATCATATGAATGGGTGCGATCTGCAGAAAATAGCGCTCGATAGCTTTCGTAAGCAAAATGGCGACCGCTAAATATGTAATATCTTTAAAGTTGGCAACACTGCACTTAAACTGTACTGTAGTCTGTACTGCAGGTACATACGTCAAATTGTCAATTACATAACTTGTCAATTGTAATTTTCATTCAGCGATGGAGTGAATCCTGTGAATGCTGTGACATATTTAGCGGTCGCCATTTTGTAAAATATGATGGCAAGAATATTTTCCCTTTGCCTTAGGCTGGGCTGGATTAGTTCTATTCTATTTATATACCTAACCTAACACCAGACTGTATTTTGTAATTTGTATTTTGTATTTTAAATAAAAATAGTCTAAATACTGTATTTTGTATTTTATATTTCAAATACACGACTTAAAAATATTTTGTAATTTGTATTTAAATAAGTGCGAGACAGTATTTTGTAATTTGTATTTTAATTAAAGCAAAGCATGTATTTTGCCCAGCTCTGGTTACAACCACATTTTATTTGAATAAGGAAGCGTGCCAACCCTATCCGGTACAGTTTCGCACTTTTTAATCAACGTTTCTGGATTATACGTGAGAACTTGATTATTATCTCTGTACGATAAACATGTAACTTATAACTTATGTGTATGTGAGTTAATTGGATGTTTATTGGTGTTTTGAAGTATTTATAAGAGGCCGATAAACAAGAATTTCTACCTGCCGTCAAACAGAATATATAAGCAACTGTGCAACTCTTCAATAAATTCTCGTGATTACGTTGTCATTAGCTTTTAATGGTTATCTCAATACGTACCTATTTACAATTAATGAGACGAGGAATCTTTCAACTTGCCCATCCATTATGTTAGGGTTATTCCACTAATCCCCATTGAGAATCCCCATCAATGGGGATTATCACTCACTTACTTGGTGTTTAATCAAACACTAGAAGTGAGGAGAAATGAACCAACCTATAATATGCTGCACCGGTTGACGTCATCATGTCAACGCCGGCTGTCGCTGAAAACCAACGCTGAGTCTCTGTCTCGCATAGGGTCGCAGCATTAATCTGTTTTCAGATCAGCGCGATTTGTCGCGCGACGCGACACGAACAATACAAAACTTCACGGTATAACAATAACCGGTGTCGCGTCGCGCGACAAAACGCGCTGGTCTGAAAACAGCTTTATGCTGAGCGATGGTCGTTTTGCGTGAATGTGACGCATATTTCCCCCAAATTGTTATTTTCGTGTTCTGTTCTTTTCTTGCGTCATGTGTACCGCAAATAAACGTATTTTATTTATTTATTTTTTCTGCCTATTGCTGAAGGCCTGAACCAGTTTCTAATTAGTAAATCAGGTTACCTCTGTCCTATGCTGACTTTTGTGAATTTAGACCAAACGACAAACAGTGATCCTTCAAAGCATTTTAATTTTACTGAACCTGACTGTATCTGATTTCTTCAAACTTGTTTTGGTATTGGTTTTAAAATGTGGTACTCGTTGGGAATAGAAAATAAAAACGGAAATAAACTAATACGAAATGGTATTAGCTCTTGGTATTGGATGGGAATAGATCCTAATCTTCTAAATAATATCTATATCTACATTCATATTTTAAAGAGAAAGTATTTGTAGTTTTGTTTGTAATATATAAACTCAAAAACTACTGGACCGATTTTCAATATTCTTTCACCAGTAGTATGCTATATTATCACTGAGTAATATCTAAACTATCTTAACTAATATTATAAAGAGAATAGATTAGATTTTTTGTATGTTTGTTTGTAAAGAATAAACTCAAAAACTACTGGACCGATTTAAAAAAATATATTCATATGCTATATTACCACTGAGTAAAATAGCCTATAATTTATAAAGATATCACGCGGGCGAAGCCGCTGGTGAAAGCTAGTTCATAATAATAATAGTCTATTATTCTCCCACTGCAGAGCCAAGGGCCAATTCTCACATAATATCTTCTTGTTAAGGCTAATGTAGTGTAGGTACTTATATCTTACCAAGTCCTGCGTGTCCGAAGCAGAAGAGGCAGCCGTCTGTCCCGTTGATGACGGCATGGATGACGTCAGTCAGCGCGCTTGAGCATATCTCCGTCTGTGACAAGGATACAACATTGATGTAGCTTTAACTCTTCTATACGAATGTATACATAGGTTATCAAGGGAAGTTCAAGAAGAGGTATCAAGAGGTATAGATAATCCCCTTTATTTTTAAATCTTGCTTAAAGTTAAATGACGTTTAAACGTCATGAATATATGGTTAAAAAGTCGCTAATCGTTACTTTACTTCAAGCAACGTTTATAAATAAATCCATCATGTCCAGCAAATAAAACACTGTTTAAAGTAAACTTATTACGCTTCTTTTGGAGTTCCATATATCGAACATTACCTTCAAAGTTAGTTTTAGGACTGTGAACGGCTAACTGCAAGTTTTGGACTCAAACGGAAATACTATTAAAAGATGAAAAACACATTTCCGTTATTATACATCAGTTTATTATTATAATTCACGTGATTGTTTCTCGTAAAAATAACAAATACTACAGACATTATTTCTTTGTTAAATTATTTACGATCATTTCTGAGTCTAAATTCTGAACTCCAAAAATTAAGACACACATTTAACATCCCTCTCATTAAACACGATTAAATCTCTATTCATTACCACATCACCCCTAACGAGAAACAAAGTATCTATAATGCTGTGAATAATTTACTAAAATCTGGCACTTAGGGTGTTTCTGAACCTTCCATCGCTCGAACCAGGGTGTTTTCTTTCGCCCCGGATCTCAGGTAATTACGCGGACTTAAGGTAGCACGCAGATTAGGGAGCTGAGACGAGGCTTAGAGAATATGGGGGTTATAATGATGTCGCTAGTTGCTTTTGTAGGGTTTAGTAGTCGAACGATGATTAAAATCGGAGAGTAAGGCAAAGTAAATTGCAATAAATCGTAAAACTGTTTACAACATGCTTGCAACGTTTTCTTCCGAAATAGATGACTTCCGTAAACGATCCCAGGGAATTATCAACTTTTAATAATACATAACATTAACATACATACTAATGTTCCCACTGCTGGGACACAGGCCTCCTCTTGATGAGAGGGAGTGGGCTGTAATCTACCACGCGGGCCCAGTGCGGGTTGGTAGATGTCACATGTCTTCGAATTTTTGGTTCTAAGACATGCGTTTCCTCACGACGTTTTCCTTCACCGTTTTGAGAGATGAAATTATTTACACAAAGTAAAGCGCCTGCTTGGATTCGACCCACGACCTACATACTGAAGTATGTTATTTTTCTGTTACAATAACATCACGCCTGTAATCTCCAAAGGGTTGGGCAGAGGTGTACCTATAGTAGGTACCCACATTTCGCCAGTTATGTTTACGTCTCGTTTAATAGAGGGCGAGACTATTGCCATCAAACGGGGACAAATCCAGCTTCCCGGCTGCTACTGAGAAATTCCTGATGTGTCTGTGTTTCGTTTCTGTAGTTTGATAGTTTTTTTCGTTTTTTTCGGGTGACCACTGAAAATCTGCACTGTGCTGTGGGCCCCATAGCACAGCATCATGCTGAGTGGTAGCCTTCTTGTCACAGTCATGCCGTGTCAGCAGCTTCCGACTATTTCTGTTTTGAGCTCGTGATTATATTTAAATCTATTGTGTTTTATTTTCTTGTTCTACTCGAGTTTATTATCTTTTTAACCAACTTCCAAAAAAGAGACGATTTTGAAAATTGTTTTTTTGTTTGAAATGCTCCCGAGGTACCGCTTGACTGTCACTAATGAGACACAATACAATTTTAATTGTTATCGAGCTGCATCAGCCTTTCGGACAGTAGAGCATGTCACTTAGCTTGGATAGTTTTTGAGTTAGCTTCAAGAATACGTATTTTTCCCACTTAGTTTATATGAATGATATTATGATGATAACTTCCTGTCACTGTGATTTGCATAGCAGGTAGTGGTATTCAAATTTGTGTGGGGTAGGTACCACAACTAAAAAGTGAAAAGTAAAAACATTTTACAAAAAAAAGCACTACAAAGTGAAAAATTACTTTAATTTCGGAAGTCGGTGGCAAAAAACGAAAATTCAAAACGAAAGACACCGACTTCCGGAATTAAAGTTATTTTTCAACCTGTACTTAGTTTTTTTTTTTTTGCACGTGTTTCTGTGACAAATAAACTTATTTTTCTGTCTTTTCTGTTATTAATTTAGGTATAGAATGCTGTTGGATAACGTCATAGTAATCAAATAAATCACATCAACCTAGCCAGATTTAGTAAGTTTAATTGTAAAATAAGTACCAAGTAGGTACTTATTTTACAATTAAACTTACTAAATCAACTTAATAAAAACATCTTCAATTAATACATGAATAAACTAAACTTAGTTAACTTTCCATATTAACATTATCTTTTGTATAAAACATCATTTAGGGCTCTCTCTGCCCCTGTGTTTTTGTTCCCGGCCTCTCCGCAGATAATTAAAAAGACTTAAGGTGGAGCACTGAGATTAGACGGCTGTAGGGCGGCCTACGGCATAATAGAGGATTACTCTAAAAAAGTTCAGGAGTTGGCTAGATTTTAAAAGAAAGTAGGTTTACTTACAATCATTTTGTTGCGAGGATCTTCATGGCCTTAGTTGTATTGTGATTCAAGTGCGTTAGCGCAGGATTGGATCCTAAGCAAATGATTAACTAAAGTTCACGTCACGTAAGAAGAGCGCTCACGTGAATTTGTCCAGTAAGCGTCCATCAGCGTCCTTTTTACGTGACGCGCACTTTACCAAGATTTATTTGGTACATTCTACCTAAACCTACATGCAGTAGACTCAAGACCACATATTCTGACCATTGGATGAATACGAAATGATTATCATAACATTTCACGAGAGATGAAGTGGGCAATCACATAATAAATACAGAACTTTCCCGCCCACTATACCATCTTATGGTCACACCATCGCAGGGGATACACTCAACACGGAAATACTGAAATTGTTTTGAGTGAAAATTTTAATGACCAGGACTTCGTTCACTAATTGAGAGCGCTTAGTTCGCAATGGAGGGACGACAGTTAATCAATTATTGTTATTAACTTTAACTTCATTTCAATTAATTATGTTGCGGCACTGATCGTGTTTTCTGTAGGAATAATTAAGCAATAAAACTGATATAGAAATAATATAACTATACGTAACGTAATTATTTATTTCGGTTTGATTCTTATCCAGAAAACAATTTCTAAATTGGGTCGATTGGGTTTTGAAAACAATCACATTAAAGTAACTTACCTACCAAAACATTGTTTTAAATAAGTATCACAAATTCTACATTAATTTAATTAAAACTCACTTATATTTTCCATAGTCCGATTGATTGAGGCTTAAAACTTTTGTGGGATATTAATATCGAATAGTTACAGTTTGATCCAGTCTCGTAAGTTTGAAATTAATTTTGATGAAAGTAGTTTTCAATTTGTTATTAAGCTTATACTTACAGTCCTTCATTTAGGAGATCGTAATCTGTTCACAAAAGAGCCAAAATGTTTTCTCCGGGGTATATTACGTTTCTTTTTTGTTATTTTAAATATATTACGTTTCTTTTTTGTTATTTTAAATATTTAACTTTATCTAAGTACATTAGGTAGGTTGCATGTAGTGGTCAGGATACCCGTTGAAGCCGTGGGTGCCAGCTGGCTGTGTGACTCGCCTCACGAAAGCTTGCGGGAGTCACGATGATAATGACGTCGTAGTTGCACGAAGGCTGCGTAGACGATCATACTCGGGCTCCAATTTAGAGGTATGAGGAGCAGGGTGTAAAGTTTACTCATCCTCATTAGAAAAGGGAGGATCCTCCGACCAGATGGGTGTTGTGTCTGGCGGGCAACTGCCGGAAAGTTGATGTCGGACAGTCTTATATAATGTCGATCGCGCGGTAAACTCTAATTATGCGATACAGGATTTGTGTGACGTCATGTCTTTGCTGCGTTGTTCGTATGTGGCGGTGTAACCGCTACTGTTTCTATATAATATCTGCTCGTATTTTATGTATGAAAATAATAACCATAAAGCATTTACAGGAAATAACAGCAGTATAATATTTCATAATTACACTGGATTTTGGCGAGTCTAGTGGCGTTGGATGATGCATGTTAACCGAAGCTGACATATTGAACTACCGTTCACCGGCTTCCACTGATTTACTACAGCACTAGATTGTAATCAATGTATTTTACATAAAACATTTTGAAATGAATACGAGTATGTAAAAAATTAAGTGCAATGTGCAACATGTAGCGACGGTGTTTAAAGGACTTTTTAATTATATTTATTTAAGGAAATAAATCAAGAAAAATAAAACTGGGGCATACAGAAAAAAAATTTTACAATAAAAAAAAATTCAAGCTCTGTGTTAACATAGTAATATTATAGGTACCAACGCTACAAGACTTAAAATATATCGTTTTTGTGTTTGTGTGTGGCAACTTGCTTTTTGAAGTGAAAACTTCTTTAGGCGCGTTGATCACTTTTTGGGTGAACAAAAATCATAGAACTCGCGTCATCGTCACCTAACGCTCGAACGAAAGACATCAATGCGAGAATCAAAAAGTTACTTAACGAAAGACATCAACGCGAGAATCAAAAAGTTACTTAATTTTCACTTCTATCGGCAGTCCCCAAAGACTGCCCGATTTTTTAATTTTTTTTTTGTTTCATGTAATTTGATAACATTTAATTGTGCTTTTGTGTGTGTCTATTGGGTGCACCAAATACATGGTTTATCTATCTATTCTATTTTTTATTAATAAACAATATTTGCGATCCACACATAATTAACGAAGGATGATGAACGGCGTGTTCCGAAGCGAGACGTATAGCTGTTGCGCATTAAGGCCCGGCTTTCACTTAAAATCCATCACTCTTTAAAAGTTGAGTTTATTAATATCTGTTTTGATAGTAATGTAAACAAGTCATAAAGGTAGATTACTAACATAATTACGGTGGATCCCGGTGGGTCCCGGCGTCGGAAGCTAAGCCTGCGTAAGCCGCCGTCCGGCCGCTGTCCGGCGCCGTCCGGTGAGTTATTGCACGGATAAGTTAAATCAACGCTTGTATAACTACATTCGTGTAAGGCCCATATTCTATCGTAATAGCTCTCTTAATTATCTTGATCACGTGGATTCAGTGTTCATGGACTTTAGAATTTTCTATAAACGGATCTTTTTTGTGATCATTTGCGCTGCATTTGGAGAATTTGAATGATCAAAAAAAAACTTGGTTTTACAAAAAATATTTAATCTATAAACAAGTTTAAAGTTCATAATAAATAAATAATTTTGTGTAGGGTTCTAATGGACTGTCAAAATCTTCAAACATACTAAGTGGAAAGTTGGCGGATTTGATTGATTGATTGTAAAGAAAGAACGAAGATGAAATAATAAGGATGAATGGCAATGTAACAAATTGGTAATTGCCTTCCTTGTTTCAATAAAAATAACAAAAAATAGACTATGATATCTTCATACTCTTTTTTTCAAGAATGGTATAAATCCTGATGCTTTCTAAAGGCATCATATTTAGAGAATTTTAATCTCATACAACACAGCACGGCAGTAAGAGGACAGTTCCCCGTCTGGTAATCTTCTGTAGGTATATAGGTACAGTGGTGCATTAGGCACTGCAGGCTTACTTTAACTTTGTTTTTCGTAGTTTTTTTTTTGAAATATTAAGAAACACAAACTTATTTTTGCGGTCGATAAAATCAATACTGTGCAAGTGTGCATGCGTAAATATTCATCCCAACTACGGTACCCTTCACTGTGCGTGGTCCGACACGCACTGGATCGGTTTTTCTTTCACGTCAGAAAAAATGTTTTACTGCTTTTTAAATACATACAATATAATACAATACACTTAATATAACATCACGCATGTGTTCCCCGAAGGGTTAGGCAGAGGTGTACCATTTCAGTAGGACATCATGGCGGCGCAACCATGGTCGCGCTGCCAGCAAAATATACACAGCTTTATGGTGGGTATCTCATCAGGCGTCCGATCGGTTGCGCAATTAAGCATCATTTTATTGGTAGCGGCGACTGGTCGCTCCACCATGGTATCCCGGTGAAATATAGCCCTTAGTAGGTTCACACCATTTCGACAGTTATCTTTAAGTCGCACGTAATAGTGGGCGAGCCTATTGCTATGATGCTATTAACCGGGCGCAAATCTAGACTCCGGGCTGCTACTGAGAAATTGAAGATGGAAACACCCAATAACACTGATCCGACCTGAGAATCGAACCCAGACCTCGTGCTCAGCAGTACCTCTTGCGATCACTAGACCAACGAGGTAGTCAATTCAAGTCTTTCTACATAAACAACGTTTTTTCACTATGGGACCAGCGACATCACGAAAAAAAAATCAGCTGTACCCATCGATCACTAATAAAGAACTAGATACACAATCAGCGGCAAAAAATGTCCTCACCGAATGAGCACCCACTAGAACATTTGGGTGCGCTTTTGATTTAGTAGCATTCGAACGCTCCGACGGTAAACATGCCACTTACTATCGGTCGTAAAAATTTATTGCGTTTTTGAACATAGCTTTGTGAAATAAACTTTAGGCATTGCGTTTAAGGTTGAATTTACATTAATGTATATTTATTTAAACTATTATTACTTAAACTCAATTTGGTGCCACTTTTAAGAGAACTTTTGTTTGGGATTGTGTATCTAGTTCTTTATTAGTGATCGATGGCTGTACCCTACATTTATGTTCGCATATCTCGTCAAAATGTAGGGAACAGGAGATTTTTTTTTCGCGAGTTCAGCGTTGGTCTCATAGTGAAATTTGTTCATAATGATGAGTATAATGACCCCTTAAGAGGTTTAGTATAAACAAAAAATTACGTTGTAAAATGGGCATCAAAACACTCCTATTTACAGCTCACACAACATCTAGAGCTCAGTTCCTCGTCTCGTAATCTCCTTTATACAGTGGTGCATTAGATACTGCAGGCTTACTTGTGCGTTCAGTAATTACATCTGAACGCGCATTACGCGGTTAAGTGATTTATTACCACGTTTATGGAGCTGTGAGTCTTGATCGGGATTTCTGGTCTTAAGTGGTATGATGTGTGGGGTTTTAGGGTGTGGTATGCGTGGTTTTGTTGTGGGAACGGAGATCCGGTTAAGTTTTAGGTGGGGTTAAATTCAAATTCATATCATTTAATTCAAATAAGATAGACTTATAAAAACATAGGCATAAAAAAAAACTTATATAAAAAAAAAAAATTAAAACTCAAATTAAATTAAGGAGAGTGCTAATTTTATGTTCATTTTTCCGTTGTAATCTAAGAAATAATTCTAGGTAGAACCGATTGTCAATAATTTTAAATAAGCTACTGCGAATTTGAAAATAATTATGAAAATGTCTGGGTAACCTCTATGTTTGTGCAGTTTTAATTCGTAGGTACCTAGGTACTGTATACAATTCGGTGCTGACGGTCTGTAGCCGACGGCGACGTTGCTGTCATGTGGTAAGACTACTTATTGTTATTTCCTTGCATGCTCATTTCCTCCTGCTAATACTGACAATTCTCTTATTCAATTCATTAGAAGCGCATCTTTAAATCTGGTGTTTTATTTTAACCAGATTGGTCCTAACACAGTTTCACCATCATAAGCAACATTTTTATACGTAAGAAAGCATTCAGTCCTCTAAGTCCTTTCCTCCCATGAGACACATATTCTAACATATCAACATGGTGTTCCCACAATTTAAGCTGTGCATCCGCGGACATGGCGATTACAGCATGCTAATGTGATTCGTATGCACCGGTGCACACTTGTTGTGTGAATTGTTCCCGTTTGTTCATGTTTCTCCCGGTTTAGTGAGTTTGAAGTTTTATGTTACAGGGCTATGACAGCATTGGAAATTTCTGTGGTTAGGGGCCCATTTGCCAGATTGCCTCGTAATTAGGAATGTTAAGCATTGAAGTGTGACTATGAAATGTAGGAAAAATTTACATATATCTATTATGATCTTTCAGAGGGAATTGATAACATCGTATCCAGCAGTAAATTGCCTGCTCCTTAATGTAACTAAATGTGGCAATTTGCATAATCTTATGCCCACGTTTTGCTAACACCAGATTGAATCGCGGACAACTAGGTACAAGGTGAGCGACAAACCCTCGGGAGATAATAACTACACCGACTAACCCTCTTACACAATACCAAGGGCACATAACACTAAAGAGACTTCTCATAAGCTCTAAAATCTCGTTAAAACCGCTAACAATTTTCTATCCTGCTCAACAGTAAAAATGTGAAAATTTTCGGTAAAGGGGAACGCGAAAGTTAGCGTTAGTCGCGCCGTGCACGCCGTTTAACAATTTAAACAGGAGAAGTCGCAGCTCGCTCCGACGGCGACATTTTTGGTGCATGAAATTCAGAGGGGTATAGAACTACGCGAGAACGCCGCCGTGTGGGCATTCTGTTCAAGGGAGGGGAGCAAGCGGGGTGATGACGCGGCGTATTGTAAAGCGATGCATTCTTTCGCTATCTTGGCTGTTTAAAGTTTGTAGAGGAAAAATGCTTTCTTTGAAGGAAATCTTGAATCTTTTAAGAAATGTTAGGGAAAAGTTTCTTGAAGTAATTATGTTTTATGCGGTTTTTTATTGAAATTAAAAGGTAAAAGCAGACCATACATAGAAAAAAAGAGGAAGAAGAAGATCAAATAGACAAATGAACAGATGAATTAATAAGCGAATCTTCCTACTCAAATATGAATTTACGAACTTGATACCAATAAGTACCTTGCCTACATGATGTCCAAACAGTACTACCTATACTAAATAACTATATATACTAAATAATTGTATGCAGCGTGTATCAAAAATGTGTGGTCATCATCATACAAAATCACACAAAACCTCAATACCTATTCGCCCCAAATGTATGGAATAGCTGATTATATTTTCGCTATTACGAAATTGGTCCCTTGGAGAGAGTTCTTCAGTTTAGTGGTCTGTGGCACAGTCTTAAATATGACAACACACTTTTGGTACACGCTGTATATTCTAAAATAGGATGAAACTTACTGTTTTTACTAATACAAAATAATATTATCATGATAAAGTTTTTTTTTTTTTAAACCTACAGCCATACTCCCTCCCGCTTGTCGCTTGCAACTCAACCCGTTCGTTTAGGAGGAAAGTTTTGTGTAAAAGTAGGTAAGCGCTCTCTTATTTTTACCTCGGAACCGCCTCAGGACGGCACTATACGACATGTGACGTTGGTACTAAAAATATGCTGCCTTATATTATAATGTTAATATGTTGCATAATAACTTAAAATATTTTAGAGGAACTTCGACGATGGAAATTTCGATTTCAGGTTGAACATTTTTGCTTAGAATTTGAATTGCCTTAGAATTGAATAAGTAGCTACATTGTTAAGATCCTTACTGTGTTTAACTATTTCAATAAGAAATTATCCGCGGTAAGAAAGATGTTAGTCGATTTTGACCATACTTTCTGTAGTCGCATACTTACTTAATTAAAAATAATGAAGACCACATTGCAATATTATGTTATGTATAATATATCAGGTTTGGTTCAAACAAGTCTGAACTTACTTTTACATGCACGTTTTTGTTCTTGAATGTAAATACGCATATTTGAGCAAAGAAATCAATCATATATTATTGTTTTTTTGTCAAAACCCTAAACACTGTATGTACGTATCAGAAGATTGAAGACTGATCAGTTAGTAATAACTATCTCAACATTAATCTTCTTCAAGTATCCTTCCAAATACACAGACAAGACATACTTCGATTTTCCTCTCGGCTTGTTCCTTCCTTTGTTCCAGTAATTTGGGCCAGCTAATTACTGTAATCACCTCTTTTGTCTGATAATCTCAAAGGTCTTTCCTACAATGGCTGTGTTAGTACCTTTCTAACGACGGCGATCATTTTGTTCAGTGGGACGCTATCAGCTATTCTCGGCAATTATCCTGGCATCTACACGCGATTTTATTTTTTAAGACTCGTCTTTGAATCCTTTGGAGATTTTGGCGTTTAATTTCAGGCGTATTTAGATACGATGATTGGATAATCTGTATAGAATCAATTTCTAGATTAGCTAATTCGAAAAAGATACAAACTGTTACCATGAATTCAGCACATAATTCTAGATCCCCCAGCGTACGGAACAGTAGATTTTTTTTTTGTCGCTGCTTGGTCTAGAATCACGTACTGAGTTCATAGTAACAGTTTGTGCGTAGATGTGCCTTACACCCTGTGTACAGCTGTTTCTTAGTCTAGTCGAACATTATTCTCATTTTAAGATTTATGATTGCATTTTGTGATGCGCTTATTGTTTGATTCCAATTGCTAGAACTGCTGTATCAGAATACTGCTTATAAGCTTAAACCATCAGCGAGTGGCACCAAAACGTTCGTGCATTCTGTTTGTGGAACTCCGCTACGGATGAACTGGTTCAATTGGACACAATGTGTGTATATAGTCACATACACCAACAAACAGGCTTTACACATTGGTAACTGGTATAGACCAGGATAGCATCATTTGAAGAGTTTCATTTTCACTAACCTGAGCATCGTCTTGTGAGAATATAGCATCGAAGGCGAACATCTTCGGCGCGGCGACTCCAACCTTCCGATCTTCAGGCGCGGTGGCTGCCGGCGCCGTCTCGCACAGGCTGACCTGCTTCTTGCGCTTGTCCATAGAGAAGGTCTGGGTACCACTGGTGAAGGGGCCCTCGCCTGATGCACCCACTCGGAGCATCACTTTGACCTGGATAGAGGATTGAGGTTAGATATGAAATTCAAAAGCGAAGAAAAAGATTCTCTTATGTTATTGTTTCAGTATCAGTCTTATTATAGGTAATATCAGTTTGTTATAGCATACTAAACTTTGCCTCTTTTTGAGAATTACTATAAATAAGTATCCATTGAATAACCAATTTATTTTCGACCATCGGGACGAACAATAAGAGAATAGCTTCATATGTCAAAAACATGAGCAAGGTGATAGCGGGCTGACTGCCCAGGGCGCCCTGCACGAACATTTAAGTAGTAGACACTTGCAGAAGCTATTATTGTGCATCTACCTCAAAATATCGATTATTTTAATAACTCAAACAATCACCCACTGAAGAAGACATCAATGTTTTTAGTCACGGTTGCCATGCCCATTCCTGTTATATTCCTACAGCGAACCCAATAAAAACAAAATGCAATAACGAAAAAATAGGCTTCAACTAAATTATAGGTACCCTTTGTCCTTCCTCTTTTTTGAACATCCGAATATTCCATCAAAATTCCATTCTGTTAGATGTAAACTTTTCACAAACTAACCACGAGTCGTATGCGTAAGTATCCAGTAAATCTCGGCCTAACGAACCGTGGCCAGACAACGGCTTTGAGTCAAAGCCGAGTGAGCGCGCAATGGATGACGAGCAACGTGGGATAGTCGACAACACTAAATGGAAATGTAGGATGTATTGTGGACTATGGTGTACGTGCCATGGTTTTGGATATGAGAAGAATTTAGATTTATTTTAGTTGGATGCGAAACATTTTTTTTTAATACGATATCCTGTAACATTTGTTTCACACAATTATTACATACGTTAGTATTTACACCAATGCTAAGTATGGATATTTTTTTTACGCTGATTAGAGCGCGGATAACATATCTTCTTACACAATTTAATTCAATAAGCAAACTCCATTATAATGACAATATGAAACTTTAACTAATCCCGAGTTGAAGAACACCGCTTGCGTTTTATAGTGTGTTAGATAGAACATGGAGTGCGAAGAAATGGAGTGCGTCAAATCATCAAATACAGACGTCAACGTATCGTGCAAACTGGCTCAGCGTCTAGATCATTATTTTCTATCGCGATCCGTGCAATTCTTGAAAACAAATGTCTGTGCGTCTTTGTCTTTTAATCCAGTATTACTTTTTTTTTTTTTTTTTTTGTTACTAACATTAGTTATAAGCAAAATTATTGTTACTAACAACCTTGCCGTGCATAATATTTTCTATCGCGATCCGTGCAATTCTTGAAAACAAATGTCTGTGCGTCTTTGTCTTTTAATCCAGTATTACTTTTTTTTTTTTTTTTTTTGTTACTAACATTAGTTATAAGCAAAATTATTGTTACTAACAACCTTGCCGTGCCTATGGACTTTTTTGTCTGAAATAAATGATTTTTATTTTATTTTTATTTATTTATTTAAAAATGTTTAGGTCAGAATAAACCTTTTCATAGTCCTGTCGTTTCCCAAAGTATAATGCAAACCTTTCTATTTACGTTTTAAGTCAATTCTATTTCCTGAACAATTTCGCGTGTACACAGTGATAACTCCACTTCTTCTTCCTCCATGTTTCTCTACGCAAACTAGTTCCGGATAGTTATAGTTACGATTAGTAGCGTAACTCGGAGTTCGTCTCGCGTATCATGAGATGTAATTAGTTGGGAATTAATTACACCTGCGTTGTCTAACATCACTGATTCGCTGATTTGGGGGATGGCGTAAACGATCCTTGTTTCTTGTTTATTTTAACTTATATGGTAATTTCGGTGATATATTTTGAAGTGAAGTTGTGGGAGGATATGAAGTGATTTTCGTGTAACTTGTTGCAGATATTAGTGGTTTCAATAAGTTTTTTTTTTGCGATTTTATCTCTGTCAGATGCAGTGGAGGTACTCGTTTAACGATCAATAGTCATCAATATTTACAATATATTTCAAGAAAGGTCAGATTGCATGCTAAGCTATTCTTTTATATAAGAAAGCAGAAGTTTAGGGCGAGAAAATATGAATTATGTAGGTTTTGTTTTCTTTTAGCTCTGCTAATTTGTATTCAAACTGTTGCAAAGACAAAGTGTTGTAAATAAGATCGTCCTCCTCTCTTCAACAACCAAAAACTTATGAACAGCCCATAAGTCGATCGCTTACACTTAACACAACGCAACTCATTGTAACAATGGATACGTGCGAAGTGTCCTTCATTAACGAGCCGGGGATTCCATTACGTAATTAGCTGAGTGCGTATGTGACAGGGTTGCTAGATACAGTCTACAGGTAGCCGTGGAATATTAATAATGTTGCCTCTTTGAAATATGGATTTATGTGATATTTTGAGATAAATTCATCTTTGTTGTTAGAAAGAGCAATACGGTAGTAGCTAGCATAAGATTAGATTTTTAACCACCTCTGTGGTCTAGTAGTTAAGCCACCTGTATCAGACCCAGAGGTCCCGGGTCCGGTTCCCAGTGGGAGCAAAATTTTCTGCTCGGTTTGGTTGGTGGTAGGGCTTGTTCTACGTCCGCCTGGCTAGCTACCACTATCTTATCTAAGTCTGTCGCCATAACAACAATGTTAACAGCATTGTTGTGTTTCGGCAGTTAGAGATAAGATAGCCAGTTCCTCTGTGGTTGAGGATTCCGGGTGAAGCTCGCTTCCACCTTCGGCCTGATCATCACTTACCATCAGGTGAGATGCAGGCCAAGAGCTTCCCCGTTGAGGGTAAAAAAAAAGAAGGTTAAACCGTTCGTAGAAGTCGTAGAATCTCTTTATTGCAAATTCATGTGATTGAGATTGATTTTGCATGAAACATGGTGCTATGGTCAATATGGTCATATATGTACTACCCCATTGCTGCCCGTGGGTGTCATGATAAATTACATCAACAGGGAACGCCTTGATATTAAAAATGTCTTATACCTTTATAATGATATGAACGATTCTAACAGACAAGGCCCGCTGGTCACACATTCTAGATTTTTTGCGTTCTCCTAACTTTATTATTTTCAGACTAACAAAGGTTGTATCTCCCTGCTCTTTGATAAATTTATCCCTTATAACGCAGCCCTGGCCACTAATTCTTGTGAAATATCCCACTAATTCGCGGCCTAGTCCATTGCCTGAATTATTAACGGCAACTTGCTCTGAATTAGCTCTCTGATTGTAGTTTACAGCAAGCAGGCTTCAATAGCTCATTAGTAAGATTAAACTTAGATATGTACGTAATTTGTTTGAATAAATATCTCTATTGTTTATGTTAAGATTGGTTTACATCTTATCAAAAAAAGTGAAGAAAAATCGATGGTATCGCCAATGTTGCAACCCAAAAAAAAACCAGGAAATAAAACCTATTCGGTTTATTTACTGGTTTTTTTTTGGGTTGCAACATTGGCGATACCGGCGATTTTTCTTTTACCCACCATCCACTTACAAAAATACGCTAAAGTACCTTTAAAGGAACAAATACCTTAGACTTAGGCTGCCTGTCCACTGGAGCGGAGAGGAGAGGAGAGGAGCGGAGATGTGCCAATATTAACCGATAAAATCTAAACTCCGCTCCAGAGGTGCGATTCTATTGGTTAATATTGGCACATCTCCGCTCCTCTCCTTTCCTCTCCGCTTCAGTGGACAGGCAGCCTTAGGCTGCTTTTCCACCAGAGATATGCCATGCTACGTCCCTATGGATGCGTTTGATATCCACCAATATTCATTGGCCCACATAGCATAGCACTTCTGGAAACGGGTTCAACTAAGCTATGTTTTAAATGGAAGAATAAGTGCTATGGATTCCCGAGCTTTGGATGTGCGAGTAGTGTACCTAAGTGCAGAGCAGAGTGCCATCCCTACTGTCGATGCATCGCATAGCTCGCCGCGGCGCATCTTCAAAGCACATCTTACTCGCTCCACTATACAGCTTAGCATTAGTGGAAATAGTCTCATAGTATCGTAGCTCAGCTTTCACATCCTCGCAGCATAGCTGCATAGCACAGCTCTGGTGGAAAAGCAGCATTACCTTTTATAATAATAATAAAATCTTTATTGACACAAAAACCTTTGAGATTGCTTAAGACTAGGATACATAATTTGCCTAACTAAAGGTCATACTAATAAGGTAAACCCTGAACTCCTAAACTAGGTAATCCTGTGACTTAGGAGTCAGTGTTCTGCTGTCGCTGTTTTTAAGGATCAAGCCTATGTAACGCAGCCCAAATAGGATCCTGTATTTTAAAATCGAAGATTTGATTTGGAATAGATATACTTAACCCTACAAAGCAAAATTATTAATACCTCTACGAACAGATTGCATAACTTTACATTGATTTGAAATTCTGTTTGCTCCGGACAGGGTCGCAAAGTTAGAGTACAATGTTCTTTTAATATGGTTTTATTTATAAAGGACGAGTAGTACCCGAAGAAACCTTCGTGGTTTAAAGAGAAAACTTTCTATTGAGTGTTTCTCAGAATTTTCCGCTTTATAAGCCAAAGAGCAAATGTTAAGATTTATATTGAAAAGCTTTAATGGCTTTAGCTCAAAGTAATTTAGACTCATGAAAGACTTTCAACTTTGATTATACTTCTACAAACTAAAATGATTAGTTGACACTCTCCATACAAATATTGCCAGACTGCTAATAAAATCTACCGTACCTACCAGAGGCAAATCAAACAAAATTAAAAAGCGGCATTCCTTTTTTAAAGTTTTCGCTTTTAAATCCACACACCCAATCGCTACATCCCCTTTATTATTTGCAAATGGCGACAGAGAGAACTGTCAAAAACGCTTTTAAATTTCAATTAGAGTAAGGATTTGGGAGTCAATGGAGCGTTTGATTCGAGCCTGCAGCAGACCGGCTAAATCCCTCTAAGCTGGATGGCTGACGGACCGCGCGTGCGATACCGCGTTGTCGCGAGTGTGCGCCCACCCTTACACACTAATGCAAATTAATATTGATGTTGAAGGGACTGTTATGTTAATTGTTGTTATTAAATATTAATCGTTATTTGTGACTGTTTCACCATTTTGTCATAAAATAGTTATGATTTATTATAAATTAACACTTTGAAGGACAGTAAACGCCCATAGGCGTTATAACAATAAAACTTCTATTGTGTCTCATTGAATGTCCTTCAAAGTGTTAATGTTGTTGTATACGCGAATTAGGGCAGGATAGTATACAATTATTCTTTTTAAATATTTTTTTATAGAACATTATTTTTATAAAGCTAGTAAAAGTCAAATACACTTGTTTTTTATTTAAAAAAGTGGTTAAAGACGCGTTGCTAAAAAGGTGACAAACAAACGACAATTTCTATGCTTAACATTCTAAAGATACTTAAAGCAAAGAAATATTGTTTACACTTGTATATTTAGACGTGTAGCATTTGATCTACCTAATCGCATCAGATCGGGCGGGTGGCATCGCTGACGGGTAAATCCTAAAATCCTGAGTGACGCGCGTCCCTGTGCGGGAGATATCGCGCGAGTGCACGCCGCGCGTCGCTGCGTCTGCACTTAGCTTTATGATATTGTTGTGTTGGGTGACTTGTTAACATTTTGTATTGACGCAGATTGTGAAAATTCCTGATCGAAAAACTCAACAACACTTTGCCCCACCTGGGAATCGACTGCATGCTCAACGAGGCAATGCTTATTAATAAAAGGTTAAATCATTAAAATAATGTTTAAACACACATAAAGAGTGAAATAGTAATTCATGTAATTTGATGTTCTGATTAAATAATAATAAATACCCACTTATTTGTCGCCAAAGTATGTAGTTTTGCAAAAAAAAGGCCCATCCGCTTTTTCGTAACAGCTCCAATGTTATTCAATCATTATTATTAATAAATGCTCTCGTGGGTCTACCCCTTTGACTTAATCGAAAACATACTGTCCCATCAAAACAACAAGCTAAAATCATGCAAGGAAAACAAAAGAGATATTCATGATTCCATACAAAGCAGACCAAATCCTTCAAAATAATAATATGTAGATGTGATATTATTCAACGGGACGAGATGACAAACTGCCACAGACTGAGACAAAAACAAATCTTGTCGGAAAATAGGCGTTGGCAGGACGAGATGTCATTTGTTTTTTTAGGGTTCCGTACCCAAAGGGTGGGTGCCAATGGAACCCTATTACTAAGGCCCCACTGTCCGCCCGTCTGTCAGTATGTCACAGACCTGTATCTTTTGAAACGTAATATGTAGACACTTGAAATTTTGACAGAGTGTGTACTACTATGTGTACCGCTATAACAATCATCTGCCTAGTCTGTTCCCAACGATGTTGGGGTCTGCTTCCAGTCTAACCGGATGCAGCTGAATACCAGTATTTTACATGGAGGGACTGCCTATCTGACCTCCACAACCCAGTAACTGGGTAATACGATACCTCTAGTTAAGACTGGTTGTCAGACTTTCGGGTTTCTGACTACTCGTAACGACTGTCAAAAATCCACGATTGACAGCCGGGACCAACGGCTGAACGTGCTTTCCGAGACACGGAGGGGTCTTGGTATGTAAAGATGGTCACCCATCCACGGACCAACTGCGGCAAGCGTAGGTTAACTTGAACGATCGACCCGTGAGGCTATTATTACTTAGCCACAAGTCGCTATAACAATAAGTAATAAAAAATTCAATAAAGTTAAAAGTTAAGGAGGTCCACATACAGAAACTTATGTTTTTCGGCGTGTTGTATTATACGGTGGTACGGAACCGTTCGTGTGCTCGTCCGACTCGCACTTTGCCGCTTATTTTGTCTTACACCCGGTGTAAACGGGGAACTCATTTGCTTATGATAAGGATTTCAATTACGTCGGGATAATTTATGCAAATTCTTTGTTTGTATACGTTTGTAATTAGGATTTCTCTTTTTTTCTTTTTTGATGCTTTTGGTGCGTGGTATGAGAAAAGGAATAAGTTACGCATTTGACTACGCAATGTGTCCTATTCTTGTTTTATGAAGTTCAGATGAAACTACTTTTGTAATTTTGTACTGCTGGTGATATAGCTAATCAATCATCATTCTTTTCAATTTATTTGGGATAGGCTCAACATGTTTTTTTCTTCCATATTTCTCTATTAGTCGTCATTTCGGTAGTCACCCTTTCTAGACATAATTATCATCTTGTCCATCCATCGTTTCTTCGGTATTTCCCTACTCTTATAGCCATCGACATTCAAACTCAAAACTTTCCTCACTACATTTTCCTTATTCCTCCGCACTTGCCCACACCATGACAATTTTTTCTTTATGTAGTCTAGGCAGATCCAAGTAATCATTATATGTATATAATTAATTTCTATGTACAGTCACTCCTTATCTTAACGGCATAAAACTTCCGAGTACTTACCTATGCCCATTTCAGGTAATTTATGTAAAACTTAGATAATATATGCGACTTGACAATATAACTTCATATCTTCCACAATATTGCGTCTCAAGATGAGATAGGGGAAATAAAGTTTTCCCTCGTTCCATATATTTGCGGTTTGGCCTCAAGCGTTGTGACTTCGGTTCGCCCTATGCGGTGTTGCCAGTATATCGTAAGAAATTGCTACCGCAAATTGATAGGCTGATAGTTTAGACAGTTAAGTTTAAAGTTGATTCGTTTTGGGTTTATTAATTCGTATTAAAATGTAGGATTAAATAATGCGGTCGAGAGTTTTTGATGTTGCAATTACTTATCACCGTATCTTTATAAATGAGTAAATAAAGTGCCTATGTTTTTATAAGTTACTTTAAAAATAAGTTATTCAGTGTAAATGTTCTGTTTCAATGTAACTTTGTAGCCCTTGTACAAGTTTTGCAACATTGCAGTGTTTGTAGCAGGCTTACCTACCTTAATAGTGTTAAGTTGCAAATGAGCCTGCAACTTAACAACTGCTGTTCACGAACAATATAAGAAGACATTTCTCTCAGAGGACTCGACCCATGCGAAAAGTTAAGGGTGAACCCTTCCTAGAATATTTCGTTTTAGATAACATACAATTTAGTTTTAGAAAATCATAAAAAGAATATTATATTTGAACAACTAAACTGCGTAAATCATAGACACCGCGGAGCTAGCAACACTGGTCGTATATTTTCGGCAATATTCGTCGAGAATTTAAATTTCGAATAGGCGCGGAGGCGGGTGCGTCGATCGTGACGATGCGCGGGCGTCCATGCATAAAATTAAACTTGGATAATGAGGCGTTGAGCGTTTCCGCGCCTCCGATGTGTTAAGCTGAGAAATTCGCGCCATAACTTTCGTTATTGGGGATGACTTTTATAAAATATATTTGTCGTACAAACCGTCTGTAAGTTAAAAGTTTGTAGTAGAAACAAAGAATTTGGGACTGTGTAGAGTCGGGCAAATCTAAATCTCCAACTAAGTAGGTATTAATTTATAACCTACGTATGTCGTACGTAGTCATTTACTCATATTAGAAAAAACATTCTAATATGAGTAAATGACTTTTGATTTTTGATTTGGAATTTTTGCTGTAATTCTTAAGAAGTAATTCAGTGCTAGTTACAATCACAATCGTCTGGTAACTTTGGGATATTCTAAGTTGCTATTGAGAACCAGCCATTTTATCTCACGACATTATCATGCAGGCACATTAAAGTTTACGAAGTAGTACAAATATTAGTTCGCGGCTAACGCGGGCTACAACAATATCATAAAGGTACTTTGGCACGATTCTATCAAATTTAGTACCTCAAATTTTTTGCCAAATCATAACGTGTAACGAGGTCGTGGGCAGCTGCAGATAAATCACGGACAGGCACGTTTACGAGACGTCCAATCAATCAGCCCGTCGCGACACCGCCGTAAAATATGCCGCAAATATCACTAGTGATGGGCCTTCGACTAAATTGGCACGTGATCCCGGAAATATAAAATTATGTGATTGTTCTTCTTTTGTATTCTGTTGGCGCGAGTTATTTGGTGATAGCTCGTGTCGTGGCAAATTGATAAGCCAGTCATCAGGGATGGTAGTTCATCTTTAGAGTTCTTTCTGTCTTCTCCTTTCTCTTTATTTTTCTGAGCCTAGGGTGACTGAAATATGTCAATTCATGAAAGGATAATAATATAACGAATAATTTAAGGATTTTAAAAGCTTACATCTATACTTAATATTATAAAGAGGAAAGATATTTTTGTTTGTTTGTACCGAATAGGCTCCGAAACTACTAATCCGATTTGAAGAATTGTTTCTGTGTTAGATAGCCCATTTAGCGTTAGCCCAAAGTAACTATTCCACGCGGACGAAGTCGCGGGCAGAAGCTCTAGTGATAAATAAAAGTCAAGCTAGTTATGGAACCACAGCCCTTACAGATTTTGCGTATATAAGCACTTTTGCTCAGCACGATCTGTGTGGTCGCTGAGCTTGCATATTTGACAGATAATGATTGTTTAGTTTAAGTTTTAGTTAGTTAGACTCACTTCGTGACTTACATCCGAATCTGTAGCACGTCTCAATATAGAGTAATTAATTAATTCATTTTTTTATTTTTAAAAAGTCCTTTAAGGCGCTCCCAATCCTGACTGGCGCAGCCGGTAGGATCACTGAGGAAGCTGTCCCGCGTTAAGTGATTTTTCGCGATAAGACTTTTCCCGATTTTCACAACGGTACGCGTGGTGCGGCGAGGTGATCCAACGAACCAAACAAATATCGTCGGTGACGAGGAGTGCTGGGAGGCGAGCTGATGATGGGCGTGGCAGGCTGGTGAGTACGACTTTTCACCTCCTTTATATCCGTGTCCATATGCTTTCGTTAAACTTGGAATTGGAAGTTTTCCATTTTGACTGTTGATGGTTTTCTTAAATAATTAAGTAGTAAGTGTAAAGTAAGAATACTTAACATATAACTGTTTTGTATCATAAGTTTTTATCCCACTTTAAACATTATTACTATAAAAATATTGAGTTCAGAAACACTTAATAACTAGTAGTAATTATTGTAATAAGTTGTATTGGTAGAGTTCATAGAGTTAGTTATTACATAAGTACCAGAATGTCGGAAATAAAACTTATTCCAAATGAATTATACAAAATTCTACCCAGTTTTGATGGTAATAAACGCCATTTGAATTTATTCTTACGCAAATGCGAGTATATTATTGATAAGCTTAAGTCATCGGAATTGCAACAGGAATATTTAATGCATGCTGTGACTAGCCGCTTAACGGGTGAAGCAGCCGCGCTTATCAGCGAGCGTGCAGACATAATATCGTGGGCGGAATTCAAGGAATTGTTAGAGTTACACTTTGGCGATCCGCGAAGTGAAGAATGCTTGGCTATTGAATTAGAATGTTTAAAGATTAAAAATAATGAGAGTCACAGTGATTTTTGTGCACGAATTCAAACAGTAAAATCAGTTTTGTTGTCGAAGGTTAACCAAATTAGTGATCAAAATTTACGAGTAAGTAAGACTACTATTTATAACAACTTAGCCCTGCAGGTATTTTTATATAACTTAACGGAAAACATGGTACGCATTGTGCGTCTGAAAAATCCACGCACATTGGAAGAGGCCTTATCTGTAGTTTTAGAAGAAGTTAACTTCTATGATCAGTATCAGATGCGCGGTAAAATGTTAAATTCAAACCATAATACTAAACCGCAGCCCAGCGGCACAATTGCACCACAACCAATATTTAAATTTGGTTTACCCCCACAACCACTAGGTTTCAGACCGATGCCAATGATGCAACAAAATCAGCCATTTAAATATAATATTGGTGCAACACCTAAATTTAATTTCGGTATTCCACCTAATAGGCCAATTAGCATGCCAGGGCACAACCAAGGTCAATTCGGTATGAGTAAACAAAATTTGGTGCCACCGCAGTTTGGATACCGACCTAATTTTGGTTATAGACCCCCTTTTTATCAACAAAGGATGCCAATGCTTCCGCATCAGTTTGGTAGCAATAACCGTTTTCCGATTCCTCAACAAAACACACAAAACAAACCTCAACCAGACATTACCGATGCTACTATGAGAACTGCTCCGCAAAGAGCACCTCAGCATGGTTTCCCTGTAAACGAATTAGAACTCTACCCATCTTATGATGACTATTTTACTTACCCTGCGGAATACGAATATTGTTATGATTTATCCGAATATTTCCCTAGTGAAGAAAATGAGTTTCCAGTAGACTCAGTATCTGAAAACCCTACTCAAGTTATGGATAGAAACGAACAGATTAAAAATAAAGATAATACTACTGAACCAGAAAACGTCAAAAATTTTTACATGCGAGCCTCCAGCACACACCTGAAAGAATAATATTAAATCATAATACTGTAAAATTAAAATTACCACATATTTACATACCGGAAATAGACGGAAAATTCATGATCGACACTGGTAGTACTCGTTCATTTATACACCCTAGAATAGCGACTACCTATTTTCCTAACGACATATCATACGAACCATTTGAAGTAGTAAGTACGCACGCCTCGAGCAAACATAATCAGGTATTGAAAATTCCTTTGTTTCCTGTATTTCAGAGTAAAGATCACCATAAGTTCTACGTATACAATGTCGATTCATTATACGACGGGCTGATAGGAAATGATCTTTTAAAACAGTTAGAAGCCGTAATAGATTTAAAGAAACATGTACTACTAACGAAGTCAGCTAAAATACCTATATGCATAGATACGGATATTAATGTTATACATGTTGTATTACTTCCACCGAGATCAGAAACTAGAGCAAAATTACCAACCAATTTATTAAATGGGGTAGGAATATTAAATTACACAGAATTCGGTGAAGGAGTACGAATGCCTACTGCTCTTGTGAAATGTGTAAATGGTTTTGCAACAACCATCATACAAAACACTCTTGATAAACAAATAGAATTATGTGTCATCAAACCGTTCATAGTATCTAATTTCGAGGAAAACAAATGCCATGTAAATTCCATAGATGACAAAAATATTGAGACTGACCAATTATTACTTGACAATCTAACTAAATTACGACTAGACCATATGAATGATGAAGAACAAGCATCCATACGACAATTATGTGAAGAATATAAGGATATATTCTATTGTGAGCAAATACCTTTAAGCTTCACTAATCAGGTAAAACATTGCATTAGGACAAAAAATGAAGATCCGATTTATACCAAAGCATATAGACAAGCCCCTGCTCAAGCAGCAGAAATTAATAAACAAGTTGAAAAACTTTTGAAAGATAACGTGATCCAAGAATCCTTTTCCCCTTGGAGCTCACCAGTCCATCTCGTCCCCAAAAAACCAGATGCTTCTGGTGAAGTCAAATACAGAATGGTAATCGACTATAGGAGACTTAACGACATTACAGTTGACGACAAATACCCCCTTCCTAACATTACTGACCTTTTTGACAAACTGGGCAAAAGCATCTATTTTACAACCCTCGATTTAGCGAGTGGGTACCACCAAATTGAATTGAATAACGACGATATACCAAAAACTGCATTTAGCACACAAAACGGACATTATGAGTTCTTGAGAATGCCGTTTGGACTTAAAACAGCTCCGGCAACCTTTCAACGAGCCATGGACAACATTATGAGAGGTCTCCAAGGAATACATTGCCTCATTTATTTAGATGACGTCATCATCTACTCTTCTAGCCTTCAAGACCACCTACAGAAACTTAGAGCCGTCTTTGAAAGACTACGACAGACTAACTTAAAAATACAACTAGACAAATCTGAATTTTTACGAAAGGAAGTTTTATACCTAGGTCATACGATAACAAGAGACGGACTAAAACCAAACAATGATAAAATTGTAGCTGTTATAAATTATCCTCTTCCTAGAACAACAACAGAAATAAAAAGTTTCCTTGGGCTGGTCGGATACTATAGAAAATTCATTAAAGATTTCGCTAAAATCACCCATCCCTTAACGTCTTGCCTTAAGAAACGAAACAAAATTATCATAGACCAAAACTACATAGATGCCTTTGAAAAATGCAAAGAAGTACTGACTAATACTCCTCTGCTACAATACCCTGACTCGACTAAACCCTACATTTTGACAACTGACGCCTCTAACGTGGCACTCGGTGCTGTCCTATCTCAAGGACCTATCGGAGCAGACAGACCAGTCGCATATGCTAGTCGAACCCTTAGCGACACTGAAATGCGTTATAGCACAATAGAACGAGAGCTCTTAGCTATTATTTGGGCCGTGAAACACTTTAGACCCTACTTGTACGGACATAAATTCCAAATTTTTACAGATCACAGACCTCTTGCTTGGCTTTATTCCCTGAAAGAACCCAATAGTAAATTGACTCGTTGGCGCCTCCGCCTTCAAGAATATGACTTCACAATTATTTATAAAAATGGCAAACAAAATAGTAATGCAGATGCATTGTCACGCATAAAACTTAACGCTATAGATTCCGAAGATGACACATCAATGAATGTTAATGTAGATGAATCTGAAATACAAAAAGTAATAAAACAATTAAAGGAACTTGAAAAGTTTACAACTAAAGCTGAAATAGAAAATGAATCAGAAATAGTAACCATTTCAGATTCTGACTCTGACGTGACTACACCTGCAGACCTTTTTCAAGATAACTTCCCTATTCGTTCCATAACCAGTAGCAGTAAAACAGATACAGTAGCCTCCAACATAGAACCAGAATCATTAGGGATCCCAATCTTAAGAGAAGCAATCGACACCAAACCGAACCAAATATTAGTGTTTACCTGGTTTCAAAATAAAATACAAGTTCAAAATTTATCTAGAAAGAATCAAAAAGTTTTAGAAGTATTTCTTCCATTAGATAATGAAGAATTAATTAAACAATTTTTAAAAGAATATGTCATACCCAAGCGTAAATATTTTATTTACTTTGAGAATGACATACATAGACGGCTATTTACTAAAGTTATTATAGAAATTTTTAAGAAAGATTCAGTAGAGTTCTTTGAGTGTACAGATAGAGTCATATATATAGAAGATGAAAAAGAACAAAAGTCTGTTATACTAAAACATCACGAAGGAAAAACGTGCCATAGGGGAATTAAAGAAACTGTGGTTAGAATTCGCAGAAACTATTATTGGGAAAACATGCAAGATACGGTAGCAGCAATTATAAATATGTGTGAGCCTTGCAAACTAATGAAATATGATAGAAAGCCCATAAAACCAATGTTACAATTAACACAAACACAGGATGCCCCTTTCCAAGAAATATTCATTGACTTATTTAATATAGAAAGTAAATATTACCTAACACTGGTAGATGCATTCAGCAAATTAGGACAGGCTATTGAAATTTCAAGTAGGCAAACGACAGAAGTAGCACGAGCCTTATTAAAGTATTTTTCAATATACGGTGTTCCCAGGAAAATATCCTGTGACCCTGGCACTGAATTTAACAATGAACTTATGCGCGAACTTTTGTCTATGTATAAAATAGAAATTCACATAACAACGCCAAACAATCCTAACTCCACTGGTATCGTAGAGCGATTTCACTCCACCATAATAGAGATATATAGGCTTGCAAAATATGAACGTAAATGTACGGACGCCGCTTCCGTCATGACCTATTCCATAATGGCATACAATCATACAATACACTCCACTACTGGATTAACCCCTTTTGAAGTAGCATTTGGACACACCGACTCCAATAAAATATTTGATGTAGACTTAGAAAGGGCATATACACAGCAGTTAGTTAAAGATCATGCAAAACGAACAAAATATCTGTATAAGTACCTAGCCGAAAAGATTCTTAACACTAAACAAAAAGCCAGAGAGAAGAAAGGTGGTGAAATTGAGTTAAGCTTACAAGAGGAAGATAATATATTTGTAAAGGACATTAACATTAGGAAAAGTAAAGATAAACCTAGATATCATAAAGCAAAAGTAACAGGAAAAACAAATAGGAACGTAGTACCAGTACAGATAGGTAAAAGACAAACTAAAGTGCCTCTAAAGAACGTTAAACGTCCTTCACAGGTTGTGGCTGATCATCGTGATCTTGAAACTGACGGTCAAGACCCAAGGCCTTCAACTTCAAGAGATTAAAAATAACCCAGGCATATTACCTGTTAAACAAGGACAGGCGGTTATAGAGAAAGATAAGTGGACCATAGTTAAGATATTAGATTTTAAGGAGATAGATTATGATTTAGCGTTAAATATTAATAGATATAAAGAATTTAGTAATATAGTCGACATTCATAAGCCCTACGCAGATGAGTTCCAAAATATGAAATTACAGGTAGAATACTTACGCAATTCGACAGTCAGAAAATTCAGGCAGCTTATTCCATCAAAACGTTTCAAACGCGGCCTCATTAATCCTCTTGGCTCAATGATTAAAATACTTACCGGTAATCTAGACCACGAAGACGCGATTAAGTACGATGCTCAAATTTCACAGCAAAAAATTGGTGAAACACACGTAAATAAGAAAATAACCATAATTTCAGAAATGCTTGACTCTATTATTAACAAATCTGCATCTGTACAGGACAATATTCTAATTATGGATGAACGCATGAAACGCATAGAAAGAATAGTAAAAAATATTGGTACTAAAGAAAATAACTCTATTTACTCTGTATATGTCTTAAGTATGTTTGATATGTTTATAAGTAATTTTAGGTCAATTTATATTGTTTTAAATGAGATTGAAACTGCATTATCATTTACAAAAGTGTCTGTTGTACATCAAGCCCTTGTTGAGCCATCTGAACTCTTAGCACTGTTAAGCAATATTTCTGAAACTGAAAGCCTAATATACCCTGTTACAGAGAAAACGTTATTAATGTTAGAAAGAACAATGTCTACTAAAGCTTATGTAAAAGAAAACCAAATAACATTCATTATGGAAATCCCATTAATAGATAAAAATAATTATAATTATTTCAAAATATATTCACTACCAATTTTCAATGGAAACGTAACTACCACCATTATCCCTAAATATCCGTTCCTTATGGTGAAAGGTCCTACATACTTACCGCTAGCCAACCCATGTGAAGAGATGGCAGCTAACCAGTTCCTGTGCAAGGAAAACGATGTTGTATTGTATCCTGAAAGTACGTGTATAGAACAATTAATGAATTTTGCTTCAAACCTCAGTTTATGTAAACCCCTTGCAGTTAACCTGGAAAATCTAAAAGTACAGCCTATTGACTTCTTCAACTGGATTATTTACACAAGGAATGAGATAATGCTTACCGAAACATGTGCCGGTGATGTTATCAGGAAACCGATCAAGGGCACATATTTATTGGAAGTTGACGAAAACTGCAGTGTCTATCTGAAAGACATTAAATTACACAAAATGCAACATTATTCAGGGAAAATACAATATCGAGTAACTCCAATCGCGGTTCTACCCAAATTAAAGGAAACATCTATTAATTGGAACAAAACAGTTAATCTAAACAACTTGGACTTTGACGATTTAAAACACCTATCCTACACATTAAAAAGTGAAATAGTGGAAAGTGATAGTGCAGTGAAAACAAATAGTGTTAGTTTAGCAACTGTATTACTCTATGTAATTTTAGTTATAGTATGTCTTAGTATAGTACTTTGGAGGAAATTGTCCTGTATGCGGAATCATCGGAATCCAAATATTACCGATAATTTCGCACTTGGTGAGGGAGGAGTTATGGAACCACAGCCCTTACAGATTTTGCGTATATAAGCACTTTTGCTCAGCACGATCTGTGTGGTCGCTGAGCTTGCATATTTGACAGATAATGATTGTTTAGTTTAAGTTTTAGTTAGTTAGACTCACTTCGTGACTTACATCCGAATCTGTAGCACGTCTCAATATAGAGTAATTAATTAATTCATTTTTTTATTTTTAAAAAGTCCTTTAAGGCGCTCCCAATCCTGACTAGCTTGTTTTATTTGAGAAACATATTGGGTGGTCATAAAGAAGCGAAATCTAAACCTGTTTAATATAAAAATCAAACTTCAAACCTTAAACTGACATCTAAGGAATTAGGTGCCCAAATAGGAAGTGGCCTATTCTAGGCTATAAACTGTGACATGTTCATTGTTCATACCTTCCTCATAATTTCTCATGCAGGCTCAGCGATTCGCATCTTGTTAGTTAAATCCGTGATGAAAGCGGAAATGAATGCAAACTGTCATTACTTACGAGTTATTCACTAGTGCGGTGCAATTAATAGCCATTAGTGGTTTCACACGGTACGAGAATATCTCGTATCGATAGTGATTAGCTATTTCACGTCGTTAGAGGAAATGAAGAAGTGTACCACAAACTATCAATATTGAATAGTTAGAATGTTTACTTTGTCTTACTTTGCTAAATAATATAAAGCTTGTGACGTCATTTTCATCTTTATTTATTTAAGTATACATATTCACCTTAAAAGTATAACTACGTATACTACTACTTTTTGATACGTCACTTATCCATAAAACTATTCAACGGCACTTTGATCTGTTTCATTTTAGAAACACCTAAAACGAAAAATCATGAGCCACTTTACTACGCAAACACACGCTTTAATTTAACGAATTCCCAACACAACATGGAAACATCCCGGAAAACAAGGCACTCGTCAGCACAACACTGAGGAATTTGTCGCCAAAATGACACTTTATCAACACAACGCAGCGATCGACAGCTTGCACCGAAGCTGCCTCGTAAATCCGCGATGAAATATCCCCAGACTAACATAAAACCGTTTTATGTTTTTGAAAAATATCAGCGATGTCACCTGCGCAAATATTATTGTGTAGCGCCGTAAATTATGTATTACGATGTTTTGTTTGGGGATTATTTTGTTATATAGATGTCTTTTTGTTTCTTTGAAGCAATAGGTGTTAAAATGCAGTAAAAATAAATGCCTATTATGCCATATGTAGGTTGAAAGAGGTTAAGAACAGATATATAGATGAGATATGAGATAGACACGTTTTTACTTAGGGTTAACCCTTTGGCTGCGTTCCACGGCGACTATACGATTCGATTTTATTACGTATACGGTTTTCCGTATACGAGGCAGTCGTTCACACGGCTACCATTCGACCACACGGTTAAAATCGAATGGAACGCAGTCAGTTGTTTAGTTTACTCGCGCGCGAGTCTCAAATATGAGAGAAAAGTTTGTTCGTGTGAACGATACAACGTGAACATAATCGCCACTCCGATATATATTCGATAAAATCGTTACGAGACGCGGCCTCCTCGGTGGCAACTTCTTACTGTATACGGGGAAAAATATTGCTTGAACACGATATTTTCCCGCATAGACTCCGTGTAAACAGCGTAATACATTTTCTACTGCAACCGCTCTATTCGATAAAATCCCGTATACGGTATACGGGAAAAAACCGCTGTGTGAACGTAGCTTTTCTGTTTCAAGATTAAAACTCCATAATGTTCAGAGAGTTTTCATCGAAACCTCAAAAAGGTTGCCATCATGAGATACAATTTTACCTAACCATAACAAGATTTGAACCCTGTCACTCAAACAAACATAAGCTAATTAATCATTGTCTGTTCCATAATCAAAAAAGACAAATCATCCTACACAAAAAACCCCATACTTACCTACATTCCCAACGGTATACACAAGCTTGTTATACTTCGTTCCATTTTTATGTGCCGTATGACAGCACCATGGGAAGCCGCTGAAGATTAAGACCTGCGCGAAGCATGAATAATGTATGCTCGTATGTGTCAAGCAGTCTCTAAGTGAGTTTTGAGTGAAGATAGTTGGGCTTGTTTGCGAAGTGTTAAGGTGTATAAGAGGCTGTGGGAAGTGTGTTTTGAGAGGTTAGTTTGATACGAGTTTTTAGGTAAATTAAGTTACGTACGGTGTCCTCTAAACATAGAGTAAATAACAGTGTTTTGTTTTGACATGGTTTGAGTAAGTCATAGCTGTTTATTTTGTTTTCATTGTCCTTTTTAGTCGAAAAGCCACATGAGTAATTGATGTCATGTGAATTATGTTTAGGTAATCAAAATCTCCTCTCACCGAGAGGAGGCCTGTGTTCCATTAGTGGGATCATTATAGGCTGATATTATGCTATAATTAAAATATAGGTACTTACACATAATAATTATGTCTGTCTTCCCCGATGGCTTGTATAGTAACACAGTATTGAATAAAGTACTGGTTACAGTTACAGCATCTACATTTCAGTAATATTATGTAGGTATGTTGCAGTGCCATTCATTGCAAAAGCATTCAGACATTGTACGGTAGATGCTCAACTGTCCGAAAGACTGATGCAGCTCGATAATCTATTATCCGTACACGCCAAAGTGACCATTATGAAAGAAAGGAAAAGTATTTATTGAGACAAGCACAGGAGATCTCAAACTAAACTAAGACACACTCATTGAAACATAAATGTAAAAAAATTAAAGAGTCCTGTGCGAGGCAAAAAGGCTCATATGTCAGCATTCTAATACTTCCCGCAGTGATGTCACGGATAGATAGATGCAGAAATAAATACTAAATAAAAATTAATAAAAAATAAAATAGCTTTATGAAATACATTAAATAAAATATACGTAGTCCGCGTGTCTGCACCCGACGTAACATCAATTACTTGTCTATGCCTTTAGTGTCTGTGGTGTGGTACTCTATGGCATCGTTATGGCTGTGTTTAGTGTATTCTGCACTCAAGGCCAATTTCCCAAAATTCTATTCATTTCAATCATAAAACAGCATCTTCTATCCATATTCATAACACCCTTAAGCTTACAAGGGCAATTAACATCCTTCCATCTTTCTTTACCTACCTATGGATGGCGTCTTCGGGGTCGCGGATCACGGCTGAATGAATTATGTAAATCGGTCGCTGTGGTTAACATCGTAATATTGTAAGCGACACTCTTCACCCTCTTGTGAGGATGTTGATGGCTGGATCTGTTATGAATATACTTTGAAAATATATGAAATATTGTTGCAAAAAGTGACTCTTTTTAACATTCTTGAAATTGAAGGTATTGCTGCTAAGATTTGAATAGTTTTCGCGGACTTACGCACGGGCGTAATAAAATTGCGGCGATTTTCTTTTCGCGTATTGAATTTTCGACGCTCGGCTTAGCGACGAGAGTTAAATATCCAACAATGTATTTTTTTGACGTGCTGGGATATGCGCTGAATGCGCTCTGTTGGATATTCAACTCTCGGCGCTAAGCAGAGAGTCGAAAATCCAATACACGATAAAAAATCACCGCGATTTTATTACGTCCGTGCGAACTTTGGCTTATTCTTGTGCTAATGCTGCGATATAATTTGAAAAAAGTACCTAATGCTTAAATTAAAGTTCAGGTTTAGGGCCCTAAACTTACATGAAAACACAAAAAAATCTCATGTGCCTTTATTTAACACTATGTTAAAGCTAATTAAGACAAATTGCGAAAATAAGTAGGTATTTCTTAAAATCTTAACTAACTTACCAGACGAAAAAAGTCAACGATAGCACCTTCCATTAAACTTAGCTCCTTATTTTAAACAGTTCGCCGTTCTTACAGGGATGATATCTCGCACATAAATTGGCAAAGGGCGCCGCGACGCCCCAGGACGCCCGCTGTTCGGCTGCAGGTGAAAATTATCAGAAGAGGGGCCCAGATTTAAACCAAACATCGGTTACCCCATCTGCACAATGTTCTAAGCACAATGTTCACAATGGTTTTATGTTCGAGATTGTACATACAGAATTGATGTTTTCTTATTACACTTGATGGTAATATTTTTGGGAGAGAAATGTTCCACGTTTTCGTGTGGCGGCTTCAATTTGTATTCTGTTTTTCCTTTTTTGGAGATAAGTGCGGACTTATGTATGTGTGGTATACTAAACTTGTACGTATCTTTGGATTTGTATGTAGCTTTCAGTAGACGAGGCACTAACATGTTTTATTTCTTTCCTGATGAATTTATTCCTTTTTCATGGCAGTGTTGTGTTCGTGATATTTTAATAAAAGGCTTTTTGTAACCCGTTTTGGAATTCGACAATTTCCGAAGTAAACACAGTTAATTTGAACCAAAAATATTTTTATTGGAATGGCATGCTAATTCCGGAATTGAAATTGCGGAAGGATAGGACCCTCCTTTCCGCTACAATAAAATACAAAACCAAAAAATATTCCCCGGATTTTCCCATTGAACTCGCGAACTTAATTAACATTTTCCCTAGAATTCTAACTTTAAATAGTCTTTAGAGTAATTGTTGTGAATCAAAGTGATATACGTCGTTGAATGTCGGGTTGTCTGCACCCGGCTACTAAATTTAAAAGGAGTTTCGGCCGCAAACGGCCTCATAAACTGAGTTCAAATAAAAAGCGTCGGTTCGCTAAATTATATGGGGATACTTGAACATGGAGATGTTCTTTTAAAGATGGCCTCTCGCCGTTAGTTAATTCCTAGTTTTTACGGCCAGTAAACTTGTAATTTTTACTTGGAGTTTCTGATGTAACAGCGTGTTTTATGGTTTAAGTGTGAGCATTCTATAATAGTACGAAGAAGCTTTTTATTTTTAAGATAGCTGTCTTAAGTGGGATCCATTTTTAAAAGTTTAATGTTTAAGGAGAGTTTCTGTCTAAACCAAATGCTTTTGGGACTTTTATTACAAGAAATATATTTTTAAACTTTTAATTAACGCTAATGCATAATTTAAAAACTAGTTTCTTGCCCAAAACACCTTAGACTCCAAAAACTTTCAAGTCGTTTTACGAAGTAAAACCTTTCTCTATGACTAACATAATGGCACAACATTAGGTAAGTACAATAATCATCCCAAAACTTTACGAATAACACTACACAACCAAGAATAACTAACATTACTGTAACAGTCTCAAGCCGAACAAGTCTATAACATTAAAAGTCAGCCCTGTTCTAGACTTCCATAGACGTCACTAAGGCAAACTACACACTATTACCTACATCTGAAAAGCAAAATCTGATTTAAACTTAGTCGGCTGATCATTAAAATTGCAAGTGTGCTAGGATGGACAAAGTTGTAAATTTAAATCACTAAGTCTACCAAGTTGGGCCAACTTTACTGAAACTTACTGCAAATTGGATTACTGCACCGTTGTACACTGTGGCCGTATTGGCTAGTTTGACGCGCTGAATTTGCTGCACTGTAACTTAGGCAAATTGTTGCACTGCGTGAACGGAGTAATTGTATGGCATGTGGTTGAGAAATTGTTTAGAGGCTCAATTTTATTAAAATAACTTATTTTAGTTTACTCAATATTGTACTTTCTGTAGGTCATTCAGTAGGGATAAAGTTATGACTTGGCAAGCGAGATGCATCCTTTGCATCCAATCCAGAACTGCAAAACTCAAGTTTGTGAGAATTTGCTTCTAGAGTAAATATAAGGAGATTCAAGAAAATGTTTTCACACGTAGTCGTTTGCTGATATGGAGGAGAACTCGTTTTAAGTTGCGAAATAGAGTTTTCAAAGTTGTTCAGTCATGTATTTTTAATGTTAGAATAGTTAAAGGTAAACGTAATGTTAATGATGCAGACCAGGAATACCTAGTAAGTAAATTATTTAGAATTCGATAGGTTATTCATTATCATCATCAATAAAATATGATTTTACATCGCCTTCTCCCCATAGGGATAGGCAGAAATTAAAGAACGCCACCTACTACGATATACATTATCAACGTATTAATGTTCCCACTGCTGGGACACAGGCCTCCTCTCTGTGAGAGAGAGTGGGCCGTAATCTACCACGCGGGCCCAGTGTGGGTTGGTAGATGCCACATGTCTTCGAATTTTTGGTTCTAAGACATGCCGGTTTCCTCACGATGTTTTCCTTCACCGTTTTTGAGAGCAGTGGTAATGAAATTATTTACACAAAGTAAAGCGCCTGGTTGGGTACGAACCCACGACCTACAACTCGTAAGTCGTAGAGTTTATCCCATAATTTAGCACATCCAAAATTTAGTAAGAAGTTAACTTACAAAACTAGTATTCAACACACCTTTCACCTCATGAAGCAATTTGAATATAGAGCCAAAAAATCCAAGGTTCAAATAAAATGTTTGTTAAATTGGAATCAGTCAAAGCAAATACTCTGCAGGCGCAGACTTTTCTGCAGGAGAGACTATAAACAAAAAAAACAGCCAAACGCATTCGAAAAGGAATTAAAAATTTGGAAAAGTGCAAATATTTTAAAGTACAAGGAGCGTAAAGTGCTCATTACGCGTCAAAAGTGCTTGAGGGGCGTTCGGCAAAAGTTTGAGAATCACGAACAGGTGGGTAGACAATCGTTGCACGTAGCTGCCGACGGACGACGTGTGCGTTACGATTGCTCCGCCAAGTTATCCAAACAAAAAAAAACTTCACCCAAAAAATTGTCGGAATTTGTCAAAATCGAAGGGAACAAACCAAAAATTTGTCAAAGTAGAAATAAAGAAGATACAAGGGTTTTAAGTTGGCCGCGCGAACGTAACGTGGAGGATTGCGCGGCCATGGAGATCTCAGCAACTACTTGGGTTAGAGATCTATTTTTTTTTGTCAATTGAAGACTGAATTTGTCAAAAATTGTCGAAACAAGAATTATAAACTCTAGATCAAAATTTTACGAAATATTCGACTTGGAAGTTATGGCCGCGCAATCGTGCACTTGTTGTTTCTTGATTGTTGAATATTTCTTTAAAACTGAAGACTTCATACGGTAAAACTGTTACAAGAAGAAAGGCCTTAATTTGTCAAAACTAACGAAAGCAATAAATTCTACAAACGTTCAGTTAAACAGACGAAATCAGTCCATAACAAAGAGTACGTGGCCGCGCGATCGAAACGTTACTTTGTACACTGATATCTCACTATCTATAATTGCTTGGATTTCGGTGTGAACATCCAATTATTCGACATATTAACCTCATTAGAATGACCATATCGTTTTACCCTCAGAACGGTTTTTAAAGCATGTAATCTCAAAAATATGTTAACTCATACAATGTTCGAGCAGGGTAACCATAATTTCGATTTGATTTGGGAATAAGTACCTCTAACTGGAGACTATATGGACAACATCTAGTAGTAAAAAATAACAAATCTAATAATAATAATTTATTATTAACATTGATCAGGCAGGGGCCATAGTCCAATATATTTGGTTCCATATCCTGCAATAGTCCTACACCAACCGAGGGTTGTCCTTGGGTGCACTTGCATAGTGCATACAGCGATAATCGTCGGTTGGCGCCATTGAGGTATACAATAATACCTCAATGGTTGGCGCCTCATTTCTTTAAAACGTTCGGCCCCTCGTACGCCTTCCAAAGGTCCGGGACCCCAAGGTCATGAGAAATGTCAAGAGACAAAAACTTGTATATTTCACTAATATATTTATTCATCACAGCTTACACAATTTTGCGCTCTCAACCTGACAATCATATGATTTCACACTCGCACAACTGCTGGGCAGCCGACCACCCCGGCCGAATGATAGCCGCTTGGTTGCCGAGAGCGGCCACGGGTAATAATAATAATTTGATTATTGATATAGCGGTCCCGCATGACGAGAACCTCGTGAAAGCAGAAAAAGATAATCAGATTAAGTATCTTGATCTCGCTCGCGAGGTTGTCGACATGTGGGATGTGGATACAGCAGTCATTGTGCCAATAGTCGTGACGGCCAATGGCATAATAGCCAAGAGCCTCGACCAACACCTTAGGAGGCTCTCGTTAGGCAGCTGGATCAAGGGCTTGATCCAGAAAGCGGTACTTCTGGACACGGCGTGTATAGTTAGGAGATTCCTCTCTCAGGAGCCCTGACCACCGGTAGCTTGGACCCTGTTCTCGATACCGGTGGGCTACTATTTTTTTATATTTTTAAATGTTTTTGTTTTTATAAAAATATTTAAAAATGTAATTAATATGTATACGGGGTGTCCGGGACATCGACGCGAAGCCGGTTACCATGGATTCAGTACATGGTTCTGAACCCCACTGCGTTGAAATTTTTCGTCGGTTATTAAAAAAAAATGTGCTGCTCTATACATTTTGACCGCATAGGTATTGCAATTTTCTATAAACCAGCTGTTTTTTTTTTAAATAACCGAGGAAAAATTTTAACGCAGTGGGGTTCAGAATCATGTACTGAATCCATGGTAACCGGCTTCGCGTCGATGTCCATGCCACCCTGTATAATTATATGGAATAAAGGAAATAATAATAATTTCACAAATATCAGGTCCAAATACAAACCAGAGCAATTCCCGTATTTTTTAAGAAAAGATTAAAATGCGAACGCGCATTCTAATCCCATTCGCAATCTGTCAAAAATAGGGGAGACTGGGTATGGTTGTCTCACGGGTTGGTTGTCACAGCGGTGTATGGGGGCCGTGGACCGCATCGCCCGACTCCCCGCGCGATCCCAGCCGGCCGTTGCTCTACGCAAGTACGTTCGTTGTTGTAGATTTTAATACTGTGACGGTACGGCCCAACCGCCCAATCCTTCTCACAGACAGGAGACCTGTGAATTAGTGTGCAGGGAATGGTAGGATGATAAAATTGAATGTTGGTTCGACTTTAATTCTTGGAATTACTGGTATTAAATACCGGCATTCAGCCGCATCCTGTTAGACTGGATGCCGACCCCAACATAGTTGCGAAACGGCTAGCCGTTTCGCAGAGGAAATTCCAAGTACTCATCATCATCTACCTAGGTAGATGATGATGAGTACTTGGAATTTCCTCTGCAGCAACGTCCTAGAACTGCCATGGTCGAAATTGTGTTTTGCAATTTACACAAACACAATCTTTCACTGGCAAGCGCTTACATTTCCTGCGGGTGTACGTCGGCAGCGGAGTCTTTTGGCGGCTTCTTCCAAAAGGCGGCACGAGCCATGCGGCGTTTTTCAAAGACGACGATCCTTGAGCGAACGAAGTTAGCGGGCGACGGAGAGGGAGGCTGGCGCGCGCGCCCCTTCAACGTATGGTAGGAGAGACCAGTTACCGACTGATAGCTTCTTTTAGGGCCGATTTTTCAATCCTCAGTTAAACAGTCGAATAGATAATCTAGCGTATAAAATTATCTGGCTGTTTATGAGGCGAATAAATATTTTCAATTTTTCAATCGTATAATAACTGAAGAATAGTTATCTGAGGTCTTTGTTAACCAACTTCACACTATCATGTGCAAGCGAGATGCACAGATACAGTATTCAACGTGTTAGACAAGAATAGAAACAAAACGTATGTTTGATATTTTGACGAGATTTCTTATCTTTTGTTTAGATCCACAGATGGTGGCGACCTTTTTTTTTGTTGTTTTTTGTAGCCATGTTGATAGAAGTGGGCATGTATTTAGCTATAAAGGATCAGTTGCAAACAAATTTTCTGTATGTTAACGATGTTTTCGAATTAGTACTAAAACTTGAGCAGTGGTTTTAAATTGTTAAAATAATGTCGTCCCGAAAATGTAAAAGTGATATTTGGAGATTGTAGCGGTTAGACCGCCACATACAAAACTACGAAACAATTACTGCTTTAAGCCATACGCGACATAATGCAGCACAGACTATGGGTGTCTGTGTTGCATCCGCTTTTGTATTTACGCACCCCGGTCTCCCCTATAATTTACCTATTTTAGACAAGTTTGATAGATTGTAACTTGAATGTGAACGTTTTTATTAAATAAACAGCCACAGTCAACAGCCAGGTTCTTTTTAACAGAATATCACTGCAATGTCCAATCCGCGATATTTTACCTCGTGTGTGATTTTTTTTTAAACAAATCTTAGAATTGTCTCAGAAGGAAAAGTAATTATTAAATCTTTTTATTTTTATGTAAGTAGGTATGTAGTGAACCACCTTTTTATTTTTTAAATTTGTCATGCGATTTTTTGTATTGTTGCTAAACTGCGAGGCAACGCGCTCGTAGCGCTACCCGTGGCCGCTCTCAGCAACCAAGCGGCTATCATTCGGCCGGGGTGGTCGGCTGCCCAGCAGTTGTGCGAGTGTGAAATCATATGATTGTCAGAGTGAGAGCGCAAACTGTGTAAGCTGTGATGAATAAACATATTATTGAAATATACAAGTTTTTTAATTTAATAATAATTTTTTGTCTCTTGACATTTCTCGTGACCCTGGGGTCCCGGACCTTTGGAAGGCGTACGAGGGGCCGAACGTTTTAAAGAAATGAGGCGCCAACTGCCGATTATCGCTGTATGCACTATGCAAGTGCACCCAAGGACAACCCTCGGTTGGTGTAGGACTATTGCAGGATATGGAACCAAATATATTGGACTATGGCCCCTGCCTGATCAATGTTAATAATTATTATTATTATCAGATTTTTACCCGACTGCCCCAGAAGGAGGGTAATGTTTTTTCGAGAGTATGTATGTATTTATTTTAGATTGTAAATTTTTAGTAGATTCGTCTATTTTTACAATGTTTGTGAATATGTGAACACCATATATCTACCACATAATTAATTTATCTGTCGTTTGCTCCAATTTAAATTATTCTTACTGTATACAGTAATTTTATTCTAGGTGCATCGTCTTCACATATTATAATCTTCTATATACATATAATAAAATTGTAGAAAAGTGGTGTCTGTACAATGGAAATATATGAAAAAAAAGTAGCAGGGGTTGTTATTATATCGATGCTGAACCCGAGATTGTAATTAAAATTTTTTTTGTCTGTTTGTCTGTTTGTCTGTTTGTCTGTGTGTTTGTGCATGCTAATATCAGAAACGGCTTATTCGATTTAGATGCGGTTTTCACTAATATATTGTAGTAAGCTTCACTTAACATTTAGTGTTTATTTCATGTCAATCGGTTCATAAATAAAAAAGTTATGTCAATTTAAAGAATCACGGTGAACATTTGTTATAGGTTAGGCATTTCTTTCCTTGATTTTCGGTATACTTATCTTAATTTTTATTTAGGGTTTGTATATGTATAAATATTATAAGTATTTGGTATAGGTTAGGCATTTCTTTATTAAGTATAAGTTTATTAGCTCAGGTTAGTAATTAATTTTTCTAGCAATTCTTTTGTTTTATAAAGTTAGTTAAGACGTGTAAACCAAACGTACTAAACGTTTGGTTTACACGTCTTAACACTTATTACTTAAACTGTGATAATTTTAGACTGTATAATAATCTGTAAGTATTTATAATTTAATTGTTTACGATAGTACGTGTTTACTAAATAACTGTGTGTTAAGTAGTAAGTACTATTTTATTGTAAGAATGCTTCGAAGAAGATCCAACCTCTCCCTATGTAGCAGAAATGCTAAAAGGATGAGATTAGTTCGATCACAGGAATCTGAGGAAGGTCGTGAGGGAAGGCTCTCTGCAACTCGGGAACATCAGGCTAGGTTTCGTGCTGCAGAAACTTCGACTCAGCGGGAATCTCGACTGAGTTCAAATCGTTCTCTCTCGAATGGTCGAGGTCGCGAAAAATTTTTTATACTAAGGGGGTCGAGTCATGAAAAAGGTTGAAAAACACTGCCCTTCATTAATCCTACTAATCCTACTAATATTATAAATGCGAAAGTTTGTGAGGATGGATGGATGGATGGATGGATGGATGGATGTTTGTTACTCTTTCACACAAAAACTACTGAACGGATTTTGATGAAACTTTACAATAATGTAGCTTATACATTAGAATAACACAGGCTACAATTTATAAAGATTTTATGTGATTTGACCATAACATAACGATAAGTATCAAGTAAGTCGGAAAAATTCCTGCCCTCTGAGATCTATCTTCGCGTGCGCTGCCATTTTTTTTTTTTTTGGTTGGGAAGTCATCCAATAATTTCTGGGCGTTTCAGTCTCTTACTGACTAAAACCCACCCGTGTTCGTTCCCTTGCCTTGCCAGATGCCACGCTTTCCCCTTGGGACTACCCGCAACCCCGGCAGGCATCGGCCCTAGCGGACCCCGTCAGTTTTGCTGATATCTCTTTGAGGTGCGCGTGGAACACGATGCGCCGTCGACCCGGGCCTGGTCCTTATCGGACGGTGAGCTGCCCGTTGCTCTCCGTCCGCAGGCCCGCGCCTACGGTGGCCGGAAATCGGCTATCAATTCCCGACGCCCGGGACGTCTCCTACGGCGGCGGCGGCTAGGGCTGGTAGGGCGCGGCCTTTGCCACTCCCTCGCGCGCTCCACCTTCTCCTTCGCGAGCATTACTGCTTTGAAGAAGGAGGTGACGGCTTGCCATGCCCTCTCGCTCCGCACCATGGCCTGAACCAGGGCCGTACGCGAGAGGTCACCGCCGCCGATCGCCTCCACGAGGACACGGCGGTGGTCCACCTAAGCCGGGCAGACCTCCACCGTTTGCTGCGTGCGCTGCCTAAACCGTTAGAGTTACATGAAGAAAATGTATTGTGGGATTGTTTGTCTTAAAGAGTTCTAAATAAAAGTCCGCGACAGCATATCCGCGACACCTTTTATGTGGAAGCCTTTATAACCAAAATAGTGAGCAATAAATACAGTTACATTGAATACTTTTTTTACATTGCATATTTTAGAGTATTTAGTTAATTCTTATCAAAATGAATACCTTCATCGCTTTTGGTATTTAATTTAGATAAAGTTTGTCTTTTACACTAAGTAATTTGGACAAATAGTTTAAAAGTTAGAACGATAAGAATGACCTGCGCTGCGATATGAGTCGACGGCGCTCAGAACGAGGGTGGAGGGGCGGGCCAGCCAGGGGATGACGCGCCAGAGCGCCGAGTGGAATAATTATGTTCGAGAAATAACGTAAATAACGCAATTAATTGTTTAACTGTCAAAATGAAACCCATTGCTATTGTAAGTCCGACATCCACGCGGGCGAAGCCGCGGGCAGAAGCTAGTTATAAATAATGTACTTATACAAAATATTGTAAAACATTTTAAAAGAGTAACGGTGGAGTTTCTTGCCCATTCTTCTCCATACGAAAACTACATTTTGGAAGGGGCGGTAGAATCAATAATATATAATAACTATAATTTGTAAATTTTGACGTTCAAAAGTGCCTTCAAAGGCCTATTTGAAATAAATGCTTTGACTTTTGACTTTGACTTTGATTTTTTACTACTAGATGTTGTCCAATATAGTCTCCAGTTAGAGGTACTTATTCCCAAATCAAATCGAAATTATGGTTACCCTGCTCGAACATTGTATGAGATAACATATTTTTGAGATTACACGCTTTAAAAACCGTTCTGAGGGTAAAACGATATGTCATTCTAATGAGGTTAATATGTCGAATAATTGGATGTTCACACCGAAATCCTAGCAATTATAGATAGTGAGATATCAGTGTACAAAGTAACGTTTCGATCGCGCGGCCACGTACTCTTTGTTATGGACTGATTTCGTCTGTTTAACTAAACTTTTGTAGAATTTATTGCTTTCGTTAGTTTTGACAAATTAAGGCCTTTCTTCTTGTAACAGTTTTACCGTATGAAGTCTTCAGTTTTAAAGAAATAATCAACAATCAAGAAACAACAAGTGCACGATTGCGCGGCCATAACTTCCAAGTCGAATATTTCGTAAAATTTTGATCTAGAGTTTATAATTCTTGTTTCGACAATTTTTGACAAATTCAGTCTTCGATTGACAAAAAAAAATAGATCTCTAACCCAAGTAGTTGCTGAGATCTCCATGGCCGCGCAATCCTCCACGTTACGTTCGCGCGGCCAACTTAAAACCCTTGTATCTTCTTTATTTCTACTTTGACAAATTTTTGGTTTGTTCCCTTCGATTTTGACAAATTCCGACAATTTTTTGGGCGAAGTTTTTTTTTGTTTGGATAACTTGGCGGAGCAATCGTAACGCACACCGGACGACGCCTCGTTAAAGAAATGTTCGTACTTAACAGAACGTTACACCCACCTGGGACCGTGTTGCGTGTACATCGCTACTTTTTACAGATTTTTCCATGTTTTTAACGTCTTTGGGGGGGCTTTGTAATGAAAAGTTCGTAGAATTGTCATGTATGAATATTGACATGACAATTCTACGAACTTTCTTTAAAGACATTGATGTGAATCACAGCTACAATGGACTTAAGAACACCTATTACTATCTATAATTAGTATAAAACAGAGTCGCTCTTCGTGTCTGTCAGTGAGACCATCATTTAGAGAATTTATTCCTGAACGTTTATGTAATACATTACTATTACCTTAGATAATATCACATAAATCTCGATGTTATGACATGTCGCCACATCAGTAGACCCAACGGTGCGAAGCATGAGCGGTCAGTAGTGTTATTTAAAGCCCAATTTGTTCTTATTGCTGTGAAAGTTTACTGAACTAGTCGCAAAATATGTCACTTTTCTGGTACCTGAAAATTACGGATACCGTAAAACTAAAACAGGTCACGATTGCCTAAGGTAACGTTATCTCTTGGCAAATGAACTGGCAGTCGAAGTAGTTTACTAGCTATCAGTGCTCAATTAAAAAGCTTCTGCCGATCATGAATTCTTGTTAATTATCTTTCCCATTTTCTTTCTATTCTTTGGGTAATCTTACTACTCTTGGCTAAATGTACAATTTTTGTAAACGTTTTTAAATAAATTATTTATATTATTATTTATTAATGTTACTTAAAATCTCCACTCGTTAGTAAAAACTTGTTCTTTTTTAATGATTTGAAACAGATAGTCTTCGTTTATGTAAGAGGGCGTTACTATTTACCTAACTTCACTGCAAATCACGTTAAAACACATAAATGCAAACCGAAAGGTAACTAAAGAATTCTCATACAGTTCCCCTCCAACTGAGTTCGGAGAGCGATTACGTGACTAAGCGATAGCGGGGGACACTTCTTCAGCGCCACAAATTAAACAAGTTCACAATTTGAACTCGCAGTTCAAAGTTAATTATTAGTTGGCTGTTTGTTCTAGTGGAGGCGAGTGCTCGGCGCTTGATTTGTCAAGTGATTGTGTTTTGTTTTCTCGTGTTTCTGCAGAGGTCATTGTTGTGGCTGATGTGACGTAAGTAGGGCAGTACCTATTAAAATTAGGATCTTCTTGAGCTTGCGTTAGACTTGTAGCAGGGCAGCTCACGTGTATGTTCCCAAGATATTGTCGAGTTTTGTTTGTCTTCTGGCGGGACGTAGTACGGACCGACATTTATTTGTAAAACATCTGTATAATTTATACGTTGTGCTCACAAAATTAATAAATGGATTGAATTATAGGTAAAGCTGCGTATGGATGTATACTGTTTGATTGATTAAAACCCCAGTGTCATTAGGGCAGTAAACTTTATCGCTAAGTTTTCTAGGTTTCGTCTTTATCAATATCTCTATAAGTTCGTTAATTTTGAATGTCTAGAGGGAAAGCCTGGCTAGCCTGGAACATGATGGTGTAGAGAGTTATATCATTAAACTTAGTACTGAAGGGAAGGGTGAAAAGTAGGGGAACATATTATGTTACGAAGTGTCGTATAAATAAAATGGTACGGTAGATACTTCACTAAAGAATGAAGACTTTACTTTTATTTATCTTTTATGTAGATTCTTTTCGGTTTCGTGTATGTCAGAACGTTTTAGGCCTTGTATACTTTAAGATGCTTCGATTTGTTGACCATTTTCTATTTTGTTAAGTACCTGGTACTAGTTAACAGGCCTGCACTGTCCAATACTTATTGATACTGTAATTTGAAAATATTTTAAAAACCAATTAATTATAAAAGAGTAACCGTGGAGTTTCTTGCCGACTCTTCTCATAAGTGTGTGGCCATGTAGGTTTATGTGAACTAAAATATTTTGAATTTGAATGTGAATAAGATTTTTCAACTTGAACGCTTTATTTTATTGTTAGTTTTAGATGCTCCTTTAAGTTTTTATTTTATTATTACTGTTTGTACCTATTTCCTGTGCGTGTCCCAAATAAAATATTTTTCTTTCTTTTCTTTATTTTTAAAGAAAAATTGATCATTGATTATAATTATTGCTAAATTGTCAATGTCTCAGTGGTTTTCATCTGTCCCTTATAAAATACCTCAAAATAAAGGTATGTATGTTAACAAACAAAACACCCACATACGACCAACACTTGTGGTCCCAAACTCAACACATGAACTAGATTTACAGCGTCAGTAAAAAGTAGTGGAGTTTGATAATATGTCGCCGCAATTATTCTGAGTTGACGCCATTACGTGACGCGTAACTTGTGATGGCACATGAGGACTGGTGGGCACAGAGGTGTTACGAACTGTGTGTAAAGCAGATCAAATAGTGACATAAATATTTTTATACCATTCCCCCTCTAAAAAGCTTATTTTATTCACTGAAAACAGTGAATAAAAAGCTCTTTTAATCACTATTTTGGTGTTTGAATTTAGAACACACCAATGTATTCGACCTCGTATCTCAATGCTATACAACCTCCTTAACACTTTCGACTCCACCCATTTTCATAGAACTCATAACTCATCATTCCGCCATAAAAGTCTATGACTTTTATTATTCGTAGTTGGAAGTGAAACCTCCGGGAGGTTTCACTTCCAACGTCCACGAGGGCTCCCGGCATCCCATACCCAAGTAGGTGAACCCTCCAGGAGGGCTCCCGACACTGAACGTCTACATTTAAAATGAGCCCTCCGCGAGGGTTCCCGGCATTCCATATCCAAGTAGGTGAACCCTCCAGGAGGGCTCCCGACACTGAACGTCTACATTTAAAATGAGCCCTCCGCGAGGGCTCTCGACATCCCATATCCAAGTAGGTGAACCCTCCAGGAGGGCTCCCGACACTGAATGTCTACATTTAAAATGAGCCCTCCGCGACGGCTCCCGACATCCCATATCTAAGTAGATGAACCCTCTAGGAGGGCTCCCGACCCTGAATGTCTACATTTAAAATGAGCCCTCCGCGAGGGCTCCCGACATCCCATATCCATGTGGGTGAACCCTCCAGGAGGGCTCCCGACACTGAATGTCTACATTTTAAATGAGCCCTCCGCGAGGGCTCCCGACATCCCATATCCAAGTAGGTGAATCCTCCAGGAGGGCTCCCGACACTGAACGTGTTAACCTTTTATTAAATGTCTATTTTCGCTTAAATCTTTCTTTTTCTCGTAGTCATGGTATAAAGTATAGTATGCAACTCTTGAATAAAACAGATTTATATCGAAGGCCATGAATCACTCGCGTCGCTCAGGATTCTAACACTTGAATCACTCGCTGCGCTCGTGATTCAATCATCATGAATCACTCCCTACGGTCGTGATTCAGTCGTTAGAATCCTTCACTTTATCGTGATTCATCTATGGCCCTCGCTTTAAATCCGTCCTTTATTCATTAGTTGCATAATATACTATTATTCCCGCGGTTTTTTTTTGACAGTTCCTGTCTATAGCTACCGCCGATTGCTCGTTTTTATATAATGTTATGTCTAGCAATTTTTCGCGTAATGGCTAGATAGCCTTTAGCCTTAGAAGAATGATACAGAGCACATGCTCTGCATAATTTTTCTGATGCTTGGCATGCATAGCACCGCTAAAGACTCGCGACGCCAGCGCCACGCGCGTGCGAAAATCCAGCGGGGCCCGCTGAACTACCCACCGGCGCAGCGGAGATAAGAGCTCGCTAACATAAACAAATACTGAGATCTTTTTGTTACGTAAATAGTCTTATCGTTAATGGTTTTGGGTTCCTGCTTAGACAAAGGATTTTTTATAATACTTAGAATCTTTGTAAGCGAACGCTAGTATTGATAAATAAACATTCTTATCAGATTCTTATAAGAAATTCCTTTGTTCACTGTTTTGATTATTTATAATAAAACTACTGGTTCGATTCACATGAAACTTCGCAGGATACATTATGAATACATGTACTATCGGTCAAAACCATTTTTTACGAACAAACACAATAAATAAAAACACCAATAATTAAAAAAGTTCAATAATAGGTATCCGTATCATTACGTAACATTACTTAGTTGATAAAAAATATTGAACTCCTATTTTTTTCTGAAAAATGGCATATGTAGTATGCAATAACTAATAAATAATATAAAATAAATGACTTACCAGCGATTACATGCACAAAACACACACAAAACTCAAAATTTCACATCAACACGTTTTTTCTCTACCGAGTTTGTTTACATTTTTTGATGGGTCCATAATAGGTAATTACGATGTTATTTTGTGCAAATTTTATCTATATACGATGACGACACTACTTAATTATTGAAATAACACCATTTCCCGTCGATTTACACTTAAAAAACAATAGAAAATGAATAAATAGAACGCGGAGTGCAGTGCACGGCACGCATGCACGGACGCCATTTTGCCGTACCAAAAATGTTCAATTTTTACTTTTTTTTAGAGTTGTTTCTGCATATTTTGACGTTTTAGTCGATTTATTTGACAGGTATATTATCCTACCATAAATTAAAGCCAAGAACAGACTAGATCTGCCCATACATAGAGTAAAATCGGCCGTTGCATCGATGCCTATACACTGACGCAGTACTGCCTCGTCGGGGCTTTACGGTTTTGGTACAGTGTGCCAGTGCGCGTGTCAGATCTGGCGTCGCGAGTCTTTATCGGTTAAACTGAATGGATAGGTAAGAAATATTGTATGAATTATGGGCAACCACCACGTAATGGGTCACAAACAGACAGAGATGGCGGGATGAACTTGAGTCGTATCTATAGTAATAGCCACAGTCCACAGAGAGAACTTAGATAAGTAGAAAGGGAATTCTTAGCTCTGCAATGGGGCGCTGTACGCTGAATTTTAATAATACTATCTGAAAAAGGTCTTAGATTTTGTGAATTCACAAAATCTATCTACATAATATAACCAGTGGAGATAATCACTGTTTCATGCAATTTAAATACAATATTTTCATTAAACCTCCGTTATGTAAATTAAATTGTAAAATTGAAAATAAAGTTATTATTTATAAAAATAAACTGCCGTGCATTATAATTGTCTCGTAAAAACTCGAAAATGGCGCGACTGATTTGAATATATTTTTTTTGTTTTGTTCTCCTCTATACTGGGACGGTGTTTTTTATTTATTTTTTTATTGCTGAATGTGCCTGCTCTTGACCTCGATCTCGCCTGATGGAAAACGATGGATGAGGTCTATGGTATATGGTTCAGGAAAAAAGGAATATTAGGAAAAACAAAGGAACAGAAAAAAAATCTAAATCGAAATTTTGAGAGGACAACGTTTGACGGGTCACCTAGTAAAGTAATAAAAAATAAAATATTTGTAAAAATCTTTTTAAAACAAGCTTTTATTGAACTAAAAAGTACAAAATAAAAGTTACGTAAACAGATAACTTTAATGTTTTCTTAAAAGCTTGAGGCGTGAACGTCCTTCTTAAACATAAAGATAAGCCTCAAGCTTTTAAGAAAACATTAAAGTTATCTGTTTACGTAACTTTTATTTTGTATACGTAACTTTTATTTTGTACTTTTTAGTTCAATAAAAGCTTGTTTTAAAAAGATTTTTACAAATATTTTATTTTGTGTTTTTTAGCATTAGAATTTTGATAAAATATCTGTTTTGTCACTTTCACTTGTCTAAACAAATCCAACGAGTTCAACACAACAGGGCTACCTTGTAAAGTTGAGGTTTTCCTGTGGCTACCTTCCGGCCCTATCATCAGACCCTAGACTACACCTTGGGAAATAGTTTTTGTCAAAAGATCTTATTTACACACATCAAAAGTGTCTAGGGATCAAGCATTTTTATGCGGATTTCTTGAGATTGAGATGTGGCTTTGTAATAAATTTATGATTTTATAAATTTATATGGATCCTTTTTGGTGCATTTCATAATTTGAATCAGGAACTGTGAATCAAATTCGAGTAAAAGATGAAAATCAGCTGTCAATATTTTCCCTATAAAAACATACAACGCATTGAAGACATTATTAGTGCTACTGTTTCCCTACTACTGATTAAAACCAACGTTATTATGGAGCAGCGACGTCATTTAAGCAGGGAAGAAATGCTCAGAGCCGTGGGAATGATAGAAGCTGGTTCCCGGCAACGTACTGTGGCTTTAGCTCTGAATACAAGTCAGAGTGTTATCAGTCGACTTTGGACACGTTACCGAAGCACTGGTACCGTGGCTGAGCGCCATGGAGGACGGTATCGCTGCACCACACGGAGACAAGACCGATACATTCAAATCTTAGCTCGAAGAGCTCCAACAATAACCGCCATGATGTTAGCCGTGAGGCTTCATCACTCTTCAGGGAACTTAATTAGCGACCAAACAGTCAGAAACCGCTTGCATGAAGTGAACCTTCATTCCCGAAGACCGCTACGGGTACCACCTATAGCAATGCACAATCGTAGGATTCGATATCAATGGGCTCTTGAACACAGAAATTGGGCAGAAGAACAATGGCGTTTCGTGTGCTTTTCTGATGAGTCTCGTTTTGGTATGAGACCGGATACAAGACGTATACGACACTGGAGAACCCCTGGACGCCAACAGCGATTAAAATCCTGCCAGGAAGTCCATCCTTATAGTGGTGGAACCATCATGGTATGGGCGGGTATTTGGATCGGCGGAAGAACTGAGTTGATTTGGATCAGAGGCAACCTCAACGCTCAAATTTATGCTGAGACGATTGTATCAGACGTCATCGTTCCTCTACAAGTGCAAATCGGTCCCTTATTTCAGTTAATGCATGATAATGCACGACCGCACACCGCAAGAGTTGTAAGACAGACTCTCGCCGCAGCTAACATCAATGTCCTGCCCTGGCCTGCTCAGTCGCCAGACTTGAACCCGATTGAGCATGCATGGGATATGCTACAGAGAAGAGCTCTGCCGAATATGGAGGGTATCCAGTCGCAAGAAGACCTTTTTTTGTTGTTGCAACGAACATGGGCGGCCATTCCACAGCGTGATTTGGATGAACTCATTTTGAGTATGCCAAACCGATGTTCTTGTGTTGTTAGTGTTCGCGGTAGAAACACGGATTATTAATTGTTTAAGTTACCCAATAAAATTTTAAAGAAAACTGTTATTTCAGTCTTTTTTTCGAACTTTAATGTTAGTGGTTCAAATGTCAAAAATCCCTTTATTAGGAAAATGGCAAATTTCTTTATTAATGCAAAGGTGACTTGGTTTATCGTTACTGTGACAAACGAAAACACTTTATTTGATGAATCCTTAAAGAAAATTTTAATTAATATCAATCAGGAGAAAAGTTATTGCAAAAATATATGTTGATCCCTAGACACTTTTGATGTGTGTAGTTGAGGATTTTCTATGACCACTTTCTATGTGTCATCTCTTTTCAGTTCTATCATCAGACCCTGGATACTACTTTGGGCTATTGTTCTAGTCAAGACAAAACCAACCAGTTCAAACTCGATGGTAGTCTAGTTTTTTTTGAAGTTCCTATGTTAATCTTCCGGCTCCATCATCAGACCCTGAATTCCATTTAAGTATAATAGCACAATACATATCCATCAAAGTCAAAGTCAAATCATTTATTTCAAATATCACTTTTGAACGTCAAAATTTTTATAAAATATAGTATTGATTCTACCTATAAAATGTCGTGTTTATCCTGTTGATTATTGAGGAATCTCGTCGTCTGGAGCCAATCCCGGGTGCAGCAGCCAGGTCATGTTGGAATTTAGAACGGAATATCATTATTAAATGCGTATATAAAATTTCCTGCTTGTACTGTTGACCGTTGAGGAGTTACCTCATCTGGAGCCAATCCTGGGTGCAGCAGTCAGATCATGGTGAACTTTAGAATAGTCTATCATAATTAAAGCGTATATAATGTTTCGTGTCTGTACTGTTGGCCGTTGAGGAGTTCCCTCGTCTGAAGCCAGTCCTGGGTGCAGCAGCCAGATCATGGTGTAATTTAGAACGGACTATCATAATTAAAAGATCTATAAAATTTTGTGTCTGCGCTGTTAATCGTTGAGGAGTTCCCTCGTAGAGCCAATCCTGAGTGCAACAGCCAAATCATGGTGGAATTTAGATCGGACTGTGATAATTAAAGCGTAACTATATAACATTTCCTGTTTGTACAGTTAACAGTTGAGGAGTTCCCTCGTCTGGAGTCAATCCTGGGTGCAGCAACCAGGTCATAATGAACTTTAGAACGGATCATTATAATTAAAGCGTATATAATGTTTCGTGTCTGTACTGTTGGCCGTTGAGGAGTTCCCTCGCCTGAAGCCAATCCTGGGTGCAACAGCAAAATCATGATGGAATTTAGATCGAATCGTGATAATTAAAGCCTATATAAAATTTTCTGTTTGTACTGTTAACCGTTGAGGAGTTTCCTCGTCTGGAGTCAATCCTAGGTGCCACAGCCAAATCATGGTGGAATTTAGATCGGACCGTGATAATTAAAGCGTTTATAAAATTTCGTGTTTGTACTGTTGACCGTTGAGCAGTTCCCTCGTTTGAAGCCAGACCTGAGTGCAGCAGTCATATCATGGTAGACTTTAGAACGGACTATCATAATTAAACCGTATATAAAATTTCGAGTTTGTACTGTTGACCGTTGAGCAGTTCCCTCGTCTGAAGCCAATCCTAGGTGCAGCAATCAGATCATGGTGGAAATAAAAACGGACTATCATAATTAAAGCGTATGTAACATTTCGAGTTTGTACTGTTGACCGTTGAGCAGTTCCCTCGTCTGAAGCCAATCCTAGGTGCAGCAGTCAGATCATGGTGGCAATAAAAACGGACTATCATAATTAAAGCGTATGTAACATTTCGTGTCTGTACTGTTGGCCGTTGAGGAGTTCCTTCGTCTGAAGCCAGTCCTGGGTGCAGCAGCCAGATTATGGTGTAATTTAGAACGGACTATCATAATTGAAGGATATATAAAATTTCGTGTCTGCGCTGTTGATCGCTGAGGAGTTCCCTCGCCTGAAGCCAATCCTGGGTGCAACAGCCAAATCATAGTGGAATTTAGATCGGACCATGATAATTAAAGCGAATATAAAATTTCCTGTTTGTACTGTTAACCGTTGAGGAGTTCCCTCGTCTGGAGTCAATCCTGGGTGCAGCAGCCAGGTCATAATGGAATTTAGAACAAACTATTATAATTAAAGCGTATATAAAATTTCGTGTCTGTACTGTTGGCCGTTGAGGAGTTCCCTCGTCTGGAGCCAATCCTGGGTAGCCAATCAGGTCATGTTTGTCATAAAAATGTATTGTCATCGGAATCGAACCAACATGTAAAATATCAACTCCGTGGAGTTAGAGGAAGTGGTCTTAATTCAGCTTGCAATAATCCACCTAAACAAACATACTAACTTACATACAAACAAACAAACATTGCAAGTTGAATAAAAGCTTTTAAAAAAGAAAAATACTCGTCACCTGTGTGAAACTGAAAGCAAACCGAAACCTTTAAATAAATATCGAATGCAACCAAAATTCTACAACATTGTTGCCATGAACTGTACGATCCCACGGAATTACGCAGTAGCGCAGTGGTTTATGTGAAGGGACGGCCGTTTACCAGGGTTGTTCATGATATTAACGATGGCTTGACCAACCGGCGCTGCCCACCACGAGTTATGGCACAAGATACTGCACAACTTCTTACTAACGTGATAAGTTTTTACAATGCTTAAACTATGTTCATCAGTGACTTACATTTAGGATAATTTATATGAGAACATTCTTGGGAGTTAAGAGATTGTCTAATGACAGTGTTATGAAAAGGGCACATATCCAAAGGGATTGGCTTTGGCAGAAAACGTATTTTCCGTGGTCAGAATATTTATGAGGAGGTACTTTCCTGATCCGTATCAATTGATGAAAATTAATCAAATTATCAGAAAGTTTAAAATGTTTGATTCATATATAATTAAGAAAAAAATACTTAGCTAAGCAAGTGTTCCCATAGTCTCTAAATAAATAATTACGGCAAAGTGAAAGGCAATGTCAAAGTAAACACGAAATTTATTTAGGTGCACGGACTCTTTAATCTTCTTAAAAACTTGGCTAGCGAACTTTAAAATAGCATTACGTACGATGTCATAAGGCTATTAGTTACATTACAGTGGCGGACACGGGAACCGCATAACTATCCTTTATTTAAATTTATTGTTCCACACTTTAATAAACCCCGGTTATTCCGTTCCCTGGAGTGTACTGGCGTGCGGTCGGAGTTCACACTTCTGCGAAACTAATAATGTGCAACTCGCAACTCGTACGGGTGATTTTGTTTTCTTTTGTGTGCACTTTTCGTGGCACGTGGTGTAAACGGTTTTGTTGTTGTTTTCTCGTACTGTCATTGTTCCCTGTTTATTTATGATGGGGTGGCGAAATATTGGAATTTTGCGCAACTATTCGTTTGTTTTCGTGTGGCTTTTTTCGTGTTGAAATGTGTTTTTAGGTTTTATTTTTGTTAGTACGGAATTTGCTAATGGATGTTAGTTCGGCGTGTAGAATGGCGCATATATCTATGCACATACTTATGTTTTTATGCAGTTCAAAATTTGTTTCATAAAACTATGTAGGTGCAAGAGTAACATAGACTAGAACAACAATGCTCATCGGGAAAGTAATTTAACACAATCACAAAATCATGAGATTTGCTTTATCACCAAAGTCATGTAGTAGTTATGATTGACTTAACTGTACATGACTTTGGTGATAAAATAGATCTCATGATTTTGAGCAACGCATCACATTGCTTCATATTGTGTTAGGCTGCGGTCGGGTACAGAATGGTACCTTTACGTTCCAATTATTAAAACACAATTCAAATCATCATTAATTACTTTGCAAACATGGGTAATTAATACTTAAATATTTTTTAAATAAAAGTCCACCATGTTCTACGGTCACATGTGCGTGCAAATTATATTTTATTATATAAATTAAAAATACCTATATTATAATTTTAAATAACAACGTTACCATTAAACAATACTAAACAGCCTTTCCACAGCCTACTTAAAGCCCTACAAACAAAAAATCTTGTTCATTTTAAAACGGGTGCACTGGATGATTCTGGGAGGCTGTCAATAAGAAGAAAGGGCAGGCAATTACGTGCGGCTTGGGCAATCGATAGCAGCCTCCGAGCTACGTCTGTGTCGTCGAGCGGGTGGGGCCACGGAAACCGCGGACTGGGCTTATACTTGTAGGCTCACACTTGTGGTGGGACGTTTGTGTGTGTGAATATGCCACTGTGTATAGTTTGAGATGGTTACGATTATGTTTTTGAATTTAGGAATTTAATTAAACGGGTAAAATCTTGGAAAATGATTTAGTAACCCAATTGGTTAATAAGACCTTAGATTTTCGATAGAAATTCGATAGTAAGTTTTATCATATCTATAATACTTACACTTCTTAGTTTATACATAGATCTATCTATCTACTCGTAATACCTATATACGAGCAGTTCTTGTATAATTATAATATATGTAAATATACAGGATGGAAGGGTAAACACCGTTGTCACTCAAACTATGGGTAGTTGGCTTAAATATAAACATAAAAAACCGAGTAAAAAAAAATACGTTATTTTCTTTAACAAATATTAAATAGTTTGGAAAATCCAAAAGTGCACGCCTCATACTTATCACTCATTCATAAACGAAAAAGAAATTCAAAACATAGTTTAAAAATGAACAATTTATCACTTTTCATGAAGTCGTAATATCAACGACTGACAAAGATATTTACGTTGGCAGTTGCTAGGCAACGGCACCGGATCAAGGTGGAAAATATTTAGATATTGATATTATATTTTAGTTAGTATTTTATTAATTATAATTAAACTACAATGAATAAAAGAGCCATTTTCAATAGGGTTCCTTCTACGGCTGAAACGAATGTATAAAAAAAAAATTGACTCAATTAATTGATTTTATCGCAAGCTACAATGTTTTCAGGGATCATAAATTGACGGACAGGAAATTTTTTTCAACTATTTTGATGCTTTTTCCATTTCTGCTGCATTAAATCAATTGTTAAAAAATACAATATTAATCTCCATTTAATCATCTATACAATGGTATATAAATTAAGTAGGTTCTGTGTACTAGCTGGAGTGAAACAATAAAAACAGTTGCAGAAATGGGGCAAAAAATATTTTTCGATCGTAGAGCACACTCTAATGCGAAGCATTACGAGTCGTGCAAAAGGTTGTTGTCCGACACCGTCCGAAAATTCATGGATATGCGCCCGCCCGAGTGACGTAATCGATCGCCGCCCGTCCTACCTACCTACACAACACATGAATAAATACAATACCACCTTTTCCTGGCTTAAGACAGGCAAAAATACCTACCTTAGGAATTGCGTGACGATTCTAAATGTACATCTTTAAAAAAAAATATGTGATTTTCCATTGAATTTATGTTCTATAAACGAAACCAAACCACTGGTTTGAAGGATAACGGTGTTTACCCTAACACCCTGTATAATCTGAATTTCGGAAACGGCTCCATCGATTTTCATGCAATTTTGTACGCAGGGGGTTTCAGGGGCGATAAATTGATCTAGCTAAGTGTCATTTTTAGAAAACGTACAATAAAAAGAAACCGGTACCCAGATATTGATAGATAATATGACAAGAGGACCTAAAACTGACATTCTATCAGCGATAACGTTTGACATAACCTACCGAAAAGCTTCCTGTTGAAAGCTTTTGTAGGAATACATACAAACGCTTTGAAAGTAATTGCCACTCGTCCAGGACCTGTAGTTGCTGTTTGTCACATTATGCTACATTTATTCTATCGTTTATTATTGTCAATTATTTTTAAAAGATAAGCATGGAGTTTCTTGCCTGCTCTTCTCCATAAGAAACGACCAATTGGAACCGTGCACCTAGCTCCTGACGTTTCATAACTGCCCAAGTCGGTTTATGTGAAATAAAATATTTTGAACTTATGCTTAGGTATTTCAGTAGCATAATGAAGTAAAGTTCCACAAATAATAAGTCTCTACGTATTCCACGAAAATGAAATATTTTACATAATCCAACAATATTACAAACACCGTTTTACCCACCACACAAGGGCTGGGTAAGCGCAGTTTTACGCTGAATATTATGTTCAGAATATAATGCGCATATATTATTGAAAACTCCTGTAACCGCCCTATTTGAACCCAAGTTTTGTTCTGATAGTTTTAGTTAGCGGTTTCCTTATGAGCTTGAGTCAGGGATCACTGATTCAGAGAAGGTAAAAAGTTTTTAATGTCGGGAAAGCTTATGAATTTACATAGTATCTTTTACGATTGTTGACTGAGTAATGCATGTAGCCTTTTATAAAATAAAAGGCTGCTTTATGCGATGTTATGTCGTGAAATTAACCTTATTAGTTTGCAATAATATTGCTATGTCATGAAATCAATCCTTATTAGATCGTTATAATTATTATTTGGTTTAGTAAAACGCAGCTACGAAAAAAGCGTAGTCTTTTTCAGTATTGTTATTCAAACGAACAAAAACCTACTTAACCAAAAAGCAGAAAACAAATAGCTCATTCAAGACTTAAACGGTTTAACTTCCATTGTACGTCCACAATCCGCAGACTTTTTATTTAGTTTTTCACAAAAGCAGGTCAGCCGGCGTAGCTTTGTAGCGTCGTAGCCGTCGTAGCTTCGTAGCTTCGTAGCTCCGTAGTCTCGTAGCCGCGTAGCGACATCCAGGCGAATAACGCTATGTAAGTAATGAGAATACCGTTGTACAGTTTTTTCATCATACTAGTTATATTTTATGTATCGTTTCTTGAAGATTTCTTGGTATTACGACGTGATTGTGGATTCTTTTAGTGTAAAAATGAAGTGGGTGTGGTTTATTATTTTTGTTATATTTTTAAAGATCGCTCGGAGGTCCTACATTTATTCCAATGTTGTTATTGTTAACCTTACAATGTTTTTTTTACTTTACCATTTCCGGGTTAGCCACAGTCTGTTTTATGAGAGCATGTTAATACAAAACTGTAACAAGCTAGCCGACATATTAAAAAAAAAAAACAAGTGCCACATATTGTTCGAATATTATAGAAAATTACGCTCATAACGAACTTTTATACTACGATAGATTTTATCAATATAACCATATTTTAACAAGCTTTCCCCGTTGTACATAAACACTATAAACATTTCAGAAGCGTGTCGTCCCACACTTTAGCTGCGCTGTGCTGCGCTGAGCTACGACTGTTTCGCGTTTAAAAATATTGTATATCACACAATATACGATTATTATAATGCTTCTTACGGAGTGGGTGACTTCAAACTATTTATTGTACTAATTGAATTAATAGTGGGGAGTCACGTTACCTTTAGGATACGCTCCTTTGATAGCGGGTTAGAAACGGGAATGTAATAGTAGAATAGAATTAGTTAGATGGCGAAAGGCCCCGGAAAGTAATGCTGTGTACTGAGTAGCTAGATACTGAAGTTAGCTTTTGGTGGACACAAGTTGAAGAAGAGAGAGAGTCAGGGTATGAATGAGGTTATGGTAGTCATCTAGCTTATTTTAGAAGTGAAAACTTCTTTAGCGTCGTTGTGCACTTTTTTTGGGATGGGTAAAAAGTGTTAGGTAAAATGTTGCGTCAGGACAAGTGACCTGATCGAAAATTCGTAAGACGGAGGGAGTAGAGTAGAATTTGTTGTCAGCGCAGTCTGTTTTTTTTTTTGTTTTTTTTTTAATGGAGCTATATCTGTCGTTCTTGTACTGACAGCAAGCCACATAAATTCCTGACATTTTCGTTAGATGGCGTTACTTATTTTTCACTTCCATCGGCAGTCTCCAAAGACTGCCCCGCATGTTTTTTTTTTTAGTCCCTTGCCAAAGTAATTCCAATATCCTTTTTAAAGAATAAACAATTTCATTTCATTTTGTTGCACAAAATGTGTGACGCAGCTGGCTACCAAATGCATACGACACCGTTTGCATCATCTTCACATTAACAGGGACGTTAACGTCAGAAATGAAGACGGGCGTGCTGTTCAAAAGAATGTTGCTCCAAATTGTACGTTACTAAATTAAGAATTGCGTTCAAAGTTGTTAAAAGAGTATACAATTTACCAACTGTTTCTTTGCTAGTTGAACAGTTACATTTGAAAACTCATGAGCTTTGTCCAATATTGATAACCAACAGATTTTCTCGGTTCAACACCTACTCCAATCTTGTTTGAAATCGAGATACATGTTTGATTATAGTATTAGTTTAAGCTGTTCCTGAGCAAACCTGAGCAAAGACACTCTGTTTTTTTTTAATAGCTTGTTTTGTGTCCCACCGCTGGGCAAAGGCCTCCCCTTTTTCCTTCCGAATCTCTTTATTTTGTGCGATTTCTGGCCATGTTGGCCCCGCGAAACGCGATCAAATCCGATTTCTGACAATATTGGCCTGGCAAACATAATTCAATCCAGATTAGATCTGTAATTCAAAAAAGACAAAATAGACTGACAAAACGGTTATGTTTACAACACACACAATGTTACGGCTTGTGCGCACGGTTGAAACCACCCTGCGCCCTTTTTTTCTTAACCCGCTTTCTATATAGCAGAGCTTCAACCAATGGGGAATAAATACGGTGTCTAGGCTATAGCTGTTATAGTGGTATAATATGAATGTTTTGTCGTCACAACCTACTTAATGATCTTTTGCCTTATTTAGATAATGGATTAAGTGGAATTTTATTTTAATTATGAGTTGGGTTCATAGTTTTTACGAGTATTTATGGGGTCAGAGTTGAGCTGGGAATTGTTTGATAGCAAATATATATTTTTCTGAATTTCTAGTTTCTCTCACGATTAGGTTCAAGTATACAAAAGAGAGCAGTGGTGGCCTAGTGGTAACGGCCCCGACTTACGAGTTGTAGGTCGTGGGTTCGAACCCGAGCAGGCGCTTTACTTTGTGTAAATAATTTCATCACCACTGCTCTCAAAAACGGTGAAGGAAAACATCGTGAGGAAACCGGCATGTCTTAGAACCAAAAATTCAAAGACATGTGACTTTTACCAACCCGCACTGGGCCCGCGTGGTAGATTGCAGCCCATTCACTCCCTCTCATAGAGAGGAGGCCTGTATCCCAGCAGTGGGAACATTAATAGGCTCATTATGTATGTTATGTATACAGACTAGTTGTATTTAGCTCGTAAATAAAGTTTATTACTACACGTTAAATTAATGAGAATAATAATGAGCAATATTTGTGTATAATATAATATCTGCCTAACCTTTTCTCAACTATGTTAGGGTCAGTTTCCTGTCTAACCGAATGCAGCTGTATACCAGTATTTTACATGGAGCGACTGTACAAATGTATGTATTTGCAGTCATGTTCTCGAAAATCGCTCTAACGATTTCAATGAAGGTTGCAATAAAGGGGTTTACTGGGGCGAAAATATAACCAGCGAGGTCTCATCTTACTGGGAAAATTTGTTTTCACCGTATTTTCACCTGAGTAGAGTTTGGTCGCCCAAAGTCTAGAAAAAGATGGCTACCTTAGAATAATGACATGGCAGCATGGAATTAGTATGTACCTACTATACATGGAATTAGTATAAACTATCCTATACTATTAATTGAGCATTCTCTATTTTAGCCAGAGGAGCTCGGTCGCCCAGGTACTAAAGACGTTATGACGTATACTACCAATGCAAGTAAAATAGGTAACAAAAATACTCACATGAATAATTGACTTAATCACCATTCACCACAAATGACCTCTTATAGTTACCTACCTTTCTCAAGTGAGGCAAAATTAACCTCTGTATTAAAATCTAACCCAAATAATTCCGCCAGTAATTCTCCAATTTTATAGCAAAATTAAAACGAAATACACCGAGATTATGCGTAGTAATAACTACAGTGACCGCATCGCAAACAGGGGTTAATGAAAAATTGTTGAATTATAATGTGTTGCCAGCGCAATTATTGTTGGCAGGCCAAATTATTGCAGGGTTAATACTGGATGTAAAGTGGGCCATACAATGTGGTTGGTGACAGGTTAAGTACTGCGGCTAAAATGGAAACGCAGATGATGTAAGGGTTTAACGAATCTCGAAAGTGTGAGGATCGTAAGCTTGATTTTATGAGAAAATGCGTGTATTTTATTCGTTTATCCATTACATATTATAATCATTATACTTCTATATTATCTATCAATCTATTTGCCTGGCCTTTTCCTAACAACGGTTTCACTTTTTCGAACATATGAAGCAATGGATGAGCAATATCCATCAAAATGATTTAGATTGTGATTGATCGTGTGTCACGCAATTATTGTGCTGATTCCTGACGATAAAATGTACATTAGCAAGTATCTCTGTACACTTTTTAATGTACACTAACGCACTATGTGTATAATAATAATCAATGCTCGTTCCTTCTTTGTGAAAAAGTGTTACCGAGCCCACCACAAACAAAAGTTTATTCAACGAAGGTGTTTTAATTGGCTTCGAAGTAACCATAAAATACATAGTTTACCATTTTTTTAAACGATTTTTAGCGAAACCACTAGTAGTTTTCAACTAACTCACAAGCTCATAAAAAATAATTCATAGCACTTAAGTCCAACGTATGTACTTACACCAAACATTATAAAATCAGCTAATAGTTTCCTTCGACACAAACTTGCACGTAAATAATTAATAAAAACCGCCACTTTTCCAGTTACCGTACATAACCACGAGAAAAAACTGTAACATTAAGTGAATATTTCTTTCGTAATAGTTTGTGGGCTTCCCTTGAACAACCCCCACGGAGTTGTCGTGTCGATGGGTCGTTAGCGAGGACCTACCGGCTTTTTATCAACAACACATTGATTTAAAAGCTAAATAACTGCGCCGCACAAATTTCACGTACCCGTAGTTATTGTGGGCTTATATCTGATTGGTGGGTGGCAAGGTGTAAGGGAGAGCGAGCTTTTCTTTTTATTAAAAAAAAAACGAGGCAGTTTGGGACTGCCGATTAAAGTGAAAACTAAGTTAAGCCATCTAACGAAAATGTCAGGAGGCTTGCTGTCAGTACAAGAACTAAAGCTGTAGCTTCATTAAAAAAATTCAAAAAAAATAAAACTGAGTGCGCTTTCAACAAAAACTTGAACGTCTTACGAATTTTCGATCAGGTCACGTGTCCTGACGCGAGTTTAACATTTTTTACCCATCCCAAAAGTGCACAACGCCGCCGCTAAAGAAGTTTTCACTTCAATAAAATACTTCGCCGATTATAAGACCACTAGTGAACTAAGGTGTGGTGACATTAGGAAAATGTAAGGAGAAGGTCTCCTGTTCAGTCTGTTTCTTAGTGGTTGACATAGGCCTTGTCAATTCATCATCATCATCATCATATCAGCCGAAAGACGTCCACTGCTGGACATAGGCCTCCCCCAAGCACCGCCACTTCGACCGATTCTGTGCTTCCCGCATCCAGCGGATACCTGCGGCCTTTACAAGGTCATCGGTCCATCTTGTGGGAGGCCTTCCAACGCTACGTCTTCTACGCTTGTCAATTAAAAAATAATAATTACGTAAAAACCAAAAAAAAAAAAGATTGCGTCCCAAATTAGTTTTACTTACAAGTAGTCTTTGTTTGGAAATAGTGCTCCCAAAATCAAATAACACCGTTCCAAAATCAAACGCTCCATATGATAAGCGTCACATGGACAACCCTTCTTCGCCACGTGATAAATCGCGGCCGCTCTCGACTTGTTCCGCGACATTAACCGTCAATGGGCCGCTGCGGGTCGCCGTGACCCGAGACTAATTAATTTCGTCGACATTTGAGTGGAGGAGTGACGTCTTGACGTTCGTACTGGTCGGATCGTTGTCGAGTTGTTTTACGAAAACAAAATAAAATAACCAGGATACAGTGTCTAAAAAGTTTTTAATTAAGTGCATAGCAATTAAAATACAAAATATACCGTGTAGTGAGGTTTCCCGAGTGCTCCTAAAGCGCATAATATTGGATAGATAAAAATCAAAATCTCCAAAACTTATTTTAATACCCTCAATTTTTTGAAAATAAGTTTGCGTCGGTACACAAGTCTTTATTATTTATAAATACTCTGGTTCATAAAGTCCTGCTACAAGAATGACGGTGAAGTGCGGTGGATGCGGCAAATTTGTGTCAGCGATTGACACCGCTAGGTGCACGAAATGCAGCGCCGCTTATCACCGAGTGTGTGTCGGCCTACCTTCGAGGGGCCCCTTGGTCTCTGCCTGGCACTGCCCGGAATGCAATAGAAATGTGCGTCGGGACAATAAGGCCGAAACGCCGGTGCGTGGCTGTATGGCAGAAGTTCGGAGTGAGAAGCAGGTGCTATTAACTGCTGCACCGTTGACGCCCCCGTCAATCGCTGCACCGGAGTCGCCTATGGTGGTGGAGGCGCTCATGCGGGTGTTCACGCCTCCCTTGACCGAAGCTGAGGCTGTGGACACTGACAACACAGCTTTGAAGGCGATCTCGGAGTTCCCACCGGACGTAGGCTCTGTTTTAAAATTGGTAGTTGAGGAGCTACGCACTTTGCGGTTTGAGGTCGTAGGGCTTCGCAAAGACGTCGCGGATTTGAAGGCGTCTAGCGACTCGTGTCACATCCGTATGGATGGAATTGAGTCCAGATTGGAGGCGCTTGAGAACCGTCACGAAGCCGGATGTGCTCCTTCAGCAAATTTAAGTGCGGTGGAGAGTGTGGTCCAGCAACTCAAGAGGGACCTCAATGACAGGGACCAGGAGCTGATGGCAAATGACCTGGTAATAGCAAACGTACCTGAGTCGCCAGCGGAAAACCCAACGCACCTGTTCCAGCTAATTGCCACAAAGTTAGGAGTCGCTTTGGAGGACCGCGACATCGTCAGCGCAGAGCGAGTCGGCGGTAGGCATATAAAGGCAACAAGCCCTGCAGCTTCAACAGAGCCACGCCCTCGCGCTATTATGGTGCGACTCGCTCGGCGTGACCAGCGTGACGCCGTGTTGAACGGCGCCCGCGTGCGACGTGACGCTACCACCGAAAATCTCGGAGTCTCTGGCAAACCTGTGCGCTTCTATATTAATGAGAGGCTGACTAGGCTAAATCAGCAGTTGTTTCGTCAAACAAGGGCCGCTGCAGGGATGCATGGATGGCGATTCGTTTGGACGAAGCGCGGTCGCATATTGGTCCGGCAAAAGCCTGGAGAGGCCACTCACCGGATTTCATCTGAGGAGGATATACAACAGCTTATTGGACCATTTACAGACAGTAATAAATAAGCCCTTGTTCGAGGCTGCACGTTTTTATTTTTATTCTCTAGTTAATAGTTATTTTAATTATAATCGGTTATCATACATGGTGTCTGTGTGTCGTATCTGTTGTAAGCTGGGGAGGTGGGAATATGAGAGTGAGTACTGCAATAATACAAGGAACATAGATATATTATACATATTTACACTTATTATCATTTACACACTAACAACATTATTTACAAACAACAGATTTATTATATTATCTTCAGTTCATAATGATTGTAGCACACTTATTTATTCACTACCAGAATTAAAACATATGTACAAAAATTACTTACACAAAAGAATTAAGCAAAACTATAGTAAATATATGAATAAAATATTATCAAATATGCAACATTATAAAATATCAGCAAATATAGAATATTATAAATTATTATCAAATATAAATATTATCAAATATTATACAATTATACAGCCATTACTATTTACATAAAATGACTAAGTCAAAATTATTAAAGTTTGGTTTATTCAATGCAGGCTCTCTGGCAACTAACCAGGACGAATTTCTAATTGCCATGTCACAACACTCGGTAGATATCATGGCAATCAACGAAACATGGCTGAGACCTGGGGAGGAGGGACGCGCGCCTAAGGTTCCGGGATATAGGTTGAAGCACGTGCCGCGCCCTATGACTATTCGCGGGGGACGAGGCGGAGGTGTAGCGTTTTACATTAAAACGGGAATAAGGGCGCGCGTACGGCCACACTCCGAGCAGTCTGATGTTGAGCAGATGTGGTTAAATCTAACTGTGAATGGTAAAAAGTTGTTGATTGGCACTGCGTACAGGCCGCCCTGGTTTGATTTGTCAAAATTTCTGGATGGAGTAACTGACAGTATTAGCGCATTGGCACCTTACGATCATTTAGTGTTACTGGGAGATTTCAACGTTAATTTATTGGATACAAATAATACAAAAACTAAAGATATAATGGAATTCCTTAACTATACCAATCTGAATCAGGTAGTGCAGTCACCAACTCATTTTGTAGGGGATAGCAGTACTCTTATAGACGTAATCTGTACCGATGTGGGGGTTCGTAATGTACTGGTCAGTCATGTCAGTGAACTTGGTCATCATTCGTTCATAGTGTGTGATACTGTAATAAAGAAGATAAAAAGCAAACCTAGGCTAGTTGTATATCGGCCTCTAAGGGATATATTGGTCGATTACTTTGAAGTGGATCTGAAATTGATGCCATGGTTTGAAATTGGTTCACTGCCCAATGTTAATAGCATGATTGAATATTTTAATGTCCTTATTACCCAATTATTTGACTTACATGCCCCCATAAAGAGTAAGATATTTAGGGACCGACCCACGCCTTGGATAACGTATAATATTAAATTAATGTTCAAGCTGCGAGACGAGGCAAAAAATAGTTATCATAAGAACAAGTTAGACACTACAAAGAAATACTATTTGGATTTAAAAAAACAATGTGATACAGCTCTAATGCAGGAAAGGAAGGTATACTTTGACAGGCACATTAATAGTCAAATAAAAAACCCCAAAAACCTTTGGAAAAATCTTAAATCAGATGTTTTCTCGGAACATAGTGAAGGTTCGCTTCCCGGACAATTTAATGACCCAGACGAGATAAACAAGGCATTTCTAAATGTACCAGGGCAGTGTATTCTTCCTGCATCACAGCTATCATTTTTTGACACGAATAGATTTGGTGAAACTCAATTTGAGTTGCAAAATGTGAATGAGGAAGAAATTTCGAAAATTATTAAGAGCTTGGGGACAAACGCTAAAGGTATTGATGGAGTCAGTCTGGATATGATAACGCTAACGTTACCAACCACCCTTCAGGCTATTACTATAATCGTAAATAAGTCGATAGATACCCACACTTTTCCTGACTTGTGGAAGTGCGCTATTGTGCGTCCCTTACCCAAAATCGGCAACCCTACTACTTTTAAGGATCTGCGTCCTGTTAGCATTTTGCCTTGTTTGTCGAAAGTCTTGGAGAGGGTTATTTATAACCAAATGATGAAATATTTAGAGACAAACAATATGCTACCCGACCTTCAGTCTGGTTTTAGGAAAGGCCGTGGGACAGCCACAGCTCTTTCTGACGTGGTGGGGAATATCCTAGAGGCGCGGGACAGGGGGGAGGGAACAATCCTTGCACTGCTGGACTTTTCACGGGCCTTCGATGCTATAAATACCACTCTATTACTTTCCAAGTTGGCCTATTATGGTTTTTCAACGGAAACAATACAGTGGTTCGCTAGCTACTTGCAAAATAGGTCACAGCTCGTTGAAATCCAGAAGGAGGATGGATCAAAGATGTCATCCCCCCCTCGTCAGGTGCCACGTGGTGTGCCTCAGGGATCAATTTTGGGGCCTCCTTTGTATATACTTTACAGCGCAGACATTGTTACGTCATTTCAGCATTGCAGGTATCACATGTACGCGGATGATATCCAATTATATATAAGTTTTAAACCAGCTGATACAGTAGAGGCACTGGAAAAAATTAATGATGATCTAGAAAGAGTGATGGCATGGTCAGACAATAACTCACTGGTATTAAACCCACTGAAATCTAAATTTATGGTTTTGGGAAGTAGGAAAATGATCAGCGCAATACTGTCAGCCAAGCCAGAAGTTGTCATTAGGGGGGAAAAGATTGATAGGGTAGAGATAGCTTGCAACCTAGGGTTAACCATGGATCCTCAGCTTCGATTTGAGAAACACATCAGTAACTCCATGAGAAATTGCTTTTATAGATTGAAACTCTTATATTCAATAAGAGACTACCTGAGTGTTGACCTACGTAAACAATTGGTGGATAGTCTAATTTTATCAAGACTGAATTACTGTGACACCGTGTATGGTCCATGCCTGTTAGCTAGAACAGAGAAGCTGATACAACGCATACAAAATGCATGTACACGGTTCTGTGTAAAGATACCTCGTAGAAGTCATGTCACTCCTTTTATAAATGACAATAATATTTTGAAAATGGCTGCTAGGAGAAAGTTACATATGGCTAGTTTACTTTTTGGAGTAGTAACTACACAGAAACCACACTATCTTTATGAGAAATTAAGTTGGAGACAGAGCAAATACGAACCACGCTTTTCTACCAATCCTCTTTGTATGTCACAGCATAGAACCGCAGCATTCAGGGGGAGCTTCAAATACGCCGCCACACACTGTTGGAATAACATTCCTCCACCAATAAGAGTCCTGAGAACAAAAAAGCATTTTTTGAATATCCTAAAGAAATATTATATGAAGATACAGAAATCCACATGATTATAAAACTAAAACTAGCAAAAATAGCTGCTCTTTTTGTACTTACCTCGAGGGTCACGGCCTACGGGCAATGGATATGGATTTCCAACAGTGTGAGTGGCCTCTACTTTGATTCCTCCCTGTTTAAGTCCGGTCTGTGTAATTGTCACAGGGGATTGGTGGTCCCCAGTTATCTGTGGCGTGTTAGCTGTGTGTCCTTCTGCAGCTGCATTATCTATATGGGACAATAATGATATATAGTATATATAATATTCATAATTCAATAAAGTTCGGAAGGATTAGGTACCAATTTTTATCACTGTTAGGTTGGGATTATGTTCCATTTGGTGTAGAAATGGAATACTATACACATATACTTACGATTCAGATCGGAAGGCTTCGAAAGCGGTTAGGTTTTGCATTCCGAAGGTATGTCGGTGGATCTTGCTCCTTTGTACATCAATGCATGTCATCTAAAATAATAAAAGAACAAAGATAATTAATAATATTTATAATATTTACCGCATATACCTATAAATTGTAATAAGAGTTTACTCGTTTACCGATTTGACAAAAAAAGCAAGCATGGTTGTCGTTCGCCAACACCATGGCTTTTGCAAATGGCCGCCATACCATCGCAATTCCCATGGTGCAAAGTGAAAATATGATTACCTGCTAAAGATTCAGGAAAACATACCACAATAATTAATTAACATTTTATTTTTTATTTTTTTTCATTGTAGCTAGTATATCTCAGTTTAAGTATTTTTATTATTGTTATGTTACGCTTATATACAGATGCACATAATTATATTTTTATTTCTTTTTTACCTATTATTTTAATGTACATACTTACTATGTTCAGATATATTCACACTCATTTTCGTAAGAATTTTCGCTTACCTTGATTATTATTGCACGGGGGGACGTCATTTCGTCATTCGTGAGGTTTTTGCTGAAAATCAGCGCTGTTGACAATAGGTTCGTCCGAAGTCACGGCATTTAGCTGAGCATTGACCTATTCTTGCACAGAAACGACGCACAGCTTAATTGCTCATGATATTGTTGTATACTCGTTGCAAAAATTGTATTTTTCCATTGCGCAAGCGGCACTTTGTTGTTTTGATTGTTTAATTTGTTTGTTTGTTTTCATTTGCAAGTGTCGCAACATAATTACGCAATGTAAATTCGTATTGTCTCTGGCCTTTACCTCATCGAGCAATAGACAAAATTTGTTATACTTTTAATTTATTTGTAATTTTACTGTGATGAATACGAGGCTTTTGACTAATCTGTCAAGTAGTTCTAAATGTTATATTTTTTTGTAATGTGCGTTTACTTTGTGCAGAATAAATCATTTTTCTTTCTTTTCTTTCTTTCTTTCTTCTTATTTGCGGTGGTAATAAGCTTATCAAACGTTGATTCGGACAATGGACTCCGTTCGATTTAATGTGCGTGAAAGCAATTTTCGAATGAATGAAGTCCTTTAATTTGTACGTAGATGTCGGCTTTTAAAGTCTTTTGTGGGCTAAATGCTTTATTGAAAGTTGAGGACTATTTTGATAGGGAAATTGAATGGAGTTTTGTTAACTAAACTGTGCTTTGTTTGTATTTGTCTAATTTGTTGTTAAGTTAATAGAATTGTGTGAGAAATATGTAGGTGATCATTGTGTTAGGACAATATTATTATGAGTTTAAGTTTAACATTGTGGTACAATCATAGACAATTTTAAACATAAATCAAGACGGTATGGACTGAAGACAAATATTGGAAAGTGGTTTATGTTTATTGAGTTTTTTATAGAAAATTAAAGAACAAAATTAACTCAATTACAGTCACCGACTTGGAATATTCCAGGAAAATCAAGTTTCAAAAGCTAACCAATAATTTTCAAAGTGATTGGTTACTTTTAAAATATAATTAAGAATTCAAAGGGCGAATCAATCAACAGTTGATTAAAATAAAAGAGAAATGAAAGAGGAAGGGTTGACCAGTCGAAGGGTTACATGATGCGGAACATTGGTGAATGTTGGGCAATGAAATTGGCGGGAATTACGCTGTTATACTTTTGGATCAAATTGCTAGAAGCCTTTTCTGATCTGGAACCAGTATAATTCAAAATATGGTGTTATTTGACTATAGTGAACACTTCCATAAAGCATTATTTAATAAAGTTTGGTCTGTAGTCCTACATACTTTCTGAAAACTTTTCGTTTTCTTAAAGTTGAAAGTACTGTGTACAGGGACGCATGCCTCCTCTTTTTAAGAGAGAGTAGGCCGTAATCTACCATTTGGAGCCTTCGTGGGTTGGGACACCGGTCCAAATGATATTTTTTTGAAATTGAGTCACAATACATCAGTGCTCTTTAAAATGAAAAGGTTAATTTATTTAAAACTAGCTGTGCCCCGCGGTTTCACCCTCATAGTTGTAGATCCTGTAAGAATATCGGAATAAAAACTGTTCTAAACTAGGTCATGGTCTACTCATGTGCCAAATTGAATTAAAATCCGTTCAGCCGTTTTAGCGTGAAAGAAACAAACAAACATACAAAAAATCTAATCTTTTCTCTTTATAATATTAGTTTAGAGAATCACTTTCATTGACATTATTACATTTTCCTCTGATACAATATCTATTCAAAAATGCATATCAATAAATCATAGATCGCTATTTTACAGGCCTCTTTAGAAGAGGAAGGAGAGCGTTAACTTGAGTGAAAACAAGCGGCAAATTGATTAACGAGAAGGTCACAGTCGCCCGCGCCGCGGCCTTGCTTGCTTTTATTAATTCTCACACAATCGCCTCTTTTGAATCAAATCACTGGTTTTGTGGTTCCGTTGTGTCATTGTCACTGTTGATTTATCTGAGGTTTTGGTGTTTAAAATTGGGTTTTTTTTTGTGGAATATTATGCCCTAGAATTGGAGAATACCCACTTTTTTCTTCCAAACAAAACTGTCTGTATTTTTGTATTTGACATGAAGCCACCATAAACCACCACTGGCCACCAAAGTTCAAAAGTCCAACCATCTAGTATTGAGCAATTCTGTTGGTAGATCTTCTCGACAACTCATATTGCTACCATAGGTAATCGTGTGAGTAGGTATTTGGATGCAACACCCAAGGTCTCCCAAGGATCCGCATGCATTGCGATAGATGCGACCCGCTAAACTTTACCTTAAACCCTCAATACTGTATGCCTTTTGACCAAGTCAGTAGATCAAACGTGTACAGATGTGCAAGGAAATTGCTCCAAATATGTATGACTGATGCAGGTCAGGCGCTTCAAAGCGCTGTCAAATGATGATTGCTCACGATTGTAAGCATCTCACAAACAGAGCTACAGTATACCACGTTCATATTTGATTGTTTTAAGTAGTTAATGGACTGTGTGAGTAGGTTAACAGAGCATTATACACACAAATTGCATGATACACTCGTAGGAAGTCATTATCGATGAGATTTATGAAAAATGGGAGCACTCTTGCTTTTTAAATCTATAGATTCCGAGTGTGGAACAGGTCAATATTTCTTTAAAAAATGTACCAAATGTGTGTGTAATGTACCTACCTAATTATTCATAGTGAAACTGTTTCAGGTGCAGGGTTAAGTCCCAAAGGTAGGTAGTCGGTTTTTTTAAACAATAAACGTAACGTAAATTCCTAAAGCATTGTGGTTAAATTTTTTGCGATAAGCACAATATTACCCGTAGAAATGAATAGAGTCTTAAAACTAAGTAAATTTTTAAAGGAACCCGTTAGCTCCGCGCGTCCGTGCTAGGCCCACCGATCTCTCTTTAAGATATCAGGACACAGAACATCAGCCTATTAATGTTCCCACTGCTGGGACACAGGCCTCCTCTCTGTGAGAGGGAGTGGGCCGTAATGTCTTCGGATTTTTTGGTTCTAAGACATGCCGGTTTCCTCACGATGTTTTCCTTCACCGTTTTGAGAGCAGTGGTGATGAAATTATTTACACAAAGTAAAGCGCCTGCTTGGGTTCGAACCCACGACCTACAACTCGTAAGTCGGGGCCGATACCACTGGGCCACCACTGCTGTTTAAGATATAAAACTCTGGAAACAAAAGTTATGAAAGTTTTAACTCAGACTATTCTAATCATTTTCTTCATTCGCTAATCCTCGTAAAACGGCACTAAAGCTAGGATATTATTAAAGTAGAAGATATCATTAAGTTAAATGCGTCTCAGGAGTACATTAGGCGCTTCCATTATGTCAGCGGAGTCGTTAGGACGTATATCTAGCTTATGTTATGAAGTAATCTCCCTTTGAGCTAATTTTGTTGAAATGTCTCTTTTGTTAAGTGAAGTGGGTACTTAGGTAATAGTCTTTTTAGTACATCTAAGCTCTAGGATGGGCCTAAATTAGTACTTGGAGACTAGGTAATGTCTTTATGTAAAGATCCTTGATGTTAATAGGTAACTTTTAAAGTTTTGGAACAAAATCTCAGCTTTTATAAGCAAGAAATCTCTGAAAGTGAAGAATCAATGACTCGTCGACGAATTATAAGCTAATAATAGCAAGGAATTTGTTAAAAAATTTATAGGTATGTACTGTAAGTTAATAGGTACTGGACCATTGTGAGTCGTCATCTTCATTGGGAACTGCGACTATTCAGTACTTATTTCAACAGTATTTTATCATTTCACTCACAAACCGAACCTCTGCAGTCATCTATTATTCCACTAGCAATACCCTATTCAGTTTTTTCCAAAATACAGAAATATTTTATTTCACATAACCCTACATGGGCCATTATGAAACGCCAGAAGCTAAGTTTATGGTTCTAAATAGTCGTTTCCTATGAAGAAGAGCCGGCATGAAATTCCACGGTTACTTTTTTTTAAATTATTGATTTTTACAATATTTGCAAATAACAGTGTTAATAGGTATAGGAGTACAGTGTAGGTTTTCAACAAATACCAGGTACTTAACAAAATAGAAAATGATTAACAAATCTACAGACTACTAAGACTACAGCGTTCTCACATTCACAAAATAGAAAAGAATCTATTTAAAAGATAAATAAATGAATAAACTTAAAAACCATAAAATATTAAACGAAATGACATGATTGCTATTACAACTGTAACAAATCTGAATAATTATCATGTCCACAAAAGCCACTAATAAAGAGTTGAAATTGAATTGTAGCCTGTAGGTATATAATGTCAAATAATAGGATGATTATGTCAAAAACAAAAAAAAACATGGTGCTTTTATTCAAAACTCCCACAAAATAGAAGCCGTACGTAAATGTACATTCACCGTTAATTAGGTGTACAAAACAGTAATTATGCATTAGAACTATGACGTCATTTGACGTTTAGTTATGCTGCGCTACGTTGTGCTACGTTGCGCTGCGCTGCGTAGCTGCCGTGCAGCACCGCAGGAAAGCTCCGCGTAATTAATTCCACATATTGTGTTTTACAAAGCGAAATGTACAAATATTCACATTACGGTAGGGTTGGTTATTCCAGGAATGGAGTATGTTTTAATTTTGCACTTATATTAATAGTGTGCGATTTTAGTATTATGTTAATGATTCTCTGTACGACGGCTTTTAAAAATGATTATGTAAACATAAAGAAATAAATGCATAACGGAATAATTCCTGTTTTCTTTGCTGAATAATGTAAAGAAACCTATCATATTCAGATAGCTAAGTGTGGCCTAAGTGTTGCAAATTAAAGGATTTTCTTCCTCTCTTCCAATTGCCAAGACGAATTAGCAGAAAGATGCCTTGCGAAATTATTCCAGAAAAATATCTAAGTTACCAATATTTGAACATCTAATCTGATAAATATAGCTAAGTTAATTGTGAACCAAGTTACATAATAATATGTATAAGCTTTAGACTAAATAACAACATGGTTCTGTCGATTTCGATGAATGGCGTGTCAACCCTAACCGTACCTATGTGTTCGTTAATGTTAAATGGATTCTTGATACTGAACACAATGAACTGTTCGATGTACATGCTTCTCATATGAATTGGTGGAACGGTGCACTCACCGTGCACGTATGGAACGTTTTGATAACAAGGCAAACCTTTGGGACAATAATTTGGGAACAAAGTACTCTCAGGGAAATTAATTGTGTATACAATTTTCACACTACGGCAGTTTGTCATATTATACCCATTTGATATACCTGTTGTGATTGAATTTACGGACAATTTAAGTTGGTAGTAATTTTGAAAACAGTTAATTTCCCTGACTGAATATTACATGAAGTACTGTCAGTCTTTTCAGAAGTTTACTTAAAAGATAACAGTGACAAAACGCTTAGTAAAGCAAAGTAAAATAGCCCCATTAAAAAACAACCATTACTACGCCAAAGAAAAAATCTTGTACTGCCTGAAACACGAAAAATTTAGGTGTAGTCCACATAAATCTTAGCTCGTAGACAGCTACCAGTAACAGCAGTTTAGCATAGAACAATATCGAAGGTTAAAAAGCGTAACAAAACGGGCGCAGACGTAAAACAACGATGTTGAAATAGGAGTGACAAACTACCCCGGGCGGGGTCGCGGGACTACGGTTGTTTGTGGACTAGGTGGTACCGTGAGCGAGGTGGATCAAGCTTAGTTCTTTTTGACAAAACATTTGCTGATACATGTAAACAAAACAATAGTTCCAGTAGCCTGCAACTTTTGGACGTCATATGAAGAACTTTTTCAGTCACAGGCACTGCGTGATTTTACATTAAAATCATCATCATTATGGATTCGTCAATGACAGACATGACGAATCGTCATGTCTGTCTGTCTGTCCGTCCATATGTCACAGCCATTTTTTTCCGAAACTATATAAACTATACTGTTGAAACATGGTAAGTTGATGTATTTTGTGAACCGCATTAAGATTTTAACACAAAAATCGAAAAAAAAAACAATAAATTTTGGGGGTTTCCCATACTTACAACGGAACTCAATTTTTTTTTTATCTAACGTGTGAAGTACCTAGGGATAGGTCTTCAAAAATTATATTATTTTTTTCTAAACTAAATAGTTTGCGCGAGAGACACTTCCAAAGTGGTAAAATGTGTCCCCCCCCTGTAACTTCTAAAATAAGAGAATGATAAAACTAAAAAAAATGTATGATGTACCAATGTACATCATACATTTTTTTTAGTTTTATCATTCTCTTTTCCAATTTTCGGTGGAAGTTTACATGGTAATCCATGTAAACTTCCACCGAAAATTGGTTTGAACGAGATCTAGTTAGTAGTTTTTTTTAATACGTCATAAATCGTAAACTGCAATTTATAACCTATATTTACCTTTAACGAACTACAAGAACTTTTATATTATGTTACTTGCTGCTACGGAACCCTTCATGGACGAGTCCGACTCGCACTTGGCCGCTTTTTTTATTTCTTTTTAACACCTTATCAAGCTGGCAGCCCACTTGATGGTCAGTAATCGCCTTTTTTAACCAAAAATTTCTTCTCGTTTCGAAGGTACACCCATGTTTCGTAAGTTGTTGTAATGAGACAATTCATTAACAGTTTCGTAAAATTGGCAAAAGAATTAATTTGTCGAACAACATAATGGAAAACCTCCTCCAAAAAGTAGGAGATAAAATGTCAGCAACGTCCTACGTTAAAATATGACAGAATTAAAAAACTTTTAGCATTCATAGCCAATCACTACTCTAACTCATTTCTCGCTCATCTCGCACTATGACTTAACATTTACATGCAGTTCCAGCGGTACACACGAGCAGTGTAATGGCGTACATTAGTTGAGCCGGACTGCACCGTCACTAACTAAATAATTATCGCGCTGAAACTTTGATTATGTTGTGCTTTACGAGAGTTAGAAGCTTTGATGTTATGTTTTTTTTTACCCGACTAAGGCAAAGCCAAAAGGAAGGGTTATTAGTGATTTTGTTAATGGATTTTGTTACAGCATTTTTATAAGAAACAAATTTAACTGTTGTCAAATCTTCTATATTTTGTTACTATTTAATAATTAACAACAGCTAACCTGACGATAAGCAGATGTACTAATAAGTGACTTTATTAACCTTTAAAAAACTGGGGACATCTTGTCCATTTATCACTTCCGCTAAACGTATGTTATGGAACAACATTATATTAACTATGATTATAGGATGGCAACAAAGATGTTTCCGATGACACTGCGACTTCATGGAAAACCTGATAAAATTTAACTGTTTATCAGGCAACAGAATATTTTCTCTTTATGTTTAGATATTGCACGACTCTTAATGCGAAGCATTAGAGTGTGCTCTACGATCGAAATTTTTTTTTTGCCCCATTTCTGTAACTGTTTTTATTGTTACACTCCTGCTAGTACACAGAACCTACTTAATTTATATACCATTGTATAGATGATTAAATGTAGATTAATACTGTACTTTTTAACAATTGATTTAATGAAGTAGAAATGGAAACGGCATCAAAATAGTTGAAAAAAATTTCCTGTCCGTCAATTTATTAACCCTGAAAACATTGTAGCTTGCGATAAAATCAATTAATTGAGTCAATTTTTTTTTATACATTCGTTTCAGCCGTAGAAGGAACCCTATTGGAAATGGCACTTTTATTCAAAGTAGTTCAATTATAATTAATAAAATACTAACTAAAATATAATATCTTTATCTAAATATTTCTAACCTTTGAATTGATGTTGCCTAGCAACCGCCAAGTAAATATCTTTGTCAGTCTTTGACATTACGACTTCATGAAAAGTGATAAATTGTTCATTTTTGTTAAAAACTATGTTTTGAATTTCCTTTTCGTTTATGAATGTGTAATATGTATGAGGCGTGCACTTTTGGATTTTCCAAACTATTGAAAACTACTATTATTATCAAAAACATTTAAACACAACACACGATCAGTATTTCAAAAAACAGACCCATAAAATAGCCGCAACAATACGCCTCTATCGTACCAAGAACAACATAATAGAAACGTACTCGTATTATTTATAACGTTAATATTCACATAAAACGAGCAACGTGTATTTAACACTGCCGATAGTACGCACACAGTTGGCAAGCCGCCAAGCTACAGGATAATTTGATAAAAACGCTCTCTGCCCGGAATAGAGTCTATTAGCTGTTTTATATGTTGTATGTTCATCATACAAGTTGAGTGTTATTTTGATGCTGAAATTGAGTTTTGTGTGGTCTACAAGAATAGACTTTTGTTTGCTTGAAATAAGAAAATATGCCACTGTTAAACTGGTTGATTGAGTAGAACATGCTTTGGTATTTGTGAACAAAGGTATCGTTTGCCAACGCAGTGTGATACTTAAATATGGAATTAAATCATAATTGTACGAAAATTATATTAATTTAATGCTTGTGGCAGCATCTATATCCCCATATGAGAACTACGCATCAAACACATGACGTCACACAAATCCTGCATCGCGCAATTAGAGTTTACCGCGCGAACGACATATATAAGACTCCGACATCAATCGTTGGGCAGTTGCCCGCCAGACACGACACCCGTCTGGTCGGAGAATCCTCCTTTTTCTATAGAGGATGAGTGAACTTTACACCCTGTTCTTCATATTTCTAAATTCTTTATTAATACTCGCAAAATAAAATTGATAGTGATTTCGAAAATAGTTCAGACAAATAATTGAATCGAACTTTTCAAATGCTATCAATTCCATAATTTCCATTACAAAAAATACAGTCCGGCATTGATTTTGGTATTATATTTAGTATCGGAGTAGTATCGAAGTGGTCCATAATTTCATTATCTCTGTCTACAACCGAACAAGGAACCAACACAAGGACGTAATTACAACTCTAAGACTGTTTACCAGCCGCATCATTTCTAGCAAACTTTAAACAGTCTTCTTTACCTACTGCAAGCAAATTAGGATGAATAAAACAAGTCCATACTTTATTATCACTATCAACAGCGGCAAACGAGTGCGCTTATGAAATTATACTCGTTCCTCTAATTATTATACAGCAGTTTATTTTGCCAGAACACAGCCTCACAAAGGCGTGGGTAATTGGATAAAAATGCAAGTTAGTTAACTCAGTTCGTGTGTGATGAAAACATATGAGAGAGGTTTTGTCACCGTGCACGCTGCGTGTGAATTTGGTCTGTTTATGTTGATTAGAGAGCTGAATATTGATACTGATTTTGAAAACAGTTCAAACAAATATTTGAATCGAACTTTTCAAACGTTATATATAATGCTATCAAGTTGGTCATTTCCATATACAAGCTGGAGACGACAATAAATTAAACTTCGTATATCCAATGACGTGTCAAGTCTGAACACTAAATTCAACCAATTTTATCCAATAGTTTAGTCACTCTAGCTAGTCAAAGATTGGTAAGACCCGTAACCTCATAAAACGGACACTTTTTTAATTTCGATGTTAGGATTTATTTGATAGTTCCAAAACACTCTTATGTATTAGTATTGCCAATGTTTTCATTATTACCCGACTACGGGAAAGCCAATTTATAAAAGAAAGGGTTATGATTTTAGCAGGCATTTATAGAATCCGGCATTTATAGAATCTGGCATTTATAGAATCTGGCATTTATAGAATCTGACATTAGTCGACTAATATCTGGCGTTTATAGAATCTGATATTTCCAGAATCTGACATTAGTCAACTAATCCGTTTGTTTGTATTTACGTGTGACCCAACGTAGCGCTTAAACTACTGAATCAATTTTGATGAATGAGGTATCAATCGATTCGTTCTAATGGTCCGGGAGACGTAGAATATATAAATTCAAAATATTTGTATAAATCATATTGTCTAAGTAAATAAATATGTTTAAATAGTTAAAAAACAATCAAAAGTGAGACTGCGCTAACGTACGGCACGGCTGTAGAATTAAAACCTTTGATACAATAAAAATCGTGATTACAATTGTATCAACGCGCAGTTAGTCAAATCTTATTAAATATCAAGCATTAAACGCAAAACTATATAAATTAAAAATAAAATAGTTTAATACAAAAACCAGGAGGATCCAGCTGGGCTGGGCAGCATTTGGGAAACTGCGTCAAGTCTTCACGTCGCCTATCCCGCAATGTTTGAAGACAAAGGTCTTCAACCAGTGCGTCCTGCCCGTGATGACATACGGTGCCGAAACGTGGACACTGACAGTTGGGCTGGTCCACAAATTCAAGGTCGCTCAGCGCGCTATGGAGCGGGCTATGCTTGGAGTTTCTTTGAAGGATAAAATCAGAAATGAAATTATCCGGAAAAGAACCGGAGTTACCGACATAGCTTGCAGAGTAAACAAACTGAAGTGGCAGTGGGCTGGCCATGTCTGTCGGAGGACCGATGGCCGGTGGAGCAGACGAGTCCTAGAGTGGAGACCGCGTATCGGCAAGCGTAGTGTGGGACGCCCCCCAGCTAGATGGACCGATGACCTTAAGAAAGTGGCCGGGACAGACTGGATGCGGAAGGCGGAGGACAGGGTGTTGTGGCGCAGCTTGGGAGAGCCCTATGTCCAGCAGTGGACTGCGATAGGCTGAGTTGAATACAAAAACACAAGGTCAAGTATTACACGGATAGGGAAACGCCAGTATATGCTGCTTTTCTCGACCTCTCCAAGGCTTTTGACTTAGTTTGTTACGACAAGCTTTGGTCGAAGCTTAAACTTCTGGAGGTACCCGACGAGCTTATTAATGTACTGAAGTTTTGGTATAGCTCGCAGACTAACAGTGTTAGATGGGCAGGTGCTTACTCAGATAAGTACGTCTTGGAGTGTGGTGTTAGACAGGGTGGACTGACGTCCCCGACCTTGTTTAATGTTTACATGAACCAGTTGATTGTTGAGCTCAGCGAGACCAACGTCGGTTGCTCTATCGATGGCATTATGGTAAATAATCTCAGCTACGCAGATGACATGGTCTTGCTGAGTCCATCAATCAGCGCACTCAGGAAGTTGCTGGCTGTTTGTGAGTCCTATGCTGCGTCACATGGACTCACATACAATGTCAAGAAAAGTGAGCTAGTGATTTTTAAAACGAAATCCAGCTCGTTGGATAATGTTCCTCCAGTGACTTTAAGCGGAAAGCCACTACAGAGAGTCACACAGTTTAGATACTTAGGGCATGTAGTCACGGAGGACTTATCTGACGATGCTGATATAGAGAGGGAGCGGAGGGCGTTGGCGGTTCGATGTAATATTTCGGTAGCCCGCAGATTTGCGCGTTGTAGTAAGGGCGTAAAAGTGTCACTTTTCAAGGCATACTGCCAAACCTTCTACACGTGCAGCTTGTGGGTGAAGTATACTCAGAGACCCTACAACGTCCTTCGCGTACAATATAATAATGGATTTAGGATGTTGATGGGGCTTCCGCGCTTCTGCAGCGCTTCGCAGATGTTCGCGGAAGCCCGTGTTGACGATTTTCATGCTATTCTGAGGAAGAGAACAGCGTCAATAGGGCGTAAAAGTGTCACTTTTCAAGGCATACTGCCAAACCTTCTACACGTGCAGCTTGTGGGTGAAGTATACTCAGAGAGCCTACAACGTCCTTCGCGTACAATATAATAATGGATTTAGGATGTTGATGGGGCTTCCGCGCTTCTGCAGCGCTTCGCAGATGTTCGCGGAAGCCCGTGTTGACGATTTTCATGCTATTCTGAGGAAGAGAACAGCGTCAATAATGGGTAGGTTGGGCGGAAGCTCCAACAGCATCCTAAGTACATTATTAGACAAAGTAGACAGTCCCTTTATAAGGCACTGGGTACGGAGGCACGTGCCAACGTGTGTTGGGCCACGTCAATTTTAATTTTGTTTCAGTTTGTATAAGTTTACTAACATAGTTTTTAAGTCATTGTTACTAACACTATTATGGATTGTGTGAAGTCCGAAATAAAGAATATAATAATAATATAATAATTAATTCAAGACATAGGTACAAAAATGGTCAAGGTAATGCCATTGTTGCATGCCATTATAATTTTTGCACCTTCCGACCCGTCTTGATTTCTGTCTGAAATATTTTCTTGTTTCGTACTTTTCAGTTCACTTAAATTTTTCCGTAGTCTGGTTACAGTTGAAAAAATATATATTTTATTTTATTGTCGTATCGTTGTCTCGACATTTTTAAAGTACAACTGGCAAACAATTTAGTTTGTGCCTCTAGTACATTTTGCCTTCATATACAAACTATTCACTATAAATTCACTCCCAATTAACATTGCACACATATCATATATCAAACTAAATTAATTTCATACACGCTTCAATCATGGCGTCCGTATTCAAAACAATCGAGATTACTAACTCGAACAGCCGCCATGATTGACGGGTCCGTCCGAACGTTTGGCACGTAATCCTCACTAATTCGATAAATACGTGGCTCACCTAAGCTCTAGCGTTTCGAGTTTTAACCAGATTACAAATGCTTTGTACTTGTGGAAGTTGTAGAATAGTCAGTTATAAAGTGTGTTAATTGCAGATCTTATGAATAATCGATTTCATGCTGTTTTGCATGATGATGACTTTTTTTTGTGGATTGGGAATTTTATTTTGCATGTTCACAGTGCTAGTTTCGGACTATCTGCTAGTCTATTTGCATTTATAAAATACTTCATGAAATTTATGAAGCTTTAGCTTTGTTTAAAACCCTGGTGCTAAACCTGTCAAGGTGCCCAAATACATAATGTTTGACTAATTTTCATCAAAAAACTTTTTTACGAATAAAAAATTAAGTTTAAAAAACTGTAACCCAACTACGAGAACTACGGACGGGGACTAAGGGATCTGATGATTACCCACTCAAAAAAAAAGACAGGTACAAAAATGGTCAGGGAAAAGCCGTGGTCGCATGCCTGTAACCATGTGGGTGCCATGGAACAAATACAAAATTATAATAGCATGCGACGACGGCTTTACCCCGATCATTTTGTACCTATGTCTTGATTTCTGTCTGAAATATTTTCTTGTTTCGAACTTTTTAGATCAATTTTATTATCCCATAGTCGGGTTACAGTTTTTTAAACTAAATTTTTCATTGTGAAGCCGTTTAGAAAAGGATTTTATGTTTCTCACTATCGTAATAATTTAGATTGCTGAACCGTTTGTTTTGTTTAACAAAATGATAGTCAAAGCATAATTTATAGAAACAACACAAGCTCTGAAAATATTCTACAAACTACAAAAACAAAATCTTCTCTATAAGTGTGAATATAAGAAAATTCCCTTTCATTTAGTTCGTCACCATACTTTTGGGTCCAAAAGCGGAATTTCCATCCAAACAATAGGACAGCCAAATATCTTCCCTTATATTAGAAGAGACGCGACCCATATTGTTTTTATTGCTCTTATGTATGTATGTATGGAGTGTACTACGTGAGTGCGACAATCGGAAGTGCGATTCACGCTTGTGCGACAAAACTGTAATGCGACTCACTGTAGTTCGAATGCACGCTAGTGCGACACACTGAACCTCGACATCACGCTAGTGCGACATTGAAGACTCAAATTTTGTATTAATCGAAGGTGGAAGTTCCAAATGTCGTGAGGGACAGGGATTTAAATGTGCCTTAAGTTCCAATGACATTTAGGTATCACAAATAATAACTGTGAAATATAATTTTTTTTAAATTGGCTAAGATGGCTTGAATATTAGTGCTACTACATCGCGAAGAAGGGCTACTACGGTTAGGGCGAACTGATCATAGAAGCAATTCAGGACGACCGAGTACCGATACAATTAAATGATTTATTAGGTACGTAATACATCTACGCGTACTCGCGTCGATGGATACACGAAATTGTTCTTCCTAATGATTTGTAATCCGAATGATTACTCTTCCTAAAATTTTTCATCCTAAAGTTTTCATTCATACTATTTGTAGTGCTACCGGCAATGTTCATAACACTCATGTTTACGAAAATTTTAATTAATAATATCATTAATGTACTTAAATATATTTAAACTCCTACTGTTTTTTATCATAAAACGCTTTTATCCTACTGAGAGAACATAATCATGAACCAGATGCTTTGAAGGAAAAGGTTTGTTTTTAAACTATTTCTTGTGATTACAAAACAACTGTTGACATTTTCCATTTAGCCATTTTATTTTTGGTTATTGTTGTTACATATTTATTACTAAAACTATACTTGAGATAATTTATGTCTAAAAACCAACTGCTTACAATGATTAAAGGTTGTTTCACTGATTTTTGTCTTAAATGAATGAACTTCAGGTCAAAGTGTCGTCACTATGAAAAAAGTACTTAGAAAAATTTCGCGACCAATTTCGAGGTAGCGCTCGACTCGCCGGCCGCTGCCGCGGCACCGCTCGCTTCGCTCACTCGGCTCGCGCGTAGTTGGTCACAGTTCTAACCTAACCTAACCTAATCCTAATCTAAACAAAAAAGATAATTATGACTTTGAATAATAGTGTAAAAGAAAATATAGGAAAACAAATAAAAGTATAATAGATGTTTATTGCTACTGACATTATGAAGTAGAATGCTTCGGAATTATGAACATTAAAGACAGAGTAGTTAGGAATTGTGATTTTTAGGATGAAAAATGTTAGGAAGAACATTTTCGGATTTCCAATTATCGGAGTTGAAAATTTAGGTGAACTTTGGCGCACCCCCTTTTCTCATAAGTTTAGACGTGACGCCATGACGGCGTCACGTGTCATGCAATAAACGTCATCATCATCATCATCATCAGCCTATTAATGTTCCCACTGCTGGGACACAGGCCTCCTCTCGGTGAGAGGGAGTGGACCGTAATCCACCACGCGGGCCCAGTGCGGGTTGGTAGATGTCACATGCCTTAGAATTTTTGGTTCTAAGACATGCCGGTTTCCTCACGATGTTTACCTTCACCGTTTTTGAGAGCAGTGTTGATGAAATTATTTACACAAAGTAAAGCGCCTGCCTGGGTTCGAACCCACGACCTACAACTCGTAAGTCGGGGCCGATACCACTGGGCCACCACTGCTCTAATACAATAAACGTATCCTTGTTTAATTAAAAGTTAAAAAAACAATTGTACCAATGCTCAGTAACCAGTAATGTCCAGCAATGCCCAGTGCCCGGTGCCTGGGTAGTACCCAGTAGATAATTTAGTGAAATCTCTTTTTGCTTAGGTAGGTACCATCATAAATACATTTAATTATATTGAATATAGCTGGTTTAATTTATAAACTGAAGTTATTGCTTTCTTTATTTTTTGTTTCAAATATAAAGACGCAGTATCGCATTAACGTCTGTTGCACATGGGTAGTTCAAAATACTGTAATACTGCACGTCGAATTACAATACTGTCGCACAATCGTTTGTCGCACTACCGTAGTGTCGAACTATTGTCGCACAATCGTTTGTCGCACTAGCGTGATGTCGAGGTTCAGTGTGTCGCACTAGCGTGCATTCGAACTACAGTGAGTCGCATTACAGTTTTGTCGCACGAGCGTTAATCGCACTTCCGATTGTCGAACTCACGTAGTACACTCGTATGTATGTATGAAGATGTATGAGATTTTATTGGACCCATTCAAAATGTTTGCGTGGTGAAAGGAGGGATGTTATGAGGAGTATAACTACGAGTAGCATTATGATTAGTAGGAGGACTCGTTGTTATTGTAGTTATGCAAAACGAACCATATGGACTGGACATCATGATGTGTCTCATAGGAGAGTTGTATATTACAACCACATTTCGCCAATTATGTTTTAGGTAAGTCCCATATCATTAATATTGCTATTTCAATTACAAGTACTGCGATTTTCGTTTTTGTTTTGTTCACAATGTTGTTAACTTTGCTTTAATATATAATTTAGTATAAAAAGCTTCAGTTACTCAATTGTATTTTTTTATACCTGTGTTTGTACTGTTGTACGCCGGCAAAACCTAGAGATCTCTGTCCCTATATTATTAACAATATTAAATTAATAGTTTGGAAAATCCAAAAGTGCACGCCTCATACTTATCACTCATTCATAAACGAAAAAGAAATTCAAAACATAGTTTAAAATTGAACAATTTATCACTTTTCATGAAGTCGTAATGTCAACGACTGACAAAGATATTTACGTTGGCAGTTGCTAGGCAACGGCACCGGATCAAGGTTGAAAATATTTAGATATTGATATTATATTTTAGTTAGTATTTTATTCATTATAATTAAACTACTATGAATAAAAGAGCCATTTTCAATAGGGTTCCTTCTACGGCTGAAACGAATGTATAAAAAAAAAATTGACTCAATTAATTGATTTTATCGCAAGCTACAATGTTTTCAGGGATCATAAATTGACGGACAGGAAATTTTTTTCAACTATTTTGATGCTTTTTCCATTTCTGCTGCATTAAATCAATTGTTAAAAAATACAATATTAATCTCCATTTAATCATCTATACAATGGTATATAAATTAAGTAGGTTCTGTGTACTAGCAGGAGTGAAACAATAAAAACAGTTGCAGAAATGGGGCAAAAAATATTTTTCGATCGTAGAGCACACTCTAATGCGAAGCATTACGAGTCGTGCAATACTCAGTTTTACACCTATATTTAACACATAAATACTTTGACTTTAACTTTTACAATCTCCTGTATTTTAAAACTGAAATGAACCACAGACATCCATTAATTTGCATAAAAAACGGTTATATTCAAATGTTCTTTCCCATTTTTCTTTTAATTCCGTCTTCTTGGATAACTTCTTTGACTTACTTACAGAATAAACTCAAGCCTCTAGTTGCGAAGAAACTCTTTTAACGAGACGGGTAACAGGTTAGAACTTTGTTAAACAATAATAAATCAGAAACATTACTAACTCAGTACATTTATAACCGAATGGTCTGTTACTTGATACCTCTAGAATTATAGATAAGCCCCGTTTGACTTATCTGGCAGATAAATTCAGACACATAGACATAACTAATAAGGCTATTTAATGTTTAAGACGCAGATACATGCCAGTGACCTTGAGTGGTTAGATTGCGTGTTCTGTACTGAGCTCACGCAACGCGTCGTACGGCCCAGTAATAGCACTCGCTCATCAAGGAGCGCTGTCCCCAATTTGATGCATTATTAACTTATTATACATAAGACAAAAGGTATTTTAATAAAACACGTAATACTAAAAGATTAATATTTTAATTATCCTTAAAATGGTGAAGGTTTCAGCTTGATAGCTTTTGCGTAATTCTCAGTTTTTTATCCGCGTTAGACACAACTTTACAAATTAATTTCACTATGTAATGTAAACATAATCTAAAATATTCGTATATTAAATTATTAAGAAAATGCTGTAATTTAACATATATTTTTTCCAAATCATTAACACAACTCGTTTAGACGTAATTTTTGGTATAAAATCATTAAAAGTAGCTTATCGTCGCCTTAAGTGAATGAACTGATCGAGGAGCTGAGTCACACTTATGTCGGATGTCGCATTTATGACATATGCGTTAACAATATCAGCTACGCAGACGACATGGTGTTGCTCAGCCCGTCGATAGTGGTCTGAGAAGGCTGGTGGCTATATGTGAAGGGTATGCTGAAAGACATGGTCTGAAATATAACTCTGTTAAGAGTGAACTGCTGGTATTTGTTAGGAGAAACAAGAGCCCACACTATGTTCCTCCGGTGATGCTTGGTGGTTCAGCCTTATCAAGTGTCAAGATTTTTAAGTGCTTAGGTCATAAGTCACAGAGGATTTGAAGATTATATGGATATTGAAAGAGAACGTATTGCGTTAGCTGTAAGGCGAAATATGTTAGTTTTGCTAAGTGCTCAGTAGATGTTAAAGTCACTTTATTCAAATTCCTTCTGCCAAATTAATACCAGCCAGCCTGTGGGTTAAATTTACTCAGAAAGCTTATAATGCGTTACGTATTCAGTATAACAACGAGTTCAGAGCGCTGCTGAGGCTTCCTAGATACTGTAGTGCCTCTGGTATGTTTTTTCAAGTAAAAAATGCGATTTTTATAAACCCTAACACCTTTATGTTGGTGTTTGCAGCACGACTTAACAGCATGATCTTCGGGCGGTTCTTTGAGCTGCACGTCAGTGGAGTAACTCGGTGAATCGGCCGGGGAACATGATGTCAATGTAGTGTCATAGGTACTGTCCTTGTGATTTGTCTTGTGTATGTAGTTGTTTTAGTCAATGGTGCCTTAAGCCACGATTTCATTGTTTTGTTTTGTTATTTTTAATTACTTATATTGTACTAACTAGCTTCTGCCCGCGGCTTCGCCCGCGTGGATGTCGGACTTACAATAGCAATGGGTTTCATTTTGACAGTTAAACAATTAATTGCGTTAATTACGTTATTTCTCGAACATAATTATTCCATTCGGCGCTCTGGCGCGTCATCCCCTGGCTGGCCCGCCCCTCCACCCTCGTTCTGAGCGCCGTCGACTCAATATCGCAGGTCATTCTTATCGTTCTAACTTTTAAACTATTTGTCCAAATTACTAATTGTAAAAGACAAACTTTATCTAAATTATATACCAAAAGCGATGAAGGTATTTATTTTGATAAGAATTAACTAAATACTCTAAAATATGCAATGTAAAAAAAGTATTCAATTTAACTGTATTTATTGCTCACTATTTTGGTTATAAAGGCTTCCACATAAAAGGTGTCGCGGATATGCTGTCGCGGACTTTTATTTAGAACTCTTTAAGACAAACAATCCCACAATTCATTTTCTTCATGTAACTCTAACAGTTTAGGCAGCGCACGCAGCAAACGGTGGAGGTCTGCCCGGCTTAGGTGGACCACCGCCGTGTCCTCGTGGAGGCGATCGGCGGCGGTGACCTCTCGCGTACGGCCCTGGTTCAGGCCATGGTGCGGAGCGAGAGGGCATGGCAAGCCGTCACCTCCTTCTGCAAAGCAGTAATGCTCGCGAAGGAGAAGGTGGAGCGCGCGAGGGAGTGGCAAAGGCCGCGCCCTACCAGCCCTAGCCGCCGCCGCCGTAGGAGACGTCCCGGGCGTCGGGAATTGATAGCCGATTTCCGGCCACCGTAGGTGCGGGCCTGCGGACGGAGAGCAACGGGCAGCTCACCGTCCGATAAGGAACAGGCCCGGGTCGACGGCGCATCGTGTTCCACGCGCACCTCGAAGAGATATCAGCAAAACTGACGGGGTCCGCTAGGGCCGATGCCTGCCGGGGTTGCGGGTAGTCCCAAGGGGAAAGCGTGGCCACTGGCAAGGCAAGGGAAGGAACACGGGTGGGTTTTAGTCAGTAAGAGACTGAAACGCCCAGAAATCATTGGATGACTTCCCAACCAAAAAAAAAAAAATGGCAGCGCACGCGAAAGATAGATCTCAGAGGGCAGGAATTTTTCCGACTTACTTGATACTTATCGTTATGTTATGGTCAAATCACATAAAATCTTTATAAATTGTAGCCTATGTGTTATTCTAATGTATAAGCTACATTATTGTAAAGTTTCATCAAAATCCGTTCAGTAGTTTTTGTGTGAAAGAGTAGGTAACAAACATCCATCCATCCTCACAAACTTTCGCATTTATAATATTAGTAGGATTAGTAGGATTAATGTAGGGCAGTGTTTTTCAACCTTTTTCATGACTCGAACTCCTTAGTATAAAAAAATTTTCGCGACCTCGACCATTCGAGAACGATTTGAACTCAGTCGAGATTCCCGCTGAGTCGAAGTTTCTGCAGCACGAAACCTAGCCTGATGTTCCCGAGTTGCAGAGAGCCTTCCCTCACGACCTTCCTCAGATTCCTGTGATCGAACTAATCTCATCCTTTTAGCATTTCTGCTACATTGGGAGAGGTTGGATCTTCTTCGAAGCATTCTTACAATAAAATAGTACTTACTACTTAACACACAGTTATTTAGTAAACACGTACTATCGTAAACAATTAAATTATAAATACTTACAGATTATTATACAGTCTAAAATTATCACAGTTTAAGTAATAAGTGTTAAGACGTGTAAACCAAACGTTTAGTACGTTTGGTTTACACGTCTTATCTAACTTTATGAAACAAAAGAATTGCTAGAAAAATTAATTACTAACCTGAGCTAATAAACTTATACTTAATAAAGAAAATCAAGAAAAGAAATGCCTAACCTATACCAAATACTTATAATATTTATATACAAACCCTAAATAAAAATTAAGATAAGTATACCGAAAATCAAGGAAAGAAATGCCTAACCTATAACAATTAATGTTCGCCGTGATTCTTTAAATTGACATAACTTTTTTATTTATGAACCGATTGACATGAAATAAACACTAAATGTTAAGTGAAGCTTACTACAATATATTAGTGAAAACCGCATCTAAATCGAATAAGCCGTTTCTGATATTAGCGTGCACAAACACACAGACAAACAGACAAACAGACAAAAAAAATTTTAATTACAATCTCGGGTTCAGCATCGATATAATAACAACCCCTGCTACTTTTTTTTCATATATTTCCATTGTACAGACACCACTTTTCTACAATTTTATTATATGTATAGATATAGATAGATATAGAAGATATAGATAGATAACAACGTGTTCCTTCTGATATCCCATAACTCTACAGTATTAATGACACCATGTCAAAGAATTAACTAGGATATGAAATACTTTTCAATAAATAATATTTTACGCTTTCATTTTTCAAACAAAATAATTCAACAAAGTCACGATTATTTATGTAAAACACCCTTACGAGAATATGACAACGTTGTATTTTCTTTTAAATATGAATTATTCATAAGAATGAAAATTATATACTAGTGCTTATCAATGAAACTTAGATAAACACATCGAGAGACTAGTGTTATGTTACCTTCGAAACTATGTATTTTTGGAACACCTGTTTTAGGACTTTTTGAATTATTTTTACTTATAGCATATAATCTTAGAGACAAGACACATCAAAAGGAACACGTTGTATACATACATAAACTCACGCCTAAACTACAGAACACCACCCGCTACAATCCTTACATAGTGATACTTTTGATCACTATGTTTTTGTCACATGCACGCTGCTGGCGAGTACTACGAACCTGACCTTTCTGAAGAACATCACCAATAAGTCACTATGTGTCCTTCAAGGGCGTTCCTCCCGGCGTTTCCACTCACATCTGCCTAGTAAATACCTTTTGATAGTCGCCTTTCATTCGTATTCTCAACATGACTAAACTATCTAAGCCTACTCTTTTCAATTTTTGTCACTACATCTTGTTTTATAAACCGTAACATCGCCTTATCACAATCATCATTCCTCAGCCCGCAAGCTTCGCAAGACCGCATTTAAACACCGTTTATTTTTGAATTTACCTAAAAATAGTGTCTGTAGGTATTAGTCCGTGAAGTTTTGAAACCAAACTAATACCACACAATACAAAACAGAAATCTAATAACGCTACAAACTTTAAACTATTCGAACTACAATACAAACCCCAGGTAATCACGTTTGAACCCACAAAACTATTTGTACTACAGTTTCATTTCGAATCCCGTTTTTGGTACCAACAAATCCCGAATTGATATGTTTGGGTCTCATCACGGTCACATCAAAGGAACTGGGTCTGTAGTACGTCCCAATAATGTGTACCCTTCGGTGTATAAATCAGCTATAGTTTGTGGGACGAGACGATATGATTCAAGGCATGAGCAGGGCGATAAGAGTTAGCGGGTTTTAGTTGAAGAGATTTATATTATTTTCAGGAAGTCCATACTTTATGATCATGAGTTGTTATCTTTTTGTTGAATATTTGTTGTTAGTAGAATAATTAATGCAGTTAGATTTTTCAATATTTTCGTCAGACATGTAACTCTAAACCATCGATAAAGCTGCTGACTACAGTGTGTTTTCAAAATAAACAACAATGGCTCATTCAAAATAATGTAAAGGGTATCAAGTGCTAATCTACTTGACGATGAATACAGGCGTATCCTAATACGATGTGGCCATTACCAAAATGAGAAAGTTCCCAGAATCGTGCTTCAAACCTTACCTTATCATGCTATCATACATCCTTATCTTCCATAACTTGAGTGGATACGTATAAAAAAGGGTCCAATAATCAATAAGGAGTTTAATCCCGCGACAGACGGACAAGTAGTGGGGGAAAGGTACTGTACAATGAAACTATTATGTACTGGATACGGCTAGAAATGGATGTGGCGATAGTATATGCCTGTTAGGCGCGGTTAAATTCCAGTTAGGGATTAAATTGTAGAACTAGGCACATTAATTGACAGGTAGTATATTATTGATTAAGAGAGCAGTGGTGGCCCAGAGGAAACGGCGCCAACTTACGAGTTGTAGGTCGTGGGTGCAGGCGCTTTACTTTGTGTAAATAATTTCAACACCACTGCTCTCAAAACGGTGAAGGAAAACATCGTGAGGAAACCGGTATATCCTAGAACCAAAAGCTCGAAGACATACATGTGACATCTACCAACCCGCACTGGGCCCGCGTGGTCCATTACAGCCAATTCCCTCTCAAAGATAGGCCTGTGTCCCAGCAGTGGGAACATTATAGGCTAATTATGGTATATTGATTAAAGTACCTGCTATCTTAAATAAATTATGTAGATTGACTGTTGCAAGGAAAAAATGTGTAAGATATGACAGGTGTTTTTTTTCTGATACACGCGCTCAATTCGCGATTCGTATTAGATTCGATTATTTATTCATCCTAAATATCTGAAAAAGCAAACAAAGATTACCTTTAATCCTCACCGAGAACGCTTTCATTACTACAGACAATGTTATTTCAACAACAGCTCATCCAGTAACTCACTACCTTTGTACTTCAGCGGCCGCCCAGGTCCCAGGGGCCAAGCAATATTATTACTGGCCAGTAATGCGCAAGATTGTTTTGACACATGATGCCGGATATACAGACACGTTTGTTTCCCTTGTCTATTGCTTGAAAGGTAACCTAGTTTAGAAAGTATAATAAAAATTGATGGATTGAGGTAGACTTTGTTGTGAAAATTTTATTTGATTATTACCGGTATTGTTTGTTTTGCTCGGCTGCGCTATAAATGGTGTGTCGAAATAGTTAATGGTCTTAGCCACCATGTAATTGTTTGACGTGAACTCTAAATAGGTTATAATCAGACTACAGGACAGAAGTCAGTCACACAAGGTGAACTTTGATCAAATAACAAACAGTTGCATTTGAACTATACACAATGAAGTTAGTGCTGTTTGTTGAGGCGTACTATTTGTGAGCATAGGTAGGTAATCCAGTTATAGATAAAAAGGAAACGCCATCACCAAGGGAACAGGTCCAATCTTCACCGTCCTACAGGAAAAAGTGAAACTAACTCCGCCGAATAAAAATAGACACAAAACTAAAAAAGCCTATTTCGCTCTTACAAAAACAATGGCGTTACCCGCCTCACAAATGTCAAAAGTGGCGCGTCTTATCGCGTAGGCATAGAGTAAGAATTAATAGAAACGAAATTCTTGCTCCCAAAGCATTCTTTTTTTTTTTTTTTTTTTTTTTTGGGTGGTAAATCATCCAATGACTTCTCCCGCTCTGGGCGGAGCAGAAGGGCGTGTCAGACTTTTACTGACTAAAACCCACCCGTGTTCCTTCCCTTGCCATACGAGGGGCCACGGTTTCCCCTTGGGACTACCCGCAACCCCGGCAGGCATCGGCCCTAACCAACTAACGGACCCCGTCAGTTTTGCTGACATCTCATTGAGGCGCGCGTGGAACACGACGCGCCGTCGACCCGGGCCTGGTCCTTATCGGACGGCGAGCTGCCCTCTGCTCTCCGTCCGCAGGCCCGCGCCTACGGTGGCCGGAATCCCAACGCATTCTAAATACCTAGTTTTAGGGCATAATCGTTCAATACAGTCAGGGTTGTTAGGTCGCTTGCGGCGCATGCACAGTCGCGAGTATAAATACAGGGTTATTTTTAATTGACTGGCAGAACTCCGCTGAAGCGATTTGTAAACATGATAAAATAAAAAAATATAAAGCATTGTTTTTTTTTTGCGTTCTCAACGACCTCTGTTAGTGTTTTTACTTGAAGTATGAGTTGGGAAAAACTATTTTCGTATCTTTTTTAGATGATAGATAGATGTGTGGTATGAAATCGATACACATTGCTTCTACGGAGTTTAGCTAGCCAATTTAAAATATCCCTGTATGTAAGACTTACGCAAGATTAAAAAGGGGTTTTGCTCCAAAAGTAAAAGAATAGAAATGTTATTGTTTTACGATTATAGTATTTTGGAAACCATACTATCATGGAAGCAGTGGTGGCCCAGTGGTAACGGCCCCGACTTACGAGTTGTAGGTCGTGGGTTCGAATCCAAGCAGGCGCTTTACTTTGTGTAAATAATTTCATCACCACTGCTCTCAAAACGGTGAAGGAAAACATCGTGAGGAAACCGGCATGTCTTAGAACCAAAAATTCGAAGACATGTGGCATCTACCAACCCGCACTGGGCCCGGGTGGTAGATTATGGCCCACTCCCTCTCACAGAGAGGAGGCCTGTGTCCCAGCAGTGGGAACATTAATAGGCTGATGATGACTATCATGTAATAGGTCTTTTCTCAAAATTGCCACTGTAATTTCACCAGAAATTCGCGTTTTTATTTTGCGTAAGTGGTATTATAATCCTAACTGCAACCACGCATTTTACGCTCGATCATGACAATCTTGACAACCCTGTTTTTGCTTGAAGTTTGCTGGGTGTGTTGACTTGTTTTAGAAGCGAGATGGGTTAGTATTTCGGCAGCTTCACACGCACAAAGTACATGCGTTCTCTTCTACACAATTTTCTTGTTCTATGTCACTAGGCACCTAACCCGTGCGATGCGACGAGGACACTCTTGTCCCCCCTCCCCCGCATTCCACTCCATCCAGCTTACGTAGCTCCTTGAATTGCAAATTTCACTCGACTTCTACCAACACGAACTGTTTTTTATGTCGTAGGTACGTACAATTCGGGGAAAAGTACCTTTAAACGTACATTTTTAGAAGTTCGTAGTGGAATGGAAAAGCGGCGTGTGCATAGTTTCATTACGACGCACATAAGAGTATTTGGCTAATAAAACCGGACAAAAGTCGGAATCAGTAAATTAGTCAAAAGTCTCACTGAATCTATTGTTCATCTAGCTAGGTAACCGGTCCATCAAATGACAGCCATTCAATCCCCGCAAGCTTCAAACTTATTTACGTAGGTCAGTCAAAACTCATTCGTCAACAGAATCGCATGTCTTTGTTTTCGACGCTCTCGGTTGCGGTATTACTTTGCTTTGTTATTGTGTTCTCGTATTGTGGAGTTTTAAAAGAAAAACTTTTGAATATGGAAGATGAAGGTATGTACTGTATTTTAAAATATCAATTAGTTGATCTGCTGCTTAAATTTTATGTTTAAAAAGGGTATGATAACAGGCATAATTTGTATATATTTTTTTACTTAAATTTATCAGAAAACAGTGTTTTTGTTTATGTGTCCTGTCTTGTCCCGCTATCATTTATACATGGTCATAATAACCGGTCTTCCGACAATTGCACACCGTAGTTAAACAGTCCGCCCACGTCCGCCATTTTGTTTTGTATTACTTCAAAGTTAATGAGTGAAAAATGTGAATTATTTTAAATCATTATTTTTTATGTTTTTTTTTCTACAGATTCTTCGGGAACTGTCAAGAAATTTACCAGAAGAGCATTGTATAACATCCTGAATGAATTTAAAGGAAAGAAAATGGAAGAAAAGTTTTTATTATTAGAAGAGAGACTTCTGAAACTGGCTATTGTCCAAATAATGAAAAATCAAATTTTATCCGTTCTTTGAGGTGTTTCAAGACCACATTCAAGAAAAAATGGAAAGATGCTACTTACAAAGAAGAACGTTTCTTGAAAACTAATGAAGGCTGGCTCACATCTTCTATTGAATTGCCTTACTGGACGAAAATACCTACTCAAAAACCAGGACGACCATCAAAAACATTCGAAGAGCTTTGCGATCGCAGCAAACGACGAAAAACTAAAGAATTACGGGAGCAAGTACCTGTGGAGGAGTTGACGTATGCAGCTGGCGTGAGTCAGCGTATTTCAGGAAATACGGGACGCATGAAACTGCGAAAATGTACACAAATTTGTATGGTTGGCACCCTACGTCACCAACAATTCACAAAGTGTTAATGCATGGAGCTGAAGTCATATCTCATGCAATCCTTCCTATTGGCCAGTTATCAGAGGAGGCAGCTGAGGCGCGTAACAAGCACTTCCGGCAATACAGATTGAATTTTGCACGAAAATTTTCACGGGTGGATTGTAATAGAGACATATTACATAGACTGTTACTAAGTTCCGACCCATATCTGAGTAGTAATCGACCAAGGCAGCACAAAAGAACTCAGCCATTTTCGCAAGAGGCGGGAGGGAGGAGTCTGATGATTGCAAGTACTCCTCATGAAGAAGATTACGGTGAAAATATAGACGGTGAAGAAGATGAAGACAAAGATGAAGAAAATGAAGACGAAGAAGTTGAAAATGAAGAGTTTTAATGAGATTAATTGTTAATGCACACTTATTTGTAATAAAAAATAATGTTTAAATCGAATTCATATAAAAAAACGCCTCAGATATTTTTGACCGGTTTTATTAGCCAAATACTCCTATGTGCGACGGTCGTTCTTTGCGAGTCCTTAATTTTTTACAAATGTTTGCTAAAACTTGGACTTAAAATTTGTACAATAGACGACGTATGTTTAGTAACCTAATCCGGTTAACTGTTCTTAAAGAGTCTTAAAAAACCCTGTAAGAAATTGACTATATATTGTTACTTTGCGTTCGGCTCTTGTCGTGGCAACACGTCGTGTCCGGGTTCGCAACAAGTCAATCGTCATCCTGAGGATGCCTCGTTGAGAGGTGAAACACGTATCGATTACTTACAGGGTTCTTTATGACTGTTTAAGAACAATTAAGCGGATTAGGTTACTAAATATAAGGCGGATTTCCGCAAAGTCACGCCTGAGTCAATTAACTATCTTAAAATAAGTTTCGACAAAAATAATTTCAACTCACTCAAGTCGGTTCTCAAGTCAACTATCACTTGATGACAGCAACAAGAAGAGATCGTTTCCCGAAATCTCAATCATTTAAGTGTCGAAAGTTACCTCAATTAATAAAATCTGTCAAGTGCGAGTCGGACTCGCACACGAAGGGTTCCATACCATGTCGTACAAGATTTAACACTATGAATTTTTGTAATACTTTCGTAAAGGTAACAACAGAGGCGCTATAAAAAAACAAAGATTTGTAAAGAAATTGTCTAATTTTAATGAGAAAATGTTGTTGTGTTAAAATATAGGTGTAGGAGTATATTTCATTTATTTTAAGAGAAAAATATTAAGTTAACGTTATCCAGTAACATGCATTAACTAAAGTCAAAGTTATTTATTTGCTACTAACATAGTATTAGTAGGTATAAATAGGTATATATGGTAGGTAAGCAGGTAGATATGTAGGGTAGGTAGGGTAGGTTAGGTACCTACCTACCCTGGTAAGAAGGGTAGGGTAGGTAGGTAGGGTAGGTAATTAGGTAGAAATAGGTAATTAGGAAAGGTAGATGCGCCGTAGATAAGTACTTAGTGCTAACCGTGCGAAGCCAGGCCGGGTAAAGCTAGTTACTTATAAATAAAAGGATTTCTCTTGCTACATCAGACTATATTGTACAAAATAGAATGTAAGTAGTACGTCAAATTTTAATTATAACTGTGCGTTTGCACTGGCGAAACATCACAACAAAACATGTTGGAATCTCTATTTTCTGTCAATTTTTCATACAATGTTTGACAGGAACTAGAGATTTCAACATGTTTTGTCGTGATGTTTCGCCAGTGCAAACGCACGGGTCAATACAGGTATTTATTTACGTTATTTTTGATAGTCATACAGAAATCTATTATTTCTTACTTATTATTTTTACACATCCCATCGGACTATTAGAGTGAGGGAAGAGAGAGTGCACTCGTGTCTGCGCACACACTTGTGCACTATAATATCTCCCGCGCCGAAGGCCAGTCTCCGTTGAGATTGGCCGCCGTGACCGAATATTTTTACACCAATAATTTTTCTCAATACGAAATTTAAGGTAACTGAATAGTACACTGTATGTGCCAGCATTCATTTCAATGTTACTGAATATATTGTCTATTGGAGTGTAGTTTTAACATGAGGTACACACATAAACACCGTCTAGGGATACTTTGAAAAAAGTCGATAAAGATCTTAAACTCAAAAAATACTGGCCGGTTTTAAAATCTTGTGAAGAAAGTTTATTTTGTAGACCTTTTTGGATGATCGAAATTTAAATGATCGAAATAGTATATGCTGCCATGATAGTAGGTACTTACTAATTCCATGTCATTACTCCGACTATTAAATAGTTATCTGTGGAATTTATATCCCATAATATTAGCATGAAATACAAAATTATTACTTTAAGTTGCAGAAAATCGCCCATATTATATAAAATACGTTATAAATCGGCGTTTTTAGTATTTGTTGATTATAAACAGTATACGTTACATGATACACACAAGTTTCAAATTCCTAATTTGTTTAGTTGTTGAGATAGAGCTCGTACATAAATGGTCTAAAACAGACAACTTCTACGGCCCCCTAATTCATCATTTTTGAAGATAAAAACAAATAAAAATTATATTTATTTTCTACTCGATGAGCTCTAGAAAATGATACCCCACATGCCAGGGTCAGATTATTTTTTTTTCAAAATTTAATTTTATTGTATGGCGACCCCCCTTTAATTTTTAATTTTATTATTTGTTGCTCTTGCGGCAATAAAAATGCTCAATCTGTGAAATTTTCAACTGCCTACCTATTACGGTTCATGAGATAGAGCTCGCTGACAGACAGACGGACAGCGGAGGCTTATGAATAGGGTTCCGTTTGTCACCCTTCGGGTACGGAACCCTAATAAAAGGAATTATTGTATTTCTAACTACGGAACCATAACGGCGTGTCCAAAATGTTGTTTTAAGTAGACGTAAGAATTTTTCCTCAGGTTTTCACTTTGAAGTCGCGTGTTTAATGCTTGCCTCTTCATGTAAAGCTATCCGTTGGATATGGCGCTTACTGGTATGATCTACGTACATACATACATACTGTCACGTACTTGCTTTGTCACATGAATAAAGTATTAGCTTGAAAACCATAGATTTAGAATCGATAGTGACATGTTACAACATTAGTCGTTCATAACAAGCGTTAGTTAGTTCTGTATCATGACTTAAGTGCATATGTATAAAAATATGCTAATATTGTCACTTATAGATTAACTAATATTATAAAGAGAAAAGATTATGTTTGTTTGTAATGGATAAACTCAAAAATACTTAACTGATTTAAAAAACATCTGCTCCCATAAAAAGCTATATTATCAGCGAGTAATGGGCTGTATTTTATCGACTTCCACGCGAATGAAGTCGCGGGTAGAAGTTCGCATTTAATATATGGAAACTTAAAAAAACTCAATTGCAGTGAAATTGTACGCCCGGGAAAAAATCATATCATTAACTAGCGACCGACGGAGGAGCTTGTGGCTAAGTAATAACAGCCGCACGGGTCGATCCATCAGCTTAAGCTACGCTTGCCGGGGTTGGTCAGTGGATGGGTGACCATCTATACATACCGAGACTCCTCCGTGCCTCGGAAAGCATGTTAAGCCGTTGGTCCCGGCTGTCATTAGTGGATCTTTGACAGTCGTTACGAGTCCTCAGAAGCCCGAAAGTCTGACACCAGTCTTACTAAGGGGTATCGTATTACCCAGTTACTGGGTTGTGGAGGTCAGATAGGCAGTCGCTCCATGGAAAATACTGGTATTCAGCAGCATCCGGTTAGACTGGAAGCCGACCCCAACATAGTTGGGAAAAGGCTAGGCAGAGTGATTGAACTAGCGACCGACTACACACGATTTTTACGACTTGACAAACATCGAGATTTCTTTATTAACTGTAAGTTTAATACTAACATCTTATACACATAAACCTTCCGGAATAAATTTTCTAAATGAGGGTGAAAACCGCATCAAAATCCTTTGCTTAGTTTAGAAGAAAGACCGGCACACTGAAATACACGAAATTCGACTTTAATAAGATAAAGCTCGTAGCAGTAAGTCCCACCCCTAGCCTAGGAATACTATTAGGTACCTTTATTAAAAGAGCTTCTACGAAGTGAACGTCGAACCACATTAGTATAAGGTAAGTCTGGCGCGCCCTGAAATGTTAACCCAGCTATTAACATTGCTGACTGACTAATGTCTCTACTATCATTTATGTTCTATTCTACCTCATGGCACGCAAGAGGACGATACATAAAAGTATTGCCAAAAAGAAGTTAATAAAAGAAACATTGACATGCATTACGCATGACAATCATATCAATGTAGATTATCATTGTTGAGCATTTTCTATTTGATTAATTACCTATCCGGTTCTTGTTCACAGAATCACACTGTGCTGTCCTCCCATACCTACCTATTAAAACTGTGATTTGGAAATTATAGTAAAAGTCATTTATTTGTAAATCAGTAACCGTGGTTTCTTGCCGGCTCTTCTCCATAAGAAACGACCAATTGAAACCGTGCACCTAGCTTCTGACGTTTCCTAAGGATAGATTTATGTGAAGTAAAATACACACATCAAAAGTGTCTAGGGATCAACATATATTTTTGCAATAACTTTTCTCCTGATTGATATTAATTAAAATTTTCTTTAAGGATTCATCAAATAATGTGTTTTCGTTTGTCACAGTAACGATAAACCAAGTCACCTTTGCATTAATAAAGAAATTTGCCATTTTCCTAATAAAGGGATTTTTGACATTTGAACCACTAACATTAAAGTTCGAAAAAAAGACTGAAATAACAGTTTTCTTTAAAATTTTATTGGGTAACTTAAACAATTAATAATCCGTGTTTCTACCGCGAACACTAACAACACAAGAACATCGGTTTGGCATACTCAAAATGAGTTCATCCAAATCACGCTGTGGAATGGCCGCCCATGTTCGTTGCAACAACAAAAAAAGGTCTTCTTGCGACTGGATACCCTCCATATTCGGCAGAGCTCTTCTCTGTAGCATATCCCATGCATGCTCAATCGGGTTCAAGTCTGGCGACTGAGCAGGCCAGGGCAGGACATTGATGTTAGCTGCGGCGAGAGTCTGTCTTACAACTCTTGCGGTGTGCGGTCGTGCATTATCATGCATTAACTGAAATAAGGGACCGATTTGCACTTGTAGAGGAACGATGACGTCTGATACAATCGTCTCAGCATAAATTTGAGCGTTGAGGTTGCCTCTGATCCAAATCAACTCAGTTCTTCCGCCGATCCAAATACCCGCCCATACCATGATGGTTCCACCACTATAAGGATGGACTTCCTGGCAGGATTTTAATCGCTGTTGGCGTCCAGGGGTTCTCCAGTGTCGTATACGTCTTGTATCCGGTCTCATACCAAAACGAGACTCATCAGAAAAGCACACGAAACGCCATTGTTCTTCTGCCCAATTTCTGTGTTCAAGAGCCCATTGATATCGAATCCTACGATTGTGCATTGCTATAGGTGGTACCCGTAGCGGTCTTCGGGAATGAAGGTTCACTTCATGCAAGCGGTTTCTGACTGTTTG